>OZ020524.1:12505219-13158186 GCA_963971425.1 Bryoerythrophyllum caledonicum
GACCCTGGAGTTGCAGAGCTGGGAGCACGGAGTCGTATCGCTGAACATGGATCAGTGAGTCGCGGAACTTGTATCGTGATCACCAAATCGCGGAACCCTGAACTCGTATCGTGATCAGTGAACTGGAATCCGTGAACTGGTATCGTTGATGTTGTGGAACTGGTATCACGTAGTCACCCAAGGCACGGTCACCATCCTCTCGCTGCAGTTCCTCCCTCAAGACAGTCTCGCTGCAGTTCCTCCCTCAAGACATTCTCGCTGCAGTTCCTCCCTCAAGACATTCTTGCTGTAGTTCCTCCCTCAAGACATTGACTTCGACCTCCTGATTCGCGACGATCCAAGGCAGCAAACCGCCTCCTAGAACTCGGGATGCTCCGTGTACCGGGGCGGATCGAATTCGTACAGGGCGATCCGACGAAACACGTACTCCTGCAGCTCACATACACCGACCCTTGCAGCTCACATACACCGGCCCCTGCAGCTCGTCCAAGGCGCGCATGTTCACGTCGAAGAAGACTGTGTTCTGATCTGCGTATCGGTCGTTGGGGTCAACGCCCTCGTAGCGCTGCGGACTGGATGAAGAAGAGATGGTCTTCAAGAAGCACCTTTCAGGGTTTGGATTTTGGGCCTTGACGATTTCGAATATGGTCGGTGGAGGAGCACCAGCAGTTGGCGGTGTGCGTGCGCACACCTCTAGTCTATGTTTACTCCATGAGCGTCACGCACACTCCATGGCAATGGCGGCTAGGGTTTGGTTGTGGCGGCTAGGGTTTCAGGATGTGCTATACTTAGGATTTAGTGCCATTCTACGAGCTATGTTTTGACTTCAGGTTTGTGTGGTTTTTGAGTCAATATTTCAGTAGTACAAAACCTGCACTCTCTGGTTGTTGATTGTTTTTTTGTGTGAACATTTAACTTTTGTTGTAATTGCAATTTTTAAACATACTCAAGTTCATGTTCTCATTTGTGTGCTCCAATATTGGTACTGCTCAGTATCGTAAATCTAACTGACCGTAATCATCTTGAACCTAACCCTGGAGTTCCCTCATATTCAGAATTGAAACAAAGCTAGAAGCTTACCAAATTCGTAAAAATCTCCTCAATGTGCAAATGTCCTCCAATCTACATAATACACACAAAGTTGATAGAAATTAGTGAATGAAGAAAAATGCACATGGCCTTGAGGTTTCGATTGCAAGAGAGCTCACCTTAGAAACTGGGAAGAGAAGAGCCCTCTATATTTGCATAGAAACCTTATATCCATGTTGGAACCTTGTGCCCCAAGTTTACTAGTCAAAGTTTGACTTTAGAACTTTGGACCTTTTGCTTTGTTTCTCCTTTTGTTTTAACTTTTTACATATTATATTAAAATTTTGGGCTATTTGTAATACGAAGATCTTAGGAGTTTTTATCACATAGTTTACCATATAAATTTTATGCATGTGTTGCAGGTAAAGTGGGAAGAGTTGAAAAACATGTCCAACTTCAACGACGGAATGGTGATTTAATGTTGAACGCCATCAAGCACTAGTGCGTGTACTACTAACACCTGCAACGTATCTTGAGGTAAACATTTATTTTGATACAAGTTTAAGATTGATTGTTGATTGATCTTCTGTACTATGTTGTTTGTAGAATAACCTTTATGTGGATGTACAAACCCTTTTTTTTATTAGCGATTGTAACAAGATCCAATGGTGTCAGTAATAGCAAGTAGACAACATGGTTCATTTTCTTCCCTAGGTTCAGTGGATTCCCTTCGTTTCAGTTCACTTAGATTCAATAGATTGCATCAGACATGATGTAGATTCATTATCATCATGTCAGAAATGATATTAGTTCTATTTTATACCAATGTTTAGGGATGCAAAAGAGGTGTAGTATATTTAACCCCTAAAGGATCAAGTGACAAAAATGGGCTTCTTGAAAGTTCGGTCAGGTTTCTATGGTGTCAATTTCTAACATTCCCTCTTTGAAAATTTTACTATAGAAAGACATTACCAAGACTTTAGTGGAAAAACCATTTTTACCTAAAGTGGACATTTGATCAAAAAGTTTTAGGGTTTTGAATTTCAAATGGGAAGAGCGGGCAAGTCGGGCACGTCCAAATTTTTTTGCTAGAACACTCTGTTGAATGTGAGATTTTCAGTACTCGCAAGTAATATTATTGTCCTTGATGTTGTCAAAATAAGTTATTGTCTTTAGTGATAAATAACATATCAACCTAAGTCAAACATTTTCACACATTGTCACTCATTGTTGGGCAAGGTACTAAAAAAACTTCTTGTTTTCCAAATAAAACCTAGACTTCTTTTCATTTTTCACTTTTTATTTTTTTCACAACAATATGTGGTGTAAACCTTCTTATTGACCATTTGGATTACCAATCTAAAACATATTATGTTCACAAAAAATTACAGTGTGATTTAACAAATTCCGAACTTCCACTCCTTGCATAGTTGTTTTGAATATGCTACACCCGTTCTCTACCTCTAAAAATTGGTGTACAAGGAACCAACATCATGCTTAAGAAGATGGTTGTGGATTTAGACTTTGTGTACTGCAAAAATTAGACACCAAGTGAAGTCAAAGTCAGCTGATCCACTGCATGCAGGAAAGAAAATGAACCATATGCTTCACTTCAAACACTATAATCTTTCAATCCGTGCGGTCGAAGTTTATGAAAATTTGTTTACATATTACTCAATAAATCCTAATTGAGATCCTATGGTCAAAACTAGAAATAAAAAATTTCGTTTCCTTTTTTGTTCATTGCACTAGAATCCAACAATTTTGAAGTGTTTTTGGTGTAAGACTGTCATTGTACCTTCAGGGTTAAAGACTCTGTGCAAGGAGTTCATGTTCTACAAATTCTTATTTTTTTCATTTCAAAGTTGTTCTATTAAAAGGTCCAGAATCATCATTATATTTTGAACAGTAAATATGTGTTTAGAAACATATCTTTTATCAGATGAATGGTTCTTTGAAGGTTAACAATTAGTACATGTATTTTGACTAATGTGCAGCCATAATGTTCTTATGTTTTCAATAGTGATAATGGAAAGCCGTACGATTCAGACTCCTTTGATTCCGGCACATATCCAAAGAGATAATATGCATTCCAATAGCTCTGTGGGGGCTCGATTAGTACGAGCAACACGTGCAAGGCAAATTCAACAGAGATCTGATTTCCCATTTCCACAATTTAATCCACAATTTGATATCTGTTGTGGACAATTTGTAGCCTTGAGTGTTGATCGAGCAGAAATAGAAGGCGGTGTACCATTCTATGTGGGAAAAGTGATTGAGGAAGGAAAAAACCGACGGAGGCTTAAGATAAAGGTTTGTTGGTATTGGCCTAGCATCCAAAGGGGGGTTGTTGATGGACATGGGTCTTCTGCACAACGATATGCAAATTGCATGGACTCAATCTGGGAGCCATCTGGGGGCCATCTGGGGAGAGCCATAGTTGGGTAGAGAAAGATGCATGCATTTTTTCATGGGTAGACTCTCCGGAAAGAACCATGGCAGGGGCCAGCGGGTGGAGAAAGCGCAATGTATTTGGAGTGCACGTTGAAAGCAGGATTCGCATTCTTCAATCAGCAAAGGCTCACATACTACAATATATTGCAATGCAAACCGAAGCTATCGATGACGACCATTTGCAAGCAGCCCTAAATTCTATGGAGTAGATAGTGTGCCTTTTTGAGAATATATTAGTTGTGTATGGTAATTGATATATAGTGTATGTGTAAGAGTAGTATATTCTAAGGGTGATTTAAGACGTTATGTCATTAATCCTTTAGAGTAAGGTTGTGTTTACTATTGGTGCTAAGTCCAATTATAGAAGCATCTATATTTAGTTTCCACCATTGTATGCATTATGTACTACGTAGAATATCTTCTAATCAACTGCCAACCCTTGCCTAAAGTATGTTTTTTTGTGATTACGCCTGTTGGTATACTACAATCCTTCAAATCTATCTTTGAAATATTGTGAAACTATATTAAATACACATTTATCTAGTATTAACGAGGGGCCACCACAAATTAGTTGAAAATGCCAAAAAATCGCTTCCAATATGAACAACCATGATTGTACGTAATATTGTTGCAAAAGCTCAATTTTTTTTCCTTTGGAAAACATTTTTTTTCTTTGATTTTTTTTTTTTTTTCAATTTTGTCACTTTTGTTTGCAATGGCCGCCGTTGTACCCAAGTGCACTTTTATATGGCCAAGTGCATAATTGCTTAATTGCGTGTTTTCACTTGGTGTCCAATTTTTGCACTATTTAGGGTCTAAATTCAACATCGCCAATTAAGCATGATATTAGTTCCTTGTACACCAATTTTGAGAGGGAAATAAAGGGTGTACCATATTCAAAAACATTGTGCAAGGAATGGAGGTTCAAAATGTCAATTCATGTTTTGTTTTTTTGTGAGCTTAATATGTTTTAGATCAAGAATTCAAATGGTCAAGAAGATTTACACCACATAATGCCTTGAGGAAAATCAAAAGTAAAAACTATGAAGATCTCTAAGTTTTATGTGGAAAGGAAGAAGGTTTTTTGGTACCTTGCCCGACAATGTGCGACAATGTGTGAAAATATTTGACTTGGATTAATATGCTATTTTTCACTAAAGACAAAAGATTTTTTTGACAGTATGATAGGAAATAATATTGTTTGTTGTTATTGAAAATCCCACATTTAATAGATTGTTCTAGCAAAAGTTTATAGAGTTACTCGACGTGCCTACTTTCCCCATTTAAACTTCAAGACCTTATAACTTTTTCATTAAATGTTGGATTTAGGAATAATTTGGACTCACACAAAGCTTTTAGTAATGTCCATCTAGTGTAAAATGCCAAAAAACAATGTTATAGATTGACTCAATAGGAACCTGCCCAAACCTTCAAGAGTCCCCCGAGGGAACTTTTGGTAATTTAGGGATTAATATGTGCACTCAAAGTTTACAAAATATTGTGAGTGTCTTTTTGTAGTACCTAATTAAGAGATCCAATAATTGAAACTAGTTTAATGATGTTTGAATTATGTTCATAGCATCTCATCTCATAGGTGCACTTTTGGAGTGGTTTGCACTTCATAGTCGCCGTCCTTTAGAGTTAAAGTAGTGCAAGATGATCCTTTAACCCCGAAAGAACCAAAATCCCCTCCGGGGACATTTTGAGTTTGGGTAAGGTACCACGTTCTCAATTCTAGGCATTATTTTATGAGATTTTTTATTGGAAAGACAACTTTTGATTAGCTTTGGGTAGACACAAATTTCGTAGAATTCCAACTTACGGTTCAAAAGTTACAATTTATTTTCACTTACATATACAAATAGTGTAGCAGTTTAGTGTGACATATCACAAATACTGTCACTAAACTTTTATAACTTCTAAATTCAATAGAAATTCGAGTTTTTGACCATTCAAAAGAAAGAAAATGTTTTCTTGGAAAGGAAATTGAGATCTTTTCATTTGCCGTATGGATTCGTGAATTTCAAAAAATTGAGGAAGATATGATATTTGCAAAATATAAAGTGTATTGTTGATTCTCAACACATAGTTGCATTGCAGGATTTTTTAGGACATCTTCTACACCTCTTCTACTTCTAGAATTTGATGCACAGGTGCCTAACATGTTCCTTTTCAAGTTGACATAATAAATTCATGGCCCGTAGTGCAAAAAGTTGCCATAGAAGGTAGTCGAAGTTTGTTGAAGGTGTTTAGTATGACCTCAAAAAGAGATCATGTCTCACTTCAATGGTTGACATCTTTCAATCTGTGCGGTCAAACTTACCAAAATTTTCACCACACGCTCTCATACAACTCTAGTACAAGATCCTAAGGTTAAATTTTCAAAAAAAACATTTTGTATCATTTCGTATTGAATGCGCTGAAAATGGCAGTTTTGGAGTGATTTTAAGGGGAAAATATCTTGGTCATTTAGGGGTTAAAGAGCCTATTTTATTATGTAATACCATTGATATTTTGAGTTATTATTCATTGGACTTTCTGATCATTGCTATGTGTGATGAATTCCTTGTAAAGTAACCCCTTAGTAACCAATCAAAACCCATAACCAATACCTATAAAATTGGGATATATCCAACGCACTTCCATCCCATTACTACCCATTCACCTCCAAATGGAAGTTGCTATTAGTCAAGACCCCTTCCTTTTGCCAAGCGCTTAAAGGGGTACCTATTGGCAACCACTGGCTTAACACCTAAAGGACCAAGTGTCCCTTGGGGGGGACGATATTGATTTTGGACAAGTTCCAAAAATTAGAATTTTTTTAATTAAAAAAACTATTATGCTAGATTGTCCCTTATAAGAGCTCCATGGAGATATATATATTTTAATATTTTTTAGACTCATGGTTTGAAAGTTAGTACCACTCAAAGTTAGAGTGGGGACTGCAGGCAGCTTCAAAATTTTGCTAGAAGTCTCTATTGACATTGAGATTTTCCATCCACATAGAGGAGATTACCTTCTTTGAAAATGTAAAAAATAAATCTTGTCTTCATTGTAAAAAAACATTTCAACTCAAGTCAAACGATTTTACACATTTCCGGCAAGCGTGGAAAAAAGAATTCATCTTTCTACATAAAACCTTGAGATCTTCATTTTTTGTACTCTTTAATTTAACTAAAACAATATGTGGTAAGAACCATACATATCCTTAACCCCTAAAGGCCAAAGGCATTTTCACACCAAAACCACTTCGAAACTCCTCGTTCGAGTGCAATGAGTAATGAGGTGATCGAAACGTTTTATTTCTAAATTTAACCATATGATATAAATTAATAATTATTCATTTATGCCCTCACAAAATTTTATAAACTTTGACCTACGGATTGAAAGATTATAATGTTTGAAGTAGAAAAAACTGTTCCGTTTCTTCCCTGCATTGAGTGGATCAACAGACTTTGACTTCACTTGGTGTCAAATTTTTGCACTACACAAGGTCTGAAAACATTACCATCATGTTAATCACGATGTTATTTCCTCGAACATCAATTTTTAGAGGTAGAGAAGGGGTGTAGCATATTCAAAACAAATGTGCAAGGAGTGGGGTTTCAAAAATTGCCAATTCACGTTGTATTTTTTTGTGAACTAAATATGATTTAGAATGCTAATCCAAATGGTCAATATGAAGGTTTAGACCACATCTTGTAGTAGAAAAAATAAAATGTAAGAAATATGAAGATCTCATAGTTTTATGTGGAAAAGAAGAAGCTTTTTTGGTACCTTGCCCTACAAAGTGTGACAATGTGTAAATATGTTTGACTTAGATTATTATGCTATTTTCCACTTAAGACAAGAGATTTTTTTTTGACAATATGAAAGTAAATAATATCATTTGCTAATATTGAAAATATCACATTCAATAGATTGTCCTGCGAAAAAGTTTTTGGAGTTGCCTGACGTGCCCGGTCTCCCCATTTGAAATTCAAAACCCTATAACTTTTGCATAGAATGTCAGATTTAGGAAAAAACCGGACTCGCACAAAGATTTTAGCAATGTTCATTTATAGTAGAAATTTCAAAAAGGAATGTTACAAATTGACACCATAGGAACCTGTCCAAACCTTCAAGAGTCCCTTGAGGAGACTCTTGGGCCTTTAGAGGTTAAAAACCCATCAACACACCCCATAAATCTCATTCTTGGCCATAAACATAGAGAAATTATTGACTCAAACTTACATGAGAAGCCCTGGTGAAAATCTGAATGTCAATTTTGTTTTGTGCCAATTTTTCATTTAAAAAGTATTAGTAATAATGATAAATCTGAATGTCAATCAGATCACTGTGACACACTGTACTACTGTACCTCATCACGGATGCTGTGGCTTGAATCGGGAAAAAAATCAGACTGAAACCACCGGACATGCAACCAGGCAAGTTACTCTCCTACAACTGCACGAACGTAGAGAACTATTAACTACAAGAATATTCATGTGATCAGTGGGCATTGGGTGCAAATTTCCACACAAAAGGTGAGAACAAGTAAGGAATCATGGAATCGAAGCTTAGTAGAGAATCAGGCCGACTTTTGAACCAGACAAACAGAAAATGAGGGTCATGCAGACTCGACTGTCCAGCGAGGACAGCATTAGAATGTTGCATGTATGTCTGGAAGGGAGCAACAATTGAAAAGGTCGTACATGTCACAATATTGCCGGCTCTCTGGATCAGTGGCTCACAACCCTCTCTGTGCAGGTTTCCAGGCTACATCGGCAGCTGTTTTTCAAGAATACTGACATGAGGATAATATGCGCTTGACCTAGCTCTCAGCTGGATACTAGAATCCACTCTTGATCAGAATATCTATTATGACATTATTCCTCTGTTGGTTGCATAGAATAGTGCCAGTCCAAAGAATGCGCTCCAATTAGATGTGCTACCATTTTAAAGAAAAAATTGGCACAAACTAAACCGATTTTTTAATTGCAAGAAAAAGAAGTGTACAGAGTAAACACGCGCCAAAGCCGACCAAGTAACAGACAAGACAGACACATGGTCACCTTTTCTACCCCACACACACAACCTCGAAACAACCCCAATTAGCGTTGAAACAAGTGGAGGCTTTGATCTTGCTGTGATCAGAGTTGGCCGATGTGCTACCATTTTGAATATGTCTCTCCTCTTGGACGTGCTGTTTAAGATTGCATATACTCTTCCTGCAAGAATATATGATCCAGGACAGTAACACACACGGGACGTGCAGTCTATTTTCTTACAAACCTCTGCTGGACTTCCGTGCATGTGGATGCTTATTATAGGTCAATGCAGCCCCATCACTGTATAAATGGCAGACAGTAGTAGGTCAGCAATAGGTAGTTTCCCATAATCAAGGGCTGGTTTGAAGGTGACAAAGCCCGTCATTTGTGATCCTTGACCATCATTGAAATAGTTTGGCAATATCCATGTGTCTGGTACTGTGGAAACACCCATAATGAAGGGCTGCTTTGAAGCTGCAATGCCCTTGTTTAGTGACCCTTTTATTGATTGATCATCATTGAAGAAGTTTGACTAAATCCAACCTTTGACATTAGAAATATTTGCAAAGTGACAAGAAGTGACGAAGGAATTTGGCTGTGAGTTTGATTAGGCATGGGGACAAGACTTGTTTGCATCGGCAACATCTATTATTGCAATCCTTACACAAAAAGCAAACATTTCATTCTTATAAATATATTGAGCCTTTGCAAGGAGGTTGAGTCAAGTTAAACTTAAAAGACAAGAAAAATATCTCTGTTCATGATATACTTCAGTAAGTAAAGACGACACATTTGTGAATCAAGTGAGACAAGACTTTGGCTAGCCTTATTAAATAATAAAATGAGGCTCCTTGTACCTGCAAACTCCCAAATCTTCCTGCTGAATTCCTAACCTTTATTACGTCAAGTAATGAGCAATTAGCCCTAGATTATGACCTGCCTCGACCAGATTGTTTCCCAGAACAAGGGGCTGCTTGCGCATTACCTAGTCTACTTGTGTGACCTCAACTTCCAGGTACAGTGTGATAACGCAGTGACAGGGCATTCCAGCTTGTGGCAACTGTTGTCACAGAAAGCCAGTATACATGTAGATTCATAATATTCGAACATGACTGAACTTGGAAGCGGGGATTATATTCATGTACTTGTATTCGAATGACGTCCGAAATGGGCGGGTTCGTGGATAGATTCAGGGCCGCTAGATTTGCAATGAAAACGATGCTTGCTGCAAGAGCTAGCCCGGTTCCAGAATCATATCAATCCTCGGCCTCGAATGGCTTCAGTGAACCATTCGTGATTCCGCGGGGATCTTTTGGAAAAGCCGAGACCACAAGCCGACCAATTTTAAAAGCACCGACATTGCATCCTCCCTTGAATAGTCCAGGTTGCCGGGCTGCGAATCAACAAGAAAGGGGTTGCAACTGTGAATAATAATAATATGTCAGATGCATGTCAGCCAACTCGGAGGCAGGCAGAGGATGTTTTGCTCAGAGAATGAATCGAACTTGCGCCCACTTGAGCATGCAATACAAATCATATTCGCTGATCGAGGCCGAGCAAATGCATCCTACGATTCTGGCCCTTCAAATGATTCATGTCTATCCTGTTGGACTGTGACAGCCTTCAACTAAGTGCATTTCACAAAAATCTGCGTTGATTGGAACTTGTGCCTCATACTTTTCCTCTCCTCTGTCATACTATGAATCATGACTTTATTTCCTGTGAGAAAAGCAGACATCTGCAGGTGATACTACAGTAAATTTGAAGTTTGAGTCCGACGCATCTGAATCAGACATGAAAACCTGACTCACACAACAATATATATATAATATATTCATTCTTGAAGACTTGGGAATGAAATATATGAACGTCGGACAAGAAAGATGACCATGAGGTCAATTTTATGTGCCTAGTGACACTTATGATCAAGTATTCATGGTAGAGCACACCTGATCTTGTGCTTGACAGCTAACAACAACGATATGATAGAAGTGTATTAACCCTTTCTAGGCATAACGCCCATTTTTGGGTCATTCGGGCATGTTAACCTCTTACGCAAGCACTACACGCCACCTCCAAGGAAAATTTGAGAAAAATTGAATGGCAGAGCAAGATGAGCATATACCCAGATCAACACCACCAAAACCAATGTCGGCATTTGCTAATTACAGTGGTATCCTTGAAGTGGGTTTGCAATGAAGTGGTTTGTAGATGATGTTCTCCACAATGCTCATAGATTCTCCCAAGCCTCATTAGCTCGTAGGCCTTAAAGGTCAATTATTAGAGTTTTCCTGAAAGTGCACCCCGAAGAGGAAAGCCATACTACCAGTAGGAATATGGTGCAAGACAAGACGAAACTTTTTTATGCACGAGATTAGATGTCCAAAAGTTTCATACTCCCTTTTTTTGTACCAATGAGATGCACAACAATCAATGCTCTTGGGTCCTTCCCCATGCAAGCTAAAGCTTCCTCCTAATACCCCAAGTTCCCAAAAGGTTGACCAATGGTTCCCCCACACCTTTCCCAAGCCACGTCATCATGTGCATGTGGTCCCAGTTACTAACATAGGACCCTAAGATTCGTGGTGAAAGATCCTTTACTTTTAGGAAAACTCTTTTGCTTAAAAATATTATTTGATGAAAAATCTCATGCCTAGCCGTAGATCTTTTGTTGAACTTTGGAACATAAGATTTCATGTTCACTATGCTAATTATGATGTTTAGTGTAGGCAACACTAAATATGAATTTAAAGACAAAATGTGAATTGCAACATTCTTTGTCAATAACAAAATGATTCACTTGTTGACATTTAATGTAGAATATTGACTAAATTTGTAGTGTAGTATATATTGTATGAATGCAATCTCTCTATATATTGGAAAACAATTTTTCATGTGTCTATCTACAACATCCGTCGGTTCTTGCGCTGAAGAGTTTTCATTTGACTATTCCGAGGTGACATCCAACAAAACCTTTTGGAGGATTCACTTTGTCTTTTGAACATTGTGCCTAATAAATCAAATGTGCCCTTTGGAGGAGTCCTTTGAATGCGCCCTTTCATTAGAATTTGGATAGCCGTTTCATTCAAATCAATTTAGGTGATACCGGATGAACTTTTTAGGACAAAAGAATTATTTATTTTGATGACACTATGGGATGTACTACCCCAAATATATAGAGTAAATTACATATATCTAAAGTAATTGATGGATATTTATAGTAAATGATGGATAAATAATCTCCCTCCTACTATTTCAAAAATTCGTTTTTTGACCACACCAAGATTTTACCAAAAAAAAAGGAAAGAAGGAGCACAAAATTAACAGTAGTAGCTTGATTGCCAATGTTTTGCTTTGCTAATGTGCCCTTGCTTATGTTGATTCAGACATTTTTGTCGACGTCAACATTTAGCTCCTAGTTGTTTTTTATGAAGTTAATAAATATTTCCCAAATATGCAACTAAATTTTTATTGAAAAGAAAAATTACATCCTACAAAGATGATGTTTTGGGTGAAATATTACCGCATTTAATAATTTGTAGAAGATGAATAAGTCTCAACAAAATAAGGCACATCGTACACACAAATGAGGCAAAAAAATGAGTGACATGCTTTCATTTTAAAATGTAATTCGCTAATGACTCTTCAATTCTTCAATTCTTCAATTCTCCCTGAGCTCGTCGATTATGACGGAGGTTCTACTCGTCTCTAGATATAATAGAAAACAATTTGTCATGTGTCTATCTAGAACATCCACCGAGTCCGCAACAAACAACTTTCATTCACCAATTTTTGGCACATTTCTTGATGAAAAATCCTTTTGGAGAATCACTTTGTTCTTTGGATGTGTCCTTTGAAAGAATCCTCAATATGTGCCCTTTGGAGGAATTCTTTGAATGTGCCGTTTGGAGGAATTCTTTGAATGTGCCGTTTGGAGGAATTCTTTGAATGTGCCGTTTGGAAGAATCCTTTGAATGTGCCCTGGCCCCTTTGGAGGAATCCTTTGAATGCGCCCTTTGGAGGAATCCTTTGAATGTGCCCCTTCATAGAATTTGGATATTATAAAAAAAACTAAGTTTTAAAATACTATTTGTACCAAATATAAAAAAATATGTGCTACATATACAATTCAAAAATAATGATTTCTACATATTGAATTTTTTAAAATGAAACTACAAGGTATGTGAAGTAAATACGTGTTATCTAAAGTAAATAATGGATATATAGTAAATAATAAATACACCCATTATGCTTCTCCGCAATCTATATGCATCAAATAAATTATATAATGGCATCCAATTAATTATATGTTGGTGCTCGGCACGAGTGTTTCATGTGGAAGTCGTTATGAGTGATCGTGCGGGGTACGTTGCATTGATACCACATATTTATTTGATTACGGAGAGCGTTGGGCTTCTCTTCTCAGTTTGCCTGAGGCAATTCCTAATTCAAAATTTAAGGTTTTCATCTACATACATTTGTTTAACTTGAGATTGCCCTTGGCCTGTTGGTTATGACGGAGGTTCCACTAGTATATAGATATATATATTGTATATAATATAAGATGATGAATACATTGTATAAATAGTTTATATTATATACATTACAATATATTTTGTAGTATGTATAGTATATATATGTACTTTATAAATTGTATATGTCTCAATATCTTTATATTAAAAAATATTGTTTGGTGAAGACAAAATCTATATGATACCTAGAGTGTATCATTTGGCATTGCATGTATGACTTGCCTCATGGTTGATTGGTTCATGAAAAGTTATAACAGTGTACCAAAGGAGGTGTGGGTTGGGCACCCAATCATCCCTTCAAATCTTGATATCAATGGATCAATGTTCTAGAACGTGTTAGAGTGAAATAGAGGACTCGAGGAAAGTGGAGACTTTGCGACATGGAGCCTTGGGAACTTGAAAGATGTGGGGACTTAGGGGACTAATGGAAAGTGTGGGCTTTAGGGACTTGAGAACAGTGGGGACTTGGGGGACTTGAGAGAAGTAGGGGCGTGCGGACTTGATGATGGTGGAAACTTGAGGGAAGTAGAGACTTGGGGGACTTGAGGGAATTGGAGACTTGGAGGACTTGAGAGAAGTTGGGACTGAAGAAAATTGAGGGAAATAGGGGCTAAAGGGACTTGAGGGAAGTAGAGACTTGGAATAAGTGATAACTTGAAGGAAATAGGGACTTGAGGGAAGTAGAGACTTGGAATAAGTGATAACTTGAAGGAAATAGGGACTTGAGGGAAGTAGAGACTTGGAATAAGTGATAACTTGAAGGAAATAGGGGCTTGAGGAAAGTAGGGACTTGAAAGAAGTAGTGATTTGGATTCATAAATCATTTGCTAGATTTTACACCAGGAGTCTATGTCCTACCTCGAGTCCATGTCCCACCATGTCATCACAACTCTCAGAACTTTTGATATTGGATGTGCACCCCTGCCCGGGATTGTCGGCGGCGGAAGGCGGGTATATGGTCTGGAGTAGGGTGGATGCAGGGCCGTACAGCAAGACTCCACCGAAGTCTTGTCTTCAAATTATACATGTTTCCTCTAGTATAATAGAATTATTTATGTATCCAATCAATCTAAAATTAACTTGAAATCTAGAAAACATCATGTCATGCCCCATGAAAGGTTCTGAAAATGTGCAGAAAGGGGTGTAGGTAAGGTGCATAAGCACCATTTCAAATCTTGATATCCATTGGATCCATAATTTGGCAACGTGAAAATTGTCTGATTAGTTTTACTATATTGGGATTGCCCTTGCTCCATCAAGGGTAATGACGACCAATCAACTGTTTGGATTATACACAGGCCACAAAGGGGCATAAGTCCCTCTTTTGCCACAACTCTTCGTCCAACCATTTCATCAAGACTCCTTGCACTTCCGATATCAGAAGTAAACTACACAATACTTTGTATGAAATAGAATATTGTCCACTAAAGAATGCAAAAATCCTAGGTAATTTTCAAAGTGCACCATTTGGCATAGCAGGCCTTACGACATACCAAATAGTACCTCATGACATGCCTCATGATTGGTTTGGGTGATAGTCAACTAGGCTAGTATGACGAGCATTCACTTGCTACCCAGTACCAACCTCTCTTTAATTTTGGATTTGTGATGATGGAATGTGATTGTTGACTTTGTCAACACTACAAAACTCTTAAACTTTTAGAATTCCACCTTATTGTTTGATCGGGAGAAGTATATCCGTCATTACTTCATACTTTTCACATGTATCTCAAATTGGACAAGTATACTTCTTTTGAGAGGTTCACAAGGTAAAACACTTTGAAAATTTTGAGACACATTCATACCATAATGTGCTCATACATTGTGATTGAAAATTCTATATCAAAAAATTGGTTGTTATTGATAAAAAGCTTGTAAAAAGTAGGCTATTTTTTAATAACTTCTAAATTAGGGATTAATGTTGGTTTTTGCTCCAAATTCTTTTCCAACCTTCTACACTATATAAAACTTTACCTTGACTCATAAGATGATTCAACTAAAACTTAATTTTTCCGTCATTTTCTTCCAAAACAATCTTTGGGTGCCCAAATTCAATATATATACTCTCTAGTATATATGATATATTTTCAGCCTAGTATGCAATATATTGTGCCTCAGTTTTGAGTTGGGTCACCTATAGAATAATAGAACGATACATGTTCAATCAACACAAACTCCAAAAATTAGCACCTTATACAAGATATCATTTGTTCACCTATCATTAAAGACCATGGTTTCTTCATATTTTTTCAATAGAGGGTTGACATTTAACAACAATTTACAAAGGGCTCCGGAACATATATACTAAAAAGTGTATTTTTTTGCCCAAAGGTGAGTAACCTTAGTGGGCTTCTACCTCTTCATGAAAGGTTATGAAAGTGTGTAAAAAAGGGTGCTTTTAGTTCACTTGAGCACCCTTTCAAATCTTGATATCCAATTGATTCATGTTTTGGAGCATGTTAAAGTGACATAAGAGACTTGAGGGAAGTAGAGACTTAAAGGATTTGAGGGAGGTGGGGACTTGAGGGTAGTGGGGACTTAAGGGAAGTTGGGACTTGGGGGGCTGAAGAGACTTGAGGGACATGGGGACTTAAAGAACTTGAGGGACGTGGGGACTTAAAGAACTTGAGGGACGTGGGGACTTAAAGAACTTGAGAGAAGTAGGCATTACCTTTGCCATGTCGGAGACAACGGGGATCTATACATGTTCTGTATAATATATAAAATGATTCTACATTTAGTATATAATTATTAATTATACAATATTATATATATGTATTATATATACTTTTGCAACAAATATTATAAATTCTATCACATATTTATACTTTAGTATATACATTGCATATTAAATATATATTATAGCCATGAATAGACTTATAGTATACTATAATATTGTTATCTATATTGGTCAATTATAGGTTTTCTTTGTGCTATATACAATATATAATCAAAGTGGCAAATGTAAGGATTAACACTAATTGTCAATTTTTTTACAAATATGGTAATAGGTTGACAAAATCAATTGTAACATAACAACACAATACTTAACATCAAGTAAGCTATCTATGCCTAAAACTAAGCCACATCTAATCATAGATTTTCTAGCATAAGACACCTTTTTACAATCAATAAGCCTATCGACCCCTTAGAGATAAACGGCATAAATTATGCAATATATCATCATAGCCAACAAATACATTCACCATCAATGCCAACAAATGCATTCACCTGTTGCTAATTGAGGACGGATCTCTTATCTAGATTAGTAAGTTTGTCAAACCTTGGAAATTGTTTTGTCAAAAGTTTTGTTGAATATTTCGTATTTCTTGATCTCTCATCGCTTCAATCATCAATTATTGATCTTGGAAATGATGAATGTGTTTACCCATTTGCAAAGGTAGGGAGCATGTCGTATCACAAATTTTCAAATTTTTGTAATTAGTTACTTAGGAAGGGTATCACCGTACCACATTATAAATTTTAGAAGTAAGTGCTCCCCTAATATTAGCTATAGGAAGAATTAGGGTAGGTAGAATACATGGACGTTAGATAGTTACTAAAAATGACAAGTCGTGGTTTAACACCGGATCCTAACACCTTGTCAAACGGGTGGACCGAGAGCTCGGAGGGGTCTTACCCCAAAGAAGGTCAAGCGGCACCGACAAGGAAGCAACGTCTAAGAAGCTCCGAGCCAAGTATAAAGCCCGAACCTCGGGTAGGTCCGAGTATCCGAGCAGCAGGTCCGAGCTCGTTGGAGGTCCATCAGCACAAAGAGACCAAGACCAACACCAGGATCATGGTGACCAGCAGGACGAGCACGAAGACGAAGAGCACGGTGACCAGCAGGACGAGCACGAAGGCGAAGAGCATGAAGACCAACATCACGATGACCACCAGGACGAGGCAAGGATCACGATGACCAGCAAGAGACGAGGTGTAGGTCCGAGCTCACAGGAGGAGTAGGTCCGAGCTCACAGGAGGAGTAGGTCCGAGCTCACAGGAGGAGTAGGTCCGAGCTCACAGGAGGAGTAGGTCCGAGCTCACAGGAGGAGTAGGTCCGAGTTCACATGAGGAGTAGGTCCGAGCTCACATGAGGAGTAGGTCCGACCTCGCTGGAGGTGCAGGTCCGAGCTTGCTGGAGGTCCATCAGCACGAAGAGACCAAGACCAGCACCAGGATCACGGTGACCAGCAGGACGAGCACGAAGACCAAGATCACGGTGACCAGCAAGAGACAAGGTGTAGGTCCGAGCTCGCTGGAGGTACAGCTCCGAGCTCGTTGGAGGTGTAGGTCCGAGCTCGTTGGAGGTGCAGGTCCGAGCTCGCTGGATGACCATCAGCACGAAGAGACCAAGACCAACACCAAGATCACGATGACCAGCAAGAGACGAGGTGTAGGTCCGGGCTCGCTGAAGGAGGTGCAGGTCCGAGCTCGCTGGAGGTCCATCAACACGAAGAGACCAAGACCAACACCAAGATCACGGTGACCAGCAAGAGACGAGGTGTAGGTCCGAGCTCGCTGAATGAGTAGATCCGAGCTCGCTGAAGGAGCAGGTCCGAGCTCGCTGAAGGAGCAGGTCAGAGCTCACAGGAGGAGCAAGTCCGAGCTCGCTGAAGGACCATCAGCACGAAGAGACCAAGTCCAAGCACGAGGACCAAGGAGACCAAGAGAGGATGACAGTGATCATCAAGGGGCGAGGGATGTCAGGACCAGTACCGAGGAGAGACGAGGACAAGGGCAGGAAGTCCCCTGTGAGATAAGCAAGAGCTATAACCACCATGACCTCCACGACAAAGGACGTCTCCTCCACCATTCCAAGGGATCCACTTGAACTCACCGAATTGAAGGAAGACCTTCTTCGGATGGGTTGTCTCTCACTCCTCGACTTCTGCTGGAGCTTTTGTGTGGACTCCACGATGCAGGAGCTACGACAAGACCCGCTACCCGAGCTAGAGGGGAGTAGCATCCGAGCTTGCCCGGATCGTTGGACCATGGAAAAATGGCAGGAGGTGTACGGCTTTTCGCGACAGGGGGCGAGTTTCACGAGTTTGAAGAAGGAGGAATACGCGAAGGGACTCTTTGGTACCAAGGATGCCAAGAATGGCTATGCATTGCAAGATTGCCAAGATCCTCGGGCGAGAGGGTGTTCGCGTTCCTCGTATCCATCTTTCACCCGGAGAAGCCCACCCGAGTCACGATCACTATGGCTAACACCTTGTATGGTGCTTATTTGGGAGAGCGAATGGTGAATTGGGCTCTTATCATGAAGGAGGTAGTGATGAGGTTGACGAAGAGTGTCAATAGTATGAGGCGCTCTCCCATTTGCCCTTACCTCATCCACCTCTATCACCACTTCAAGGAGACCACTCCGGAGAGGCCATGGCGTACGACACGCAATTGATGATGAAGAAGTTCGAGGGGACGGAGTCGAAGTCCGAACCCGGATCAGAAGAAGGGAGTAGCTCATCGCAGTCAGAGGGAGAAGCATCCCCACCTCCCAAGCGCCAACGACCGAGCCATGGAGGAGCACCTTCCACCCGAACTCGAGCTGCTGTCCGGGAAGCCGCTACGGGATTGGCTCAACTCGGAGGGAAGTCTTACCGTGCCTCCGAGTTGGTAGAGGCTCTTCGAGTATATGTGGATGATGTGGACAAGACCTTGGGTCAATTGGGGAGCCTGCTCAGCAATACCTCTTACCAAGGATTGGTCGCGGTGGCCAAGGAGAAGATGGGGGGAGTTGGTGACCTCCGCCTTATGGATCAGAAGGTGAACCGACTCACTTTGGAGGTGACCAAGATGAAGAGCCGGGCGTTGGAGGCAGAAATGAGTTGCAAGGAGGCTCTCCACCAAGCCAATGCCTTGACCTCGGCGTTGCAACAAGTGGAGGAGGCCTTATACGTCCCGGCGGAGGCAGTGATGAAGGCAAAGATGTTTGACGCGAGGTTGGAGAGGGATGGCCACATTTCCAGCAAGAAGGTGATCGCTTTCATGATGGAGCAAACCGTGAAGATCGAGGAGGCATATGCCAACATGAGGTTGTTGGTAAGCAACCTCACCCATATCCTACCCAAGTTTGTGGAGGATTCGGACAAGGATGGTGACTCGGGTTCTGAAGAGGATTCGGGGAAGCAAGACTCGGGTGACCAAGGAACTCCGAAAGGGAAGGGAGTGATTGATCTCGATAGTCCTGTCCTGCCTTCTCGAATTCCCCTTGTGGGAGTTCCCGCTTTTCCTTCCCCTTCAGATCTCACCACGCAAATACAAAGTGGAAGGAACGATAGCTTGGGTGCCACGATGGAGCCTCCGCGCACGACCTTCCTTTGTCAGTTTTCCCTTCGAAACCCCGTCCGCGCAACACCGACGGTTACTCCTTTGCCGGGTATGTCTCCTTTTGGGAAGACCACGAGTGAGAGTTCGGCCTACTTACACCTTCCAGTACGGCCGGAGGTCTTCACTGGGACTCCGAGTCTCACACCGACCCTTCCGCCCCGAACCGAGCCCCACCGAAGCACGACTTCCGTGCTACTCACTCCGGGTGGTCCGGATGCCTCCGTGACTTCGATGGAGGCATTACCTTGGTCATCCATGGCCGGATCTGCACCCTCTTCATCAGCGGATCTGCTATCACCACTTGTGACACTCGCAAAGGCTGCGGCACACCCGACTTCCAGTAAGAGTTCGAAGAAGCGGAAGAGGAGGGAAGAGAAGAGAAGACTTGAGGAGTTGGCCTGGAAGTAGGGTCAGAATCTTAGGTGATAGGTCACTGTTCATTCACAGACTAGGCCCCGCGTTGACTTTGGGATTTGACTTGGTTTTGCCTTGGGTTTTGTGTAATAAGTGACCTCTGACGGTGCACGTCGTGTGGAGTGGCAGCCACTGCCGCCAAGAGTAGTTAATGTCACCGTTTTTAGTTAGAAGGTATCGTTTGGATTTTGGACTCTTGTGTGAGTCCTTCGCAGTATAAGAGAGGAGTCTCGTGGCCTCTCTCTTCACTGCTTGATGTGCGTATTTGCTTTCAGTTTAATTCTAAACCTACGCTCTGAGAAGACCTTCGATGGTTGGAGAGCTCGGATTGCATACATGACTGTGAGTGCCATTTCAAGTTGTTCACTCCTCAAGTCTATACTAACTGTCTAATCATTGTTTCCTTGTTCCATCAAGTAGATTAGTCGGGGTGGATGGGAATAACAGGTGAGGTGAGAAGATAGCTAGTAGGGACGTGACTCCAACTCTAACCGTACAGTTGTTTCCTTGTTCCATCAAGTAGATTAGTAGGGGTGGATGGGAATAATAGGTGAGATTGTATGTGTCTAGAGGAGGACGAGGGGGGAGTGACGGATGTGAAAAGGGTCCTAGTGAGTCTTGAGTGACCTTCCGGCGTACCAGTTGGTATCGGTTGTGAAGACTCGTATCATCCCCTGAAATATCCTACCTCCAGCTGCAGCGAAAGTAGAGGGAGACTGAGAGGAGGACGGATAGTGGGCGGGTAGGCCCCTTGCTCACTTACATTACGCCGCTCGCAGCCTCGGAAACACGGGTCTAACATCCCTTCGGGAGGATCTCAGTGACACCATAACCATCCAAGTGAGTGAGTAGAGTTAGAAGGAGAGAATGGGAGGTAGAGTAGCTGTTACTTGTGTCAAACACTAAAATCTCTACGAGTCCACGGACTACCATCCGTGGTGATATAATCCATGTCCGGATACTCGTGTACCCCGGATGTCTATAGTGTGTATAGCTGTAATGATAACCCCCCCTCCCTTAACCGGGACTAAGTCGAGGTAGGTCCTTACCCGAAGGTTCCTACCTTCCGAGAAGGTAGGTCCCTACCCGAAGGTCCCTACCTTCCGACGAGGTAGGTCCCTACCCGAAGGTCCCTACCTTCCGACGAGGTAGGTCCCTACCCGAAGGTCCCTACCTTCCGACGAGGTAGGTCCCTACCCGCAGGTCCCTACCTTCCGACGAGGTAGGTCCCTACCCGAAGATCCCTACCTTCCGACGAGGTAGGTCCCTACCCGAAGGTCCCTACCTTCCGACGAGGTAGTTCCCTACCCGAAGGTCCCTACCTTCCGACGAGGTAGTTCCCTACACGGGGGAAGCACTCGTACGAAGAGCGGGATGGTGGTTGTAGATAAACGCTCCGGCATTGTAATCTAACCCTTTTCCTTCTTTTGATGTAATTATTGTGATATAGGTAACTTGGTGTACATATAGATGAGTTGTTAGTCGTTGTAGTTCTCGGTGATTCTCTGTGGGAACGATTACCTTAAGGGTATCTTTGTGTTAAGATGTGAATAGTTGCCAACACGTACTACGACAGAGCACATGCAAGCAAATAACTCAAATGCTTCCTTTTGAGCTAAAACCAGTACTAAAGTAGGGATTATATTGTGTCCCACAAAACTAACCACTCAAATATACTTAGTGGGTTGAACAATATTATGTTGATCAACATGTAGTTATTCAAGTTATTGGAGAAAAAATGGATTGGTCCATCCAACCTTTTAGGCAGGTATAGTAATAAACGCGAGAATAGTACTATCTAATTTATGATAGAGTATATGGTATTTCTATTAATGAGAGTAACCATATATAGGAGCTTCTATCATGGATCTACAACTCTCTAAAATGCGGACAACAACGGTCATCGCATCCCCTCGGCAACAACATTGGTATGTTTGAAGGTGGACATCATACATTGCCCGCATGGGGAGAGTAAGCAATGTCGTGAAAAACACCGGTTAGGCTTCTAGAAGGTCGATTCATGGTTGGTTTATACGTGGCACGGCACTTTGATGCATTGTTGATTTGGACTTTGAGTTTTGAACAAGCAACCCCTAAAGATTGCCTTTTCGATAAGTCATGACACTCAAACGTTGAGAATTTGGAAGTCAAAAACAAAATTAGTAAGCTCAACAAAACACTAGATATTGTTTGTACGTCATACCTAGACAGTTTGTCGGTTCAATTCCATCTAAGTTTCAGGCTCTACCAGAGTCGGTGACTCGTGAAGTATGTCTCCTAGGAAAAGAAACTGCAATTCAAAATCCATCACAAAGAAGCTAAACACTTGTAGTTATATACCTTGATCTCATCTCAAAATCATTCTACTTTGTAGCCTAAGCTACAATTCTTTCTATGCTTGAGTTTTATTTTATTTTATACAGCAGATCAATAGACATTTTAGGATAGTTCCAATGTTACAATTCTTGTTGAATTCCTTTATCCAATTATATATAACTTTTAACATCTGCTTAAAACGGTGACCAATTTGAACAAAGTCTAGAGTTTCCTAGATTTTTTGCAATCAACAATCCATCAACAACCCTAGTGGTAGGATTTGGCGATTACATGTAAAACTTCATCTAGAGGTGGCGCCGCCATGGACTTTGATGTCGTTGTCCTCGATCTTCAAAGTGTTGTGAATGTCGGCCACATGCGGAGTATAAACCAGGGTGGCATCAAAGACGGTGGCGTCTTGGCTTCCAACAAGGCAAGCCTCGCAAAATGGGCACGTTGAGTAGGAATAAAAGTGTACATCAATGCACTCTTGGTGGAAGACGTGATTTCAGGTCGACAATAGAAGTACGATGTCCTTGTAAAGCACACAAGGCACTCATAAATGATCTTCTCATTCAGATCCGCGCTATGCAAAAGAGGCTGCAGGAAGGAAAGGCAAGACAAAAAAGAATGCATACTAGTGCAAAGTTTTAGAGAACATGGGATAAGGGTTGGTTTTGGCGACTGCATTAACCCTGAAATGATGGAGCAGCCAAAAAGTGGCTTCTTCAATGACATTTTGAGGATGATTATCACTGTAAACGGTCATTTTTCATCCAATACATTTTTTGGATGGTTCATTGAATGTGTAAGTATTAGATGATGATGAAAATTGCCTAATTGAAGTAACCATGTTGTATCCAATGAAGAAAAAGTTTGTGACATGGATCTCAATGTAGTGAATATTAGAAACTTTTTGCTCTAGCTCTAAATCTAAATTTGAGTCAATAAAATGATTTTTTTTGGTTTTGAGCCCAACTAATGAAATGAAATTTATAAAGTCTAGTTTCTATTAAAATTTTAAAATTTTAAAAATACATAAAATCGAATAAGTTATTGTGATTTGAACTTTGGGCCTATAACCATGGTTGACTGTGGGAGTCTGAAACTCCCACTTGGTTGCCCTTACCAAAAAAATCAGTTAAATTGTGATTTTTACTCTTAGATAACCGGAAAAATAGTTAGTATTACGTAGAAGTAGGTTGTATAATAATTAGTGAAAGTCAGTGAATGCTAAACTAGTTAATTAGTGTTAAAGTGGTGATAAAATTGGGCCTTAAAACTACCAAGGTCGTGCCCAAAAAAACCTAAAAAGAATGCCCGGAAGGATCTCTAGGACAAAAAACCCAAATCACCACTTAAAACTAAGCTAGCTAGTCAAAGCTCTCATCATCTAGAGAATTTACTTAGTAGTGTTCCAATTAGTATTAGTTGTTTAGGTTTTTCTTTTTACTTTGTTGTTGTAGAGTTCTTAAGTTCCTATTTGAGAAAATAGTAATTTAATTTTATATGAAGAAGATATTAAAATGAAAAGAATATGAAAAAAAATTATAAATAAAGAAAAAAGGTAGCAACCGGGCCGGGTATCGGCACCCGGGTACCGGCGCAGTCAAGTTCACAGCCGGAGTCTCCCTCCAGCTCCTCCCAGCCGGCTCTTTCGAACAGGCTCTCTCTCCTCCCGACCTTCTCCTCGCTAGTCTCCCTCCTCCAGACCTTCTCCTTGCTGCGCCCTCCAAGCTCTCATCTCTCCTCTCTCTCTCGTTATTTTCTCTCTTTCTCTCTCATTCTCTCTCTTCCTCATGTAGTGTATTTTTCTTTGGAAAAGTTGGGATCCTTGGAGGAGTTGGGTTGCAACAATGAGGTGGAAGAAGAAGAAGAAGAAGAAGAAGAAGAAGAAGAAGAAGAAGAAGAAGAAGAAGAAGAAGAAGAAGAAGAAGAAGAAGAAGAAGAAGAAGAAGAAGAAGAAGAAGAAGAAGAAGAAGAAGAAGAAGAAGAAGAAGAAGAAGAAGAAGAAGAAGAAGAAGAAGAAGAAGAAGAAGAAGAAGAAGAAGAAGAAGAAGAAGAAGAAGAAGAAGAAGAAGAAGAAGAAGAAGAAGAAGAAGAAGAAGAAGAAGAAGAAGAAGAAGAAGAAGAAGAAGAAGAAGAAGAAGAAGAAGAAGAAGAAGAAGAAGAAGAAGAAGAAGAAGAAGAAGAAGAAGAAGAAGAAGAAGAAGAAGAAGAAGAAGAAGAAGAAGAAGAAGAAGAAGAAGAAGAAGAAGAAGAAGAAGAAGAAGAAGAAGAAGAAGAAGAAGAAGAAGAAGAAGAAGAAGAAGAAGAAGAAGAAGAAGAAGAAGAAGAAGAAGAAGAAGAAGAAGAAGAAGAAGAAGAAGAAGAAGAAGAAGAAGAAGAAGAAGAAGAAGAAGAAGAAGAAGAAGAAGAAGAAGAAGAAGAAGAAGAAGAAGAAGAAGAAGAAGAAGAAGAAGAAGAAGAAGAAGAAGAAGAAGAAGAAGAAGAAGAAGAAGAAGAAGAAGAAGAAGAAGAAGAAGAAGAAGAAGAAGAAGAAGAAGAAGAAGAAGAAGAAGAAGAAGAAGAAGAAGAAGAAGAAGAAGAAGAAGAAGAAGAAGAAGAAGAAGAAGAAGAAGAAGAAGAAGAAGAAGAAGAAGAAGAAGAAGAAGAAGAAGAAGAAGAAGAAGAAGAAGAAGAAGAAGAAGAAGAAGAAGAAGAAGAAGAAGAAGAAGAAGAAGAAGAAGAAGAAGAAGAAGAAGAAGAAGAAGAAGAAGAAGAAGAAGAAGAAGAAGAAGAAGAAGAAGAAGAAGAAGAAGAAGAAGAAGAAGAAGAAGAAGAAGAAGAAGAAGAAGAAGAAGAAGAAGAAGAAGAAGAAGAGGCCACGATTTCAAGGAGGCGGTGCAACAAGGAGATGGCAAGAAGTTGTGGAAAGGGTGATTTTTGACAATTAATGGGTTTTTCTTGTTTGTACAACTTTCTTGTTTGTTGGATATCTTCTTATTTTTCTTTTCCTTGGGTGAACTTTGGTTACCTTCTTTCCGGTCTAGAGAAAAGCCTCCCGGTAGACTCTACCTAGACCTTGTATGTCCTAGATCTTGATTTCTTGTACTTGTGCGTCTACCTTCTTGTCCCATCATTTGTTTTCCATTGTCCCAGCCTTGTGGCAAGTCTTCTTTATATTTTCTCTATTCTCACCTCTTCTCTAGGTCTTGCCTAAATTTTCCATATTTTTCCCGGTCTCTGCGGTCCACCGGGAAACCTCCTTCTAAAATTCTTGTTCTCCTAAATCATGTCTTGGAAGTGGTCAATTGTAATGTTGTTTTGTTAGTCATGTTACAAGATACATGAGATATCCACATCCACGTTAGTCTAGTAAAGTGTTCTGGAGAAAGTACACCGGTTGTCCGGTATACTCATGTTTTCCGGGCCGGACCGGAGGTTGTGATAAGTTAATAAGGAGATTGGTGGTGGTACACGCACTTCACGGAACTAGTCCATCCCGGACAACATGGTTCTATAAGTAGAACTGACGCTTTCAAAGATTGACCCAAACAAGTGGAAGGGGATTGAAAAATGTTGACCCGAACAAAGTGTGTATGGCACCGTGGTACAAGTTTTGAACTTTGTGATACGCACTTTGTGATAAGCTTGTTGTACATTGAGTTTGGTGAATATTGTGGCCCCCACCAACCAATCACTGAGCTCTAGAATGAGAGGTAAGGGATAATTGTTTTGTATCGTGATTTTATAAAGATTTTGATAATCCACACAAACCTTGATGGAACCATCATTTTTCTGTGCGAACACAATTGGTGCTAAAATTGGAGACTTGGACCTTTGAATCTACCATTTTCTAAGTTTTCTTCCAAATATTTACAAATAACCTCTAATTTCATTGGTGACATTGATCTTAAGCGGATATTCTGCGGCTCATGTCCTTCTTTAAATTTAATCTTTACATCCGAGATATTGAGGATAGTCAATTCATTCGATGCCTCTTTGCTGAAAGCCTCTAGTAAGTCATTATATTCTTCCGGAATAGACGTATTCGTAGGTTTGGTAGAATCAACTCCAATAGCACACTTTGAAATCTCTAGTGCGTAGACTTCAACCTCCTTGGTGGACCGTTGAAAGACACTGCTGATACAAGAGCATGTTTGGATGCAGTCATTCCCAAGAAAGTTGACTTGTTGATTTTATTAGTACAAACTCGGTTACGGGTCCTTGCCAATTCATGTAGCATTAGGCCAGGGTCCCTAGCTTCTTTCCCGTCCGATTGTATTTGATCTTTGAATCGAGTGTTGAGATTGTATTCCACCGACTCTACAGTTCTTTCTTCCTCCCGATCTCTAGAGCTATCAAATTCAAATCTTTTCTCAATATAATTGACCACCCCACCATTATCAATGCCACTTACAACTCTTTTTTCTTGAAAGAATCCTCTATGACCTTTGCAACTCTCATGGCAGTAGGAAGAATCAAATATGATGCTCTACTTTGACCAAAGAATCATGGAGTCGTGACGTATTAACCACAAAGTGCCCAAGATGCACTGGTATTGCCCAATGTTTGTGATATCTACCACTAACATCACATGATGATATTTGCGGGAGTCTGAAACTCCCACTTGGTTGCCCCTACCAAAAATATTAGTTAAATTGTGATTTTTAGTCTTAGATAACCGGCAAAATAGTTAGTATTACGTAGAAGTAAGTTGTATAATAATTAGTGAAAGTCGGTGAATGCTTAACTAATTAATTAGTGTTAAAGTGGTGATAAAACCGGGCCTTAAAACTACCTAAATTGTGCCGGAAAGACCTAGAAAGAATGCCGGGAAGGATCTCGAGGACAAAAGTCCAAATCACCACTTAAGACTAAACTAACTTGTCAAAGTCTTCATCAACTAGATAGTATTCTTAGTAGTGTTAGTAGTAGTTGTTTAGGTTTCACATTGTTGTTGTAGAAGTTTAAGTCCCCATTTATGGACACTTAATTTTATATGAAGAAAAAGACCAATTTTATTTTAATTTAATTTAATTTTAATTTTAATGTTTTTTTTTTTAAAAATAAAAAAATACATACCTGGGTATCAACCCGGGTATGGACTGGATACCCGTGTTACCGATGTATCACCTAGGCATCAGCCCAGCCGGGATTCAGCCCAACCATGGCATAAGCCAGGTCTTGAGGACCCCTGCATCAACCCATCCGTCGACCTCCTCACCAGAACCCCCCCCGGACCACAGCCCATCGGCCAGGCCCGCAACTCCTTCCTCGACCCCTTCTTCAAAACCTTTCCCCGACCTCCCTTTTTCCGACCTCCCTCTCTAATCTCTCACTCTCTAATTTCCCTACCCTCTAGTTTCTTTCTCTCTCTTTTTCTTTTAGATTTGGGAGTTAAGGTTTTTGTGAAGAAGAAGGTGGTAGAAGGTGGTGATTTCAAGAAAAAAGAGGGTGTTGGAGGAAGCTTTTAGAGGCTTTTCAAAGAGATTTCAAGGGTCTTGAAGGTGGTGAAAGATGTGCGCAGAAGTTAGGGTTTTGGAAGAGTTGGTGGCACCTAGGGTTTGAAGCGTCAAACCTAGGGTTCCGTGGTGGAGGAGGGTTTTTTAACAACAGCGGTGGAGATTCCTAGACGTGGAGGTGGTGCAAGGAGGTTCAAGGCCGCGGCGAGAAGATTCAAGAGACAAGACCACGATTTGAAGGAGGTTGCGGGTGCAACAAGGAGGTGGCAAGAAGTTGTGTCAAAGGTGATTCTTGCCAAATATTTAGTTTTTCTTGTTTGTTAAGTCTCTTCTTTTTTTTTCTACCAGCATAACCTTCGGTTAGATCCTCTGTGGTCTAGAGAAAAGTCTACCGGTAGACTCTATTTAGACCTTGTATGTCCTAAATCTTGGTTTTTTGCACTTGCGAGTCTACCTTAGTATTTCACTGTTTGTTTTCTATTGTCTCACCCTTGTGGCAAAAACCTTCGTTTCATGTTTTCTCCATTCTCCCCTCATCTCTAGGTCTTGTCTAATTTTCCTATCTTTTTCCCGGTCAACTGTGAAATTCTCCTTCCAACTTCTTGTTTTCCCAAGTCATTTGCCTGAAGGGGTCAATTGTGATGTTGTTTTGTTTGTCGTGTTACTAGATACGTGTGATACCTACATCCACACGTTAGTCTAGTAAAGCTTTCCGGAGAAAGTACACCGGTTGTCAGATATACTTATGTTTTCTGGGCCCGGCCGGAAGTTGTGATAAGTTGATAGTGAGATTGGTCTAAATACAAAGCACATCCCGGAGCAAGTCCATCTCGGACAACATGACTCCACCGGTAACACGGACGCTTTCCAAGATTGACCCGAACAAGTGGGAAGGGATTGCAAAAGAAGAATACTTTGAGGATGGTGGTTGAATTTTTAAACTCAATCTTCTGGTTAATCCTTCCATGAATCTACCGGAAGATAATTCCACTCTTCCGGATGGGTCTTCCGGTTGAGCCTTTGTTATATGATATGTGTTATTGTTAATTTATCCTATTGGTTAATGGGATGTTGTTAAAGTTGCTAGATTTAAAAACTAAGGTGAGAGTAGTGATGTCGATGGGGCTCCATTGTGCACTCGGTCACTACCACTTGAGTGATTTCTCCGGCTACTTACTTTTGTTAGGAAATGTTTTACCAGTCACGGACCGGGATTCTTCCGGTTTACCGGTCTACCGCGATTCTTCCGGTTTACCGGTCTACCGGTAATCCGTCGGTGACTAAGCTACATTTGATTTCAGGATCTAGATGCTATTTTGTCCGTTTTTAGATCGAGTTTTGGCGGGTAGCTATTGAATTTTGTGCACGCTCTAGATGCCATTTCCACCTTTTGGAGATCTAATTTTGGAGGGTAGCTAGTAGTCTTTGTGTACTTAAGGAGCCTTGTGCTCTTGTGTAAAGTACTCTTCTCTTTGATTCTTTGCTTGTGTGTTGCCTTTTTTGCTTGTGTCTAGAGTCTTTTGTTGAGCTTGTGTGTGTAGAGGTGGAGAGGATTGAGTCCTCCTAGTGAGTATTTGCTATAATGTGCACGGTTGTGGCTTGTTAAGTGCTATGTGATTGAGTGTGAGTAGAGGCTTCCGGAGAGTGTAGGATATCCAAGTTAGATAGGTGGAGTAAGATATGGGATCTACTCCAAACCTTTGACTGGTGGGACCGGGAAGAGTTGCTTATTAAATGGGATTGGGGAAGAGTTGTTTACCGGATGGGATTCGGAAAGCCAGCTGCAACCTTTTTAACTCTTTCAAAGTATAGAGTTAAATTGTGGATATTATGGCCTCTGGACTGCGAGATCGAAGGGCAGTGACTTTCCGGGCACTGTAAAAACTTACCGGAAGACTACTCCGATGTTCAATAGAGTTTAAACAAAATACTTGTGGTTACTTCTTACCGGTTACTAAGGTACCGAGGAAGCCATCCTTCGGGATGTGCTGAGGTATTAAATGTGAATTGTTGTCAAGATTTAAAGAGTTTGACGCACAATAAAAATCCATGGAAACTATTTGGTTAGGTGGGCTCAGTGGCTCACTTAAGGTTAATTTTGGTTAACTTTGAGAATTACGAACCACTAGACTATGACAATATCCAATGACGAGCTCTATCGTAGCCCTATGCGTAATGAGGCCGGAACTAATCACTCTCATGTCAACCACTCTTACTTCTCGAGGCGCCGACTTAGGTTGTAAATGAGCATGGCATTGCGCGGCAAACTTTGGATGCATAAATATTGCCGTTGCTCCCAAATCCACTTAAGCATGGGCTACCAAGGAGTTAATTGTGGCCTCCAAAGTAAGATGGGCCCTTTGATCAATCATGGCATGCAAATAAAGTGACCTAAGTTCCTCTTTTTCCTTGAGACTTGAGAATCGCGTTGATTCATTTAGCGAGCTTCCAAATTGTTCGCCTCTACCTTCTTCGATATTCCCTTCCCTCAACAACAAAGCAACAACATTCTCAATTGTGCTCTTAACTAAGTACTGAACCCCTCCATTTAGTCCCGGTCCACGCCTTTTTCTTAGGGATTAAACTTCGTAGCTGCTATTGACAAAGACTTTGATGGATTTATGGGGCATTTTGCTCTTACATGACCTAACTCCCCGCAACTTCAGCATTTGCCTTGACGGTTCAAGTCTTTTCGTAGCCGTTTTTGCTAACATTGTGGTTGTACATACGGCACCAAGCTCCATGGGCACTAGCCCAAAGGCTCCTGCATTAGCTTGAAACCTCCCACCTACATCACAATTGTGGCTAGTCAAAGGCTTGATGTTGGGAGAAATCGGATTGCATTCGACGATTTGATGCCGGCCCCACAATCTTTTGTCTATTCGCGATGCCATAACCTTCCAGTTGTGAAGCCGACACGGTTGAGTCTCGGCGATGGCCATTGAATCCAAAACATCATCCTTATGACCACCACAAAGTTGCGTCATGAGGCTAGATTCTTTCCAATCCACTTCCGCCACGTATTTATTAAAAATAGAAATGTAAGATGTTGAACCAGTTTGGGGGACCTTTTGAAGACAGTCTTTGGCGTTACTCTTTCTATCGAGATCTCCTTATACTCCAATAATTGTCCTCCAAAAGGCCTCATAGTAAGCCAATAATAAATGTACACGTCCCTCATCGAGAGCTTGAAGAAGGAGCATTGCCCAATTGTGTGCAACCCATATCATATATGAAAGCACATACGCTCCTTTGTCAGCGTCAGAACTATTAGTTTGTGGCTTACCGCAGAACATCAAATGCAGATGGGCAAATCAACGATACACCTTGTTGCTCTTCCTCCCGGCGGATCTTTCTCGCTCTGCCACTTTTTATTCCTTATTCCTATGCCCTACCGTTTTAGTAGCTTTCCAATGAGCTATCATAAGCTCAAATCCGAATTGTTATGGAGACGTGGCACTTGATCAATTGAAGGGGTGTTCTCGGAGGAGTGGTTATTTTTTCACAAGTTTTAAGCAGTAACTTTGAGCTACCATAGTTCATTATATACAAAGTCAATAGAATTGAAATTTTCACCACTTATTTATTGTCTTTTTATCTTTACAAAAAGCTATTACAAGCTTGATTTCAAGTTGTATTGCAGGAGTTATGCTAGTTTGAGTGGGAAAGGGTTGGCTACCTTGAACAATTTAGAGCAGTAACTTTGACTCTTCATAGTAATAGTTGTAAAGTTTTTTTCTTATTGAAACTTAGTATATATCAGCTTTACTATATTAGCTTTCTAAAAAGCTATTACATGCTTGCATAGAGTTATTTATGAAGTAGAAGAGCCCGATTTAGTGAAGAGGGGTTGTGCTGCCCCAAGTTTTCACAACTTTTATGTTGACTACTTGCAAGAGTTTATCAAGATGAACCAAGATTTTGAATTTTTGATGAGGATCAAGGATTTACCTATTATTATCTATTGAAAAAAATTATATTTGTAGCACCTCCCTTCTCTTTTTACTAAAGTTGGTAGTAGCCAAGAACCCGGTGTTTTCCAAGGCAAATTCTTTCTCCACGATACCGCACTCCATGGCACCGTCTCTCAATGCCTTTGATCAGCTTCCATGTTGGAGATTAGAGAAGACTTTTATTGAGACCCCACTCGGGCATGTTCCGTAATCTCATGTACAATGTGGGGTATTGCAAATTAGAGCACTATCTCAACTTGGTGATGAATGAATGATGCCCATTCCGACCCAACCTTCTTTGGAGTCGCGGCGTTCCTTGGCTCTATCTCCACTCACTTTTGATCCATTGAATCGGTTCATGCCTCAGAGTCAGCTGCCAATCACTTCATGTTGTTGCGCTCATAAACATTCAAAGACTCATCAGATCCTTTCAGTCCATTCGTATCAATAGTCTCTCATGAAGCTCCAACGATCAGTGTACACTGACTGTTTTGGCTTCCAACAATGTTGTACAAACTTAATTTTGTGAATTTTTGTGCAAGTTGCCATTTGGAATCTCCTACCGCCTGCTCAAGAATTTTGAAATCATACATGTACAACTCAAAGTATCCACTGATTATGTCACTTGAATTAAGCAAAAGTTATCGGTGTGCATGATCAGTTACTACTGCAGGTTCAAAACATAATGATATGTGGCATAATTCATTAATTTGCCATGACATGTTTAATTCAATGATCAATATTTGTATGAACCCATTCATATTGTCATTTTGCCATATTGTATAGCTCCACTCATATTCAATATAGTAATTTACACAAGGTGCATCGGTTCTTGCTTCGATCCTGGCATCGGTGCTACATTAAAATTAAATTTCCTCAATAAAAATTGACAAACTCTATCTGCTCCAGTGAACTCATTATACCACCTGCTCTTCAGTGCCAATAATTATCTTTTCCTCCGTTACATATATGTTATATCATTCTAGTAACTTATCCAATACAATTCTATCTTGTTGATGCGTTATTATGTCATGGATCGATAATCAAAGAGAGCAACCATCATGGACAAATACCGGTTGCATAAAAATAAGTCACCTTGCATTTAACAAAATAACGCATGGAAGACAAAGCTCCCTCATGGTTCTTAAAGGTAGGAAAACCACTACTAACCCTAACTGTAATAATCGTCACTACACCGTTCCTTGAATATAGAGTAGACTAGACTATTTGAAATTTCCTACACTAATTAAAAATTTACATGCAATTGTTGACTAACACACACTTGCTTGAGAACAAATACCCAATCAGAACTTGGCATGCACATGCTTTGATGAAAATTAGTGTGGGTGATCCACATCAATAATAAATCCACACTATATTCAATATTTAGTGTAGTCCGGTTGTATGAACTACTTCATAACAAATGTATGGCGATGTGTAAATTTGTTTGACTAGGGATAAAATGCATTTTTTCACAAAAGACAAGAAATGTATGTATGACAGTATGAAAGGAAATAATAGAAATTGACTTAGGATTCGCCAAATGGTATGGGTCACATCCTCTCAACTTGGTACCTTGGGCTTCCACACATGGACGGTCCCAAACTCCACAAATTGCATATCATAATTTTTTTCCCAACTCGAAAACTAGGCACCTTGGCATAAGGTAGAGGGTTTGAAATCCAAACGGTACCAGTGGCCGTCCTCTACAAATCGCCCTCAAATTCTGTTAACCGCACATGAAGCGACCTAAATGTGGACATAGTGAGAACATGTGCTGGCAGTGTCAGGACATTGCAACCTTTTTGTGCGGTTATTGCACTTGTGGTGTGTGAAGCACGGTGATAGGGTACTTAGTCCATGCACATGGGGATACGGCATATAAGAGACTGATTGTGAGTGTAATTGGAGCCACCTTGAAATTAATTAAGGGCTTGATTTAGTTGGTTCAGCAACCCCAGGAGATTGGTGCGGGGTGACGGCCATGATCAATTTTGAAATCATAACTGTGTGATCTAAGATTAATTGCGCCACATTGCATGGCGTCTATGTGTACAATGGAGGAGATGGTGTATTTGGATGCAGGGGTGGCTATGGATAATACAAGGTGCGGTGTTGGGTGAGATGGTGAGTGACCTAGGTCTGTGCATGGGGAATTTGCATGTGGGAGGGGGCAACGTGAGAGCTGTGTGCATGGGGAATTAGCGGGCGGTAGCGGCAGGGAGGAAGGTGCAATGTGAGCGCACAGTGTGAGTGCACAATGAAATGCACCACAGAGGTGCTGATCAGATTCGAAGCCGATCAAGTAGAAAGGGAGAGCGACCTCCATCGAACTCAACTGCCGAGTGCGAGCATTGTGTGCATGGGGAATCATGTGTTCACAGTGAGCAGCCCCTGGCTGCAGTGCCGACTGTGAGCATTCGGGGCATGGATCAGGTGCTGGCGGTGACCTGCAGCGGACCGTGAGCATTCGGTACATGAGCAGGAGGGGGCATTGTCGACATGCAGCACGATGTAGGGGTTGGATCGCAAGATGGGGGACATGAACTCATCGACACTGTGGAGGTTGATTTCGATGACTTCATGTTGGGCAGCCAAGACCGACGTCGACCAAGGCAGAGGCACCGCGTTGGGGTGGCCCGGCTTCGGAGCGCTGGACAGAGCAATGGGGGGTGGGTTCATGGCGGTTCGGCGTCGGTGCCAGGGGAGATCGCAGACAGTCAGGCCGAATTCGAAGTCGCATGCGCACAGCATGAGCAAAGAGGCAGCAGCGGCGGTGAGTCTGGAAACGAGGCAGGGGAGGATGGGTCGGCACCGCAAGTGCCCACGGCTGCAACTGATCCTCGGTCTGTTGCACAGCAACCACTTCAAAGAGGCAGAGGTATGTGGTTTGATTGGGACCTAGAGAGGGCGATGAACGCAGTGACTCATGAGGGCATGAGGCTGAGAGTTGCCTCAAGGACCTTTGGGATTCCAGTGACTTCCTTGAGGGATCACTTGTATGGAAAAACAACAAGTAGAAAGAGAGAGAAAAGTCCAACATTGAAAACTGATGAAGAAAAAAAATTAGTGGATTACATTTTCAAAATTCAAGACTTGGGACATCCTCTCACTCTAGGAGAGCTGCGCCTAAAAGTTGCATTAGCAACACAAACTAGGAAAACACCTTGGAGTGCAACAGGAGTTCCTGGAAAGGGGTGGCTTAGGAGATTCAAACGTAGACATCCTGAGCTTGCTATAAGAAGATCTCAGGGTTAAGAGGTGGCTAGAGCACGTGCATTATGCCCTACAACTGCTGAGACATTGTACACAAATCTAGACTACCTCTACAGTGCCTATAAGTACCCACCAAGTCACATATGGAACTGTGATGAATCACGGGTGCAAGCAGGGAGAAGTGGAGGTGCTATTGTTTAGGCAAAAAGGGGCAACAGATCTGTGCACTCTATAGATCCAGATCAAAGAGAACATTTATTTGTTTTGTCATGTATAAATGCTGCAGGAGGTTCTATTCCAAACTTCTACATTCTGAAAGGCAAATACTTTCTAGAGGACTATGTTGCAAGATGTGAGGAAGGTGCTGTCATGGGAATGCAACCAAATGCCTGGATGACCAAGTGGTTGTTTGAGAGCTGGATCTCTCACTTCATAGAATGCTTAAGGGGAGGACCTGGTCTAGACCAAACAAGAAGACATTTGCTGATTTTAGATGGACACAACTCTCATGTGACACTAGAAGTGGTGAAGATCTCTATGGAATCAGGGCTTGACATAATTTCTCTACCTTCACACACTAGTCGTGCACAACAACCTCTAGACGTAGCATGTTTCAAACCTTTCAAGACAGCTTTTAGAAGAATCAAAGATTCATGGACATTGGTGAAGAAAAACAAACGTGTAACCAAGCAAGACTTGTGTGAGTGGACCTCTAAATCTCTGAAAGCTGCTCTAACTCCCCAAAATATACAAGCAGGGTTCAAGAAAACAGGGATTTGGCCCCTGGAGAGCCGCAGTGGCGTCTATGACTGCAGTAGGTGGCTTCGAGGAGGGGCGGGGTACCAGAGGAGCCGATGACGGGCCGGGAGGGGGTTCACAGATGACCGGTGAGGCCGGTGACCGGGAGGAGGAGAATGCACCTGATATAGGGGTGCCGGTGAAGGCAGCTCCGACGACGATGCTGCTTCGCAGCTTCACTGCTCCGATAGTGCCGACTCTGATGAAGCCGGAACAGTGGCTGCAGCTGATCGCACTAAGGTCGCAACTCTCATGCAGAGCCCGGGGTCCGCCCATGCACCGAAACTAGTGCATTACTATGTCAACGCTCCCGACATTGAGCATTTGGGGTATGAGGAGAGTGGGCTCCCTATGCACATCGATTCGGACTTTGAGGCACACGTGCAAGAAGAGCATGAGGAGGACATTAGCACCTTTCTTGCATTGCCCAAAATCATCCATGCACAACAAAGAAAGCGCCAACAACCCCTGCTAGACTTCACAAGATCAAAAATACTGACCTCGGCTTCGTATGCAGCAGGATGTGAACGCCTCCTTGCACATCGAGAGGCCAATGCCAACGAAGCCAAGCGCAAAGCAGCTAAGAGGGAGGCCACGAAAGAAGTGAGGCGGAAGCAGAAAGAGGTCTAGCAGAGGAAGGCAGAGCGAGAGCTCAAGCGGCGGGAAAGGGAGCGGGCGGAGGCGGAACAAAGGGTAGCAGCAGCGTTATGGAGATGCAGTCGAGCCCAACCCACATCGGCTGCTGGCGAGCCCACTCAATACATACCAAGTATCGGATCAGGCTCACAGCTACATGCACCTTCGGTGGTGTATGCGGCATCACAGGGTGCACAAATGTACACAGCCACGCAGCTGCATACAGCCTTACAGCTGCATGCGGCCTCCTTCACATCCGCACTCCCCTCTGCCTCGCAGACACCGCATTACACCACCCCCCATGCCGTTGAATTCTCCATTCTTCTACAACCAACTGAACTGGCCCTTCCCTCCACCCTCCCCAACGTTCAACCGCCATGAAGCTCCGAACAGTCAAGCACCTCTACATCCATACCGCTGAAAAACTCAGATCTGTTCGGAGACTGGTGCATTTGTGTGTGTTTGGCGCTCACAGTGTATGATTGTGGACATGGAGTGGCGGGAACTTCGGCGCTTGGCGGACGGCCTCGCTGGTTGGCTGTGTGCGTGGCTGGCCTTGATGGCTTGTTGTGTGCGAGCTGATAGGGAAAGTGGACATGATCGCTGGGGGGGCTATGTGCATGGACAGCCTGTGCGGTCATGCCCCCCCCCCCCCCCAATTGCGACCTCCGACCTCAGCATGCGGTACATGAGCCCTGTTCCACCAGGGCATCAGCCTTCCCTCAACCGGACCTCAGCCCCCCCTCATTCGCCCTCGCAACCTTTCTGTACGACCTCGATCAGGACTTAGCCACCACCGGACGGCCCCTCATGCAGCCACTGTGCTCGTTTTGTACACCTTTGTGCACTTTTCGTGTGTTGGCACTGTACTTCACTTAGGACAGTTGCTATCATTTTTTCATGCACTTCTACAAGGACTCTACAGTCAAGTCAGGGCCTCCCTATTGTCAAACTTCTTTTATTTATAAGTAATTGAGGACATATTCAAAAAAAATAAAAATTGTGCGGCCTACTTTCTACACACTTTGCCAACCCAGCAAAAATTTATCCACAATTTCCGCATACACCCTCCAGCACACTGAAATTTGTGCGGTTACTGAACCCTCTACCTTAGTTTGGTCCTTCCGTACCTTGGTCCACATGTGAAACCCTCCTAACATACATTTGCTCTTGTAGATTTTGGTATTCATCCAGAGTGGGCCTTATGTTTAAAGTGTTGGATATGTGCATGAATAGTAAATTTAGAGCGATGAGCATGTGGGGTCCGGCTGGTGAACCTTGCAAAAGGACAATAAGTTATCATGGACCATGTATGCAATGCGGGCCCCAAGTTGTGGACCTCATGTGGCCATGGTTTGAAATTCCTGGAAATGAGATATGGCAATGAAATTACGGAGTCATCCAGCGCGTGGATTTCACATGCCAGAAGACACATCCAACAATACGCCATGTAACTAGAAGACAAATTACTTTCAAATTGCTGCCACTTGTATTTATTCTTCCTCGTGCTCCATGGGCAGCATTGGGCGCATGTGATGTTGCTCTTGATGACTGTGCTATTGCACGTTCCTAACTTCTATGCCAGTCAACCTAGAAATGGAATGCTTCCACCAGAAGCAACAAACCTGGAGAATGACAATGGTTACACTGAGCTGAGTTTGCACTCTTCCGTGTGGCCATGATGCAAGCACAAATCCCTTTACAATAGTTTAATCCTGAACATCTATCCCAAAGAGGAAAGAGTGGGCGATGTAGGGTGACAAATGGGGCAATTTTCATTTTTTCGGGTGGAGAAATTAGAGCACAAGGAAATCTCAATGTGCACCGATGTTTTTATCCAGCAATGAAATGGATGAGTAGTGACGGGAATCGGTATTTTTTGGCCATACCAGCAGCTCCTTGATAATACTCCCACAGTGTTTAAAAAAAAAATTAACTACACTAAAAATGAGACATAGTGGCATCCAATCTTAATGATTTACAAAAGATTATATTTTTTTACTCAATTTGACAATTAAAGTGATATTGATACTACTTATTCAACAGAACATCTAAAGATAAATTCCTGAATTTTTTTATTGAGAATAAAAGGTTGTACCAAAAGTTATATTGTTTCTAGTGTAGTACACCAAACATTGCATATAGTGTGGATCAGACTATTTTGAAATACCTACACTAGTTCGAGTACACGCAAATTATAATGGTCCACCTCAATTCTTAATCCACATCAAATCATGTAACTTAGAAAATAGTGTGGGAAGTTTCAAAATTGTTGACACAAAATTAATGTGGATTATAGAGAGGTGGTGGTGAGCGGCGGTGAGGTGGTGGCAAGCAACGAGGAGCGGAAGATATTTGGTAGTGAGTGGCGGTGAGGTGGCAAAGAATGGCATGACACATGTTGAAATGTGTCCACATCAATTGTGTTTCAGATTACATGTGGTCCTCATCATTTTTCACCCACATTACCAATGAATCCGCACTATATTCACTGTTTGGTGTAATTTCCCTACACTTCTCCAAAGCCAAGTCACTCTCTACATTTGGTCTTGCTTGATATCATAAACTTATGAAATAGGGCGTGAAATAGGAGGCCATCCCCTCTACTTTAAGTACATAAAGAACTTTTGCCCTCTTGTATTGTAAAGCCCCAAAGCTTAAAAAGATAACTTTACAACCATATCAAATTTAGTGATATTATGTTTGAATCTCAAAAAATCAATTAAGTTAATTCATTTTTCTAATGTTAAATCTAAAATACCATTTGCACCTTGGAGGACTTTTTCATTTTGACGAGGGTTCTCAATGCAGATTTTGACCATGAATTTCTCAAAGTTGTATAAAGATGCAATACAGTAGCTCTGTTAGCCCCTACGAGCCCATTTAACCTTGGGGACGTATTATTTTTTTGAGCATGTACCTAAAATTCGAAAAAAAATCTTCTCTTTTTGAAATTTTATAATAGGTTTTCCCTAATAAGATATTTGTGGAAACATTTTAAAAATAAATTGGGTTCATAATATAAAAGTTACTAGTTATATACCCGTTGTACCAACAAGGGCCACACGCTTATTAATGAAGTGCTTATGTGTAGACAACGTTGTGTGTGCGCCCATTGTTCCCATACGTGTCATCTGCCAGAAGAATGTTTACGTGGGCAGGCGAGGTTGCGCGAGAGAATGCGACATATAGCCGGCCATGGGAAAACACCTCTTTGCTGACGTCGATGCCAACGTGTTTGAGGGTATGTCCTTGGGATTTGTTGATAGTCATTGCATATGCAAGTCGGACAAGGAACTCCTTGCGCTTGACTTTGTAAGGCAATCATGCATCCTCGGATGTGAATGATATGTGCGGAACAAAGGCAATGTGTCCTTCGTGGTCGCCTGTCATGACTTCCGCTTCAATGACCCACTGCGCAAACCGCCTGATGAGAAGTCGCGTGCCATTGTACAAACCATTCGCACGATCGAGGTTCCACAACAGCATAATCGGTGTGCCAACCTTGAGTGAAAGCCGATGGGGAGGCCAACCGTTGGGGTCCAGACGGTTGAGGTACTCGGTGGGGATGAGGTCTGCACCTGCCGGGTCCGTGATCGAATCTGCGCTTAGATAAGTCCGCTCATTGCCAAGGATGAACTTCAGAATCTCCTCATTGATCCTCGCAACACCGCGGTTGTGTGGGGCAAGGATTGCATGCTCGCTGAGAAAGTCACATTTGGCAATTTGGTGTCCACCGCGGACACGTGGGTATACACAATCAATGAGGCGTGCGTGGCCGTTGTCTTGTCCATTATTCAACGCTGGTGCACGTTCAACAATCATGCTTGGAAGGCAATGCACGTATCCATTGTCGGCGCTCGGCAAGTGATCCTCGCCTAAGGCAATGAGCCATTCGGAAAAAGTGCGGCCGCCAAGTTCCTCGCTTGCTCTATTACCGTCCGCGCCAGTCCGCATGTTGATGGTCAGACGAAAAGTTTGCACATGTGGCCACAGATGGAACTCCTTGATGGAGGCCATCGCAACCTGCGGACGTGACGCCTTCGGAAGAACTGGAAGCACTTGGGAAAATCACCACACATGACGAAGATGATCCCGCCAAACGGGAGGTCAATACCAATAATATCCCGTAGCGATTGGTCCACCGCCTCGAATGCGTGCTTGTGTGTCACAGACGCCTTGTCCCAGAGAATGAGCTTGGTGCGACTTTCTATTCCAAAAGTAGACTTTCTATTCCAAAAGTAGACTTTCTATTCCAATTCTGATTAATTAGAACTTTAGTTCTAGCTTTATCTTTCTTAAGTTCAGTTGAAGTGTGAGTGTTGCCTCACCCCGAGAGCCTCACTCGAGAGCCTCACCCAGAGCCTCATCAAATTCTATTATAGACTAGAGTATTACCCGTGTCCTCTGGACACCCCATCTCCTAGCCCTTTCCCTCCAATCCATCGTCGTCCCATCATTGTCCCCTTGTCCCCTTGTCCCCCGTCCCCCGTCCCCATCCCCGCCCCGTCCTTTTATCCAAAATCCTAACTTTTAGCTTTACATTTCATCCAAAACCCTAACTTTTAGCTTTTCATCCAAAAGTGTTTTTCATCGACTCGTTCATCCATCGACGCGTTCATCCAAAGGGATCGTTTGTCATCCTGTATTCTTTTATAGATATAGACTAGAGTGTTACCCGTGTCCTCCAGACACAACAATTTTTTGTATTGAGTCCCTACCTCTCCGTCCCCTAGCCCTTTCCCTCCAATCCATCGTCCCCCCATCCCCCGTCCATTGTCCCCCGTCCCCCGTCCCCGTCCCCGTCCTTTTATCCAAAACCCTAACTTTTAGCTTTTCATCCAAAAGCTGATTTTTCATCCAAAAGGATCGTTCATCCATCGACGTGTTTGTCATCCTGAATTCTTTTATAATAAGAGATATAGATTAGCCTTCAAAGTTAAATTGAGGACTCTCGGCAACTCCAAATTTTTTGCTATAAGTTTCTATTGACATTGAGATTTTTCATACATATAGAGAATGTTACCTTCTCTGAATATGTCCCAAAAAAATCTTGTCTTTAATGTCTTTTTTTAACCCAAGTCAAACATTTTCACACATTGTTGGGCAAGGTACAAAAAAAATCTTCTTTTCTAAATAAAACCTAGAGATCTTCATGTTCTTCACTTTTTATTGTTTTTGACAACAACATGTGCTCAAAACCTTCTAATTGACCGTTTGGATTATCCTTTTTAAGCATATTAAATTCACAATAAAATAAAACGTGAATCGGCAATTTTTGAACCTCCACTTCTTGCACACTTGTTTTGAATATGCTACACCCCTTCTTTACCTCTAAACATTGGTGTATGAGGAACTAACATCATGCCTAATACAATGGTAAATGATTTAGACCTTGTGTAGTGCAAAAATTTGATTCCAAGTGAAGTCAAAGGCTGCTGATTCACTCAACACAAGGAAGAAAATGAATAATTTTCTTGACTTCACACGCTATAATCTTCATTTAGGTTTTGTTGCCACTTGTTGATAGTGGCATTTTTTGAGTATTTCTTGAAAGAAAATGCCTTCGGCTCTTAGGGGTTACAATACAATATTTTTCTTTACTCTAGACTTCCAAAAAAATTAATTCTATTATGAGTACAATTTAGTTGACTTTGGATAGCTCTAGAATTTACGAAGCTTCCAAAAACATTGGGATTCTTTATACAAATATATAACAATTTTTTCTTATAAATTGTCAAAAATTATTGTCTTTCAAAGAAATTTATCGTAATGCAAGTCAAACACCTTCACATCTTGTGGGAAAGGGTACATAAAATCTGCTTCCTTTCCATCTAAAAAGTAGAGAATTTTTTTTATAAATTTTTTCTACTACAAGATGTGGTCTAACCTACTTGATTTATTCTTGGATCCTTGTTCTATAGAAATAAAATTTCAAAAAATAAAATGTGTAAAAGTAAATTTTGAACCTCTACATGTTCACAATTTTTTTATTAACATGCTACAACCTTCTTCTACCACTAAATGTTGGTGTACAAGGAATCAATATCATGTACATCCATGGAGGCTTGAAGTTTTGACCTTGTGTAATGCAAAATGTGGCACCAAAAAAACCCAAATTGTGTTAATCCCCTTAATGTAGGGAAGGTAAATCCTTTTTTTAACTTCAAAAAACTATAATTATCCAATTGTTTTTAAAGTTGAATTGTTTTTTAAAGAGATTAAAAGTTAGAAGCGATTTTAAAATAAAGTACATGGATTTATTTTTTTGCAGCCTAAAGCAAAGCTTATAAGGGAATACGCATCAAATGAGAGTTCATTTTGCTTTTTGAATCAAACTACCAATCCCTTTTTGCACTACTAGAAAGATGGTGGGAGATGACCATCAAGTATATCAAAAAGTGGCAAATTATGCTAGAGGTAGGCAATGTTTTGTATATTTGTTGGTCATCTCATACCATCTTTGTACTAGTGTTGTATATCTCATATCCTTTTCTCTATCCTCAAGTATTTTAAGGTTATCTTGGATCAAAAATCAAATCTTTAAAATTGTAACATATGTAATGTTGCATTCTAATGCTTCATTTGGAGATTTGGGTTTGCTACATGTTTGCAATGTTTTTATTTATTATTTAGCCGATAGAGCTTAAATTTCATTCAAATATGCCACACATTTCTTCCGTTTTGCTCCTTTGCAACTACACCAAACTCTGGCAAAATTGAACATTTATTGGTATTCATCTATACTGTAGTTGCACCCTTCTCTTGTTGCTTTTTATTACTCACAAGGATCTTGTGTTTTCACACATATCCCAACCATGAAGGAGTTTAGCCTTCAAGTAAAAATGTGCATTTCCTTGTCAACATTTGGCAATTAACATGGAAATTTTCTTTCATAATGATACTTAATTCCACTATTTCTTCAGGTGTCATGTGACTAGAGTCATCACGTCTAAGATAGAACTACCCAATACGACGTAACTAACCCCATACAGTACCACCAAATTCTATAGTATTCTTAAACTTCAGGGTTGTAATCTAGGTTACAATTACATGGCTTATGTGAGCTCATAAGTGATGTAATGACAAATTAAAAAAATTCTCTAAAATCCAAGAAGGGTATAGGAACTGGTATTAGGTCAATTGGTGGTATTGAGTAGTTCAACCTTAACCCTATAGCACCCATGTCATATTTCTCCAAAACCAAGAAATGTGCTAATTTTTTTCTTTGAACTAACTTTGATGAAAATAGTATGCCTAATTTTACTACCCCACCTTTCAAAACTAAACTCAAACCATGACTAGAACTTTAGAGAAAATTTGCACATCCAACGGTTGATGGAATAGATTATAGTGTTTAAATCTACCGTATATTGGTAATAAAAATTGTGGAATTGGGAAGGTATACTACTTTATCCATCAATAGATTCTTGCAAGAATTTTTGTACTTTGAATAAAAAAGGTTCACATGTGCACTAGGTTATAGCTTTGCACTAACATATCATATGTGAAACATGGTGTACAACATAATTTAAGCAGCTTTGTAAAGGACAATCTTTCGAGGATGAAAAACTTTGGTCTTCAAAGGAGGCTGGCGTGAATAGAGTGTATGTTTGTTCCACCGCTAAGAGCATGCCCAACAATTGTGAATTTGAGGTCCGGAACGGGGCTACTAGGGGGCTACCTTTGGGCTACAAGAGGGAGTTACAAGTGCTTCATGAGTCCTCCTAATCCATCTTCACTTCTCTTTGGGCCAATGAATGACAAGAACAAGTCAACAATGACAATGAGTACATGAATGAGGGCATGCTACAAAAGCCTTCCAATAGAGTGCACCTTTCATTTCCTAGGGACTCACAGAACACATAGAGTGTTTAGGATATATCTAAGGGTTCAATTTAACAAGAAATAGTTCTAAAATTAGCTCTCTAATGATTTTAGAGATTTTTTTTCAAAAGAACTTGATTTCACTAGGAAGACAAAAATTGACCTATGAGAATATTTGTCTTTGCCATAATGCAGTTTTTAGATTGAATAAATAACTCGGCAGTAAAGTGCCAAAACTGACCTTTGAATGTAGTAACTTAACCCTTTAAGGTTGATGAGCTCACAAGTGGCAAAGCAAATCTACAAGTGCATTAAATTGTGCATAACAACATCTACACATGGTGTACATTTCGTCACAACCCCACTACACGGAAATAACTGTAATTTGTCAATGCTTGCATCGATTTTGGTGGGGTTGGTCTTGGTAGATGATCCTCTTGCTCCACCTCTAAATGTTCCTCAAGTATTTGTTGGAGATGGCATGTAGCGCTTGCTACAGAGGTTAATGTCTCCAAAACGACCCAAAAATGGTTGTCAGGCATTAAGGGGTTAAAAGCTTTCGCACCATCGGGCACGTTGTGGCCCATGGCCCTAAACGTGGTGTCGTTGCGGATGCGGGACCAACCAAGTTGTTGCTGCATTTGTGTGTATTGCGTTTGTGGCAAGAGATCGCCCAAAAAATGTAAACCATCAAGTGTCAGGCCCACAACGTCTATGCCTATTCCTCGTCTCATCATCTCCACATCCCATTAACTCACAATAGGTCATGCTTCTTTTCATGCTTACAAACTCCACGGCAACGTCCCATGAAATGGCCATACATTGCCATCCCAGCATTGTTTGGGGTGAAAAAATTTAAAGGTTCAATGGCACCTTTTTGTTGGAATGCATGTTGGCATACCCGTTTGAGTGAGTGGTGCGGTTGCTCTAACACTCACTCATGCTTATCAAACAATAGTACTACTTTAAAAATTATTCTTATTGTGACCATACTAATTTATTCAAAAATGCTATAAGTTTTTACTCTTGATAATATTTTTACCAACTATGTCTACAATTATTTGCTTCTTTGACTACCATATGCAATGGTTACTTTTGACACCTACCTGCAAAACTAATTTTTTTCCCAAATTGTGGTGGTTCGGATACAATGAATATCAATGGGCATCACCTAAGCATTACATGGGTATCACATAGAAAAATCTCTAGAAGTTTCCAAAAAAATTGGACATTCTCCATTGTGAATAAAGGGGCTATTTACATCTAGATGGTTTGGGCTGGAGCCCAAAGAAATCCCGAGTTGTAATTGGAGTAAAGAATTGGTACCCCGGAGATGGGTTTACATCAATCAAAATATGGGTTGTGGCCCAAAGTGTTTTCCGTGGATGAGAAACCTAGTTGGAATCCTACATGGCAGATTTGAATAGTATTTTACGGAACTTAAGGAGACTTATTTCCTATAACCTCTAGGAGGTTGTATTTCCCAAAGTTCGGGAGAGTACTTTTCAAAACGAATTTCAGCCAATCATTTATAATATTTTACTACTGACATTTACTGTTGACATTCATTGCTGAAATTTACTGCTGAAGTTAACATTTACCGCTGAAATTTCCAGCTGAAATTTACTGCTGCAATTTACTGCTAAAATTTACTGCTGAAGTTACATTTATATTTTTGTAATTTAAATAATACAAATTCTTTCACTATGGGGTAGTTCTCAAAAGAGCCCATTTTCATATAACTACTTAAAAATTCAACCCAAGTACACAATGGGCCACAACCCTTCTATTCGGGTTTACACCTAATTTTTGGGCCACAACCCACTTAGAACTCCCTTGTTTGGTGGAAGGTACCCCGCTTACAATGGTTTCATCCTTCAAGCGGGGTACCACTTGTGTCTATGGGCTCCAACCCAAACCTTCAGGTGTAAACAGCCCCAAATTTTGTAAGAAACTGACCACTACATAGGATAGAATAGATAGTTGTAGTCTCAGTAAAAATCTTCATCACAAATTTAAAAACCTAAATCATAGCACTTCCATATCATAAAGTGTGGATACTCTAACATCATTTTTGGTGTACTGAGAATCAGGGCTTTTTTTTGGCTACAAATTGACAAAAGAGCATTGCTGTGAAACGTGGGTTCTCTAGAAAGTTAATTTGGAGGGATGTTCTCCAGTTGGGAATCTAGAGAATGCACCAAAAAAAAAGCGCTGCTGAGAATCCTAGCCATGCATACAGTCTTTTGAAAAAGCCACTGATGATCATCACATTTTTTGCATTTACGCCATACACAACGGTTGCCAGTTCTTTTTTATGTGTGGAATGAACCCAAGGCAAAAGGATGGAGATGGCAACCCATGCGTATTAAACACATGTAGAGAGCTCATCAAGCATTTTCAGGAAAAGGGATGGTGTAGGGAATTGGTAAGCAAAGGCAACAGCATGGTGGACTGAAACGAGGGTGCCTATCAACCTTTCCAGGAGGAATTTGCGGCTCATATTTCAAAGAAGCACAGCAAGTCATGCACTTCCGTACTTCAGTTCCACCTTCCTTTGGAATAATGTGGTGATTCTGACTCCTAGAAGGCGCGATCCCTCAATACCCACATTTGCAACAACCTCTCGCTTTGGAACCCTCCATTCCTGCTGTGGTGGATGCAGCAGCTTGTGGCCAGTTCACATTGAAAAAGCCCTCCCCTATCACGAACAACTTCACATTTCTTACAGACATTTTACTTCAGCATTTTGCCCCTACCTATTCATGATGGTAAAGGAGGTTGAATATGCTTGGCAATTCAAACACCATCCAAACTGTCATGGAGTTAACCCCTAAGGACCAAGTGTTCCATGCAGGGACAAATTATTCACAATTGCAATTGTCTTTCCATCTGTACGGTCAGATTTCACAATTCTTATACAACATCATCTCACATAAGTATAGAAGAAGATCCTACGGTTACATTCTCAAAAAGTTTGTCTTGGCATTTTTTAATCAATGGGGTAGAGATTCTACTAAAATGCCTTGGTCCTTACGGATAAAAATAGACTTATTTGGAAAGTCAGTCACAAGTATCGTAATTTTTAATCCCTTTTCTTGTATTACATAATTGAAATCAACCCTAAGTAGCTATAAATTTATGTAATTAGGAAAAATGGGCTAGATGGAATAATTTTTATTTTATTTTATTCATGGTATAATATGACCCATTTTTTCCCTTTTTTTTTCTCTTCACATAGGGCAGGCAAGGCGGAAGTCTAAACTTTGGTACTACAAGCGTTTTTCGGAGGGTGGACCCATGTCTCAATGGTGGGGGGATAGGGATCATCTTTTTGGCCCTTTTACTTTGGAGAGTCTAGAGGCTTTTCTTTGCAGATTTGTGGTGTGCAGTCCCAATTCACCTCCAAGGGGCTCCACCATGGAGATTTATATCCCAATTGGAGGTTTGTATTCTTTAGAACAGGCCCCTACAAAAACAAAAAAAATTTAAGTAAACCTTTTTTTTTTAAAATTAAAAAAAGAAAAAGAAAAAGTAGGGGCGACGTTTTGTCCTTACCTCCAGCTCTGCGAAATGCTCATAGCACCAAAATATTCACATCCACTTAACCCCTAAAGTTCCTTGACAATTTCCCTCAAAAACTATAAGTGGTACTAACTTTCAAACCACAAATCCAAAAAATAAAGTAAAAATATGTCCACGAAGCTCTTATCAAAGGCAATCTAGAATAAAAATTTCAGAGAAAATTGATTTTTTTTCGAATTTTAGGAACCTGCCCAAAAATCAAGGAATCCCCCCGAAGGAGACTCTGGTCCTTTAGGGGTTAAGATGACTTGAATTTATAAATCACCATATTTTTCCATACTTTACATATTCATCACCAAGCTTTTCCAAGATTGGTATTTACTAAGAATATTCAAATAATAGTAGTGAAAATCAAAAGATTGGCTTCTTATCCCCTAATTTTCCTTGACAATTTCACACCAAAAACACTTCAAAACTATTAATTCTAGTGCAATGAGTAAGTAAGGAAACATAAAATTGTATTTCTTAATTTGACAGTAGGATCTCATTCAACATTTAACATAGAACATACTCACAAAATTTCATCAACTTTGACCACACAGATTGAAAGATTAAATGTTGGAATTTGAGAAAATGGTTCATTTTCATCCTTGGGATGAGTGGATATACAAATTTTGACTTCACTAGGTGTCAAAGTTTTGCACTACACAAGGTCTAAGTTTTATATCATCTTTTAGATCATAGTCCTTGTACACCAATTTTTAGAGGTAGAGAAGGGGTGTAGCATATTCAAAAAAATTGTGCAAGGAGTGGAGGTTCAAAAAGTGCCGATACACGTTTTAATTTTTTAGGAACAAAATATGTTTTAGAATGATAATCCAAACGATCATAAAAAGGTCTATTATAGGTCTTGTAATAGAAAACATAAAAAGTGAAAAACATGAAGACGTCTAAGTTTTATGAAGAAGTTTTTTTGGTCCCTTGCCCAACAATGTGTGGCAATGTGTAAAAATGTTTGACTTGGGATACAATGCAATTTTTCACTAAAGACAATAAATGTTTTTTGACAATACGATAGGAAATAAAATTACATGCTAGTATCAAAAATCTCAAGTCTACTAGAGTGTCCTAGAAAAAAAAATGGAGTTGCTTGACGTGCCCGCACTCAATAGTTTTTTCTTTAAAATGGCATAACTTTTTTCCTAGAAGCCCGATGAGAATAAAAATGATACTCCCATATACCTTCTATCTTCTTGCATCTCTATACAAAATTTCAAAAATTGCAAATAAATTCCAACCATGGGAACGTGCCCAAGATATGCAAAAGCCCACCTTTGGACTTTTTTCATTTAGGGGTTATTGAAACTTTGGATGACTTTACATATTATCAATAGTTTAGCAATTTTATAAACATAATCAACGGCCTCACCCTATTGGAAAGATGGTATTTGAGGATTAATGAGTATACCAAGTCGTGGCAAACTACATCAAGCTTGTCCTTTAAGTTGCCACCTGTTGGGTTTTTTTTGTTGATTCTAAAATGTTATCTTTCTACCCTTTGTCAACATTTAAGATTTTAAAAAACATCCTACTTACATTGAGTGCTTTGTCGATCTTCAATTAACCAAAAAGTTAGTCAAACATCAATATGATGTATACCTTGATACTATCAAAGCTTCATTAGTAGATACTATTAATTGAATAAAAATCATTGAAAGATTATAATTTACATATTTTTTTGCACCGCTACTTGGTGGCAAATTGTATCAACTTTGTGAGTGCCCACAATCACGCAATGGAGGGTACTTTTCACTTAGAAAAGGTGAAGTGTGTTGTCATCATTGTATACAATCCTAAGTAACCAAACGGACATACATGTGGGATATGTTGGATTGTGGTGTAACACAAACGTCTCTTCACATGATCGAATATTTGACTTCAAGCTCCATACATCAACATCTTCACAACTCAACTCAACTACGGCAAATCTTGGACATTTCAGCCAATCCCAAGCCATGCACAGGAGCTCCACACAATCATCTCGTGGTTGTACAAGTGACACACATCAAATTCCAAGACAAGCTTGCAACATTCAACCTTCCTATGCTTGAGTACGAGGAGACCAACAGAAGATTGGTGTGGTTGAACCACTCACAGCAACTTCAGACCTATAAGCAGACTGTATACACTTCATACTTTAGATGCAGAGTTACAAAACTCCTCCAGGACCACCTTGACTAGCTCCCCAATACGGTGCACCAAAATTACCTACTAGTGAGTGTCGTGGCCACCATTTTGGAATGGCAATGTAGTACGCAACAATTACCTACCCGTACTTGTCTTGGCCACCGTTGTGGAATGCCATCTAAGGTAGGACAACCCAAAATCGACTAGCAACCCAATACCGCTCCTTTCTATACATCCCTAGATTCAAGGGATGAAATGTAGCTTGTCTTTACATGGCTTCTGCATATCGCAATGAATTTATAGGTGATGTGATGTCCAACTACATATCCACCCTCAAATCTAGGAAGTGTATAGATGGATTGGAAAAATTTAGCCCTACAACCAATAGGGTAGTTTGCATACAATTAATTAAACTGTGTTTTTATCCCAAAATCATTAAATTAGCTTTTTCATTTTGACTTACACACTCAAGGGATATCCTTTAAGTGTCTAATCCAAAAACAAAAGCATAAATTTGAAGATTGAGAGTAAATAAAAAAACTTATAAATACAAAGCCAAACTACCCTATGGGTTGGAAGACACAATTTCTAGCCATTGGCATTAGCCGCCCCCCAAAAGGTTATTACTTAGTCCATGTTGTAGTATCTTGGTAACTACTCCAAAAACTCCATAGAGTGGTTTTTAATCCTTAACCCCTTAAGGACCAAGTGTCAAAATTGGGCTTTTTGAAAGTTTGGTCAAGTTCCTATGGTGTCAATTTCCAACATTCCACTTTAAAATTTGTATTGTAGAAGGGCATTACTAAGACCTCACTGGGAGAATAATTTTTTCCAAAATCCGACATATAATGAAAAAGTTGCAGGGTTTCGAATTTCAAATGGGGAGAGCGGGCACTTTGGGCACCTTGAAAAACTTTTGCAAGGACCTTCTATTGAATGTGAGATTTTCAACACTAGCAAGTAATATTTTTTCCCTTCATATTGTCAAAACAAAATTATTGTCTTTAGTGGAAAATAGCATATTAACCCAAGTCAAACATTTTCACACATTGTCACACATTGTCGGGCAAAGTACCAAAAAAACTGCTTCTTTTCCACATAAAACTTAAAACACGAATTGGCAATTTTTGAGCCTCCACTCCTTGCACAGTTGTTTTGAATATGCTACGCCTCTCCTCTACCTCTAAAATTTGGTGAATAACAAACTAATTTCATGCTCAACACAATGGTAATGGATTAAGACCTTGTGTGGTGCAAAAATTTGAGACCAAGAGTAGTCAAAGTCTACTAATCCACTAAACACAGGGAAGAAAATGAAGAATTTGTTTGACTTTAAACACTATTATCTTTCAATCCATGCGGTCACGCTTTATGAAATTTTGTGAGTATGTTACTTATTAAGTTGTATTTGAGATCCTACGGTCAAAACTAGAAATGAAAGTTTTTGTTTCCTTCTTTATTCATTGCATTAGAATTCAACAATTTTGAAGTGCTTTTGGTGTGAACCTGTCACGGTATCTTACGGGTTAATTTCCCAAGGCTCTAGCATGCTATCCAAGTGATATTTGTCACATAAATTAGTTTGACAAAAGTAATCACCTCAAGGGACTTCTTTGCATACTCAAAGTAATAAAAAAAAGAATTAACCAACACTATAAAACCATGAGTAAATAGAAAGTAAATGCACACTATTAGGATTTTTGATGTAGTACTACACTTAAAGATGATAACTAGAGTTGTCTGGCTAAAACTTTTTGCTTTAGAGGAATATCACTACCAACTTAAGGATATACTAATACTATCCACGCATTAAAATCTCTATGGACAAAAGGTATAAAAATATTCAACAATTACATCAATTTGTAATCAATTTGTACAAATGATACGACATCGGTTATCCCAAACAATGTGCATTATCTTTCTATTTACCTAGGACTCTAGCATGCTATTCAAAGTGTTTTTTAACCTCCAAAGGACCATGACTATGTTTTACCAAAACCATCTCAAAAAACTGCTCCATTCACTGTAAAGAGCATAAATGAAAAATATTCATCTCCAACCCTAAGATCACAATCTATAATAATAAAATTACATGTGTGACAAAATTTCAAGATCTTTGACCATATAGATTAAAAGATTATAGAGTTTGAAGTGAAGACAAAGGTTTTCCATCTTCCTTGTGTTTCAATTTAACTTCACTTGGTGTTAGAAATTTGCACTACAAAAGTTCTAAATTGATCCATTACAATGTATGTGATGTCAGTTCCTCACACACCAAGTCTCAGAGGTATTGGAAAAGTGAAGCATTTAAAAAAATAAGCAATGAAGAGAGGTTTAAAAATCACCAAATCACATATAGATTTTTAGTTGATTTATTTTTGTGAATATTGAAAATGTAAATGGTCAAAACTAAATTCCATGTTTCTTCTTGAAGAATAACAATGAAATAAAGATCTGTAATTTACATGAGGAAATGAAATTGAACTTTGACTTGTAAAAGGTGAGAAAACTTTTGCTTGTCTTGGAGTGAAAGTTTCACATTTTGGAAGGTCCCATTTAATTTTTTTACAATCTTAAATAAAATAATTTAGTAAAGATTTCATATTCTAATAGAACATTGTAGCAAAAGTCACGAAGTTGCCCAAAGTGCCCGCTCTCAAGAATTTTCTTAAAATATGGTGTATCTTTTTGTTTAAAGGCCAAGTAAGAATAAAGATAATATTCAAATGTAGCTTGGTATCTTCTAGCATCTTTGTACAAAATTTCTAGTTTTTGAAATACAAATGACAATTATGAGAACATGCCCGAGATTTGCAAAAGCCCACCTTGGGGCTTTTGGTCTTTAGAGGTTCAACTTTGAATGTCTTTAGAAAATGATCATGTTACAAAACTTGTACATCACCTTGAGGTAAAAAGAATTCATTTGAATGCCAATAAAGCACATTTGGTAAATAGGATAAAATGCACACTTATTAGAAAATTTGAAGTACTTAGTGCAAGTTTGCAATAGTTTTTTTTTCTCTAGCCAAAAATTGGATAAAACAAACTAATTATTCAAACATGCCACATTTTCATGTGTTTGATATTTTCATTTGTATTCATCCATATTTTGATGAAATTTGGGAACAAATCCTTTATCCTTTATCCAAAATTAGGATTTCATACAACAAGGTAACCATCTATTTCCATGTAGTAAGGAAAAGACACATGGATTTGGAAACGACACTAGTTAAAAGATGGGTATTTGAGGACCAACAAGCTTATCAACTATACCAATCAATTTACGTAGTATGGATTGAAAACTAATGTGGATAATCTATACAATTTACATCAAGCAAACACACGTTAAGTCTTGAAAGGATAATCAATTTCAAGCAAGTGTTTGTCCACCAAAGATTGCATGCAAAGAGAGTAAAAACTCCAAATACTTTGGTCCACACTGTTCAAAGTAAATGGTGTAATAGCAATTTAAACTAAATATAGGGTGCAAACTACCACTACACTAAATACACACACAAACATTGAATGTCAATAAAGGCCTAAATGTGGCTAACACCAAATTTAGATCTAATACTATTGTCAAGCCTAGTAAATTCTTGGAGCAGATAAAAGGTACAAGCGCACATGTTTTAGTGTAAGGTTTCTCCACTCCGCTATCTCTACTTGACATTTACTCCTACACACCTCATTGTAGAACACATACTACCTTATGTGGAGGTCAGTTATGTACATTGATTCACCATGGAGAATGTCCAAAAAATTTAGAGAATTCAGGAGATTTGTTTAGGAGATACCCGTGTATGCATATGTGATACATGTGTAATATCTAGGTGATAATAGCCATTGTGCCCAAAATTCCTCCAAAAGAGAAAATGTAATATTTTTTGCAATTAGGGCAAAAAGTAGCCTAAATGCACGGTAAATTTCAACTTGTTTACATTTGGATTGAGCCAAATGGTGAGGAAAGTCATAGTATATGTAAAGCCACACCTAAAATCGTAGTTGTTGTATCGTACGCATTGTTCATTTTCAGCACGTCTCTACCAAAATATTTGTTTTTCTAAATCATAGTAGTTTGGACACAATGGATATCACTTAGGTATAACATGGATATCACCTAGGCATTACATGGGTGTCATCTTGGCATTACATGGATAATACCTAAACAAATCTCTTGAATTTTCCAATTTTGGGGGACATTCTCCATTGTGAATTAATTAACCCCTGAAGGCCCAAGAGTCTCCTTGAGGGACTCTAAGAATTTGGGCAAATTCCTATAGTGTCAATTTATAAGATTTATTTTTGAATTTTTTACTGTAAATAAACATTACTAAAAGATTCGTGCGCATACAATTTTTTTCTTAAATCTAACATTCAATGCAAAAGTTATAGGGTTTTGAAGTTTTAATTCGGAAAGTGGGCACGTCGGGCAACTCCAAAAACTTTTGCTAGAATACTCAGTCAAATGTGAGATTTTCAATAATGGCAAGTAATATTATTTTCTTTCATTTTGTCAAAAAAATTATTGTCTTTAGTGAAAAATAGCACATTACCCCAAGTCAAACATTCTCATACATTGTACAAATTGTCGGGCAAGGTACTAAGTAAACTTCTTCTTTTCCACATAAAATTTATAGATTTTCACATTTTATAGTTTTTACGTTCTCCACTCCAAGATGTATTGTAAACCTTCTTATCAACCGTTTGGATTTTCATTCTAAAACATATTTAGTTCACAAAAAAATAAAACGCAAATTGGTAATTTCTGAACCTCCACTCCTTGCACAATTATTTTGAATATGTTACATCCTTCTTCTACCCCTAAAAATTGGTGTATAAGGAATTAACTTCATACTTAACAAGATGGTAAAGAATCTAGACCTTTGTGTAGTGCAAAATTTTCATACCATTTGAAGTCAAAGTTTGTTGATCCACTCAACTCAAGGAACAAAATGAACCATTTTCTCTACTTCACACACTATAGTCTTTCAATCTGTGCGGTCAAAGTTTATGAAATTTTGTGAGAACCTTACTTATTGAGCTTTCATTTAGATCCTACAGTTAGATGTAGAAATGAAAGTCTTTGTTTCCCTCTTTACTCATTGCACTTGAACGAGCAATTTTGAAGTGTTTTTGGTGTGAGAATGCCTTGGGCCTGTAGAGGTTAAGGTAACCCCCCTGGAACCAACCAAAACCCATAACCGACACTAGCAAGATTGGGGAATTTCCAACCCACTTCCATTCCATTACCACTTGTTCCATCCAGAAGGCCAGAAGGCTGAGAGCGGCTCTAGTGGCGTGTCAGACTTGGCGAGGATGCCATATTCGAATCCTATTAACTGCACACGTCTACATGAGCACAAAAGTCATGACACCATATGATATGTACATCCAACACACTTTCACCCCATTACCCATCCAAATGGAGGCTTGCTATTAGTCAAGCCCCCTCACATTTGGTCGGCGCTTACGGGGTATCCATTGGTGTGAAACATGGAAACACACTTTGAAAATCCGTAACTAATTCACATTTCATCGGAAAAATATGAAACCACTTGGGTGGAAATCGCAATTGGATTGGCTAGCACTGAGAAGTGATGATGGAAAACTCTTTCCTCTCTCCACATATGCACATTGTCGGTTACGAAGGGCGGGTCACCAGACGTAGGGGAGGGTAGTTACCAAGAATTTGCGTGAGTGAAAAAAGAGTGACGGTCCGACTATCAAGGGAGGGCGGGGGGCGCTAACACGGTGGTAACTTAAACGTGACGCATGATGAACGTCGCTGGTGGCGCGAGAGAGGAGGGAGTGTGGCCTGGGTCTCTGGCAGAAGATGCTCGTGGGGAGCTAACTTGGAGCGATCCCCCACCGCAGCAGCTGGCTGGTCATGCCCGGCATTTGACAAGCCAGACCGCTGTCCACGCCGCGGCCCCCTCTTCTGCGCCCCTCCTTTCTCCTTTTGGCTCGCGCGGAATCTCCATTATGCACTCCTCCTCCTGCTCCTCCTCTCCCTGCTTCTGCTGCTGCTGCTGCTGCTACTGCTGCTGCTCTTGCTGCCATCCTCGGAATCCGCTCTCCGCCTCTCATTAATACCCCTTCCTCCCTCCCTCCCTTCCATCATTGCCTCCAGCCTTGAAGGCAGGGCTCCCTCTCTTCCATACAACTGATCAAATGAGTGCATTTCCAATTGTAGGAGTCAGTCTTCTTTTCTGGGGGTGAGGTTGCTTTTTTCCTTCTTTTGTTTGACATGGAGCCTTTTTGGGTGCTGTAAAGTGCGATCGTCGGGTTATCTAGCTAGTTAGGCGTGAGGGTGGACGGAGGGCGGGGTGTGGCTTATGGGCGTTGTTGCGAGGTGGGAATTGGCAGCAGTTGGAACTTGCGCGTTGGCGGTCGCACTATAAGAATGAGCAGAATTGCAGGCGGACCGCCATTAGTGACGTCGGCCACGCATTCGTATTATTATGCTTTCTCGGCTGAAATCAATCCGGATATTTGTATTCTGAGCTGGGGGTTGAAGCGCACTAGATCCTGGCCCCGTTGAATTGCCCTAGACCGGTGCGCTGAATTCGTTCTGGACGTCGTGTAGAAGGCGAAGTGTGTTGGGACGTTGTGCTGTTGATTCGTGTTGTTAGTGATGTGTCAAGCTGGCCTGATTGAGGACTGCTCCTGCCACATGGGTACTCCTGTGCAATTCCCCCCCGGGGGCCCCGGCTGTGAGGTCACGGTGACAGCTGCGTCCGACTTCGACAGTGGTGGTCAGACGTGCGAAACCGATCCCTTTCTTCCTCCTCGACAGGAAGAAAGGCAGGAGGAAGAGCCTGCGTCAAGATGGAGTGGACAGCAATACTGTCCAGGTCTACCTCAGGTTCGGCACACAGCCTGCCACTTTCCTGGTTTGCTTCACCCAATGTTCTGTTGTTGTCAGCATTTTCTCTGTCCTATTCGGGTTGTCTCTAGCTTCAAGGATTCTTCAGTATCACGCATTATGCTTGCAATGATCATAGACGTGGCCCGCACCATTATTTATAGAGTTAGGGAACGCGGCAGATGGCCGCCGACTCGGCCCACCACCTTGTTGTGGCCAAGTTGCCCCCTGCCTGATATTAGTTACTTTCTTTGGTGGTGGTGAAAGTATCTGGAACCTGATTCCTCGTCTCCTCCTTTTTTGGGTGCAGGTGATGGAAGAGCTGAGGAAACTGATGGGGATTGCAGGGCCCATGGCGGCCCTCAACGGTGTGGTTTACCTCCGCGCCATGGTCTCGGTCCTGTGCTTGGGCCAGTTGGGCGGCCTACAGCTTGCAGGAGGGGCTCTCTCGATAGGCTTCACCAACATCACAGGCTACGCGGTCCTCAATGGGCTCGCCTCGGGAATGGATTCCGTGTGCAACCAGGCGTACGGGTATGGCAACCGCGCCAAGGTTGGGCTGACCTTGCAGAGGACCATTTTGATCTTGTTAACCGCGTGCTTGCCGATCAGCTTGCTGTGGTTGAACTTGGAGCGGATCCTGCTGGCGCTTGGTCAGAACCCCAACATCACCATGGTCGCCAGCATGTACTGTTTGTATTCGCTGCCTGATCTTTTGGCCAACAGCTTCCTGCAGCCGCTCAGGATTTGTTTGAAGTCGCAGGGACAGGCGACGCCCATGCTGTGGTGCTCTGCGGCGGCCGTGGTCATCCATATCCCATTGAACATCCTGCTTGTGTTTGTGCTGGACCTGGGCGTGCCGGGCGTGGCCATTGCGGCCGTCTGGACAAACTTTAACATGGTGTTTTTCATCCTGGGCTATTTATGGTACTCGGGGGCATTGAGAGAGACATCCGTACCGTGGTCAACACACTGTTTGCGGGAATGGTGGCCGCTATTGAGCTTGGCTCTGCCAAGCTGCTTGGGTGTGTGTTTGGAATGGTGGTGGTATGAGATTATCACCATCTTGGCCGGTTACTTACCGGACCCGCAGGTGGCGGTCGCAACCACCGGGATCGTGATTCAGACGACTTCGCTCATGTACGCGTTTCCCCATGCGCTGAGCGCGTCGGTGTCGACGCGAGTTGGGAATGAGTTGGGGGCAGGGCGACCCAGTAGGGCGCGAATGTCGGCGTGCGTGGCGCTTGGATGCGCGTTTCTCTTTGGGATGGTGAGTTTGACGTGGACCATTGCGCTGCGCAACACATGGGGCCATGTTTTCACAGATGAGAAGAGCGTGTTGGCGTTAACAGCCGCAGTGATGCCATTGATGGGGGTATGCGAGCTTGGGAACTGTCCGCAAACAATTGGCGTGGGAGTACTTCGAGGGCAGGCCCGACCTGCCATTGGGGCCAGGATCAATTTTGGGTCGTTTTATCTCGTGGGCACGCCCGTGGCGGTGGCCTCAGCGTTTTGGTACAAGCTCGGATTTCAGGGCCTGTGGTATGGGCTCCTGGCTGCACAGATTGCTTGTGCTGCCTCAGTTTTGTTTGTTGTGCTTCGAACCGACTGGGCTGCCGAGGCGCACGAAGCCAAGATTCGATCGATGGACGTGCCTGTGAAGCCATTGAGCAATAAGGTTGTACCTGTAGATTACGAGCACGAGCTCATGGAGCTAGGTGGTGAATATCCACACAACCAGCCATTAGCTCAACAGCGGCCAACCAGCCAGCACGTTAGCTCCACAACCAGTTGGCACCACAAGCACTTCGAAGATCACTCGAAGTTGGGTTTCCTATACGAAGAATCAGCTGGGTGCACTCCAACAACAATGATTGTGTGAGCAATCACTGTACAGATACTTGTTACATTTCTGAGAGCATAGTAACATTAGTGAGACAGTTTTTTTGACAAAAGCCTCATTGTCATTCCCAGTAACTGATGATAAGTTTAAGTTACTGGAGTCCGGTAGCAATTCCAAACTGTAGTAGCACGTTAGCACAACCAATAGGCTGTCATAATTTTTGGATCTGAGATTCTCTGGGTGACGAGGGTCCAGAACCCCATGTACCATTGATTCGTGTTGAGTGGTCGGCTGATCAGCACACATGTAAAGTGGGCATGTTCATTCGGTCTGTGACTATGATACAACGTGCTTCAGCTGTATGTACTATGATTATGCCTAGCCCCTGATGAGAACAAAGGGCAAAACTTATGCTATACATGTCTGGTTTAAATCCAATCTCCAACTCAGTAAACCTGTTGAATCTCCACTGGGTGTGATGTTACTTCCCCATGTCAACCAAGCAATGGCACAAGCTACCTTGCTCAGGAATCATGTCCCATGCTGCACCTGTCCACTGCCATGTGCGAAGGTTCTCCACACGAAGAATGGTTTCATAGGATAAACCTACTATGGTATCACTGTAGGGAGCAGCTGGAAGATGCAGCGGTGTTGTCAATGAGAACTTCGTATTTTGTCTTCCTCTCCCATGTTCCAAGTTCCAACCAAGCATCTATTACACATGATTTACTGCCATGTTGGTTTCTGGCAGCTTTATGTGCACAATGGACAGAAGTCAATCATTTTGCCCTAGTTGGATAACATAGCTTTGGGTGTACTGTAATGTGAATGCTCACCAGAGAGCATAAACGAGATTCTGCCTTTTCAAGGGATTCCAGTGAACCAAGCTGGCCTCATTATTCAGAGCAAAGTGAATGTGAGCACTAGAAGGGACATTCTGCCAGGTAAAACTGTAAAGTGTTTGGGAACAGTTCCAGTGATTGGTTTCTTCCATAGGTTTCAAATCAGCACGTTGATTATTCTTGCAACTTGCAATAGGCTGTCACCGTGAACGTAGATTGGTAATCATATGCTAGAATACAAAAGATAATCAACTCTCTGACGGAAAACAACAACTGCGCAAAGACACTATTTTAATTCGAACTAGTCACGATAGAACACTCTGTAATATCAGATCCAATTTCTCATCCTGTATCTCACATCAGATTATCACAAAAATATTTCCCTTACACTCTGATTGAATGATACGTAGGAGATTCATTGACTGCAGCATTCTATTATATTCTTCCAAAATCACCACAGTTCAAGAGCAATTATGCAAGACATGAATCGTGACAAAAGGGCCGGAATGTGAGCTTTCGCCCCTCAAAGACCAAGTGTCCGTTTGTGGGACAATTTTCTATTTCACTTTCAGTACAAACATTTTTCAAGCCGAACGGTCAAAATTCACAAAATTTTTACTACATTATCTCATGTAAGTATTAAAGAAGATCCTATGGTTACATTCTCAAAAAGCTCATCTTGGCACTTTTAATCAATGGAGTGGAGATATCTATAAAATGCCTTGGTTCTTCAGGGGTCAGATCATGCACATGGAATGCATATCTGTTTGTTTGGTAGAGTGGGCTTTTAGCCTCTATAGGACTAAGTATCCGTTTGAGAGACAATTTTTTTTCACTTTGACTGCAATTATCTTTCAATCCATATGGTCGAAATTCACATATTTCTTACCACATCATCTCGTATAGATTTACTTGTGGTTATAATCTCAAAAACTTCATCTTGACAGTTTTTAATCCGCGGAGTAGAGATTCCTAAAATTGGTTGTGGTCCATTAGGGGTTAGGATTTCATGGCCAGGGAGAATTGACCCCCTCGCTTGTCCTTACCCGAGGTGGGCCCCCGTCTAAATTGCATGGGGTCGTTCTTCTCGCCCTCTTATTTTTGGGGGTCCAAAGGATTTTTTTGGAATTTTTTTGACAAATTTAGGGCATACGGCCATTGTTTACCCTAGAGAACCATCCCTTGCTATAAATATGGCCCCATCCAAAAACAAAATAGGGGCCAGGTTTGGCCCCACCACCTTGTGCCCCCATGGGTAAGGACGAGCGAGGGGTAAATTCTCCTTGGCCGGATTTCATCATGTGGTGGCAAATTCCCGCCCTGCTGTGGTGTAAGGTTTCCTTTCGGGGATCCGGAATTTCAAAGCTGTTGAAATGACTGGACATACTTAGAAATAAGCAGATAACTTATGCCGTGATTCATCGTGACCCTCTCAAAAGCACACATGCAATATTTTCCCTTTACGTGTTTGGGGAATTTAAGTTTGGCTACAAAGTGGAAACCATATGATTCTTCTGGAGTGTATTATTTCCTTTTCCTTTCTTTTTTTAGCCTTAAGCTTCATGTTGAAGATTCATTGAGGCTACTATTGAGTTATGCATTTCAGGGTTAACCCCTTCAGGACCAAGTGTCCTCTTGGGGGACAATTTTTCCACTGTGGCTGTAATTATTTTTCAATCCGTATGGTCAAAATTCACAAAAAATTATCACATCATCTCAAATAAGTTTAGAAGAAGACCCTACAGTTACATTCTCAAAAAGTTCATCTTAACCAATGGAGTAGAGATTCCTCAAAAATGCTTGGCTTAGCCACATTTTAACCTCTAAAGGACCAAAGTCTCCTTCGGGGGGATTTCTGATTTAGGGCAGGTTCCTAAAATTCGAAAAAATATATTTTTTCTCTGAAATTTTTATTCTAGATTGCCTCTGATAAGAGCTTCATGGACATAATTTTATTTTATTTTTTGGATCTGTGGTTTGAAAGTTAGTACCACTTAAAGCCAAAAGTCGGGACACCGGGCACCTCCAAAATTTTTGACAAAAGTTTCTATTGACATTGAGATTTTTCACACATATAAAGAATATTTCCTTTTTTTAAAATTTTCAAAAAAAAATCTTGTCTTTAGTGTAGAAAGGCATTTTATTCCAAGTCAAACATTTTCACACATTGTTGGGCAACGGGGAAAAAAACTTCATCTTTTCTACATAAAACCTAGAGATCTTCATATTTTTCACATTTTATTTTTTCAACAACAATATGTGGTGAAAACCTTCTTATCGACCGTTTGGATTATCATTTGAATACATACGTAGTTCACAAAAAAATAAAACGTGAAATGGCAATTTTTGAACCTCCACTCCTTGCACACTTGTTTTGAATATGCTACACCCCTTTTTTACCTCTAAAGATTGGTGTGTTGGGAAATAACATCATGCTTAAGACAATGGTAAGAGATTTAGACCCTATACAGTGCAAAAATTTGATACAAAGTGAAGTCAAAGTCTGCTGATCTACTCAACGCAGGGAAGAAAATGAACCATTGTTTTGACTTTAAACACTAAAATCTATCAATCCGTGCGGTGGATTGCAACCAAAATTTTACGGCATGTTTATATAGAAGTATATTTTAAGATCTTATGGTTGAAAATCCAAAATTCACTTTAAAATGTGATTTTCATGTCTCTTTTTGGCAGTGGCAATTTTGGACTGGTTTCAGAGCGAAAGTGGTCGTGGTCCTTTAGGGGTTAAGTCAATCTGTAAAAAAGCTTGAAAATTGATCCAAAATACTGATGTAAAATTTGATTGATGAGCACTTGTTGCCATTGGATACAGGGCTATTTTGCCATAAATGGTCTCCTCTGATACCATCTGGATTTGATGGTTTAGTGGAAATGAGGGGTTGTTTACACCTGAAGGTTTGGGTTGGAGCCCATAGACACAAGTGGTACCCCGCTTGAAGGATGAAACCATTGTAAGCGGGGTACCTTCTACCAAACAAGGAAGTTGTAAGTGGGTTGTGGCCCATTGTGCACTTGGGCTGAATTTCTAAGTAGTATGAAAACAAGCATGGACAGGAAACCCCCCAAGCTCGGACTTATCCAAGGTGGGGCTTCGTCTTAATCGCATGGGCTTATTTTTCTGACCCTCCCATTTTGGGGGGGTCAGAGGTTTTTTTTGGCTTTTTTTTCACTAAATTCGGGCCTATAGCCCAATTTAGTATCAAAGACCCTCCCTTGCTAAATTTAGGGCCCCATCCAAAAACAAAATAGGGTCAGGTTTTGGCCCCACCACCTCCTCCCCCACCTGTCAAATCGATGAAAACAGACTCTTTTTAGAATTACCCCATAGTGAAAGAAAATTGACCTTGACCAAAAATATGTAAATTATTAGTTATGCTCATGTACAATCTTCATGCAAATAGGAGTGCTCTAAAATGCTCAAAAACATCATTAAAGGCTTGAAAATGGACTTGAAAATGTTTGGACAGCACAAAATAAATCACAGAAATAGTAGTATAGGAAGGTTTTTATCCAACTTTTGCACACCGGAAGCTAGTAGGCTTGGTGGCAAGAGTAGTGTGAGGCCTTCAAAGGGAGGCTAGAGGTGGGGGGTTCGATCCCCGGTGGTGTTGTTTTGGTCACCGCACCGGATCCGGCCGGAATTTGGGGGGAAAGGGGGGGCCCAATTGGCCCTTTTCGGCTCTTGGCAAAGGCTCAAGGAGGCTCAAGAACTTTTGCTCCTCGTGATTCCTTCAAGTCCAAAAATATCGCAAATATGTAGATCTTCTAGAAAATTGATAGATTTCAATACATACCTTGATTTTTTATTCTTCTTCTAATTCTCACGCCATCAACAGTAAATGTAACTTCTTTCTTTGATGAACAGTACTAACGGGAAAGAAGTTGTCAAAAACTTCATACCTAAAATAGTCAAAATCTAGCATTAAAATATTATAAATGATTGGCTGAAATAGCTTCTGAAAAATACTCTCCTGGCCTTCTAGAAATACAACCTCCTAGAGGTTGTAGGAAAAAAGTCTCCTTAACCCCTAAAGGACCACGACCACTTTTGCTCTAAAACCAGTCCAAAATTGCCACTGCCAAAAAGAGACATGAAAATCACATTTTAAAGTGAATTTTGGATTTTCAACCATAAGATCTTAAAATATACTTCTATATAAACATGCCGTAAAATTTTGGTTGCAATCCACCGCACGGATTGATAGATTTTAGTGTTTAAAGTCAAAACAATGGTTCATTTTCTTCCCTGCGTTGAGTAGATCAACAGACTTTGACTTCACTTTGTGTCAAATTTTTGCATTGTATAAGGTCTAAATCTTTTACCATTTCCTTAGGCATGATGTTGTTTCCCCACACACCAATTTTTAGAGGTAAAAAAGGGGTGTAGCATATTCAAAACAAGTGTGCAAGGAGTGGAGGTTCAAAAATTGCCATTTCACGTTTTATTTTTTTGTGAACTACGTATGTATTCAAATGATAATCCAAACAGTCAATAAGAAGGTTTTCACCACATATTGTTGTTGAAAAAATAGAAAGTAAAAAATATGAAGATCTCTAGGTTTTATGTAGAAAAGATGAAGTTTTTTTCCCCTGTTGCCCGACAATGTGTGAAAATGTTTGACTTGGAATAAAATGCCTTTTTACACTAAAGACAAGATTTTTTTTTGAAAATTTCTAAACACGGAAATATTCTTTATATGTGTGAAAAATCTCAATGTCAATAGAAACTTTTGTCAAAATTTTTGGAGGTGCCCGAAGTCCCATGTTTGGCTTTAAGTGTACTAACTTTCAAACCACAAATCCAAATATATATATATATATATATATATATATATATATATATCTCCACGAAGCTCTTATCAGATCCCATCTTGAAAAAAGAATTCAATTTTAAAGGATTTTTTTTCAAATTGTAGGTACATGCCCAAAATCCAAAATGACCCCGGGGGGACGTTTGGTCCTTTAGGGGTTAAAACAATATTCAAATCTGCCATGTAGGATTCCAACTTGGTTTCTCATCCACAGAAAAAACTTTGGGCCACAGCCCGCATTTTGCTTGATGTAAACCCATTTCCGGGGTACCAATTCTTTACTCCAATCAGAACTCGGGAATTCTTTGGGCTCCAGTCCAAACCATCTAGATGTAAACAGCCCCTGAGACACCAAATATTCCTGGTAGTGCCACCTACATGAATCGATTTTGACCCTACAGAACCAAGTGTCATAGAAATTGAGATTTGGGAAGGTTCCTAAAATCTAATTTTGAAAAATATTTTTTTGAACTTTTTGTTTTAAGAGTATGAATATTAGAAAGCTTCATAGGGTTTTTTTTTGTTTTTTTTTGGGTCTACAGGAATAAAGTTATGGTGCTTCAAACATCAAAAGTTGGACTCCGGGCAAGTGGGCATGGTATCATATGGTTGAATATTCATATTTCAAAGTTGAACAATGTAATCTTTTGAGGCGGGCAACAGTGATGGAAAGTCTTGGCAATCTTCATTTTGTTTTACATTTTTAAAATGCATAGAAATTAAGGATTTCATTTTTTCTTTCTTAATAAAAGAAGGCATGATGATTTGTTTGGATTTTAAATCCAATTATTCATTATTAAGATAATGTATAAAGTTGCTATGCTACAAAATGGTTGTGTTCATTACCCCTAGGCAATGCAAGAATGTCTTCTTTATCCTAAAAGCCCGCATTACTTGTGATTTTTTGTTTGCAATGACCTAACTCAAGGTAGAACATATTTTCTTAAAATTTATGCAATGTGTGGTAGAAAATTATGCCACTATTTTCAGTCAAAGTATGTTAATCATGTATGTGCAAGGTAGAAAAAAGTACACATGACTCATCAAGTGCATGTAACTTACAATCTGCTCCGTAAAAATTTTCAAAATTTTATGAGTATTTTTTTGTAGAAGTGAAATTTAAGATCTTATGGTTTGAATTTTCTATTTAAAATTTTAATTCATTCTTATGATATCTCATCTTAACCCCTAAAGGACCAAGTGTCCAAATTTGGCTTTTTGAAAAATCGGTCAGGTTCCTACGGTGTCAATTTCCAACATTCCACTTTGAAATTTTTACTATAGAAAGACATTACCAAGAGCTCAGTGGGAAAACAATTTTTTCCTAAATTGGACATTTGATGAAAAAGTTATAGGGTTTTGAATTTTAAATGGGGAGGGCGGGCACCTCGGGCACCTCCAAAAACTTTTGATAGGACACTCTATTGAAAGTGAGATTTTCAGTACTTGCAAGTAATATTATTTCCCTTCATATTGTCAAAAAAAAGTTCTTGTCTTTAGTGAAAAATAGCATACCAACCCAAGTCAAACATTTTCACACATTGTCACTCATTGTTGGGCAAGGTACCAAAAAAACTTCTTCTTTTCCACATAAAACCTAGAGATCTTTATATTTTTCACTTTTTATTTTTTCCACAACAATATGTAATGTAAACCTTCTTATTGACCATTCGGATTATCAATCGAAAACATATTAAGTTCAAAAAAAGTTAAAGTGTGAATTAACAAATTTCGAGCCTCCACTCCTTGCACACTTGTTTTGAATATGCTACACCCTGTCTCTACCTCTAAAAATTGGTGTGTAAGGAGCTAACGTCATGCTTAACAAGATGGTAATAGATTTAGACCTTGTGTAGTGAAATTGTTTGACACCAAGTGAAGTCAAAGTCTGTTGATCCACTAAACGCAGGGAAGAAAATGAACCATTTGCTTGACTTCAAACACTATAATCTTTCAATCCGTGCGGTTAAAGTTTATGAAATTTTGCACATGTATTACTTAATAAGCCTTTATTGAGATCCTACGGTCAGAACTAAAAATCCAAGTTTTTGTTACCTTCTTTATTCATTGCACTAGAATCCATTAATTTTGAAGTGTTTTTGGTGTAAAACTGTCTTGGTACCTTAGGGGTTAAAGGGACAATTTTGGAGTGGTCTTGGTAAAGCATTGTCACAATCCTCTAAAAGTTAAAAATGTTATACTTTTCATACATGATGGATACTTTCACCAAGTCTATCAATTAAAATCCTCCTGCATTTTTAGTATCAATACTTTTGTTCTTGATAATAAATACATTCTACGTTAAAAATTATCATAGTGAGTACTAAATAGTTAGTCTTTAAGAATAATCACTATCTCATTTATTTTTTAACTCCTAAAGGACCATTTGTACCTGGAGGGTACAGATCAATTTAGGGCAGGTTCCTAAAAATCCATTTTTGAAGATAACTTCTAGAAATTTTTAGTGGGAATAGGAATACCGGTTATCTTTGCAGGGAATTTGTTCTTATTTTATTGGACTTATAGGGAAAGAGTTATGGTGCTTCAAACATATAAAGCTTGACTCTTTTGGCAGCTGGGCAAGGTACTATAGAGATGAATAGTGCTACCCTAGAGTTAGACAATTGCACTTTTTTGAGGCGGGTAGTAGTTAAATTGGAGCCTTTGGCCCCAATTTTGTGCAGAAGACTCCCCTTGCTAAATTTAGGGCCCCATCCAAAAACAAAATAGGGGCTAGGTTTTGGCCCCACCACCTCCTCCCCCACCTGGTAAGTCCGAGTGTGGGGGGTTTCCTGTCAAATCGTAAAGGACCGGGCCTTGCAAAACCACCTCAAAACTGCCACTTTGAGATGAGATATTATTACACTTATTCAAACAACCATTTACTATTTTCAACCGATGGATCTTCAAGCTAACTACTACAAAAGACACCCTCAAAATTTTGTAAACTTTGACCGTACAGATTGATAGGTATATGCATTTGAAGAGTGTAAAATTGTTTTTTCCCACTCTGCCCGGATAGGGCCAACGTACTTTGAATCAAGATAATGGCATATTTTTCCACCATACATTGCATAAACTCAATGGATATATGTTTAACCTTGTGATAGATCATTGCAAACCAAAAATCACAGGTAATGGAGGTGTTTACGATAAGAAAAATAGACCTGCAATGACTAGGGGTATAGAAAGTGGCCCATTACCTAGGAAAGCAATTTTATTTTTCAAATAAAGAAATATTTGTTGGATCTAAAATCCAAAACGGTGAATTAAATTATCATGACTTATTCTAATAATAATAATATTCTCAAAAAAGTAAAATCCTTAATCTTTGTGTGTCTTTAAGTGAAAACAATGAACGTTACCAAGAACTTTCCTTAATAGAAAAAAAGCCAAAAAAATCCTTTGACCCCCCCAAAAATGGGAGGGCCAGAAAAATGAGCCCATGCAATTAAGACGGGGCCCCACCTCGGGTAAGTCCGAGCTTGGGGGGTTTCCTGTCCGCGCGGGTCCTTTAGGGGTTTATGCTTATAGTTCCTCATATTGCAGTGGGCTTGTTGAGGAAGTTTGCAATCCCCATGGCATCTTTTCAAGAGCCCAGCGCACTTTATTGTGCACCAATGGCAACGTTGTGCCTTTTTTTGGAACGGTCATTGCAGTCTCCCTGCCCGAGCTGCCAGAGCCCATTTGCTACCTCTTTTATTCCAAGCACACATCTCGGACGCTCTTGTTGACTATAATAGATGCTTCGGTCCAAGGTCACTTTACATGAAGACTCATATGAAGACACTTTATATGAAGACTTATATGAAGACACTTTATATGAAGACTTTATATGAAGACACATTATATGAAGATTTTATATTGGGTAAATTGTTCATACTTCTATGAGCCTAGTTCCATGTTATATCCAACCCGTCATATTTGACGGGCTCGGGTCACTCACATGCAAATCAAACTCTCAAAACCGACATAAGCTAGGTTGGGTGTTCCAGAAGATATTGGGCCTACCAACCTCCCTTTGCAAGCTCGTAGACCCCATATATTTCCCAACATACCAATTTGATCCATGAAGATTCTGTCAGAGTCATTAGATATTTAAAGACATTCACTTTATTCCACTTTTTTTAGTTTCTTGAAGTGGTGCCACCAACATAGAAGCTACACTAAATATCACTTCTAGTGTAGTGTACACTAAATGTCAACCTGTACACTAATTGTGAACTGGGCAATTAGTGTTATGACAAATCAATACACTAAATGTCAACTACAACACTATTTTGAATTCCACTTAAGATTGCAATATAAATTTTTTCACTTGTGCACATTTAGTGTATCAAGATTAGAAGAAGATTATGTGTATTGAGTATGTTTTCATTTTCAAATGGAAACCTTTGAGAATGGAAACATTTGAAAATGGAAACATTTGAAGAAACAAACATTTAAAAAGGAGACATTTGAAAAGAATTTTATTTGGAAAAATATACAATAGAAACATGAAACATTTTACAAAGTATATGTTTGAAAAATGTACCTTTAACATTTGGAAAAGTAAACATTGAAAAAGTTAATCTTTTTCAAAAGTTTTTTTTTGAAAAGGTGCTTGAAATTTAAAGTACTAAAAAGGTAAAAGATTCAAGAAGATAACATTTGAGAAAGGAGACATTTGAAAAACAAAATTTAGATGAGGGTGTCAAATTATAACTTATAAAAAACTTATAAAAAACTTTATAACTTATAAATAACTTTGTAACTTTATAAATAAACTTATAAATAACTTTGTAACTTTATAAATAAACTTATAAATAACTTTATAACTTATACACCCTCACTATAACTATACCTGAAAAGAGAAGGGATTTGAAAAGTAAGGGTTGAGAAAGAAAATGATTGAAAAAGTAAGGCTTAGAAAAAGTAGGAGAATGAAAAGTAAAAATACGAAAAGTAAGGGATTGATAAAGTAAGGGTTTTTAAAAGTAAAGTTTAGAAAAAGTAAGGGATTTGGAAAGTAAGGGTTAGAAAAAATAAGAGATTGAAAAAGTAAAAGTTCCAAAAATATGGGTAAGAAAAAGTAATGGATTGCAAAAGTAAAGGTTAGGAAAAGTAAGGGTTAGAAAAAGTAAGGGTGAGAGAAAGTAAAGATTTGAAAAGTAAAAGTAAAAAATGGTAAAAAGGTAAAAAGGTAAAAAGTTTGTTAAAGTAAAAAGTTGTAAAAGTAAGAAGTTGTAAAAGTAAAAGTTGAAAAGGTAAAAATTAGAAAAGTAATAAAATAAGTAAAAAGTTAATAGTTGAAAAGTAAATAGTTGAACGAGTCGGAAGTCTAAAAAGTAAAAAGTTGAAAAGGTAAAAAGTAGGAAAAGTAAGAAAACAATTAAAAGTTAAAAGTTAGAAAGTAAAAAGTTGAACAAGTAGGAACTTTACAAAGTAAAATGTTGAAAGGGTAAAAAGTTCAAAAATATTCATTTGCATCACCTAAGTGTAGGAGTGATAAAATTTGCAAATGCAAGAGGGGATAATATGGGATTGAGAATGAGGGTAGGTGGTTAGTTAAGGCATGGCGGCCGGGTAGGTGGTTGATTGGGGGGTTGATCGGAGGTATCATTGATGATATTGGTGGCTAACACTATTTGTAAACTTATTCACGAATAGTGCAGGATATAAGAAGATTACAGTGTTTGGAGGATTACGTCAAATGTTATAGAGATTTGTAGATACCGTTTTTAGTAGCATGAGCTTACAATTGGAGATGGAGAATAGTTTTATTTCTTTCTCATTTCTACTCTTAGCACTAGAAGGAATTTTTGAAGTGTTTTTGGTATGAACAATTAGGGATTGTTAACCCCCGAAGGACAATTTGTACCTGTGGGGTACAAATTGATTTTGGGCAGCTTCCTAAAAATCCATTTTTGAAGATAACTTTATGAAATTTTTAGTGACAATAGGAATACGGGTTATCTTTGCAGGGGATTTTTTTTTTTTTTAGACTTACAGGAAAAAAGTGTTGGTGCTTTAAACATAAAAAGCTTGACTCATAAATTGGCAATTGGGCAAGGTACAATTGGTAATGTGGGTGAAAAATGATGTGGACCACATCAATTTTGGTTTTGGAACACAATTAATGAGGACACATTTCAACATGTGTCATGCCATTCTTTGCCACTACACCGCCACTCACTAGCAAATATCTTCCACTCCACATCACTTGCCGCCACCTCACTGCCGCCACCTCACTGCCGCTCCCCGCCACCTCTCCATAATCTCTATTAATTTTGTGTCAACAATTTTGAAACATCCTAGGGACCCAGACTATTTTCTCACGAATATGATTTGATGTGGATTGAGAATTGAGGCAGACCACTGTAATTTGTGTGAACTGGATTTAGTGTAGGAATTTCGAAATAGTATGGTCCACACTATATACAATGTTTGGTGTAGTTAGCTTGAAGATCATACGGTCGAGAATAAACAGTTCTTGGAATTTGTCTAATAAGTTCTTATCTCAAAGTGGTTGTTTTGGGGTGATTTTTGTAAAGCATAAGGCATGGTCCTCTAAAAAAAATTTGTCTTGTAAAGAAAGATCGATAACCACAACAGATCAAGAGTCCTAACCAACATCAAATAAACAAAAAAACATACACTAAAACAAGTATACGTAGTACACCCTCAAGTGCCCCCTCTTACAGATAAAGAGGCCCTCTACCCAGCTAGAACCGAACAACACTAACAAGACTAAACGCATGGTGATGTCGTTGCAACAACTGTACGCATCCAATTAAAGATGTGGTCCGTCGCCGAATCAATAAGCATATGGAGAAGTAACAAAGAGAAGGGTCGTGTGCAATGTAAGCCCCATCTTAAATCGCCACTGACAACTTTGTTGCCACTATCTTGGTCAATCTTCACGTTGCCCATCCCTAAATCAAAACCAAGAACTCCAAGTGGATGGCAAAGCACCACACAGTGACAAGTCGGCAAGGAGTTCAAGCCGTTCTATCAGGTGAAATGTGGCTCGAAGACCTCCAACAATGAGGGCAAATCCAATCCCCGAACGGTAGAGTAGAAAGAAGCGGCGTCAAGCAAGCCATATGCCAACCACAGTGGCAATGGTCACAAAGCAACACGGTAGCCGCACCCTTCTTCTCACCACACACAAAATACAGAAGACCGTCTAGCTTAATAGCCAACTCCGAATGAACGAAGCCATCAATGGATGAATGGCATGGAGTTCAATTCTTAGAATGCTCTTCACCCTCCCGACCAACCTTGCCTTCCAGCAACAAGATGCCATTGGGAAACATATCCTTAACGGAAAGAATAGTGCACCTTATCTTAACGTCCAACGTCGTAGGTGCGTCACGCTGCAGATAAACGTGATCCCTCGTGGAAAAACGTCGCAACTGAGGTTGGTAGGCACCGCTACAAGTACAAGCGTACCATAAGGTGTCACGGTGCTGAGAGATGGAGAAGTTCTCCATGGCCATGGGCATGACCCACTTGAAGAACTCCGCTCAATCTTGTAGGCATTGGGCCCACATCTAAAGATCATCAAAATCCACAACTAAAGCCATCTTTTCCGGAACAAAACTTGGAAAAATTAGCACCCGCTTGTATACAATTGATAAGGACTGAAAGCAGCGAGTGAAACCTGCCGGATAAACCGGTACCCCATGGCGATCCATGGTATTATCAAATCCCAATCATGGCGGCCACTCTGAAATAATATAGACTTCCTTAGGCCTTGGTTCACGGTTTGAACCACACGCTCTGCCAAACCGTTCGCTTACGGATGATCCCGAGAAATGGTACGGTGGTCAATCAAAGCCTTGGTACTTCAAAATCCCCGAGGAATTCACGTCCATGGTCAGTAAAAACCTCAGATGGGGCTCCAAAACGAGCCAACACCCAGTCAAGGAATGCCATGGCCACCAACTTTGAAGAGTTCTGTAGAAGAGCCACAAGCTCAATCCACTTGCTGAAATGCTCGACCATCACCAAGACATATTTAGCTCCGCGACAAGTGGACCAACAAAGTCCAAAGACCACCGGTAATTTAGCCCCATAATGGGCAAAGACAACAATTGCAGTGATAAATTGTTTATGCTGGATCTAACCCAATATCATACTTCGCACCAAGAAATATAGGTGGCAACCTGCTGATATATGTCTGTCCACCAATACTGGCTGCGCAACATTGAATGAGTCCGTCGCACACCAAAATGTCCTAGGTCTTTGTCTACTTGCCGTATTAAAAAAGCCCTCCGATCTAGCATGGGCACTTTGCGCCTAGTTCCATCCGGTCACACCCAAAATATAAGGCCGTTTTTTCAACGGAACCTTGTTATTCGGTGCCCAACTGGATCACGCTCCATAGCAGAAAGAGCTGGGGAAAGTGTTCCATCTGGTGACTTGTGGAAGACAAGATCTTCCCACACATCGCTATCAACTTGGGCCCTATCCGGTTCCTCATCCGTTGCAAAATCAAGCAACGTCGATGCGGAGCGAGACATCAACGTGAGGTAAGTCGCTGCATGCCACCTCGAGACTGACCCCTTGTCACAATCCCCATGCCACCCAACACTCGTCAGATCCTTCTCCAAAGGACTTGGATTGCAAGATAGAGTCACCATCCGCATTCAAGTTCGTGATGCCCGCCCGATGTACAACTGCGGCCAAAGCCTCCTTCTCATAGGACAAATAGTTGGACTCTGCGTTGTTGTTGCTCCTAGAAGCAAACGCCACAACGTACTTCCGTCCCTCATCATCCTTTTTGAGTCAATACTACACCCAATCCCAGAACACTCCAGTCTATATGAAACTGAAAGGGTTGTGTAGCATCCGGACGCCGCAACACAAACGCTCAACCGAGCTTTAGCTTCAAAGTAGCAAATGCATGTTGCTGCTCCCGTCTCCTAGTCCATGGCTGATCCTTTCCCATGAGAATAGTCAACAACTTAGCAATCAAACTAAAATTCTTAACAAATCGGCAGTAGTAATTTGTCAATCCAAAAAAAGCTTAAAGCCTTGACAAGTTGGTTGGGGCAAGAATATTCTACAACGCATCTACCTTGGCCTGCTGCACGCCAAGACCCCGTGGAACAATCATATGTCCCAAATATGGCAACCGGTCGTGGAAGAACTTGTACTTGCCATGGTGCAAGGGCAATCCCCACTGCTGTAACTTCTTGAACACCGCCTAAAGATGCTACTAAAAATGATAACATGTTCATGTGGGCTGCTACTAAAATGATAACATCATCAATGTGGCATCGGGCAAACGGTAAACCGTTCAACACCCGGTCCATCACCCTTTGAAACTCAGCGGGTGCGTTCTTGAAGCCAAAGAGAAGAAACTTCCAATAATAGAGTAAATCTTTCATCTTGATCAACTGTTCAAAATGCCGTCTTGATTCGATCATCCACCATCAATGATAACTGGTGATAACCAGACCGCAAATTTAGAATACTAAATATTCTAGCCTTACCTATCGCATCAAACAACTCCACCGGCGTGGGCATGGGATACTTGCCAGATTTGGTCTTGCAATTGACCGGCCTATAATCTCCACACATTTGCTTCTCCGTCTAGTTGCCAAAGATATCCTTCTTCAATGGCATAACCGTCGCACAAGCGTACTCGCCATTGGAGAGGTCAATCAAGTTGGTAGCCAACAACTTCCCACAACGAGTCTGAACCCCAACTTTCTTTGAATGACTGAGCTTGTATGGTCGCCAAAGCATCGGGTGGTCGTCCTCCAACTGAATGTGAAGAAGCTCCCCTCTGAAGCCCTCCAAATCATGGAGACTAAAGACAAAAGAGCTACAATACGAACATATAAACGCTTGTACCTTTGTGTCTTGGCACCGGTAAGATGTGGCCCCAAATCCAAAGGCCAATCATCAAACTCCGTGGTCTCCTTCTCCACCGTAGAAGACTCACCGCATTCCAGCACGGCCGGTGATTGCTACTTGATAGCGGAGAGTGCATTGATGCCTCCAGACTCCTCATTCACGGGATCCACAGCAAAATTCCATGTCGTGATGATAAAACCAGGCAAAGATATCCCGGGCATCCTCTTGACCAAAGTAGTCGGCCAAGGTTGCAAAGACATTCTAAGCACAAAGCTCCTCAGCTACGTGTCTCTTCAAACAAAAAAACAACTTTGCTTCCTCGATCTTTGTGAGATGTGGGACCGGCACCCCTGGACCATTAAAGTCTGCCCCCAACACGCATTGGAAGTCACTCAAACGGCGTGAACTGCAAAACAGAGGCCACAAATCCAAACAAGGGTGTTGACGTCAATGGCTTGACCCAACAATTAACAACGCTGGCCCTCAGAGAGATCCGGTGCGGCGGTGGTGCCTGTTAAAAAGCCCATCGTCCGCTCCCTCTCATCGGCATAGGGCTCTTTGTAAGTTTGGAAAGTAGAATCCCAAACCATGCCCGGGTTGCATGTCTTGAAGGCAAAAAACCCTGGATAACACATCAACGTGGGAAATGTCCCGTGAGTAAAATCATCGCCGTTCACCATTGTCAATGGTGGCTCATCATCCTTGGTAATCTCCGTGGAAACACGATAGTCGTCCAAGATGTCATCGACCTCACAGCGCACAGGCCTGTTGCACTTGAGCAAGTGCGAAGGTGAGTGTTGCCGATGATGCCGTGTTGGTCCAAATCCGACGTGGCTGGTGGGCGTAAGAGCCCAACACTGCGGCATCAATAAACGTGGGGAAAAAAGGTAATAGATGTACGCCCCATCCTCACGCATTTTCGTTCATGTGACCCCTCAATAGGGATAAATTCATTAAAAAGCACACTGGTGGCATTGATTGGTGGATAGTCCACCACTGGATGAGCCTGAGCAAATCTGCAAAGAGACTCAAACGTGGATCATTCAAGCCGCGTAGACTGCCCGCTTGTGAATGGCCTTGGCAAGGCCATTGGGCAATTACCAAGTCCACGTGACCTAACCGGCGCAAATCATCCTCACTGATCAATGCCCCTTCACGTGGCAACTTGCCAAAACATCCACGGATAGCAGAAGAGGGTTACTGCTCCGGATACAACGCCAGAAGATGCTCAATGTTATGGTGAGCGACACGGTTGGCAACAAAGCCACTATCCATGTCGATGTGTCAACATACCTTGAGCCTAGCCTCCAACACAGCCGCGAGCCCCGTACCAATACTAGCAAATAGATTCACAAGGGTAATACCCTCATCTGGTGGCCGCCACTGAATAGTGCGAGCCAACAACGGAGTGGAAGAGTCCAGTGAGAGATGTGGAGCAGGACGAAGCTATTTTGCGTGCCTAGAGCGGTGAGCGGTGAGCGGTGAGCGGTGAGCCTAGAGCAATGAAGTTGGGGATTTCTTAAGAAAACAAAGTGATAAAGTTGAAAATAAAGGAAATGGAAAAGTCAAAATTCAAGCCAAAGTTGACGGTAGAGGGCCTATAGCCGTGGGTTCCAAGAACTTTTGTGAATTTTTTGGTAATATATTCCATTCTATCTAGAGAGGTACTGTTTGAGAAGAGAACATGTAATGAGTTTGGGGAGGGATGTAGGAACCCTATGGCCGTGGATTGTGAAAACACCCCTCAATAAGTGATGTTGCATTATGAACCCTAATTTTCCACATCAAGTTTGTTTCAAACTAGTTTTTTTGGTAATGTATTCACTATACCAGCGTCCAATGAAATGTTAGGCCTAATTATATCGCACGACCTTACAAAATAGTATTTACTATTTAACAAAATACCTAAATTTTGCAGAAGACATGGAGAACATGCAGTACTTTAGGATACAGATAATAATGATTAAAGATACCTTGTTTACATAGTAGAGAATGTGGAATTGAGAGGTTACTGTGCTTATGTAGGAAGAAAATCTTGTCTTTAGTGTAAGAAGGCATTATATTCCAAGTCAATCATTTTCACACATTGTCGGGCAACCGGGAAAAAAAATTCATCTTTTCTACAGAAAACCTACAGATCTTCATATTTTTCACTTTTAATTTGTCCAACAACAATATGTGGTGAAAACCTTCTTATTGACCGTTTGGATTATCATTCAAATACATACGTAGTTCAGAAAAAAAAAACTTTAAATGGCAATTTCTGAATCTCCACTCCTTGCACACTTTTGAGATCACGCTACACCCCTTTTTTACCTCTAAAAATTGGTGTGCTTGGAAATAACATCATGCTCAAGTCAATGGTGAGAGATTTAGACCTAGTACAATGCAAAAATTTGATACAAAGTGAAGTCAAAGTTTGCTGATCTTCTCAACGCGGGGAAGAAAATGAACCATTGTATTGACTTTGAACACTAAAATCTATCTATCCGTGCGCTGAATTGCAACCAAAATTTTGCGGCATGTTCATATTGAAGTCTATTTTAAGATCTTATGGTTTAAAATCAAAATTCACTTTAAAATGTGATTTTCATGTCTCTTTTTGGCAGTCACAATTTTGGACTGGTTTTAGTGCGAAAGTGGTCGTGGTCCTTTAGGGGTTAAGGGAACGCAAGTAAGTATCTAATGGAGAACCCATATTGATGAATTTTGTTGAAGGATGGTACATGAAATGTAGGGGTGGAAGGCAAAAATTTACTGGGTCCTAGAGAGGCTATAGAGTATTGTGGATTTTAGCTTTGATTGTATTCTTGACAGAAAATATTGGACACTACATGAAACTGTTTGAAAATGCAATCGACAATCAAGACAATGAAGTAAATTGTATCCAGTTCTATTTAGGATTTAGGATTAGTGGATATGGAAGCTTCAATGTCAATGTATCAAATGCAAACGCTATCTCGAAAAGGGAGAACTGAACTTTGACGCAGATTTCAAGGAGTGGAAGAAACGTTCATAGAAGAAAAGCTTAAGTTGAAAACTACTATTGGCCTCAACTCTCAGAGGATGAAGTGAGTGTAGGAAACTGAACTTCAGCTTCATCGTCAATGTATCTACACACCCTTCTATTGAAACAAAGTGGAACTCGCGAAGAGGAACTTGGGGACGATGCTGCCGCTTGTTCTTGTGCTACCTCAGCATCCCATGGAGCCATGGCAAAGTCCTTCTTCGGCGAGAGCACCGCTGCCATCAGTCTAGCAAAGCCACACACGCATGAGTGAAATGATCAACTAATAATGGCATTGGAGTAGAATTCAGAGTTCAAAACTTACTGACTTAATCTTTTTTTTTTCGTCACTTTGCGGATGGGAACGTCGGTGTCGACAATCAGTGGCGCTTGCGAAACTGAAGGAGAAAGTTGAGGTGTCGATCTGGCCAAAGAAAGAGGGATGAGCTTTGCATTGAAGACAATAGTGTCCTCCTCCAAAGCCACAATGTGGCGGCCGGCAGACTTGCAAGCTAGAATGGAGTTTCCTGAAGATGCATGACACAAATTAGATCTAGTACTTTGTGAAATACAAGGCAACAACAAGAGGAAACATACCAATAGAGGCGAATGCATCGAGAACCATAGACTCCGGCTTGGTGAAAGCCTCAATGATCATCTGTAGGAAAACCGCATCCTTCTCACGAGCGCCCCTCCATGGAACTGCGCGATTCATTGATTGGGACTGGGCGGTTGTGAAATTGAAGAGCACATCTGATTCCGCAACCCCCAAACCGATCTCGGCAAGATCTTCATTAATGGCAATTGAGAAGCGGTCCAGGGACAACTTACTGTGAAGGAAGAGCTGAATTCGAAACCTTCTACTCTAAGAAGGTAGAATCAAACAAGAGTCGATGTTAGGTCAGGGTAGAATCAAACTCGAATGCAAGCAGAACTGGACAATAAAGGTGAAAGATTGAACAAAATTATACCTTCAGTCCGGGGCTGAGAACGGAGGAAGATGGAAGGTCATTAATTCCCCACCACTCTCGAAAGAGCTGAAAATTGTAGCCTTCGGCATATGAGAGGACGTCGCTACGGATGCTGAAGATGTCAGGGACAAAAAGAAGCAGCCCACCCTCACTTTGAAGGAAGTACTCAGCAAACTCAAATAAACTCTCGGTATCCTGCACTGAGTATTCGTTCCAAACTGGAACGTCAGTGGGGCTCATTGAAATGCCAGGAACCATCATGCCATCCTTTAGATCACCTATTATCAGGTCGAACCCGCTATGAGGGCAATGAGTCGAGAGTGAGGCACTCCCAGATTCCTTCTTCATCTGAATAATAAAAAAACCAAGGAGTACAGTGTTAAAACAAGGGACTTGCAAGTAGGGACCTACAAGGAGAAGCAAAAATTGAGAGAGAGTATACCATGAATGCCCAAGAAATGATTGCCTTCGATTAACAACATTGATAAATCAGATGACACTGAATCAACACAATTCAAAGAGAAAAAACAGTTGAAAGAAGGAAAGTGCAGAAGATGAAAAAATTAAGAGAAATAGGGGTAGAGAACTACTTTGAGGACAAAGTTGTTGAGGGTCAACAGAGAAGGATGAATCTCGGGCAGGACCTTCAGAATTTTCAGAAGACTAGTGTTTTCGACGAGAACTGACGCTTCCTGGAGCGACGCTATTTTGCGAGCCTAGAGCGGTGAGCAGTGAGCCTAGAGCGGTGAGCAGTGAGCCTAGAGCAGAAATAAAATACTATTTTTAGGATTTCGGATTAATTTATAATATTTCAATATTAAAAAAATTAATTTTTATTATTTTTAGTAAAAAATAGGACCTATCACCGTGGACAATTTTACATAATAAATAGTATATTGGATTCATCGAAGTAGATTTAGAGTAACAAAACTTGAACCATATCATATATAATTATCCAAGATAAAGAGGGATATTAGCAAAATCCAAGACAAAAAATTGTACAAATTGCCACTATGACATAATCCACAATAGAATAGATAAAACCTTGTAGTGGCCCTTTTAGTCTCACTACATCTTTACTGCATGTTTAAAAACCGGAATACAAAGTACCCAAATGGCATAGGAAACCTTAAGAAATAGGATGGCTAAGTAGACCGCTCTCAAGAATGCGCTTGATCTCGTTAAAACTGAGACTTGGAGCATGTATAAATACATCAATATCGGAGTGTAATCCACAGATAACAATGAAGATGTAATACAAGTGCTTACAATTTGTCCACTGACCTCGCTTACCTAGAGATTTCTTCATCATTTCTTGAAAGAATGGACAGGAACAAGTGGGGAACTGTCCAACAGTGATGGAATATTGTTCGATTTTTGGAGGAGTTCCGGAGTCAAAAGTAACAATGCATCCAATAGCTGGAATAGGTATCATGGTCAATCGGCGGAGACTACCTCTGACCAAAATGGCGGATGCACACACATTAGCCTGTTTCATTGAAGGTGCTTTTGCATTCCTACGAATTTTTTTTCCAAACCTGAGGGAGGGATGATCATCAGGGAATTCCGGTAGAGTATATCCGGACAAATCGACAGGAATCCGCTGACCTTCGAATAATCGACGAGGCGATATTGCAGCACGTGGCTGCAGTTGAAATCCTGCAGTTTGTAGTGCAAGAATCTCAGAGGTAGTTAGGTTAGTACCCATCTTCACTGGCCAAACCTCTGGCACAGCTGGTTTTGACACCACCCACTTGCGCCTGGTACCCTTGACGCACCTTTCAATATCATCGTTGCAGAAGAAGAATTGCATACGCTCTTCCCAGTTCTTCTGGTAATTGTGCATCATTCCAGTATATGTGGGAGCCGCAGTACTCCTCCCATCCTGGACAATCTTTGCAATACACTTTCTCTTTGTGATTGCCTGTTGGGCAAAACATGCCTTGGCAGAAGCCTTGGATAATCTTGCTATGTGCCATTCAGTCTCATCACATGCAGTTTCTTGGACGGCATTCACATGTATCCTTGGAGGTGGAACAACAACTGTCTCAACCTCTTTATGTGCGGCATGTTGAACTTCATTTGTCTCCACATGTACACCAACTCCTGGAATAGCGTCCTCAAGGTGCCTTGATGATCCTTGCCTAGTTTGAACGCGTGGACGAGAGAAATTGATCTTGTCGGGTCTATGGGAGTCATCATCGCAACCAGGAGGAAGATCTATCTTCCGTTTCAGAGAACCAAATACTTCCTCCCCTTCAAGATGTGGTTCCCGAGTACAAAAAGCAGAAGCTCCAGGTAGTTTGGCCATTGCAGCATGTAGTGCTTTCGGATCACCTGACCGATGAGTTGTACGTTGAGCCACTCGTAAGAGGAGTTCTTCCTTGCCAGGACCGGTGCCTGATCGATTGCCATTCAAGTATTGGTAATATGCCACAACTTGCATGAAGGCCCGAACATAATCATCCACAGTGGCGACGTAAAGGTCATTGCCACGATTTCCAGATTGTTGCAACCACTTATTATGCACTGTCTCCGCAAGATTACAAGATGGCATTTCAGCCAATTCGGAATCTGCGAGGGGCTGTCCAAAAACAAGAACCATCACACAAAATATAAGAGTGGAACAAAAGAATGGACTACTAATCTAGACATGTAGATTACACGAATACAGTATTAACGTTGAAAGTAGGAGAAATCAGGATAAGAGTATACCAATTGCATGAAGCCGCCCCATTGGCGATAGCGGAAATGCCAAAAAGCAAGCCAAAGATCAAGACTGGCGACCTCTTGATCTGTTGCTGCTCCAGAGGATAACCACCAGGATCGGATGGCATGGTATCTAGCCTCCGCCTCTTCAATGGATTTAGCATCCTTGTATTGCTTGCACATTTGGCGATGTTGTGCTTGGAGATCTGGCCGAATGTTTGCTTTGGTGTATTTCTCTAACGATTGGGTCCAATGGAAAAGGCATGTCCTCTCTTGATTCTCCATCGGTTGTGCTACGTCTCCGCTTCCATAGATTAGGCGAATAGCATTCCAGTTTGCTTGAGCACTGTCCGCCATAAAACCTTTAAATTTTGGATTGGGGACGCCATGCCTAGTCATCACGAGGTTAAGATTCTTCCAAAATAATGATTGAGCAGTAGCATCCTCTGATTGCATATCACAAACGGCAATAGTCATGACTCGACAGTATTGAGAATCATAGACATGGCACGCCATGGTAGTCCATCCTTTGACACGCTTGACGTGGTCGAACATTAGCCATGCGTTCTGAAGATCCCCTTCCGACTGCATTCGCTTGACAAGATCTACACCACTCCCGGGACCCATTTCGGACATTTTGAAAACGAAGACCTTGTCGCAGTCTGATCCTTGGCCCGGAAACTTGTTTTCTTGAACAAATGCCCACTTGCTAGATCCTCGAAGCTTAGTGATGCTATCCATAACTCCGAATCGACGCAAGTATCGAAAGGATGTGACCTTGTTGTGAATGCTGGGTGAAGACATATGCTTGCAAGTGTTGAGCACTGGAACAAGTTCGTTGAAGGTGAGAGTCGCGTGAGGTGAATCCTCCGGGTGAAGCAATAACTCTCCAAGTAGATCTTTGCTTGCCTCCATGATAATGGCTGAATTGGTGGCGGTAGGAGTTCTCTGAACTTGCTCTCCAATAATACTCTCTGCCTTTTCTACAAATTCCCTATCGATTCCAATCTTCACAGGATGTGCATGTGAACCAAGATGGATACAAGCTCGAGTCATATGACTTCTAGCAAGAACATAGTAGATTTTAGCTGGGCATGTTGCAAGGCAAGAGGGAGGAACCTTACAGACCTTTCAAACAACGTTCGAACCTTTAGGGAGCTCACATCCAATGTCGAAAGTGTTGGTGCTGACTCCATCCCACTCAACTTCATTTGCTGTTGTGGTGCGATGAACTCGGGTCACGTAATCGCAGTCAACGTTCATACATTTGAGATGGCCCAAACAAGATGATGATCTGAACGTGAGCCCCATGTCGTTCTTGATATTGGACGTGATGGTTCGCGTCCAGGCGTGTCCGTCGTGTCGTTTGTCCATTCCACGAAGGAGCCTCGCTTGGGAGTGCGATGCTGAGGCACCGATAGGTGGCAATTCAAAAACAACATCACCATCAAAAGTGGGTGGCAGGAATTCCACTTTCTCTAATTTGATGCTACTGTAATCAATCTTTGTAACTACAGACTTCGAACCTCTTCTAGCGGACAACTTTTTGAGACAGTCAATGACACTAAGACTATCTGAAGTACGGTGAGGAAGTGGAGGCTTGCCACTAGAGAGACATGGTGATTGAGAGGGCTGAGATAGATGAGATGGGACAGGTTGGACCACGGTATGCGACACAGGAAATAAGGGAGTTGGAGTGTCATCACCAGAGTCATCACTAAGAAGATGGATTGGTTCAAGCCCTGGCTCTATCTTTATTCTCTGGACACATGGTGAGTTGAGCGTGGAAGTAGCTGATTGTCTGGAAGTAAGAATTTCAGTTGATGCAGCAATGAGGGAGTCAGACAGACCATACAATCTGAACCTTCCTGGCGGTAGTCGCCAAAACTTAACACCATCATTCAGATAGGAGAGTTGATTGACTGTATGGGTGAGCTCACCAGAGGCATCGTCAAATATCTCCTGATCGATCTGCATAGACTCCTCTAGGAATTGAAATCTAAGACTCAATCGAAAGGCTGTCACAATGCAAAATCCTTCGTCGGCAATGGAAAACGAGACAGGTATCCCATGCCCATTAGCATGTATGAATGCCATTGGAAAAGCAGATTGTGCAAGCTTGATTGAAACAGTGAGGAATGACATACACGTTTTAGAGGGCATTGTGATTCACTAACAAGTATTAACGAAACATTTACAACCAACCAAGCTATGGTTATTCATAAACATTTAATATTTAGCAATTACGGTTGGATTCATTAAATGTACAATGAGGAGAAATTATATCGGTTGCAGTACAAAAGACAAACCAAATAATTGACAAGGCTATCCACGAGCTGCATCGTAGAGAATAGAAAGGGAATTGGCTGTAACCAAATTCAAATAAAAACAAAATAGTGAGTAAATTAGTTACAGCCGATATGCGAAAATTTTATTACACTTAATATAGTGTAGTGGTTCAAACCATTTATAATTGAAGCGCCAATTTCCATGTGCATTTACGAAAAGCACTGCCCAAAAATTTATTTAACATACCCAAGTACATGACCCTAAACCAATTTTACTTGAATCCCAATGCTAGTAACAGAAAATTGAAAATGGATTCTGACACTACCAGTTTGACACCTCCATTAATATGTTCTGTTAAAATTTAGGGATTCTGTCAATAGCTAGTGGATATAGAAGAGCTTAGTTGTCAATTCGTATAATTTGTATGATAAAGCTTGGTGGTCTTCAAACTGATGTGGCAACTCCTTTTCCATCTAATTTGGTGCATAATGAGTTGCACCATGATTTAAGAGACCAACAAGGTCTACTATACTTAAAAAGGACAGAGAATCGAGTTATATTAGAGGAAGCAGCTGTTGAGATTCAAAATTCTATTGGGTCCTAATGTGTCAGGCACCTAATTTTTTATTTTAAAAATGAATAAAGCATCCGTGATTGCGTTCACTAATAACATTTAATATGATTTCATAAGGTTGATCTTTCTCGCTATAAGAATGCACATCGGAAGCGCGTACTAATGAGTGAGGTACATTGTGTTTGAGGTGATACATTTATCTTAGAAGTGAGGTGCTAGTTGTTGAAAGCAGTGTATGTGTGCAGAGATGAATCTTTGACTATATGCAGCTAGCAAACGACAGTGTAGATCATATTTGTGTTCTTAACAGGAAGAGAAGGAAAAAACGCCCGGCGATATATTTCTCCTCTGCAAAAGCCCTTAGAAGATCCAGAATGAAACAAAAGAAAGTGGTATGCAAAATAGGGGGGTCATCACTTGGAGAAGTATGGAAAACGTTGCGGTTTGCGGGAGGAACAAGCAGCGGAGATGTTGCCACAGTCAATGCATTAAATGATGGACAGTCAAACGTGCAAGAGAGCACAGTCGACAAGCACAATGAAAGAACGGAAGTCATTGAGGTAAGTGTCCATTCATCAACTGTCGTAGGTAGATTTCAAAGTTGTTAGACATTTATAGAGGATTAATATTTACGGTATGAATTATTTTTCAGAAATATGACTGTGCATTCAATTAATTAGAACCAGTCAATAAGATCCATTATGAAATTAATATTATGGAAACTTTAGCCGTCTTTGTCAAAAGCTTCAGTTAGGAATTTGATACAGAGTTCTTTAGGTCGGGTCTAAACCCGAATGGAAGGACTCCTAAACCCGAATGGATGACTCCAAAACCCAAATGGATGGAACTGCAAACCTAGTATGAGGAGTCGTCACCCACAGAAGATTCCATTTCGCCTTTGGTGGCGTCTGAGGGTTTGGGAGTCTTGGGATTGAGGGTTGCGGCAAGGCGAGTGAGCGTTTCGACCATGAGGGATTCTGTGCAGAATGTTTTGGCGAATGAGGAATCGATGAGGAGTACGCGGAGTCGGTCGAGGGGGGAGCCGGACGACCAAGCCGACGAGGACGTGAGTTTGAAGATGGGGAGGACAATCAAACGGACTAAGGTGTGCTCAAACTCATCATTCTATCTCTGCGTTGTGTGAAACATGTTTGAGTCTGCTTGGGATTGAGGGAACTTGTCGATTGAAGTGGAATCTCAATCGGTGGCTGTATTCTTTTCTCGGATCCGAGAGGACTGTTACTTCTCTTTCGGTAAGAAGTGGTTGTTGGTGCAAGAGTCTCTACGTTGTGCGAAACTTGTGAAAGTCTGCTGGGGTATGGGGGAACTGGTCGATCGATGGGGAATCTCAATCGGTGTCTCAATAGTTATCTCGGATTCGAGAAGACAGTATTTCTGTTTAGGGAACTAGTGGCTGCTGGTGCACTATTATTGGAGGCCATCATGTCGATGATGAGACTCACCTAATTTTCAAGAGAAACTCTGAGCGGATGGGGATTGCAACAATCATTGTGAGTGACGAACTCACCCATTCGATAGCCTTATCTTCAAGTATGCCTATTCAATCAACGGCATCTCGCCAACCACGCTTATGAATACCTGCTGAGCTTCCCTTCCATCAAGTTTGCGGCGTGCGAAGACTGTTTTGGACATACTGCGCAGAGGGTTTGACCAAACTCAATTGAAAGAAACAGCCACTTGTAAGTGACCAGTTAGGAGCTATTCTTTGGGAACTTTCGGGAACGGGATGGTGCGGAGGGGTGAGCTAGTGCCATCTCGGATCCGAGAACACCAGAAGTTACGTGGAGAAGTGTCCACAGTATCGACAGTTTTGAGTTCGGGTTCTTACGTTCGTCCGAAGGGTTCATACGTAAGTGCACTAATTGTTTCACTCAAATAGCTCAAATGAGAGCAATTTCTGATTTGCTGTGAGATAGTGCAAGATCGGAATGCGAGTCGCTTAATGGGCCAAAGAAGACGTTTTAATTTCAGTGTTAAGTGATAGGCTCAAGAGGACGTGTTCAGTGCAAGTCTAGAGTTCGTTATGAATATGTTGAATTCAGGCCGTTCATGCGAGTCACTTATCGGATCCGATAAAGAATTTTTCAGTGTGTCAGGGTGAGATCAACGTCGTCTCGGAGCCCTGATTAAGTTTTTCGTTGAGTACCAGCTGATGTTGAGTTTGGAAGACTCAGCCGGAAGAGAAGATAGTGATTCACATGTGTCAGATTCGTCGGTGTGAGGGGTGCCGTCTCGGATCCGAGACTCGATAAGGAGTAGTGATCGATGATGGACAAAGATGAGTCATGATATGATGCACTGCACTTTCTAGGTGCACTTCACTGCACTGCACTTACACTCAAGAGAAGAATATGTGCTGACTACATTGTACATATCGTGATGGATTCCCAATATCAATTTAGAAGGTTGATTACTGGTCGATGCTGGAGAATGATTCACCATGTGGTATAATGACCTGGGACTACGATGATATTATTGGTTCGTAGTGGTGAGATAAAAGTCGTCTCGGATCCGAGATCCACCGTCACGTAGTGTAGTGGTCCGGTGATGGCCTTGGGGGACGAATTCGGTTTCTGGGTGAATGATTAGCCTGGTATGTTAATTTTGGCATGTTATGAAATATTCGGTGTAGAGGGATGAAATTTTTGCCTTCTCGGATCCGATAAGGCCTTGACGAGTACATGAAATGAACGAGCACATGTATCCTGTAAGCCCGTCAGCATTTGATTGTAGTATCGAGCTGGATATTTGGTCTTACAACAGCTAACTCTTCATACTCGGTCAAACTGAATACCTGGTTTCTTAGATTCTCTGGTCGGTCAGGATACCTGCATACTTGGATACATGGATTCTTGGATACTCGGCCATTCTGCATACCGGCCACAGTGAGTTACGTTCCAGCCTTCAGATGTAGCCTGTCTCGGAACCGAGAATCGTTGAAGGTGAACTGATTTACCAAACTGTTCCAGGTTCGAGGAATTTTCATACATAGAAACTCAGATAAAGTGGAGTCATGATGTGGTGGACTGCATGTTTGAGTCCAGGCTGCACTTTCACGACCTCTTGATCCAGACTGCAGTGCACTTACACCCACGAGGTGATCCTGTATGGATCCTGACTGCATTGAACTTATCATCATTAGATATTCATCGTCTTGGATACTAGTTATCGATTCAGAAGGAAAATTTCCGGTCGAGGCAAGAAAATATTGGATCACCCTGGGGGTGAATGATCAACCAGGTGGTTTATTGAACTTCGACTGTGATGATCTTATTGGTTCGGAGGGGTGACGTTGAAGTCGTCTCGGATCCGAGATATGATTATCGTGGTCCGGTGTTGGCCGCGGAGGACGAAGTCGGTTCGGGTGTGAATGATTCACCTGGTATGTTTATCGTGGCTTGATTTGAGTTCTTCGATGCGGAGGGGTGATATCCAAGTCGTCTCGGATCCGATAAGGCATTTGCGAGCTAATGTAACGGACGAGCACATGTACCCTGCAAGTCCGTCAGCGTTAGAATCAAGTATCGATTGATAATTAGTCGTGCTCTGGACCGCACTTCATACTCGTTCAAGCGATTCCTGGTTTCTGGTTGGGCTAGATTCTTGCATACTAGATTCCTACATCCTGGTTTACGATATTCAAGCTGGATTCCGGTCGGGCTGGATTCCAGCATACTTGGATACTTGGAAAACAGTCGAGCTGCATACTGGCCATTATGAGCTGAATATCTGCCTTCAAATGAAGCTGTCTCGGATCCGAGACCTGCATTGCGGTGATCGATATACCTAGTGGTTCCAAGTTCCAGGAACAATCATGTACAGAACTATCATGCACAGATACACTATTCAAGTTGATTACAGTGTGACGTTATGCTCATGTAATTGGACTTTTAGATTGAGTTGTTGGAGTGGCCGGAGCAGGCGATATTAGGTGCACACTGGATAGTATTACTAATAATTTTCGGAGGGCGGTCACATCATGTACTAAAGTTTAGACTGCATGCCAGTAGCATTTCCAACCTAGAGCTGCAGGCTCTATAAGTTTGGATCTTGCCTTTTAACAGTACCACTAAACTGTAGAATATGATCCTCTCTGACAAGATATTTGATTTTGCGACGCATGCTTCTCGGATCCGAGAACAGTCTACAAAAGTGCCTGATCAACTTTCAGATTTGGTACCTCAATTATAGTTGTCGCAGTGGTACCTGATTTAATGTACAATATGCTGCCTCGTCGCATGTTTCAAAGATCCAAGATACATCCTGTTCTAGACCCATTTCCCCCAACTTTGGAGTGATTTATGATTTGTGGTGCATAATTTTATCATTGTCTTATTCTTTATGATTTGATTTCTTTGTTGTAGAAGATGCTTCCGATCATCAATGACGGTATCTCATCAGGATCTGAGCCCCCTCAAAAGGATTCAGTTCATGGAGCTCAAGTTCCTCCAACTCTTGAGGTCTCCGATGATTCCTCTTCACAGGAGGCTCCTGGAGCTGCAAATGTAAGTTGAATTCTTTCATGTTTACGATCAGGGTGCACGTTTAATGACGTTTGAAGAATTGCATGCAATCTCTATAACTGAAATATTTTGGAGGTATAATTTAGTGAGTTCACGGCGGAATTGCACTAGTGATATTTGTGAGGGCTATTCATTCCTTGCTATGTCCTTATGTGAGGGAAAAAGATCTCCTCCATGATTCAGAGATGTGATTTGTGATGCTACTTCTACTCTTTGGACCATACTGGTTTGAGTGATAATTTATTTGATTTATATTTTTGGAAGGAAATTGAATGTACTACTCGCTGAGAAGTCTTGACATTAAATCTTTCCTCGTGGTCTGTTCAATGTAAAATTTTCTACTCATGATTAATTGTGATAATCTTAGTACTTATGATTATGTAATGACAATCGCAGGAAAATGCGTCACCTACGACTCTATCTCAAGGGCACCAGGATGATGGCACTCCTGGAACTGATGAGATTGCCCAACCCGAATTTGGAGGTCAGACGGATGATGGTGAACTTGAAGGACCGGTTGATGAAGGTCTTGAGAATGAAGAGAAGGAGTTGTTTGAATATGACTTGCGTCGCCTCCAGAAAGTGGATTCCGTGACTTCAATCTCCTCATTAAGAATGAAGCCTGAGCATCTATTCCGCCTTCGCATCCCCCTGTGCAGACTGGTTTTTATGCCAATGGTAAGACCTACTCTTTCGTGCGACATCGTGAAACTTGAACAAGAATTTGTTCATGGATATCGAGATGGGGCTGCAGTATTTTATGTCTCCACCACTAACGAGGCGGGAGTGTGCATGGAGTTCACGGCGGATGAGATTTTAAATTTTGGAACACTATGGAAGAAGGAGAATGACGTATTTGAAAACCATGTAAGTTCAATACCCGAACTCAACTTCCTGAAGAATGCAAATTTTTTTGTTTGCGACGGCAATCACCGGCTTCTAGCTTGGATGAACTACATTTCCAGGCTTCATTCAGCTGATCCCTCCTGGCACATCGCCGTTGACTGCATCGTGCTGGAGACAAGGGGACGGATTGAATTGGTCATGCAAATTATGCATGATATAAACAAGTGAGTTTTTGGCAGTCACTGAATTTTGAGATCATTTTGTCATTTGGTTTCTTGCTTTTAATTCTGCAGTATTATAATCTTTTTAACCTCAGTTTTGGTATCACCTCTAGGTCCACTGAGGACTCCCACGTGAAAACCAACTTGGTTCACACACTGTACCGGGTTCAAAAGTATGGTCTTATGCCCCTGGAGAAGTTTTGTGACGTACTCAGACCATCAGAGAGGAGACGGTGTTCAGTGCAGTTGCCTCGCAAAACTTGGTATTTACTACCAGTTGATGTCTTCACTGCATTTATTTTCAGGGTGAGACATATTACATGTTGACTTTCAATTAACAATTATGTTTTATATTTTCGTTGAATTTTATTTCAAAAGTTTCATTAATGGAGATAGTGCTTGATTCTTGTAGCAAGAAATTGCAGCCGCATCAGATGCCGCACTTCGACAATACCATGAGAACACACCAACTGATGAAAAAACAGACGACGGTATTGCGGATGCTATGAGACTAGGAGCTAAAGAGAAGTCCACGAAATTATATCAGAAGATGCACAAATTACTCACTGTTGCTAATCCTGCTCTTGGTCCTGGATTTCTTGAAGAGGTTAGTTCTCCACATCGCTTCAATCCCTTTCAGTCATTTTCATGTTATGCATTCGATTATATGATAATTCCCTCTCCTGGACTTATTATCAGGTGGAGAGTCATTGGAGCTCTAACGAAGTTCCAGAGATGACCTTGGAGAAACTCCAGATGGTAGCTACATGTTCCACTACTCCGTACCACAAGATTAAGTTTCTTCAGTGGTGGAACTCATCCATGCCATCTCGTGATGCTAGGCATTTTCCGCCCAAGCCTGTTTCAGAGCTCCATCTTGGTCCATTTCTGAACAAATGCGTTTGGTATGCCGGGGTAAGTTTACCACTACTCATAGCAATTAAATTTCATACTTAACAATATTAAATTTCTGGATACATAATTAATTAAAAAATTTCCATTGCAATCTTGTAGATCGAAGATGCTGCTGTTGAGTTCCTTGATATGGTCGTGAAGAAGGACAAAATCCCAATCAATATGATAGTACCACTCAAGCCCGAGCCTTTAAATGTTTACGTGGAAGGGTGGAGGCGCAAAATTTGGGATCACGGTTTTTGGGCAGTTATTAAAGGAGCGAATCATTTCAAAAAGATTGACAATTTCAAGACTTTTGAAGGTTCAGGGCAGGCAGTGCAAAGAGTAATTTTCAGGTTTGATTTTCCTGACATTTCATTGTAAATTTTGAATCATTTTAATGCTTTTCATATCCACACGGACATTAATTAGTTGCTTTGTGTAAAATGGGCTTATTGTTGAAGTGCATTGTTTTGAGTATTTATGTGAAATTCTTATACTGACTCTTTTTATTTTTGATTCCATTACTCTAGGTACTTCAAGTACGAGTTGGAACCAAAAGGTGCAATGGCTCATACAGATTTTCCACCTTTCTTGTCGTCTTGGTTGGACCGTAGTTCCAAGGAGTGTATGTTTTCTCCTATTCAATTCCGCACCTTTACGACAACCCACCTTAGTGGTGGAGGGTGGTACTTGGATTGCAATGTTACTTTCACCCATCCATTTGAGGTAGAGCTGAGGAAATCCTTTGATGGACTAGGTGCTATCACTATGGATTTTGACGAGTATGTCGGCCTTACTGAGAAACAAAAGAAGAGAGCCATTGCCAAAAGAGACGCCACTGATAAGAAGAAGGAGGAACGTCTCCAAGAGATTGTGACTTCAAAGGCAAAGAAAGAAGAGGAACGCTTGGCGAAGAAAGAATTGGAAAGCTTGGCAAAGGTAGCAGAGAAGGAAAGAGTGAAGGACAAAGGTAAGAAGGCTGATATGGGAGTCCCAATTCCAGCTTCTTCGACAGTGGACAGTGGCTCTCAGATGCTTGGTGGTTCTTACAGTGGTGTGATGAGGCCGGCTGCACTTCCTGAGTTCTCCGAAGATGTGATTACTCATGGGACACAAGTGATTGTCCTTGATGAAGAGAATATGGAATACTTTGGAGGATTAATTCTTAATATCTCCATCTCAGAGTTGTTGGAAAACATGGACGCTATGACACCGATAACATATACTAAGGTTTCCCAATTTCTGAAGAAGGTAATTTTTTTTAATATCACTTGCATAACGTAAACTATTGAATGTCCATGGACATTTTGCATAATTTACTAACTGATTTACTCTTGTCATTTTTCTTTGCAGTTTTCTGGAGATAAGTCTCGAAAGATCAATGGTGTGGCAGATATCAAGCCAGCCGTGGACCTAATTCTTTTTGACTGTCAGGAGAATTTTCCTGTACCAGGGGTGTCTGTACCAGCGACTATGGTACCAACTTGGAATGAAGACAAAGAGTATGAAGATCTTCAATCAGCTTTTGCATTTGCTGAACTCCATCTTCAAGACGATGGTTGTATGATAGTGTTCCATTCGTTCTCTGCTATTTCAAAAGGAAATATTATTGGACTTTGTGAGACATATCAGATGCTGAAGAAGAAGGAATGGTTGGGCATGAATCGTCTTCACTTGACTTCGGCATTGGATGTTACTACCACCGTGAGTTTTTTATAGTGTTCTTTATTTTTAATTGATACGTTACTGAAAGTGTCCTTTATCTTCTTGATGTTGATGTTGTTTGTAAATTGACAGACGCAGAAGTTTGGAATCAGCCTCCTTGTGAAAGACCTCGGCCCGAAAGGTAAATCCAGCTTTTCTTTCAAACGGTCAACCACAATGAAGAATGCAAGTGTCGACATCGGGCGAGACGACATGTTGATTAATTACACCATCGATCGAGACTTGGCGATGAATGGTGATATTCCGTGGCGAGGGCCTCGTCAGAAGGATCCTCGATTTTTCCAGCTCCTTTTGGAAGGCACGACTGTTGCTGGAGACCTGGTACTAGATTGCACTGCAGCTACAGGTGCGTAATCAACTATTTGGTTGTGTGTTTCAATTTCCATCCTCAAATTTATCTATATATTTATTTATCTAAGGTTTTGTTCTGCAAATCTAGGTGCGTCGATTACCGCCTGTCGTGGTCTTCATCGACAAATCGTGGCTTTAGAGAAGGACACCGATTTGTTTGATGCCCTTCTGAAGCCCATGGAGGTGGCCCCTCCTGCCATCAAATCGTCTGAATCCAAAGCCGTGGAGGTGGCATCTGAAGATCCTGATGCCATGGTTGTCGTGCCTCGCAAATTCAGTCGGAAGGCTAGATTCAGTAAGTGAGTGTTTACCTTTTATTTTCTTTCGTATGATTATCTTTTTCTATCTTTTGTTCTAAATATTCTTATTGCACAATATTAATGTGCAGCCGTTCAGGATTGACGTTAGCCACAACATTGGTGAAGAATCAGGGTCTTCTTCTAAGCCCGGTGAAGTCATACGATCTGCCAATGTATGTGGAGAAGATGGCAACGGCATTTGTGGAGTTTGGTTGCTCTAAACCAAAATCCAAGAAGTATGATGATAATGTTTTGAAGTATATAGATGGTTCAGCAGCTGAGGATAGAGAGCCATCAGAGTCATTTACGAGTGATGATTTTGTGTTAGGTTTCTTCAACTGAGTCTTCATCGTCTTAAACTCCTGGATTTTTTAGAAATCTTGGATATTTTGTATTGATTTTATTATGATTGGATTTGTGTGCTTTATGGCTATATAACTGGGTGATGTCTTGTTGATAATCATGTTATTCATCACATTCTTTACAGCAAACCATATACATTTGATAAATGTAATATATCCATTGAAATAATTTTTGTTGATGCTCCAATAATAATTATATAATCACAAGAGAATTTAACAATTTCGAACTCCTCTAATCTCACGGTAATAGGTCTATCACTATTTTTTCTTTATAAAATGGTACATAAATCTTCTCATGTCCTACCAATTTTTTTTTGTCAAGGCTTAAAAAATTCAGCTCACCGCTCACCGCTCACTGCTCACCGCTCACCGCTCACCGCTCTAGGCTCACATAATAGCATTCCCCACGCTTCCTGGGACATGTTGGAGCTAGGAAATGGCGGTCCAGGTGCCACCTTCCCCTTCAACTTGTGCATTAGTATGGAGATTGGGCTTGACCCGTCCTCTACTGCAGTTACCGAATTGACAGGGGCCAGTGCGGAAGTGTTCACACAAGTTGACTCTGGTATCACCTGAAGGACGTCAATGTCAACATCCATTTCTACAGCAGCACTACAGTCTGCTCCAAGAGACCTCTTCTCACTAGCTACAGCGATGGCGGCTTTAGCAAGCTTCTTCATATTCAATTTTGCCTCCGCTGCAACAGCCTTCACCGTTAGTGCAGCTTCTGTCTGTGAGTTGGACTTTGGAGTAGCCGCAGCAACGTCCTCAGCCTTCCTCTTTGAGCGTCCTATCTTCTTCACTGTAGCCTCGGTGGACTGTGGAGCAATAACATCCTCTGTGCCCGCCAAATTGGGCTGAATAGTATTCCTCAAGTCAATCTCAAAGGACGGTGGCTTGTCCAACGGGCAGTCAATGTACCACCCACATTGCATCCAGTGGTCCTTCGACCACTTACTTGCGATCTCGTCAGTGATCATACAATTAGCTGTTCGCCTATCGAGATAGCTAGGAAAGAAGGACAGAGTCTTGGAAACAACTTTCCGCGGATATAGAATGAACTTAAAATACCTGTAAAGAATCCTAGAAACCGCCTGAGACATTCCAACCTGGTCCTCCGGGCTTTGGTTTTTATGAACTCCCTTTCTCTGAAACTCATGCTGGAATGCTAAGTCCCACAACTGAATTCGATTCTGCTCCACATAGTCTCCCAAGGATTGAACGACGTCTCCATCAAGCGGTTCGTAATCAATTGAGACACCAAGCTCAAACAACGTGGCATCGAATAGGTCCTGAACCTCGCTAGCGATCTGAGGACATGGATTTTATTAGAACCAAGATGAAATTGGTTAAAAAAGAAATATAAATTCACTAAATTCTGACCTGAGACCACCAAGTGGCCTTGTGGAGCCATTCGGGGAACGCGTGGTCAGCAAATTTGCTCCTTGGAAACCGCACAGCATCACGAAGTGAGGCTGGCATGTTCCAGCGCTCAAGCCACTTCACCTTCATAGCTGGTTCCATTGCAGACGTTGCAAGGTACCACAACTTCTCCTGGGACATCTCTGGATCGTCCTCTCGCTTTTCGTAATGCCTTCTTACTTGCTCAAGGAACTGTGGGGTATGCTTTGGATCAGCAATAGGAAGTTGTTTCTTCAATTCAGAAGAGGTCTCTCTCTTCACCTTATCCACAGCTTTTCCAATTTCCTCGTGCAGCTTACCGGTTGTCCACTCACTTGATTTCTCGGGGTATTTTTCTTTGAATTTCCTAGTGGCATGGGCTACAGCATCTCCAAGCTCTTGCTGAAGACAGCGAAGCATAGGTCAATCACGATAATATATTCAAATACCGTGTTTTCAAAAATGATACACATGAAAGAATGTCGAAAACGCAGTCTAGAGTGCTGCATTATTCCCAGTTAAAGGGCCCTACTTCAACAATCTGTCCCTGGCGCTTTGATGACACCGAGAAAATAAAGAGCGAGCAGTTTGGGTGCCGATATCGGCAGCCCAATGTCTTGTACCAGAAACTTACACTAATAAAAATATATGTGCTGCCCATTAAGTGCAGCACATCTCATACTGAAACATAAAAACATTAGGGCGACCCATAACTGCTGCCCATCTCATAAGTGTTGCCCATGCCATTTAATTGTAAGTGCTACCCATGCCATAAAATCGTAAGTGCTGCCCATCTCATTTTAAAAAGAGATCATTGGGGACAAAGTATCAGATGCTATATAACAAGCTTCACAATGCAGTTAGCATCACAGTGCAAGAACGTGAGAAATATTCTTGTAAGTGGCTCAATTTCAAGGTTTAACACAGTCCACGAATTAATCAACCAGAGGAGATTCGATTCGTACCTGGTAAAGAACTGAAATGAGGCCGTCCATCGTAAGAGTATACCAACCATGGTTCTTGGACAATTGTTTCTTCTCAGCGTCATTGAGTTCCTCTTTCGAAACAAGATTCTCGAAGTACTTTAGTGGCTGACCAGCAATTCCCTGGATGCGGTATAGCTTATGCACTAGGTTCATTTTCACATGGCAATTTTGATTCCTCCTGCAAAATCAGAGAATCGTTAGTACTTGAAATTATTTGAATGAGAAAGTTTCCAAATTCTTCCTCTCTTCCAAATCAACTCCATATCAAGTCTTGGTTCAAGTAAATTTTTTAATTCTGACAATAGTTTTTACAGGCCTCAAGATTTTTGATTATTTGGAAGAGGACTTGTTCACTTTCTATTCTATGCATCTAATCTATATTTTCAGAAGATATCCAAGTTCCAAGGTGCAAACACTATGCACCAAAACTAGTTAGAGATTCACATATACCTTGTACAATGCAAGACTGCGGTTAAAGTATTAGACAATTATTATTTGGGGTATTAAATTATTGATATTTGAATTCTTGCCCACTTTTGAGATCATCAATGTAGGTTAGATTCTTACCAATTCACCTGATGAAGCGCAGTAAGTAGTGGTCCAACTTGCCCTTCAACCTCCAGGATAATTGACTCGATAGCATAATGCCACTCGGGATCGTTGGCATGATCCCTGTTGATAATTGGCAACCAAGCAGCTAGTCGGTGGTTGCCATCCCAAACGAAGAACATCTTCTTAGAGAAGCGCTTCCAGGCCTCTTCTTTTTGTAGCTCTATCTCAAATGCTTCATTTGCTTTTTCCCACAGCGGACTCCAATTTGATGAGTGCTCACTGGTAACATCAAGTGTCCTTCCTTCGTTATCCTGCAAGGCCACGTAAAATACGCCATGGCCATCCATGTAACCTGTACTTACGAAGTGAGCACCTAATGCCATTACATCGTTCTTGAGATATGGCCTCACAGCGGCAAGAGGAAGCATGCGACACAAGGGAATATTTAACTTGGACTTGCTCCGTGGCTTTAAACGAAGCTTATCCAACACAATATTTGTGTTAACAGACTCCTTTACCACCAAGGCGTCCATCTCCTTGCCCAGTTCTTCTGCAGACATGGCTGTTGAATATTGACTTTCGTCTTCCAGGGGCATAGAATCATGATCTTGCGTGTCCTCGTCTCCCTCATTGTCAAAGTCCCCTGCAGATAATTTTATCAATTAGGATATCATTAATATAAAAATAATGAACAGAAGATCGAAACAAAAATTACCGGGTGCTCCAATATCAGGCTGAGGAGAATCTTCGTGATCCACCATTGAATCAACAAGTCCAGCAGTCGCTAAATTGACATTCACCCCTGTGGACAGCAACAAAGAAGGCATATAACCTCAAATTAATAACTACGGTCAAAGAGCAAGAGCTACAGAGTGAACAAATTAACCATCGATTCAAAAAGGAGGTAGCTCGAGAACAAGAACCCTGATTCAATGTTAGCATAAGTTCAACCAGGCTTAATCCCGTGAATCAATATCTAAGGCCGATATCAGCGATGCTAGCGCGGAGCAAGGCAGGTGAGGTCTCCGCATAACACCTGAGGTCTTCGCACAACAGAGTCAATACTAAGGTGCCTTCCTCTCCACTCCATGCAGTCTGCTAATGTCGGCGAGGCCGTGCTAAAGGTCCCAACGAGGTGTCGAGGTGACTAGGTGCCGAGGTGTCCTGGTCTAGAGGATCCAGCGAGGTCCAGAGGAACCGAGGACTGCCGATGTCATTCACATAAACCCGAGAAGAACACGAGTCGTTCACTACTAACCAACGTGCTGTGAACTGGCTGACTGAGAACTGCGTCCATGAACTCAATATTATCCTTACCCCTAAACCTAAATGAACTGCGTCTACCAACTCAAAAATCTTGAATCTTGATGGGAAACAACATCAGTCTCGTAATCTACCACTGCCGATATCGGCACACCTAAACCGACAGAGAATCCGCATAAATAGTGTGGTAGGGAATCTGGATAGGAACGAATGAAGTATACGTTTCCACTTAAGAACAGTACATTGTGGTTCCACCTACGAAAAATTCATCACTGCCGCAACAGAATCGTGGTTCACCACTGCCGGATTATGATCAATAGCGGCAGCCAGTCACAACGCTCCAGCATATACCATTTTTCCAGTCCACTCATATTCCAAGGGGAATATTTCACGCCTCATATTCGAAGGTAAATATACCAAGGTGGAAATGCTCGCTTCTCAAATAGTGGACTAACGGTACATTCCGACCCTCTCAACATGAGAAAAATTCCACAGGAATCAGTGCTCCATATCCGTAACCAGTGCAGCAATGACGTTAATATTATGCAAGTGCAAGTCAATTACATGCAAATTCGCCTGCCGATTCAAGTCACCAGTGCTACAGTCCGTCGATGAAGATTTCTGATGAACCACAATCAGGCGATGAACCTCAGTTTACCGACGAGCCAGACTCCTTACAGTCTGACGATATACCAGAAGCCTTGGTCCAAGGTCCCGAGGATCACCTGCAGTCTGTCAGTTACCACTGCCGAGGGTCACCAGTACCACGCCGAGGATCACAAGTACCACTGCCGAGGATCACCAGTACCATTGTCTGCCGGTTACCACTGCATGTTACTATCGTTTGCCGGTTACGCCAGCGAGGTCTTGAGGCAGCGAGGATCACCTCAACCTGTCCAGAGGTGACCTGTCCACTGCCGATGTCGGCGATGCTTCGTCTCAAAAACCAACGAGCCCAGTTTATGAGGACCCAGCATGGTCCAGGAACGGCCATGTTACCACTGCCGACGTCGGCTATGATTCGCCCCACCGGTGCATGTGCACTATTTGCAGATAGACCGGATTCGATTCTGCCGATAAACCAGGTTCGATGCACTAACTGTCGATGAACCAGGTCCGATGCGAGGTCCACAGGTCGGCGATGATACCACTGCCGATGTCGGCGATGCTTGGCACTACCGAGGCAAGTGCACAGTCTGGTAAGAGACCTGAATCCATGCTTACGAGGTCCGAGGTCCCGAGGTCCAAGCGAGGTCCACAGGTCGGCGATGCTACCACTGCCGATGTCGGCGATGCTTGGCACTACCGATGCAATGGACTGCCTATCTATGATCCTGCATGCGAGTTTCGAGCGAGGCCTAGAGGTCAATGGTTGAAACGAGCATGGCTTCAAGCCTGATGCGAGGTCCAGTTGAAGTGAGAAGGTCGGCGCGTTGAGGTCCAAAGGTCGGCGCTTGAAGTAGCGAGGTCCGGTGGTCGGCGATGCTACATCCCTAAACCCAGCCAGTCCAGTTGACGTCATCCTCTCACCCAAAATAATCGTCGTTCTCCTAGAACCGACGTCGGCAGCGCTTTCAAAGCGCATTTCCAGGCTCTTGTTCAACTCCCAAACGTTGAACATGTTCAACTCCCGAACATTCAAATGCTGTAATTTGAACATGGAAAACTCACCTTAGGGTGGCAATCAACCGCGCCGAAAAAGAAAAAGCTGCCTTCTCAGATCTCTTTAGATCTAAAAATGACTTAGATCTAAAAACGAGTTTGGTTCGTCGAACGGTTGTCTAGGTCCGCCCTGACCTGAGTGAGAGGACAACGAAAGTACACATAGACGCAGTTCCACGACTTCCAATCCCTTGAAACAAGTGCCGACATCGGCCTCCCTAAAACGGAGTGCATCTCGATCAAACCCTAAGAAGTCTGCGACCCGATCATACCCTAAGGTTTTCGTATCCTAGTTCAAATATCGTGAAACTGAACAAGAGAAACTAAACTTCAAAATGGATCGAACCTTCCATGTCGCGTGCAAAACAATGTTGATCTTCGGCTTCACTCCCCCTCCTTGTTGGTTGAATTTCGATAACGCCTGCACAAAGCAAAGAAAGCTGTTTAGGTCTTACAAGCCCCACAAGCCCCACAACCTCTAAAGGAGTGTACGAATTTCGACCAGCAAGACCATATCAGAAGACTAAATCCCTAATACAGTTCTGCAGAAAACTACCTCAAATAGACATAGTACAGTCTTAACGCTGCTACTCTCATCACTCTAAAGACTTCCCCATTTGAACGCCTCAAACTCGAACGCATAGCCTTCTGAAATGAATCATATCGATACCACAAAATGAGAGTACAGACCCAAGATACTATGTCTAAATGATTAAATATGAATAACAAATGACGAAAGGAACTGTGAAGAAACCTCGTTCCGCTGATGGGTCTTTACATTGAATAGTTGCAGCATGCTCTTACCCTCTTGAATCATTGCTACTACTTTGGCTATCGCTCGTATGAATCGTCAAAGTCTGCCCTTGTCCCATCGTGTTCACTGCAACTCCATCTAGAACGTTGGGAGTTTCTCCAGACATCTCTGGAGTTCTGCAATGTCCTTCAGACTCAGGCACGGTCGCGGTCTCACTCCCGGAAACTAGCCTAGAAGTCGACCTCAATCCCCTCATCAGCCTGGACTTCGTGAGTTGCTTAGAGCTTGTGAAGTATAGTGATTGTCTCCTCCGTCTCTTGGGCATATTACAAAAATTGGTCGACAGCTTTTGCCCACTACCTCGGCACTCCACTACAACTTAATCTCATTTATGGATAGTTTTAGATACCTAGTTGCTTGTTTATGAAAATTTAGTTGGCCGCCAACCTTCTGTGTAATTAATTATAATGATGTCAACATCAGACGACATGATGACAAAATCGACGGTTGCCTGTAGATTTATCCCCTAAGATACCGTCACTGTTTAACACCACTAATAAGGTTACAAACACATTGATTTTCAGTTCTGACCGTAAGATCTCAATTAGGATTTATTTAGTAATATATCCACCAAACTTCATAAACTTTAACTGCATGGATTGAAAAACTATAGTGTTTGAAGTCAAGCATATGGATCATTATTTGACGGGCGTTTAGTGGATCAGCAAACTGTGACTTCACTTGGTGTCATTTGATTGGCACTACATAAGGTCTTCATCTATTTCCATCTTCTTAAGCATGATGTTATTTCCTTATACACCAATTTTTAGAGGTGAAGGACAGGTGAAGCATATTGTAAAAATTGTGCAAGGAGTGAAAGTTTGGAATTTGTTAATTCACAGTTTATTTTTATGTGGACGTATTATATTTCATATTGATAATTCAAACGATGTGTATGAAGGTTTACACCACAAATTGTTGTGGAAAAAATATATAGTGATAAATTAACCGACACTTGGTCCTTAATGGATTTAGACGCTTAAGGGGCTCATAATCTTGCTCTGACATGTACTTCATTAGGGATCATTTTTGCGGGCTCCCCTATTATTGTCACCATGTACATTTAGCTCCTGCCGGACAGTTTGTATTATATTATTCACTAATTCATTAATAATGCTACATTGGTTAGTACGAAAACAGTAAAGCCTATTAACCACCAATTCCTTTTAAACTTTAATTCTCGTCATCTTTCGACGGCGTATTTAAATGCCATCACTGTTTCTGGTACCTACCTTACTTTGTCCATTACGGCGTGCAAATATGCTGGATAGAAGATGTAAATTTCTTCACAATGCCTTTAGATGTTCAGACATAGTTCCTTATTGCCTCCACCATCCCTTCCTGGAGATTATTTTCCTATTCTTCTGCTTTCGATTTGCTTCGCATGGCGTCCCTGTTGGATGCCGAGTCCCAGCCTGTTCTGATTCACGGGAGTGGATCAACCGTGCCTATTTCGTTTGTAGTCGGAGAGGATGGCTTCTCCATTGTTACTGGAAGTCGTTTAGCTGCTCGATTCCACATCTTAGATGGCAGTTTGCATATTGACAAGGATGTAGTCGATCCCGTCACGAAAGAACTCTCGCACACTGAAGCTCAGATTTCCTTTCCTTATGATGGTGGTGACTATTGGAAATTGCAGCCGGGGACTTATAGAGTGTATGGAACCAAAGACCGTCCCTCCAATGTGTCGACGGACACGTTAACACCAAGACGGTCAACCACTGAAACGGCTGTTACTCCGCTGCTACAGAAGGTAAAACTTGAGCCTCTTCATGATCCAGTCTTCATCCTTAGTGACGACTCTGACTGTGAGTGCCTCTCTGGAATCCCTCTTCGAAGTGTTCCCCAGTCTAAGTCCGGCTTTGAGAATCTGGAGTCCTCCCCATCTTCTCGTATTGGTCCGACCACTTCTAAACCCCCTCTTCCTCCTGTGGATAGTATTATCCAATGCCTCCGTCTTCTTGGTACTAGCCGGGGTGCAAAGTCAGCTCTCAGCAAGTTAGATTATAATTCAATATCAATTCGGAAAGTAGATTTTCTTCCCCCAGAATTCGATGGCGATGTCATTTTCGAACTTCCGCCGATGGGGAAGTACCCACCGTCAACCAAGGCTGGGCAACTTCATGGAATGGATAAGCGAGACGACGGCCACGCGTGGACTCGAACTGTCACATCGCACATCAAATCAGAGTTCCACCTCACATTTAGGATGTCTGCTTGTTTGGGCCACCTCCAGTGTACAAATGATTCATGTGACTATCTGAAGCGTCTGAACCGGACCTCACCAACTAATGAAACTGAGTGGGAGGGTACTGCCTCAACTCCATTTCATCCAGGTTCTGACCCACCTCCTCATTCTACCGTCGTTTGCGCTATCTGCCAGGTTCCACCCACATGCATTGAAAGTTGCTCGGCTAAGATTTATTATGTACATGCCGAAAGCCACATGACACGTGCATGTGTACATCTTGGAATACACAGTCATGCTGTGAAGAAGGGAAACTATAGAGAGTCCTCCGCAAAATTTTGGTCACTAATTGCTGAACAGGTGCAGAGGACTCCATCTGCAATCAACTCCTCAATTGTCCTTGAGGCTAGCAAGGAGTATCTAGGGGAATTACTATTGTGCCCAGAAGGTGTTCCTCAAAACCAATTTGGATTTGAGGAGCTAATCCCCGTCTTGGATAAGTTCAAGCATGTATCCTCCCCAAATATTCGAAATGAGGTCACCAGTTTTCGATACCTACGTCGTTTTGGTGTCCTGGATAGCATCACTAAACTAAGAGGGTCGAGTAATTGGGCATTCATCCAGGAGAACCGATTTCCTGGACAGGGAACCGACTCTGACAAGGTCTTCATATTTAAGATGGCCGAGGTGGGCCCTGGTAGTGGAGTTGACTTAGTTAGGCGGATGCAACCTGGAGGTGACTTGGAGGACTCATGGATGATGTTTGACCATGTGAAACGTGTGAAGTCCTGGACAACAATGGCTTGTCATGTGTATGACTCCACATACTGCCGAGTTATGACTATCGCCGTTTGCGATATGCAATCAGAGGATGTGGTAGCCCAACAAATGTTCTGGAGGAATTCGAACGCTATTTCCGTTAAACACGACATTTGCAATCCAAATTTCAAAGGTTTCATGGCCGACAGCGCACAAGCAAACTGGAACGCGGTTCGTATTGTATACGGTACTGGAGACCCATCTGTCCCTATGGACAACCGTGAGAGAACCTGCCTTTTTCACTGGACACAGTCGCTTGAGAAGCACACCAAGGCAGATATACGAGCTGACCTGCAAGATCAACATCGCCGCCTCTACAAAGAGTACAAAAACTCAATCTCGATGGAGGTAGCAGAAAGCAGGTATTTGGCAATCCGAGCGTGGTGGTTGTCATCGGGAGCAACATCTGATGAAGCGCTACCAAGATTGGAGTTATGGCTAGCTTTCTGGCATTTCCGTTACCGACAATGGGGAGGCTTCATGCAGCTTGTAAGTCTTATCATTTTTGTACATTCTAATTGTGCTCAGATATTTCACATCAGTCATTCACTTCCATTGTAATGCCAACATCGGCACTCTTGCTTGCCATCTCCTCAATTGGTTATGAATTTCTGGTTCATGTTCCTATACCGATTTGTGAATTGATGGCACTTGTTCTCTTTGGCACTTGTCATGGACATCCCCGTTTTATTCCACTACCCTAAACCCCGAAGTTACTCTTCAAGCTAGGCCGACATCGGCAGCACTTATGAAGTCCCCTCCTTTAATCATCTTTCAATCTTGTACTTCTACTAGAATTCCTTCTTCTCTTCCATTCATTTCTCTGCCTTATACGATAAATGAAATATTTACCTAATTGTTTGTGTGCAGAATCTTTCTGAAGCAGAGCTCGCTGAGATGCCCTCGTGTAATTTGGCCGAATCTATACATAACAAGTGGCTGCAACAGCCTGGAAAAAGAGGGAATGATCTCTACGTTGCAGCTGTCGATGACATGGTACGCGCATTCATGCAGGTTGTTGCGTACTACCAATTTCTGAAGGGTGAGAAGCCGGGTACCGGACCTGGAAAAGAAGAACTTCGATTGCGTATTGCTCAACGCAGTGCCCAACGTTCAGGAAACTCGAAGGTCCTCCATGCCGCACTAGCCAATATGCCTGGTGCAGGAGAATTTTGTACACGCGATCCCCACTTGGAAGGTGAAGAAGTTTTTATGTCTTTGAAGAGAAAAGCTGATCTTCCTCCTGGTTCTGAATTCGATTCACATCGCCCTGAGAAGGTCAGCGTTTCCCGCCCAAAGGTAAAGGCTCGTCGTCTTGATGCAAAAATCGTAGACCTAACAGGTGAAGATCCCAATCCACTGTTTGATCCTTGTCTTGCTGTAGCCGAAGATCTTCCTCCTAACTCAGCGGCCACTTCACCTCGGGTCCAACATGTCAAATATGTTCAAGAGACTGTCTGCGATGAGAAGCAATGGCACATTGCAAGGCTTCCCAAGACATCTGGTAAAGCTCGCTTTGCCCAATAAGCTGTAACAAAAAAAAAGTGCGTGGCTAAGATTGTGAAGGATGGGAGAAGTACAGCTGCTCCAACATACACGGAGATGATGGACAGCTACAAAAAGAATAGATTAGAAAGAATGAAGTTCTTCTACTGCAACGACGACATTGAGCGTTGTGTCAAAGGTACTAAGCGCAAGTGGGTGGTTTCTAAACCTCCTCTCCCTGACTTCTGGCCAGTGAAGATGGGAACGAACTTGAGCAGAAAGGAGATTCTTGCCCTCGAAAATGTTGGCTTCCATCTTGCGGAGCGCGTGGAGCTGTCCCCACGACGGTTGTTTGTAGATGGCGTCTCTGTGAACCTGGACGATTACCCTAGTCCCCTAAATCCAACAGAACACCCTACAAAGAGATTTGGTAAAAACATTCGTAGAAACCCGTTTGGCCCTACTACTAAACACCATAACAACTGCGCCTCAGCGCTCTCGGTGGTTGGGAAGATTTGTGGTATTCTAATGGTCCCACCTCCAGCTCTAGGTGCCATTGTGACCCTGGAGTCTTCGAGCATTTCCAAGGTTTCCAGATATTTGTTGACTATCGGCCAGTTTCCAAGCTGCGATTGCGAATCCTTTAAAGAGATGTCAGCAAAGTCACTCGGCAAACGCGGTGCTTGGACATATTGTAAGCACCTTTATTACATCTTCAATGTAGTGTGCAGATTTGATTCTGAGGTAGATGTCTTCGTTCACGCCCCTAGTTTCAACTGGAATGAGATTAAACGAGTTCTACAGATTTTGCTCCTTAAATACTACGGTGCATAGATATTACAAATGTATTTTGGCTTTGTAATGCAGTCTGCGGCCTTCTAAATCTATAAATAGGAGGTGAGACTTAAAGGGCCACCTCCACAGTTCGTACATGTTGTTCGTCACATGCTCATATTTGAGGGAAAGGAGGAAAGGAAGGTGCTTCTCAATAAAAAATTAGACCAAATTTGCAATTTGATGAAAGGAATCTAAACTCAGACACTGCCATTGCTCCTCTTTACCACTCTCTTCAAATTACGTAAATTTGTGGAAAGCCTACAGTCTTTTACAGCATTTTTTTATAAACTCTCCCACTGATTGATCATAAACCTTGGTCTTCAAATTCTTCACTTCTCTCTCTTGCCAAGTATTCCTAAACCCTGACCTTCTCCTACTTTCTGGCAACCTCCTCCCGTCTCCTACTATTACTCTACGTTGCTATTCCTGCCTTTACTTTTTGAGTCTTGACCCGAGGAGATTTTATTTCTCCTTCATTGGAGATACTAGATTCAACGGTTATAGGTCACTTCCTTTAAGAATAGAAACTCATTGGTTTCATGTACTACATGTACTGTCAATAGTATACCTTCCTTACTTGTAGTATCATGAACCTTTAGCACGGTTATAGGTCCATTCATTTATAGAATTAACAAGTTTTCTTCTTAAAAACCGCCTATGCATTTGTTATCTTTAGTCCATTTTTCATTATTACCTCACTTTTTGCACTCTACGCTCATAAACGTAGGCTCACGGCTCACCGCTCGCAAAATTGGGCACGCAAAATAGCAATCCCCATGTGGAGCATCCAAAGCATCCACAATCTCCCGGTTGTGACGAGTGAGCTCTAACTAACTCCTCCATGGAAAAAGTGGATCCTTGCAATGACGTGCAGGGATTTCCACTGATCTATGCTCACGTGATGCTGCCACCCACGACATAAAAGCATATGTCTCCTCCAAAAGCGTAGAACCACATGGCAAATGGGATGCCAAGGCATTGCATCCAAATATAGCATCCTCCGTGGAAGTCACCGCGCTAGTTGCAAAGATAATCAAAATGAGTTCCTTTCTGCCGTCATCGACAGACCACCCAGGCTTAATCGAGGCCTCCTTTGTCCAGTTATCCACCCCAAATCTGAGTGAATGAAGCACTTGCTGATCCACCAAAATGTCATAGTTGGTGGCGCCACTCACAACGCAATGGAGAGATATGTGGGAGAATAATGGACGAGGTCCCACGCCAAACATCATCTGCAACGGATGTCGGGTGTACCCTATGGCCTTCTCCGTGCCTCCGACCAATGAAACAATCGTAAATGGGCAAGGCTCGAGGTCCAAAGCACCTAGACCCAAATCCTCGGCTAGCTGCTTGCCAATCATTACTTGCTGAGCTCCGGAGCCCAACATGACACATAGGGAGGTAGCTCGGGTGAGGTTGCCATTCGTACGACCAACCACCATGACTCTGTCATCGTTCACCAAGGGTACCACCCCTGGACGCACACAACGTCGCCTTTGTGTTGACCGGGCCGCAATGTCAGACAAATAAGCCACTCTAGAGATCAAGGACTGATCCCCGGAGGACTGCTCCATAGGTGTGGCAGTGACATTGGCCTCAAACACCGAAATAGCCCCCGCCGCCAATTTGGCCTGTATTGCCACCAAATCCTCCTCAGTGGATGGAGCCGTCATTGTTTGCAACACCTCCGACAATAGCATGGGCATTTTGCCCTTCAACATACTGTCCGCCAAGTGGAATACACGAGATGGTTGAAAATGCGATGTTAGAAAGTCCACACCGACAAACACCGACAAACGTAACACCTTATATGCCAAGGTGTATGCGGCATCTTCATCAGTAGAAACAACCGATGGGCCTGGGGTCTGGGTGGGAGCGGTAGTAGAATTAGCCGCATCCGCAATGTCGAAAGAAGGAGGCACCCGGGGCTGACCAATGTGGTCTGGCAAAACCGTGTAGCGTAGACGGCCACTATCAACCGGCACAAAAGTGAAAGTGTCACTATCTGTGCGGTAGTCTAAGCACAAGTGGCAACTGCTCCCAATACCTTCCCTAAGCCTCATACAATTAGCGATCTAGAGCTGAAGATGAGCTCTGATCCCTTACCAGAGGCCATGTGTCTGCCTCTTACTCCGAAGAGGCCATGTGTCTGCCTCTTACTCCGAAGAGGCCATTACGCTCATCCGCTTCTTCAGCTCCGCCAGTTTGGCCTGAAGTGTCTTCACTTCATCCAAATCAGCAGATGAAGACCCTAGGCGCTTCTCTGGATGAAGAGAAAAATAATTTTCATCACTGTGGCCAGTCTTGCCACAATAAAAATATGTCACGGCCTTCTTCTCCTTGCCCCCAACCTTCTCTGCAGGTTTTGTTATCTCAATCTTCAGCTTAGCCTTCACCATGTTTGCCCCCTTCTTCTTGGAGCAATTCGGGTTCCTCTTGGTGTGACCTGCCTTTCCACAAGCCCAACAATGATCAACCTTTTCAAGTTGTGCTTCGGCAAAGCTACCAGTAGCTGTAGCAAGCTTCTTAGGCTTGGAAGCCTTCAACAATGACGTAACCAAATCCGTAGAGTTGCTAACGCCGAACGCTTTATCAAGCGCCTCTACCTTGGCAAACGCTCGCGCCAAAGTGGCGTTGCCGTGATACCAAAAAAGAAGGTGCGGACTAATCAACTCCACTACTAGCTTGAGCAGCTTGGAGATGAAGATCTTCACTAGTTGGCGCTCCGTGAACACATCACTGGCCTTCGCTGACAACCACGCCAATCGGGTATACATAGTGCATGAGGTATCCTTCTTCTCCTGGCAAAAATCTTGGATGCGCTGCATCTGATTACACTTGGACCCCCGTAGTACACCTCCAGACGCGCCATGAATTGCACTAGTGGATCAAAGGCTAGCAGATTGCCAACCGCCACCAATGCCGCACGTGTCGCTACTGCCAAACGGGACATGGCCTCCATGCCAACCCATTTGCCCACAATGGCAACACTATTGCCCCTAGAGACCTCGCTGATGAAACACTCTTCCACTTTGGGCTCCTCGATGGAAGTCAGGAGTTAAGCAATCGCACTCTCCTTAAGCGCAGTCACTAACTCCACACGTTAGGGCCAGTACTCCTCAACGGGGCGCAAATGTGCGTCGTTTTGCGTGGTCCTGCTCTTGTATCCTTGAAGGGTCTCCAGCTCCTAATGCTGGGGCAAGAGCTCGAACGCATACCAGCTATTAAACAACGACGTCCACTGGCACTTCTCCTTCATCCAGATCTGAAATTGGAGCCGCCAATCGGGCAAGGAGATGCATGTAGCCCGTTCCGAGAACTTGTCTCGCACGACATGACGGAGATTGTCATCCAAGTCGTCAAATGTGCCCATGCCCCAGGCCCAAAGCCTACGGTCGGTATTCAACGCCGAAAGAGGCTCAAAAGCCTCGTCGGTATCCGACCCTGGCCCAAAGTCTACAGTGGTAGCACTCTCCGAGTGATCTTGTGAGGGGGAGTGGTAATACCAACTTTGGGTACTCACCATAAAAAAAACCACCTCGAGTTCTATCTGCATGTACTATCTAGAGGATAAGGTTACAAATTGGCAACCTGCACTTGCAAAACCACCAAAAAGACGTGGTTCACCGGTAATCACCTCCGGCTAGCACAGGTCCAACCACAACCCCCCACATAAAAAGGTATTGCGGACCATAAATCCAATTTCATCCCTAAAGTACCTTTTCACAATCTGGGACAATAAGAAATGGGGCCACCAGAAAACACTGCCAACAAGGCCGCAACACCGGGTAGGTACCGCACAAGAATTGAGAAATCAAAATCGGATCCTCTCCCCCAACAATATAAAAGTAATAAATGAAAACGACAAGAGCCACTGGCACACACTTGTAGTGGATGGTCACTAGTCACAAAACCCTTCAACAACACAAGGAGAACACCCAAAGGTGTTCTTCCCCAAGTCTAAACTAAGGAAGTAACAAACTAATGCGATTGAAGTGTTTAAAAACACAAGTCCCCTTAATGAAAATCACACATTGGGTGACAAATGCGCTCAACACCAGTCAAATACCAAAATTGGATTAAGGGTGAAATGACCTAAATATAGAAGCAAATTTCGCTCAAAATTGAGTTAAATTGCCCTAGTTATATACCTTCAAAGTTTAGACACTAATCTTTTTTTTTAACAATCCACAAAAATGTGGTTTTGGAAAAAACTTTTTCCACTACAATATTTCCTTCCCCCTAGGTAGAAACCCCTATGGAGAACTCAAATCCAAAGTCAAAATATATATATTTTAGGAGATGGTTTATAACATTCCGCTTTGAATTTTTTACAATAGATGGGCATTACCAAAATTCCATTGTGAAAACATTTTTTTCTTCTAAATCCAACATTTCATTAAAAAGTGACTGGGTTTTGAATTTTAAACAGGGAGACTGGGCAAGTCGAGTACCTTAAAACCTTTTGCTAAGACACTCTATTGAATGTGAGAATTTCAATACTAACAAGCAATATTATTTCCTTTCATGTTGTCAAAATTGTTTTTGTCTTTAGTAAAAAATAGCGTATTAAATCCAAGTCAAACATTTTCATACATTGTGAGGCAAAGTACTAAAAAACTTCTTCCTTTTCACATAAAACATAAAACTTAGAGGTTCTTCATGTTTTTTTACTTTTTACTTTTTCTATAACAAAAGGTGGTGTGAACCTTCTTATTGACAAGTTGGATTATCAATCTAAAACATATTAAGTTCACAAAAATTTAAAACATGAATTGGCAATTTTTGAACATGCACAGCTTGCACAATTGTTTTAAATATGCTACATCCCTTCTCTACCTCTAAGAATTGGTGATAAGGAACCAACATTGTGCTTAATCCTTTAGCGCTTAGGTCATGTTTCCCCAAAACCAAGATATGTGTTGATTTTTTTCTTTAAATCAACTTTGATGAAAATAAAATGGCTCATTACAGTATCCAACCTTACAAAATTGAACTCAAACCATGTTTTGAACTTTGGGGCAAATTTGCACAACATCCAATAGCTAATGGATTAGATTACAGTGTTTAGAGTTACCGTATATTGGTAATGAAAATTGTGGACTTTGGAGGGTATACTACTTTATCCATCAATAGACTCTTGCAAGAATTTTTGTACTTTGAATAAAAGTGGTTTACATGTGCATTAGGTTGATAGCTTTGCATTGACATGGCATATGTGAAGAAAACATTTATACATGATTGTTGATGATTTTCTTATCTTTTGTCTACATGATTGTATACTAAAATGTTCCAAATTTATACAAATTAAAATAGAAGTTTTGTATGCAATGAGAGAGATCAAAAATCACAAAACAATGAAGAATCTCTTTAAAAAAAACTTCAATAAAAATGTAATACCAAAATCATTTTGAATGTGTATAAAATACAACATAGTATGCGGCATGGTATTCATTGTATTTTAGTATATTTGATGTATTATGTGTTGTACTCCTGGCTTTTCCATGAGTTCTATAACCCCAAATCATGATCTGTTTTTTGGAGAGTATCCATGTAATGTGTGCGCAAATCTGAACTTCACATTTCACAACCTAATTCCTCATGGATTTCATGCAAATTGAGTTTTAACACCTCCACAGTCCCATTTTGGATCTCCTCGACACTCAAGAGTTAACACAATGGTAATGGATTTCAACGCAGGAAAGAAAATGAACCATTTGCTTGACTTCAAACACTATAGTCTTTCAATTGGTGCGGTCAAAGTTTATAAAATTTTGTAAGTATGTCACTTAATAAGTCTTAACTAGGATCCTATAGTCAAAACTAGAAATGAAAGTTCTTGTTTCCTTCCTACTCATTGCAATAAAATCAACAAGTTTTGAAGTGTTTTTGGTTTGAAGCTGTCACAGTCCTTTAGAGGTTGATATAGCTTAAGATTTTTTAGGTTGAAATCAAAATAAAAAATTCTTTAACTTGTCTTCTCTTTGCACAATAACCTGAAGTTTTGAAGTGTTTTTGGTGAGAAATGGTAAAGAACTCCAAGGATTAAACACAACTTCATGCAATGTAAGAAAATTGAAAACCCCCATTTAAAAGTGCAACTTTGGACTTTCTTCCACATGATTCGAATGGAAGTATAAAATGTGCTCCAAAGTCCACTTTAACCCTTAAAAGATACCTTGGAGATAGTGAACACATCAACCTATCCTTTTTGTAAGTGGAAATCTTAAAATGGAAATTCTAAATTACATTGAAAATCAATCCGAGATGATCCTAAACCCTTAAAAAGGCCAATGAACTCACAAGGCCTAGGAAAATGAACACCATCTATACATAGGATACATTTCATTGTAATCCTACTTCAAGGAAACCACTGCAGCTTGCCAATCCTTGCTTCAATTTTGGTGGTGTCAGGCTCAATATATGCTCATCTTCTTCGCCTCTAAGTCAATTCAAATGTTCTACGGAGGTGGCTTGAAGCACTTGCAACAGGGGTTAACGATTCAAAAATGGCCTTTAACCCTTTACCGCCTAAGTGCACCATGGGGCCCTAGGAGAGTCTACTAGAGTAATAGATTATGTAAAATATCATTTACACAACAGGTGCATTTCATTGCAACCCCACTTCACAAAAATCACTATAGTTCATCATTGCCTCCATTGATTCAAGATCATAGATATGTGTTGGAAAGCTTTCTCAGCACTTTGAGTACCACCATGGCGACAGGTAACGGAGGAAAATTGGACGTAAAGGGTTAGGGTCCAACAACCAAAATGATACTGTAGAGGTATCCAAGCCGAATAAATGGAATGGTTGGCTTTTATAAATCCCAGCCATGATATCTTCTCTTTACTGGACCAAAATCCTAGCCATAAGTTGCCAATATAACAACTCAGTGTTATTTATTCAAAAGATAAGAATAAATTACATTGACAACTTCATCTTTTACTTCAAACTTGTTAAAGATGTTTAGGAAAAAAACCTCAAATCATGAACACCTATTCCGCCAACTACACTAAGTGCGGTGACAACATGATAGACAGGATCAATCTGAGGAATAAATAGCTAAAGGTAACCAAAGATGTCCAGCCTGCAAAATCTTCAAGAATTGAGCGGAGTGCTGGTTTCGTGCAGTAAAAGAGAACACCATGCTACATGCAGATCAGTAAACGTTCCCGAAAACTAAAGCACTACAAAAGCAGCGTTTGCTTCCAATACTCCCGTGGAGTGATCAGTCGTGGGCAAACCCAGTAAAAGAGAGCAAGTCTGTGTTCGAGAGCTATCACATGTCCTCGTCCGAGCTAACACCATTTCGTGAGGAGATGTATACTGCAGAAGACTCAAAAGAGGCTTGCTCAACACTAACAAAAGACCTTCACCCGCTGCATGACGAGGCAAGAGAATAAAAAAAACAACAAACAACGAGAGCACAACCTCTGCTCTAACCTGGACCTGGCTGAAGCTCCCCGCCTACCACATCATACTCAATCGTGGGGACCAACTTCCGCTTGTGGTGCTTTTTCACAAAGCTCTTCCAGATAGCTTCAACATCCCCCGTTGTCACAAACTCCTTTCCAGCACCTTCCGAGTACCATCCATCATACGAGAACTTGTCCCCTTCCCGGTTGCGGCGAGACATGAACAAGGCGAAGTAGGTATTTTCCAGGTCAAGCAGTGTAAGATCTGTGAGCTTGTCAAATGCATATTTCTTTCTCCTTTGCCAAGCCTGCAACAGGAACAGTTTTGTTGTCAGATAAGACCCGGCTCTAACAAACATGTACAATGTCTGATTGTTGAACAGTCAGAAAGTATACTACCCGAAGATTTTGTAACGTGCAGATCTTCCTTGAAACATGAGATCAAAATAAAAGTTAACTGGACCATCTGCTAGAAAGTATGGAGCCTGATTATCTAGCTAACATACGAAATGAAAATGATATAAACATTAGAAAATATCTGCCGAAAGAAACTTGTGGTTATCGAGGTCTGTACCTTGTCTCCCAGACGACCCTCTCTTTTAGCTTTCTCCTTGAGCATGGCCCATCGCTGCGCAACACGAGCTTTAGTCTGGTCTCGCAAGTAGGCGCCACAGTGGGTGCATTGAAGCTTGGCCGAGGGGTTCTTGCTATGGCCACACTTGACGCACCGAGTGTGTCCCCTTGAAGCTTTTCCGTCGTCAATGCATGGGGTACTTCCGGCAGCATCTTCTTCGCTTTCTCCTTCACCGGCGGAGCCCCCATCATCTTTCGACAGTTGCAGTCCTGAGAAACGAGAAGGATAAATGTCAATCCCCAACCGAAGAAAAGGCAGAAAGGCTCGACCAAATCTCTTGGAAAAACAATAATTATCGCCGAGCAATACACAGAACAAATACACCGCCTGCAACTAAAATGGACCGGTACCTTGACCCGAAGGGCCTTGAAGAAATCCCACGAGATCGCCTACTTCGTGGGGTTGATGCTCCACGATTTGCTGAGACTCTTGTATGTTTTCTGTGCACACGCATCAGAGAGGTTTGAGCTCAAGCTTTATTCTTCGAACTCCAAAATGAAATGTAGGCAAACAAATATACCAAAGTTTCTGCAATTATACAAAGCCCCTCCAACTCTCAGGTCTCAACTTACTTACACATGTAATAAATATATGCCAGTAAGGTGTGATAGATACAGATGAACTAAAGCTTACCAACATGAGATGATGAGGGCTCCACTGTCTCTAAACCCCCTTGATCAGACACAATAATAGGAAGCCCTCGAAAATCTCTTTTCAAACCCTTGGGAAAAGTCTTCTCCTTTGGCGTATTTGTGTTCAGGTTCTCAACTGGCCGCACCTCTGCCAAAAAGTGGCCGAAACTTAGTAACAAAGAGTAGGTAGGAACTCACTCCAGCCAGCCTCTCAAATACTCTTCCATGTATCAAAACCCAAGAATCCTGAAAACAACTACGCCAAACCATATCACTGGCATGTTTGATGAACTCTAGAACTAAAACTGTCCATCTTGTCAACAAAGGCCTCACCTCCAGTGTTGGTCCCCCAGTTCGGCAAAGACGGCATCATCACAGGCGACTCTTCAGGTGTTCCACTTAAAGGTTGCGCGTCTGTAAATCAACACACAAGCAGGCGGTCAGAGCCTCTTACATGCACCGAAAACACCCATAAAAAAAACACTCCTAAGGATGAAAAGCAACACAATGTCTCTCCGCCTGACTGCTGCAAATGACACAAAACCCACATAAAAAGAGAACCCTAAAAACCATAACATTTTTCTCCCGCCCAACTGGAATACAAACCAAAGCACCCCAGGTTTAGTTTGGAAAACGAACCACCTTGCGGCACAAGAGAAAGATTATAGGTGCCGCCCGCGACGAACGTGTCCATGCTCAAGCCGTCGTCGTCGGCCTCCATCATGCTGCCGTCGCCCATAATAGCCACCGAGGACTTGAAGACGGCGAGCACGTTAGCGACCTTGACGCGATTCTTTTCGGGGCCAAAGAGGTTTGCCTTGAACGACTGCGACTTATCATTCTGGTTCACGAAGATAACCTTCGCCGCCATAATCCCGCTGGAACAAAAGAAGAACCCCTCTACCCGTGTCAGAGAAAACCCTCATGGCTCCCGGCGAAACCCTCATCACGACCACCGCCATCACACACAACACAATGCAAGCTCGCTTGCTCGCTCGCTCGAAGAGAAAACAAAACAGGGCGGGGAGGGAAGGGACAGTTTGATTCCGGTAAACTTACCCAAAAACTTAGATAGCGGAAGGGCGAGACACACACGAAGATTTGTCCAAGCGCAGCAAAGAAAGAGCAAGATTGTGACCCTGCCAACGGAAGAAGCTCCCAAATCAGGGCTTGGCTGTAGATACCTAGCCTCGCGATACCCGCTACAACAAAGCCTTCCCCCTCCACTAAACTAACCCACCTCGAGAAGCTGGCGAAGATTTGGAGGCGGAATCAGGGCCGCCGTATAGATGTCGACTAATCTGGGACCGTCCGTCCGTTCGCGAGATGGAGTCGAGCCTGGTGCTTCTTCGATTCCGCCGCAGATTTCTGGGATGTTCTTCGTGGCCTGGTTCGTGGTTATCGTGATATGTGTGTAGATTGTGAGGCCTCGTTTCTGTAGATTGCGTGAGGCGTCCGGGGTTTTCTCTTTCTCTTTGACTTTTCTTAGTTACTTTATAAACTTTTTATATGTTTTTACAAAAGAACTCTCTCTGTCCTAAAATTGTGCACCCACTTGACTCCTGGAATCTATACCCTGTCTAGACTCTGGGTGTGTACTCTTAGGTCGGAGGGCCACAGTCTGCCTTGAAGATCCTATTTTTGGTGGGAAGAGGAGTGACTACTACCGTACAGTTATCCAGGCTGATTTCGAAGGAAAGAACTTACTTGTAGAAACTCTACTAAACTTGAAAGACTATTTTGGGTATTGTTTCTTTTCTGTATATATATACAAGATATTGGTTTCTTTGTGTGCGTGCGAGGGTCAAGTTTTGCCCTTTCACTTCTGAATGTTTCTCTTCTTTTACTTTCTTTATACTTTCTATTACGTTCTATATATTTTCTATTACTTTCTGTTATCTTATTTTACTTTCTTTTACCTTCTGCTACTTTCTTTTCATAAAAGTATTTTACTTTTACTTTACTGGTTCTATAATATGTATATAGATATATTTTAAATACATTTTGAAAGATACAACTATATACTCACAACGCTTTTTTTCTTGACAAGTCATAGGAAATTGGGAAACGTGAGTTGATTGTAAAAGTCACCTAAAATGTTGATAAAGTCACTTGTTGGAATGCGTTTGAGAGCGGCAATGGTGATGGGTCGCAAGGGACCGGCATGGTTGTCGGCGTTGCTAGAATGTGAGAGTTTCTTTGTGCGTTGCGATTCACACAAGTCACGGAAGAATGAGTGCAAGCACTTCTGCTTTGATTGTCCACATGCGGGGGCGTTGTGCTCGGAGGGGCTAGCGACAACGCATAGGGGTCACTCGAGTATTCGAATTTTGCGTGCGACATACAAGGACGTGGTACGAGTGGCCGACATTCAAAAGTACGTGGACTTGGCCAACATTCAGCCATACACAATCAATAGCATAGAGATTGTATTCCTGGTGTCGAAGCCACGGCCAAAGAGTGCCAAAGGTGTGGCCCATTACTGCGAGATGTGCCACCATAGGATTGACAACCCCTACAGGTTCTGCTCCATCATGTGCAAGCTGGTCGGAATTCAAGAAAATCCACACGACTCTACGCTCACGCTCACGATGTATGCCAAGCCCGGGACACGATTTTTTGTCAAGGGAGTGTTGGACTTCGGAAATGTGGCCTCTCTAACCACTAGCTTGCACAACCACGGGTCAAGAACCATGGATTCCATACCTAATACGCCCGAGAAGCTCTCACAGCACACTGCCACAACTTGGGAACAACGGAGTTCATGCCCAATACGCCAAGAAGCTCTCGAAGCGCGCTTGGTTAGAAGTCTAAGCTCACATTATCCGCCATGGCTACCCTCGCTCAAATGTACAAGTTTGGCCGCAAGATTCACCTCCAAAAGCAAGTGCGCCGGCAGTGCGTGCCCAAGTCCCAAGGCAAGAAGAATTGCTCGCTCGCTTGTCTGTGAGCAATGGAGAACGTCTTCTCTCGTATTTGAGGTTTACTTAGATCGTATGCAAGTTTAAAGGAAGCATTTGCTAACACTCCCAGAGTGGAAGTTGGTATTTAGTGGTTTCCTGGAGTGAATCACTTTCAATTTTGATACTAGTTTCAAAATAAAAATGCCTAAGTCAAGATTTGGAACTATTGTATATTCAATTTAGTGTGATTTGATAAAAGTCTCAAAATAGCCTTAGAACTATAGTACAATTAGATGTGTGTATTTATATCTTCACTCATTTTTATCTTTGTAATATATTTTATTTGGTGTAGATGCACTATATTATTTGTTTTCATTAGCGTAGATTTGTTATTCATTTTTACAAGCATTAGAACTCATTTAAACTAATAGATTGGTACATCAATAGAATGGTGATATTTTTTAACCATGAAGGAAATCAAAATAATAGTCATTTACCACAAGTTTGGTGTACACGCCCACTATTTTGGTGTATTTGATGGTTTAAAAGGATATTTGTTCTATTAGTGCACTTTAAACAAATAAAGATAGTATTGAGATTTAAAGGGTTTCAAGGGAACATACTCAAGTCTACAATCCTGCATAAATCAAACATTCATTTAACCCTTCATGGACAAGCGACCAATTTCTAATTGATTGCGTACTTATTTGCATGTAGCGGGTACTACATGTCACCTACAGAGAAGTTACAAAGTTTGACTCAATGGGAGAGGCAGCTTGTGATCAAACAAGACTGGGAGTACTTGCATCGAAGCATGCATTTCAAAATGAGACTAATTTGTGCACTATATTTGCATGAAGAAAGAGCTCTTCCGGTCTTTGATTGTTGTTGTTGGCAAGTGGGGCGCGTGCAAATAATATATGTTGTGTTGCTTTCATCTTTGATCAAAGGGATCCTGCATTGGGTTGTCGACACCTTTAGATTGGGATGTATACATAGGTCATCAAAGAGCCCTTGTTCTTTAGGGGTTAAAGACTTGTACAAATTATCAATTTTTATTTATTTATTTAAATAATATTTTATGACCTAGGATAAATAAAAATGAATGTACGTTAGTTTTAATAATCTCATATGTGCTCTCAAAAAGATCATGTGGTGTTTTTTGAATTGGAATTAGTTCGTATGTTCATGATTTCAATGCAAAAAATTTAAAATCTCTTTGAAAAGATGTCAAGATTGGCACATGGAGGCGTTTGTATAGGTGGTTTTTGGTTAGAAACCACCTAGGGAGTTGTGGAGTTATTGGAAGGCTTAAGACTTGGCTCTAATTAGAGACTAGGGATAGGGTTAGAGCCGTATAACAACTAGGTCAACGGTGGTGTCTTTTGACACCTCATTTGGGACTTGGAGCCCAAATGACCTCCACGTGTGGTTGAGAGAGACTCATCTTTCTCAGGTTGAGTCTTCGACGTGATGAGGTGAGGGTGTATTGCACACCACAACCTTATGGTAATCATGCTTCAACTCTTCGAGAGTAGCATGGACTTGACTATCATGTATGTTACAAGTGTTTTGTACTTGTTTATTACTTGAGAAAGATCATGTTGCGGAAATGGGTGTAACTGCAACATTATAGTACATCTAACAGTATTTTGAGGACGTTGCTCAATATTTGTGTTTATACACTAGGGTTTCCAGGTTTTGAAACTGGACATGGCGCCCAAGGTTTCCGCTCATCATTGAACGTACAACGGTTGCAAGGTGGGACTCTGTGGCGTATGAAGGTGCAGTGGCGGAGTCCTTTGAAGAGAGGGAGTACAAACTATTGTCCTCAACTGCACTCGGTTTGGAAGTCCTAAATTTGAGACTTAAGACTATCTGCCACACGGAGTGACTGCTGGAGGAGGGGCCAACCTTTGCGTCTTCAACATTCTGCTTGCATCCACTGTTCGTCTGCCGCAACCCTACAAGGAATTAGTGTTTGCGTCTGCGTTCGCCTTCTACATTACTTGGCAATAGGCTTAGCTTTGTCGGAGTGCGCCACTATCGGTGCAGAATCGGTTCCCTTCTCCCTAATCACGGCTCGGCAAAACTTCAAGGAGCTTGTCGAGAAGGAGATTCCGTTGAAGTTTTTGGATGTGGACGAGGAGCGCACCCGTCTTGTTCTGAGCAACAGGAAGGCTATTGTAGAGAATGAATCCTTGTTCTGAATTGGTTCCATTGTCGTGGAAACCGTGTAGACTATGAAGCCATATGGTGCTTTCATTGACATTGGAGGAGTTAGGAGTCTCCTATAGGTACATGCTATTCTTGCATTCAATAATCATTGTACGTGTGTAAAAAATCCATGCAGGTAAATGCTATTCTTGCATTCAATAATCATTGTACGTGTGTAAAAAATCCATGCACGTAAATGCTATTCTTGCATTCAATAATCATTGTACGTGTATAAAAAATCCATGCAAGTAAACGCTATTCTTGCATTCAATAATCATTGTACGTGTGTAAAAAATCCATGCAGGTAAATGCTACATAATTATTAGTCACTATACCCACATAAATCTACATCCATCAAGTACTAGTCAACCAATAGCTATTATACTCTTGTAAGATCTACATAAATACAACTTTAAATAGATGTGAAGTATTTGATGCATGGAGGAAGATCACATGTATGAAAGTTAATGTGATAAACTATAACCATAGTTTAATTTGCAATTCACTTACTATAAATTACTATATTTTTATCATCAATAATGATTATATTATCTTATAGCTAAATTCAATTGAATTTTATTATTAAAGCTTTTTGTAACTTTTTTCTAAAGCAGAATTCAATTATAAGATACAAGTTTGCTAACTCTAACCGTGGCCATCTATTGGAATAAATAGAAACTAACATAGCAGAATAAGTTCTTTGCATGTAAAAGGATAATTATATGTATTTTACATGTCAAAGCAGCTAATATACTTTAATTAATGATAAGTTCTATCTCTAATTTTAAAGATGTAGTCCCTTTTTCCATATTCTAAAGTATATGGATATAAATGAAACTCACGTGACATTTACCAATATATGTGGTAGCACATTTGCTACTTTGTTGATTGATCTATTAGAATTGACAATTATGAACCAATGTGAAATATGATTCGGTTTTTTTATTTTATAGTAGTTAGAAAGAAAATAAACACTATATGCGTATTCAAATTTTTTCACATATGAATGTTAATGACCTTTAAAATAAATTGAAAACTTTAATTCTTATAATATATATGTTTGTATTTTATTGGGTTGCTTTAAATTTTATGATTTTAACAAGTGAATTTGATCCATATTTTATACACTTATTCAAAGAATGTAGATACTCATTACAACCTTTTTTAAAAGTATTGTAAATTATATTTAATTATAAGGAATTAAGATATTGTGTATTAAAAAGAATAAAAGATGGAGGCAATCATTATCATAGAGGCAAATTGTGTCTATATTTTGCTAGTAGATAAGTCATAAAAGAAATCTCTATATTGACACTTTAATATAGATGTCTAGAAATACTAGCCAAATATTTTGTAATACAAATTTATTTTAATCTAATAAATTATAAAAATGAGATGTTCAGAAAATAACACGTTACTATTTCTATTTAGATATTTAGATATTTATTCAAAAAATATATATATATATATATATAAATAGAGAGAGATATATATATAAATAGATATATATATATATAAATAGATATATATATATATATCTATATGATACTAAGTTGTCCCAAAACCTATGTGCAAGGCTCTATCTCAGGATTGGGTATTGGACATCGTATTGGGACACGGTATCAAGACATGGTAGGAGTGAGTGAGCAAGGAGCGAGTAGCATAGAGTAGAGAGAAAGAACACCAGATTGAACAGACATGCGGAGTATTAGAGCAAGTCTGTAGACAAAGTGCCAGATTGGGCAAACAATGTTTGTGAGAAATGTTTGTATCAGATAAAGCAGGAAGGCGTCACGCACATGAGTGATAGGGGCTCCGCGACAGGAGCAAGAGGCATGACACAACAACAACAATGTGGAAAGTGGAAAGGGTGAAGGAGCGCGACACAACAACACCGGAGAGGAATGTAGCAAGAGTGCAACACAACAATGCTAGAAAAGACAAGTAAGGTATAGCCACCTATGACCGCCACCTTCGTAACACCACAACTCTATGTTTGGTCTCAATTCCACCCCACATACACCTCATTACCACCCAATCACTCTTTGTCTGTTCCAAATTAAGGCTTTCTATTGGTCAAGACCCCTGACCATTGGCCGGCGCACATGGGAGGTACCTAGTAGCAAAATTAGGCTAATGTGGCAGCACACTTTGATAATTCATAACTAATTTAATTTTCATCAAAAAATATGGCATCACTTGGGTTGAGATTGTAATTCTATTTTCTATCACTGAAAAATTAATGTATAATTATTTGGATTCTCCATATATGCACATTGTTTAATCTGGCAGTCATAGGCTGGTATACTTTAGAGAGATTGCAACACATGAAAACCAGCGTTGGAAAAATTGTTCAGAGCGTAAAGACCCATTGCGCCAAAATCAAATTTGTGTGCGAGTAGAAGTGAAGAGGCGCGTAGGAAAAGCAAGCTCTAGAGAAAGGACATAAGTTCTAAATATCGAGACAATGAATTACAAAAGGGGCTGGAGATAGAGAAGGAAGCCGGCAAAAGAGGGACAAAAAGATGCGAAAGCGGAGAGACAATGCACATGGACAAAGAAGAAGCTCGTATTGAGCAGATCTGGGAGCGCCAAGACATGGTATCGAGTTCTACATGTTTTTGTTGACGGCAATTTTATATGCCATTGCTAGGATTTGATTAAGACTTTGTTAAGGAAGAGGTGCAATAGGAAAATACCTAGCACCTCGTTGAGCGCAACAAGTGGCTAGTTCATGCACAAGTTCCACCTTTCAAAGAACACCGATTCGGACCATATCAACGCCAAGGTTGAGAACCACATGCTCATGACCAATGTGTTGAAGATTATTCAATCAATTCATTTAAAAATCTTAAAAAGTTACAAAATATTGAGGGAATCTTTCAAACCAAACAATATTAAAATATAAAAATTAACCAAATTGATAAAATTATTGAATAGATACAAAGATTTATTTTAGATACGATGTAAAAAAATCTATCATAACTTCAAAATAATCATACTTGTCTTTAGGAATTCCTTTAAAAACTAAGAAATGAAGGAAATTTAAAAATTAAAAAAATTTAGGTCCAAAATGACTACACTGAAAGTGATAATTAGTGTTGTATAGCATTTATTGTCACAGTAAGTGACATTGTTCATGTACAATAATGTCATCTTTTATCTCTGTCTCTACTATTAAAAAAACAATGAGAACGCTTGTAGACGACAACAACAATGACTAGCAAGGAGCTAGTATTGTTTGCAACAAAATATGGGTAAGATTATGTTTGCGATACAACTTTGATTCCAACATGCTCCTAGACACCGTAAGCATAAAAATTTGTTGGATGTGATTAAAATTCATTTTTAGCATCCCAAATCATTATATTTGGAGATGAAGGTGGTGCATAGTGACAAACCAAAATGTATGAAGCCAACATAATGATAAATTTGTGTCATTGGAAATATGATACAACAAAATTTGATATCTTGGGCATGGTTGAAATTCATTTGTAGCATCTCACATTGTGTATCAACATAATCTTACACATCAAAATGTGTGAAGCAAAAGTTTTGGGCTTCAAGTATGATTTTAGATTTTGGATTTTAGAAAGTCATGGGTTCATTTTCTCCAAATTCATGCAATTGAGACAAATGATGGTGGTCCTCTGCAACTTGTAGTACAACTTGGAGTTGAATAGGTGGTTGTTGAGCTTGAAGACAACCCTTCTGCCGTATGCGGATGCGGCGGTGGTTGAGGAGTTGTAGCGCGGGTCGCAGAACTCTAGAAGTAATAGGACATCAATGTGAAGAAAGTAGAGGATGCTTTGCCTTTATAAGCAAGTTTCTCTACTGATTTTTTGGAGAAAGAGGTTGATGCAAATGTTGAGCTGCTAATTCTTAGTATGTACTTGAAACCTGTGAACCTTTCTTTGAAGTGAATAGATTTACAAGTGACAAATACATTAGCTTCCTAACATGTGTGCATCCTATAACTTGCAAGCCTTTTCTGAAGTGCGGCTTGCATGAGTGCAAGTTCATTAAAATTGTCTAGATAGGACAAGGCTATTTTGCGAGCATAGACTTGCGAGCGGAGAGCGGCGAGCCTTGGTTTGCGAGCCTAAAGCACAAAAAGTAGAGAGTTTTGAGGAAAAAGTAAAAGTTTCTTAGGTTATTTTAGGGAAAAGAACACTAAATTTAATACGTCATTGGCCCTATTATCGTGGAGTAGGTGGCTGAAACATTGGGCAAGCCAAAATAGTTTTTGACAATTAAAAGACTTCAAGAGGAAAAAATTGCAAGTCATCATGAAGAAGGCCTATGACCGTGGTGATAAGTTTATCAAATGATGAAAATATATGCTTTCTGAGGTTAGGAAGATAAAGGAGAAGTAACAATGAACGGGTGGTCAGTAAGAGAGCAGATAGAAAGTTGGTAGCACGAACACACCTGAGATGGATAAAAGAAAATGATGGTGAAAAGCATTGTTGTGGAGGGACTATGAGTGGTATGGATAAGAGAGTTCATATGAGAAATTGGTGATAAACAAGGACAGTAAGAGAGTAACGGTTTAGAGATGGAAAATGTCAATTTAGGATAGAGACACAATTTAGGGGAATTTTGATGGAGATCAAGTTAAGACATGATGTTTGTGAGAGGAACAAGTAGGGTCGAAAGAGTGCATAGAGGTGTAAGGAGACCAAAAAAATTCTACAAGTGTAGAATACATGTGCAACAAACATCCATCCTATCATTCCATGTGGTGTACAAGAAATTGCTCATGAATGAAATGTTGAAGTGGCCCTTTTTGTCTTACCACAATTTTTATAGAATTGAAAGAAGATAGTACCCTAAAGAATTTTGAAGTATATTTAAGCACTGTAGTGTTTTAGAAGCAAAATCTAACGGAACCATTTAATCTCATTCCAGGTGAAACTAGAAGTGTGCATGAAGACATCTAGGCCCTAGTCAAATCCATATACTATGGTAAAGATGTAGTAGAGGTGCTTGAAGTAGGTCTACGCATTGCACTTGCCAAGTGACTTGTTTGACATCTCTGTGAAATATGGACAAGAATTGACAAATTGTCAACACATAGCGTGAAACCTTCGAAATGCTATTGGATTGTAAAGTAATAATGCAGCCAAGAGCTGCAAGCGATACGATAAGGATATCGCAGATCTTCGCAGCTATTGATAGTGCAAAGGCACAGTTGTTATGATGTTTAGTACTTGGAGCTTTAGGATTCATGCCAATGTTATTTCCAAATTTTATGGTAGAGTGGTCCAAAGGATTGGAAGGAAGAGGATAGTCCGTGAGGTTCATTGAAATGCCTTTTATCCAAATAGCTTTTGAGGATACATCTCTACACACTTAGCAAGTCTGAAGTTGCCGCACTCGAGAGAAAGAATTTTGGACCTGCTAAGGTTAGTGTCCATCTTCACCAGCAGAAGTCCGGGACATGGGGTTTTGAAACCACTCACGGTGGTTGAGGATTGTGGACACATCAATAATTATCATCTTTGCAGAAGAAAAATTGCATCTTCTCGAGTCTGCTCTTCTTATAATTTTCCATGAGGTCAATATAAGTTGGAGTAGCCATAGGTTGCCTATTCTACACAATCCTTGCTACACAATACTTCTTGTCCTGTATGGCAATGCAAGCTTTTCCTGAGGTCTTAGAAAGTCTTGCAATGTGTCATTGTTCCTTGTCACAAAGTTGGAGTCTTAGACAAATCAACCTCGGTTGGAATGTGTCTACTTTCGGAGGGCATTTCAGAGTCATCAACTATGAGATCAACAAATTTCATATCATTATGCTATCTTCTGAGCCGTCGGTGAGAGAAACAGATCTTGTCTAGGCAATGGAAGTCAAATTGAGAACACAAAGGAAGTTTTCCTTTTTGATTCAACGAGACAAATTCTTCTTCACTTTCCAGGTGAGGATCTTGTATATAGGATTTGTCCGCACTAGGCATTGTGGCAAGAGCCGCGCAAAAAACCTTCGCATTCCCAATGTGTTGAGCGGAACGATAGACAGTACAAAGTCGTAGATCTTTTTTCTTAGGATCAGTTCTCGGCTTCCACTCTTGATAAATTGGTAATAGACAATAAGGTGCATGAATACACGCCATGTCATCCACAATGGCGACATACTAATCGTCTTTTTTTTGTCGGACTATTGTAGTCATTTGTTGTGAATCGTCTACGTTAAATCGTCTTATAGGCAACTGACGTCGACATCACAACAAGCTTCCATGGAAATATTATACTACCCAATAAATGCTAAGGAATATATTTTTGAAAGCGTTGATACTGGCAAACGATGGAGCGGACACCGCAAGCAAGAACGTTGCCCATTCCGGGTACGTTCAATTGGCAAAAGAAAGGACATTTGTAGTGACACTATGAAGAGGCAGCCGATATCAGCGGCCTATAATCAGGATAGGGGAAAAACCAAGGAAATGAAAACTCCCAAAAAATCATGGAAAAAATAGAAAAATGTAATAAAAAATGCGTTGCCGATGTTGGCAGTGCATCATTGTAGAACAATAAAGGAAAATCATTAATAGAGTAGATTGCATTATCCATGTTGACGAGCTCACAATTTCGACCTTATTTGACAATAGACTTCTTTAATTGTAGAAGGAATCTCAAAAAGAAGTCTCTAATATCGGTACTTATCTTGAAGGCCCTTCATATATTTAAAAAGAAAACTTTCAAAGGGGTGCTCACATCAACATTCCTCTAGAAAGCCCTTCCAATGTTTAGAAATGAAACCTTCAAAGCGGATGGCGACATGAGCAATCATAAAGAGGGCCCTACATTGTTTAAAAAGAATCTACATAAAAGATGCCGACATCGACACTACTCAAGAGCACCCGTCCAATATTTAAAGCGGAACCTCTACAAGGGGTGCTGATATTAAAACCCCATTACATGATGCTTAATGTTTATTAATGAAACCTTAGAAAGGGAGTTTGACATTGGTACCTCTTTAGATGGCCCTTCAATGTTTACAAACGGAACCTTCAAAAGAGGTGTCAACATTGGTACCCCTTAAGAGAGCTTCTTCTATGTTTAAAATATATATTTCTAAAAATGGTACCGACAACAAAACTATATTGTAGGGCCCTTCAAACCTCCACAAGAGATGCCAACATTGACACCTTTTCAAAAGCCCCCCCCCTCCAAATGTTCGAAGCAAACCTCCAAAAGAGCTACCATCAAATGCACCTCTTTAGAAGACCCTCCAATTTTTATCAAGCAAACTTCCAAAAAGGCAAACAACATCGGTGCCCGTCAAGAGATCCTCTTAAATATATATTAAGAAAACCTCCTAAAGAGCAGCCGGCATCGGCGCCTATGAAGAGGACCTTTTAAATGTATATTAAGGGAACCTCTAATAGGGCAGCCAACATCGGCGACTTCCTAGAGGACCCCTTAAATATATATCATGGAAACCTCCAAAAAGGTAGCGGTCATCGGCACCCTTCTACAAGATCCCTTCAATGTATATAAAGGGAACCTCCAAAAGGGCAGCCGACATTGGCTACCCCTAAAGCGTGCAACCACGCTTAAGAAAATTTGAAGATATTTCCAAAATAATATTACACTTTATCATTGGACATTGTACGAATGAGTTATTTGCGGATGAAGTTATGAGATTCAAAACTTCATCCATTGATAACTCATCCATACAATGTCCAATGATAAAATATAATACCATTTTGAAAATATCTTCAAATTTTCTTAAGCGTGGTTGCACACTTTAAGGGTAGCCGATGTCGGCTGTCCTTTTGGAGGTTCCCTTAGTATACATTCAAAGGGTCCTCTAGAGGGGTGCCGATGTTGGCTGCCTTTTCGGAGGTTTCCATAACATACTTTTAAAGGGTCCTCTGAAAGGGCGCTGATGTCGGCTACCCTATTTTTGGTTCCCTTAATATACAGTTACGGGGCCCTTTAGAAGAGTGCTGATGTCAATAGCCCTTTTGAAGGTTCCTTTCATATATATTGAAGGGATTCTCATGAGGGGTGCCGATGTCGGCTACCATGTTGGAGGTTCACTTGATATACTCTTCTTGGGGAGGGAAGATGTCCGCGATCCTTTTGGAGATTTTTTAACATACATTTAAGGGGTTCTCTTGAGAGGCGCCAATGTCGGCTGCTCTTTTGGAGGTTCCCCTAACGTACACAAAAGGGGACTTCTTAAGGGGCGCCAATGTCGATTCTACTTTTGGAGGTTTCTTTAATAAAATTGAAGAGGCCCTCTAGAAGGGTGCCAATGTTGGCAGCTTCTTCACATGTTCCTTTTTAAAACCTTAGAATTGGCCTCTATATAAGACATGTTCCAAGTCTCTGTCTGGCGTCTGCTGATATTGATTGCCTCTACATTGTGACGTGCTATTATCCTGGTTAGAACATTAGTGCACTTTTACCTATCCTTCATTGCCTCATTTGATGATACAATCGTATTTTTTGATTCAAAAACAGTTTGATAGTGTTGTTTCATTGCAACTTGAATGTTTCAAGAGCAATTTTCTGATAAGTCAATTGAGTGGACAACGAAGAAAATCCACGAGGTGGTCAACAAAGTTGTGATGAAAGTGAAAAAAGAGATGACATCTATGTTGAAGAAGTTGTTGCCCATTGAGGACCCTAAGTATTCTCCACAGTCCCTTGAACAAATTAGGCTACATAACTAGAGTCTGAAATATTATCCAAAGATGTCTCAAAAAAAGTTGATATATCCCTCAACCTCTGTAATGGACGTTGCCAGAAAGGTCAAGTGGCTGGAGCGCTAGAACAAGTTGGCTTCTTTCGTGTTTCACTGAAATTCCATATGGAAAAATTTGCAAATCATTCTTTTCTTGGATAGTTGATGAAGGTGAATTCGTAAGCACATGTTCGTTTCAATACCTTCAATAATTTTGATTCTAAACTCGTTCATATGATCTCACTAGAGATGCTTCTGCAGCTTTCAACTGAAGTGATGGCCTAATTTGATTCTACATTATATGAACTTGGAGAGCCGATTGACTTTCATCATTCACGCTTTTGGAGAGTGTCTCAATCTATCAATTCATGATTACGTGGAGCGGATGCGCATTTAGCTATAGGACTTGGCGTTTCTGGACAAGTTGGATGTGAAGGGTGTGCACAAGAACCGCGTTGCAGAGTTGGAGGTTGAACTTTTAGAGGCCATTACCTAGGTCTTATACAGATAGTTTTTTACATCTTGTATTAAAAGAAGGTGGCGTAAAAGATGTGTGCATATTTTGAAAGTTATCTAGATCGTAATGGCGACAAGTGCATTCTAACTGAAAACATCCCAAAAAAGTGGGCCCACCTGCACTAGCACAAATGCAGGTGATACTTTGACTTCCCAGTGACCAAGCCCCTATCCTTGACATCGAACTCAGAAATGGCATCTAGCCCGATTAAGTTGGCACTGAGATTATGGTTCCTCCTTTGGATGATGCGGCGCCTATGAAACATACAAGTAGAACGCAAAAGAAGGCGGCTGAAGCTGAGAAGGCAAAAAAAGAGAAAGCAACGGTGGAGGCAAAAACAGCCGCGGAGGTTGAAGCTATTATAAAATTAAAGGTTGTGGTTGCCAAGGCCAAAGCGAGCATGAAGCCCTTTGCTGAGGTTGTTATTGCTGAGATGACAACAAAGCAAGCCGCTCACAATGAGGCCCTCGCGGTAGTGGATTTAGGTGTCGACACATATATCTTTGGTCTAGCTCACATTATCCTAACTGCTGTAGTTGCTGCTCGGAGCCATTACTCTAACCCACCACCGTTGGCAGAGGATGGATAAAGTTCTCTCTCCTTTATTATACAGAAATTGAAGTAGAAAATAGATCTGCTTCCCGCTTCATTTTGTCACATCCTATTTCAATCTTTGTTGAGCCCACGAGTATCGGGAAGATAATAGAAGTGTTGTCTCGTGTTCACGGTTGTGTACCAAATTTTGAACAACTTTGTCCTTCAAATTCAATTTATTTTCCCACTCTTTGCACTTATGTTAATTTACTCATTCTTTCGTCTTTGTTCCTGAAATCCATGTCGTTGTTGCCAATGAACGAAATACCTCTCTGGAGAGTGTGGAGACATCCTCATTGGTCCCACAAAGGTGTTGCATTGCGCATCAGCACCTCAGTAAAGAGAGTCCCAACATTGACATTGATTGAAGGAAGTGATGACTTTGGGTTGCCATTGCATTTCTAACTTGATGTCGTCGTTTTGATCACATTGCATCACTGCAATGTTTTAGAGTTGTTGATTTCAAGCTCTTCTTCTCATCCTATTCAAACTCTACAACATATAGAATATCCACAATGGAAAATATAAACATTACTCTCGCACTATTAAACACGCTCTTCCCTTCCAAGCAACCCTTAAAATCACTCTACATTAGTTCATATGGATATCTGCTTTAGCTGTCCACTATGTGGTCCTTCATTATGTCCATTGAAGATTTATTACTTCTTGACTTCTTCTTAGGAAAATTATTTAAATACCAATACTAGTTCCACATACATGGTTGGAGTCCCTTAGTCGACAGAAATCACAATTAAAATTTCCACTTAATTCAAATTCATAGTCTCCCTCTTTAAATTCCACTTACTCGTTGAATATTAATAAGTCTTGATGAATATCTAGTTGAAATTGTATTTGGAATCCAACTTTGCTCTCCTCTTTTTGTGCAAAAAATTGTTTTCATCAAAACACAATTCATCCACGGTCATAGGATAGTAGTATCCATTTCATCAGTCAGTCCCTACTCTAATTTCACTTCTAGTGACAATTAAGTACATCTCAATAGCACTTCAGTCTAAGATCTAGTCCAATTTTTACGGCTATAGGACCCTATCCTAAATGTTCACGTTTACTTTTCCTTTAATTTTAACTTTAAAGTTCTGTAAACTTTTATTTTTATCCTTAAACTCTCTACTTTTTGCGCTTTGGGCTCGCTGCTCTCCGCTAGCATCTCTACGCTCGCAAAATAGCTTTCCCCTGTCTAGATATAGATATCGTCTAATCCTAAAACGTGTTGGGACATGGTATCGTGCCAGGATGAGGTCTCATGCTAGGAACAAGGTATTGAGTCGGGATTGCTCTTGTTCCATTGGGGGCAACGCGTATCTATAACAAAATATCAATAATATCAATTTGGTAAAGCCAAATGACCTAAGTGATACTCGGACAAGGTTTCACACTAGCACATGGTATCGCCTCAAGACAAGTTCTCATGCTAAAACATGGTCTCATGCCAAGACAATGTGATACTTTGATAGGTGATACCATGTAACTCCCACAATTATCCGCAACTTCATGTACATCCACATCATCGGGACTTCTAGCACTTCCAATATAAAAAGTGAACTACATTTTCTATATATAGGCTACGTAGCGGCGTCAGTTCCTATCTCACCACGTCATTAGAAATTTTGATATTGGAAGTAGACTACGCTTGTCTCTATATATAATAGAAAACGATTCATCAAGTGTCCGTCCGATACATTTGTCGGTTCCGCAACAAACAACTTTAATGGATGACAAAGCCTTTTGGAGGAATCACTTTGTTCTTTGGATGTGTCTTTGGAAGAATCCTCCATATGTGACCTTTGGTGGAATCCTTTGAATGTGCCCTTTGGAGGAATCCTTTGAATGTGCCCTTTCATTATAATTGGGATATGATTAAAAAATATATAATGTTTAAAAAATGTTTTTTGAAAAAAATCAAATTATAAAATCAATAGTTTGAATTTTACTAATAATGCACCATAAAAACAACTAATAGAATCCTAATTTGGATTGTGTAAATACAAGTTTTTGATATTGAATTAGTATAGGTTCATGATGCAAAATACATCATAGCTACAATTCATTAAAAATGGATGAAAAGAGGTGATCCATATTCTCTCTATAAAATTAAAAATATTGTTTATCCAGTAAAGGTGAAATCTTTGGAGTACTGGGAGTTTCAATCAGAGTCATAGAGTATGTGTTGAGTACATACGTACTCGTGTACTCTGTATTCAACACGTACTCACACACACTTAGCTGCGACGTAGGCGTCTCACTATCACCATCGGTAGCTGTTCACTATTGGTAACCACCGCGCCACATTATTCACCATTAATAAGTCGGCGCTACACTATTTGCCATCAATAGCCCCCTGCCAACTTTCGTTCGAAATTTGGAGACCTTCACCCTCCATTTGATGTGGAATCATGCCCGGAGTTGATTTTGAAGCCGTCGCATTCAATCTGGAGTGGGCTTGGTGCGCGGACGTGAGGCCCTTGTTATGGTTGCGGTTTCTTCCCAGTAGTTTCACTTCTGATTCACTACCTCAGATGTTCAATCACCAGCTCTCAACAATTTGCGAGCTCACAAAAACCACATTTTTGAGGTGTTTCGAGACGAGAAACTAGGTTGGCGTTGAAAGTTGGAAGTTTCTTGTCATGATTAACGAGCTCACCACAACCAAATTTTTGAGGTGTTTAGAGATAAGAAACTTGGATGATGTTGAAAATTGGGAGTTTATTGTCATTGCAGAAGACGACATGACCATTGAGCTTGATGTGAAAGTGGGACAATTTCTTAGCCACTAATTTTGATACCATGCTTCTAGTACTTGCTAAAAAAGTTTCCAAGCTAGTGGAAGCACCTGGTGATTTGAATTTGAAAGGATCCAATTCTACCAAGTCAAACAAGGCAAGGTTTGGATCTCTATGAAAATCTTTGCAAGTTTTGTTGGATACTAAGAGTAGTTCCACGGATAATATTTCATAGCAGAGTGGTGCAACACGAATTGGAAACAATGAGGTTGTTTCTTTGGGTTCTAAGAATAAGTCCTGAGATCAAGGGTTTTAATTTCTACAATTTTTGTGAACATGATGGTTGAAGAGGATTGGAAGTGGTTCAGAGAAGGATAATGTCGTGGGATTTTGCAAGGAAACATTTTCCCATCAGAATGATTTTGTGTTCCTTATCTGCTTTGGTTGTGTTTCTTATGAGGTTTTTTTATTTTACTGACTTTGTTTTTTTCGTGTCTAAAATAGTGGAATTTGTGTTTGAAAATAGATTTTGCTTGATGTTAATATAGAGTTCAAACATAGAAAAGCGGTTTTTTTCCGTGGAGGATTTATATTCAGCTCTTGAATGTGTTGGAACAACTCTGGGTATAGAGAAGGTGATGTGCCATCTATCTAGTCCAAGATTTGATGCACACCAATTGTTATGGTGGAAACTTGATGACGTAATAGGAAGGATGATTATTTTGGTAGAGGAGGTCTATTTGAGCTTTGAGACCTCAGAGACATCTTACTTTAGGGATCAATATTTTTGAGGTTTCCTTGGAATTGCCAATATCCGAGCAGAAATCAAGGGGCTCAAACGGAAGCTCACCAATAAACTTGCCCTAACTTCTTCTACTCAAATGGAATTGCAAATAGAGTGGTCATTTTTATTTTTTATTTTTATGTTTGATCTGGACCATGTGAAACTCTAGTGTAGAAAAGTACATAAGATGGTGATATGACTTTAAGTATTGTTGAATACCTAAGGCATCACAAATGGATGCTATAATGATGGTATAAATTATCAAGTGTTAACGCTAAAACATCATCAGGTGCCATTGGAGGCCACAATATTTTCATGTATGGTGTTATATTTTAACATGATAAGGTTTATATATTGAAATGACCTCCAAATGAATGATGTTAACTGTAGAATTTTCTTCAATTTAGAGGTGTATGTCTTGTTAAACTTTCTTAAACATATTTTGCATTCTAGAGAGTAAAATACTTGCTTCTATACACAATTCTCAACTAACGTCTAAGGCTTGAGCTATGCATGATTACATGCTATGTCTCAAGTTTCAGGTTCTCAATCTTCTATTGAAACATCTTCCATCACATTGTAAGGAACAACTTATAGATGGCCTCCAAAACACCATATTGGTTATATTGAGACTTTTCACAGTCTCAATCTAATGCTGATCTTATATTTGTAATCGATTTCTCGATTAATCTTATATTTTTAATTGAAATTTTTATTATAATTGGAATGTTTATCCTCGACTCAAGGATAATCTATAATTAGAAATTCAATACAATGCATGAATTAGCTCAAAATAGGTGCTGAAATTATAGGCAAAAAGTCTCAAAACTCTCAAGTTGTCTCAAAATAATGAATATGACCATCCAAGTGAATCTTGTGAATGGATTTTAGTTGAAGATATTGCACATCCAAGCAAGCGTGGGGCACCAACGTCAGTACGATGCAGGTCATGTGGAAAAGAATTCAAAGCATCTTCTATTGTTAGAGTTTGAGAACATTATTTTGTAGGAAAGAATATTGTTGCTTCTGAAATTGTTCCTAGGGAGATCCTTAATCCTATTTGTGTTGTTGAAAAATTTGTTCAAGAAAAGAAGCCATTGAAAAGGAAAGCACAATCTGGAGAAGACATTTATACAAGTAAGAGGTTGGATGGTAATGAAGACAAAGTTGAATTGGTGGATAAAGTTGATGTTGACAAGGCAGTGGGTATGTTTTTCTATGGGTGAGGTAAGCCTTTCAATTGTGCGGGCTCCCCATATTTTCAAAATATGCTTGCAATGGTTGACAAGCATCGTCCTGGCTATATAGCTCTTAGTTTTGAATGATTGCATACAAGCTTATTGTGAGAGGTGAAAAGTGATTTGGAGATAGAATAAAATCCAATTAGAAATTCTTGGAGTAAAATATGATGCACCATTACTAGTGACGGTTGGACAAGCAACAATAATAGGCCATTGTTGAATATTTTATGTGTAGCACCTTTGAAAGAATATTTTGTGAAGGTTGTAGATACAAGTGGTCATGAAAAGACTGCGGAGTACATTGCATATCATATTGCAAGTGTGATTGAAGACATTGGAAGGAACAACATTCTTCAAGTAATAACTGACAATGCAGCTCATTGCAAGAAAGCTAGGAGATTACTAGAAGAAAATATCCCCCCATTGTATACTCGGGTTGTACAACACATGGTTTGGACCTTTGTCTTAAAGACATAGGTAGATTGCGGTGGCTTAACCATGTTGTCCAAGCGGCAAAAACCATAGTGAGGATTATTACCAATCACCATCATAGCCAAGCTTTGTTTAGGGCATTTAGTGCAAAACATTGTGGTTTGGAGTTATTTAAGCTTGTAGATACAACATTTGCCACCCATTTTATTAAGTTGGAAAGGTTACTTGCTACTCAAAGCGCCTTACGACAGATGGTGCTTAGTAATGATTTGAAGCAATTGGATGTCAGTAAAACATATGATGGCTGCATGGTTGCTGAAACACTATTATTGCCTATATTATGGAGGAATGTTGAAGCTACTTGTTACGATTTTTGAGCCTATCCAACAGTGCTTTGACTAGTGGATTTTGGAATTCCAACCATGGACAAAGTCTATGAACATTTTTGCCAACTTTGAAATTCTTTACGAATTTGTTTATGATATAAGTTGATAAAAAAGCTTCAATTCTTTCCATATTGGAAAATAGATAGAATTTGGTCCAAAGTCCATTACATGTTGCAAGATTTTTATTGGATCTAGAATGGAAGGGTGCAGGACAAAAGTTGGATACAAAAGTCATGGAAGGCTTTCAAATCATTCCGGATAAATTCTACCCTAATGTAGAAGATCGAGCTCTAGTTGAGAAACAACTATTAGTATATAGGAATTCACTAGGTATGTTCACTCATCTTGTAGCAAAAAATTTTGAACACATTTTGTAGCAAAATTTTTAGCAAATGATATATCTGCATGGCACTAGTGGGAGTTATACGGAAGTGGCACACGAGAGTTGATGAAGTTGGCAATACAAGTGCTTTCCCAAGTTACTTCAACATCATCCCGTGAGAGGAACTCGAGTTCTTTTGACTTCATTCATTGAATATGACAAAATCGTTTATCGTCAAATTGAGCAAATGATTAAGTATATGTTTTTAGTAATATTAGATTACGAGACAAAGTTTTTGATCCTGAGTACAAGGAGCCTTTTCCAATATGGCCCAATGACGAAGGATAATGCCACAACATGTATGTAAAGTCCTTTGGAATAAAGCTCTTCTTGTCTCTATGAAATCTTGAGCATTGTGTTTCAAAAAACAACAACATTTGTTACACATAAGCAAATTTCTTGAATTACGCTAACAAAGATTCCAATCATAAAAAAGATTGATAGTAATTACATTTTATACTTGATTAATATGTGTATCTCAAATTATTTTTTTTCACATAAAACTTGTTAGGGTAGTGAATAGTTATTTGGAAAACTTGATACTTGAAGACCTTGCACCATTAGAATTAAAGTTATGATAGTCAATGTGCAAATTGTTGATTTTTTTTTCTAGTGCAACTTTAAGATTTTTCCTTTGTCCTTTTATAGACATTGAGATTTCTTTAACCAAAGGTAAGATTTTGTTTTTTCTTAGATGTCAGAAAAAATCCTTGCCATATTTGTACAAAACTATGTTTTTCAGCAAGTTGAACTATTTTAGATCTTGTTGAGCATGGTACCAAAAAAACCTTCTTCATTTCCACATAAAAACAAAGATTTTGTTACTTTTTTTACTTTTTTACTTTTAGTTTTTAACTTTTGTACTACTACAAGATGTGATAGATGCATCTTTTGACCATTTTGGATTCTCATTCACTAATAAACTGAGTTCACTTTAGTATGTGTATTGGCAATTTCTAAATCACTTTCTGTTCAATTTTTTGAATTTGCTACACATGTCTTCTCCTTCTAAATATTTGATTGCAAGCAATTGATAAAATGTTAAACATGATGGTACAAAATTTAGACGGTGTGTATTGTAAAAATTTGATATCAAGTAAATGATAGTCCACTCATCCTCTTAATGCAAGTATATTGAGCAAGGGCTAATTGTGCTCAGCAGCAGCAAAGTTTGTTAGTGCAACGGAGCAGAGTTCGTCAGATTGTCGACGGTCTTTGACCGTGGGCCCCAATCTTCCTCTAGTCTATCCAAGAGCTTCCAGAAAAGTTTGTCAGTTCAAAGCTCGTAGTTATTGGCGTACTTGAGTGCGGAGTATGTACGTACGCACGTACTCATGTACCCTGTGACTATGGTTTCAATGAGGTGGTAAGATAGGACTTGGGCCACTTTATGGCTCGTGTATATTCCAATAACGGGTTATATATACGGGCCAAGTCCCCCAAGTCCCCACTTCCCTCAAGTCCCCACGGGCCACTTCCACGGTGGGCATATTTGAACCACGGATATCTTTAGAGTATCACATTATATTGGAAGTGGACTACACTTGTATATATCACATATAGTACCTCATTGAACCAATCAATACATTATAGACATTCAATATGGAATTGAGCAAAACAATTAGAGTTCATGACACAATTTATAATATTTATAAGTCCATTCTACATATCAAACATATTGTCGCTAACAATGACGGTAATCTTTCACAAAATAGTAGTTCTGATCTAAGAAAAAATACAAAACTAAACAACTACAATGAGCTCCCTCAACCCCTAAATTACCAAGCCATTTTCAAACCAAAACACTTCAAAATTGCTTGTTTAGTGCAATGAGCAAGGAAGAAAACCAATTTTTTAAATTTCTAGCTTTAACTGAAGGATCTCAATTAAGACTTATTGGATAACATACTCACAAAATTTCATCAACTTTGACCGCACGGATTGAAAGATTATAGTGTTTGAAGTACAAAAAGGGTTCATTTTCTTCCCTGCGTTTAGTGGATCAACAGACTTTGACTTCACTTGGTGTTAAATTTTTGCACTACACAAGGTCTAATATCATTACCACCATATTCAACATGATATTAATTCCTTGAACACCAATTTTTAGAGGTAAAAAAAAGGTGTAGCATATTCAAAATAATTGTGCAAGGAGAGGAGGTTTAAAAATTGTCAATTTTTTTAATTGTCAATTGTGTTTTATGTTTTGTGGACTTATGTTTTAGAATGAGAATCCAATTGGTCAATGATAAGGTTTACACCACATAATGCTGTGGAGAAAATAAAAAGTTAAAAAATATGTAGATCTCCAAGTTTTATGTGGAAAGGAAGAAGATTTTTTGGTACCTTGCCCGACAATGTGCGACAATATGTGAAAATGTTTGACTTGGATTAATATACTATTTTTCACTAAAGACAAGATTTTTTTAGTGTTAATATCAAAGGAGATAATATTATTTTCTATTACTGAAAAATCTCGCATTCAATAGAGTGTCATAGCAAAAGTTTTTGGAGTTGCCTAACATGCCCGCTCTACCCATTTAAACTTCAAAACTCTATAAATTTTTCATTAAATGTCGGATTTTGGAAAAATTGGACTCACACAAAGCTTTTAGTAGTGTCCATCTACAATAAAATTCCCAAAAATATTGTTATAAATTGACTCAATAGGAACCTGTCCAAACCTTCAAGAGTACCCCGAGGGGACTCTTGGTGTTTTAGGGGTTAACAAAGATATTTTATACAATAGAAATTTCATTATAACAAACGGGTTGGGCCAATACAAATACTTGCTTATTACAACAACCATCTTCTATTACAATATCATTCATCAAATCAAATTTATTACCCCTCATGACATCCATGCAAAGGGAGGCATGTTGGAATTGGTCACAATGAAGGAATGATCTACTTACAATTGTAGTTAAAAATGACTTTCCACTTATCTTTTCATGATTTGGTGGCCTGTGCACATTTTGGTTGATCACACAAATCACTTTGTACCCCGCATTAATACATTTTGTGACATGTGGAAATCATTTTTTTCTGATGATATCATACACGATGGTTTGCTTTGGCACATCACTAATTGCTTGAACATTGTTTAATATCGTGCTCTTCTCAACACTCCCATTGCTTCAGCCTGTACTACAACCATTCATCCAAAACTTGCATGAATCTGGTCCGAGATGACCCGAAACTACATGGGTGATAGGGTGAGATACCCAAAGCCATGTGGTTACGAGTTTGAGTCTTCATAGATTTGTAGCCTCATAGTAAAATCTTCTCACTTAACAGGATTTTGCCCAAAGTTGCCAATATAGCAACTTGTGTGTGAAAAAACTTGCATGAGTCACCCATAACCCACCCTATCCTTTGTAAGAACTGCTTGAAATGGCAGCCTCTATATACAATAGACAAAACAAACAAGGCTGAAATGATAACCTCTATATATAACAGACAAAACAAACAAGGCTATTGTAAAAGAAGTCGACTATACAAAAGGCAAAATGATAGCCTATATATATAACAGACAAAACAAACAAGGCTATTGTAAAGGAAGTCGACTATACAAAAGGCACCAACATCTTCAGATTGAGTTGTGTTCTTCAAAATCTCAAACATAAATGTTGTGGCAAGGAAGCTCATTGAGTAGTACTAGGCAAGTCTCATTTGTCCACCCCTAATACGTTTCCACACTACACTGCTGCCAGCTTTGACACCCTCTTGAGGGCTGAAAATTTGTCAATTTACCATGAAATTTTTGGTACAAGATCATTTCTATGTTGACAACATGCGTGCCAAATTTCAAGTCCAAAAGATGAACATAAAAAAAGATACTCAAATTTAGCAACATGTGTAGCCATGAGAAAAGTTTCACAGCTCCCAACTTTGACACCCTCCCAAGGACTGAAAGAGTTGTTTTTGCTCATGGAATTATTAGCATGAGACCATCTCTATGTTGATTACATGTGAGAATAATTTATAGTCCAAAAGATCCACATAAATGAAACTAATTCAAAATCTAGCAACATGTGTAGTTGTGAGAAACATTTCACTTCTGGCCAACTTTGACACATCCCCAAGGATTGAATTTTTGTTTTTTCCCATGAAAATTTTGACATGAGATTACCTCTATGTTGATCACATGCGTGCCAAATTTGAAGGCCAAAATATCTATATATCAAAATATTTTTGAAATTTACCAACATGTATAGTTGTGAGAAACATTTCATTGCTGCCAACTTTGACACCCTCCCAAGGATTTGAATTTTTTATTTTTTCCCATGAGATTTTGGTCACGAGACCATCTATGTGTTGATTACACGTGTGTTTAATTTCAAATCCAAAAGATCCAAAAAAAAACAAATCTAAATCCACGAGCATGTGTAGTTGTGAGAAACAATAAGGGAAACCATTTCACTATAGCCAACTTTGGCACCCTCCCTAGGTCTAAAAAATTGTTATTTGACCATGGAGTTTTTGGCACAAGATCATCTTCATGTTGATAACATGTGTGCCAAAATTCAAGGCTAGAAGATGAATACAAAAACCATCTTCAAAATCTACCAACATATGTAGTAATGAGAAACAATTTTGAATATCCTTTTTTGTATTCATCATGTGGCCTTGAAATTTGGCACACTTGTTGTAAACATAGAGGTGATCTTGTGCCAAAAATTTCATGGTAAATTAAAAAAATCCAGCCCTAGGGAGGGTGTCAAAGTTGGCAGCTTTGAATGGCTCACTACTACACATCTTGGTAGATTTTAAATATCTTTTCTTGAATTCATCTTTTGCACTTGAAATATGGCACACATGTTGTCAATATTGAAGTGATCTTGTGCGAAAAATTTCATGATAAATTGACAATTTGTCAGCCATTATGAGGGACCCCTGGTACGTTTCCACACTACACTGGTGCCAACTTTGAAACGAATGAGACTTGCCAGGTATTGTGCAATAAACACCAACATCTTCAGATTGAGCAGTATTTCCTCAAAATCTCAAACATAAATGTTGTGGCAGTAAATAGCTTTACCGTGCTGGCAGTCAAAAAGTGGATGACGAATGAAAGAACTCATCCAAAAGTGGATGAATGAATGAAAAGGAAGGAGATGAAAAGTAGTAGGGTGGAAAGTACTGGAAAGCACCAGAGCGGCGCTAATCCGAGGCTGAGACCACGAAGAGTTACCGGTTAACCCCAGTACAGTAGTTAACCGAGACCCCAACCGAATAGCGGCTCCCGGCGCCCTCGCCGCTCCCGCGTTTGGGAAGACGAACCGTGGAACCTCACGGAATGCGGTTACACAGCCCGCTCCCCTACACCTCCTCCGCCACATCTACCCCTGGAGGCGATCTCTCTCTAGAAATGTACCCGACGGGGACAGGACCCGGGGACGGCCCGGGCAGGGGGACGAGCTGCCCGCGCGAGCAGAGCATGAAGAGCCAACCACCAAAAAGGCAGGAGGCGAGCGAGAGATGGCTGCGCCCATGCACACCCCGACGTAACAGTTGATTTAATCCTCTATCGCCATCGACGTCGAAACGCTCCAGTCGCGACACACTCCGACGCAGTCAGTCACGGTCCAAATGATTATTACATTCTGTTGCCCACGAGCATGCGGGGGCGCTGACTGTTGATTCACTTTGGTCGGTTCATCAGTGCCTGATCAGATTGTTGTTGTAGCTAGTTCCGATGGCAGGAGGGGAGCGAGACGGGGAAGGTTTGGCTGTCAATGGGAATGGAGCAGCACCGGTCGTGGTTGTTGGTGGTGGTGGTGCTCCTGCTGCGCCTGCAGGTCCCGCGCCACCGGTGGTTGTTGCTGCGACTGGGGGAGCAGTGGAGAAGGTGAAGTTTACGGTGAGCGTGAGAGGGCATCAGTGGAGCTCGGCGCGGCATGTGAACGAGACGTTGCAGGAGTTTGCCACTGCAATACAGGTATTGAGGGGCCTAGTTCCCCTATTGTTGATGAAGGGACTGGTCGGTTGTTGGAGACGATTGCAGTTGTTTGGGACCCCCGGGTGGTTCTTGAGGATGACAATTGGTTGAGAGGACTGTTCGGAGATTGTTGGAAGGGCGTTTGGGTTCGTGTGTGCATGCCCCGAGAGTGGAGTGAATTCCTGATCGTGTGCAATTGTGGGGTGATTTCATGTGCGGCACCAGCGGAACGCGCGGCGGCTAGAGTTCATCGAGGAAGGCGACAGCATCCAGCGCCTGCAGCTGGCTTACGCGGACGGGTCGGAGCCGGAGGATCTGGACGTGGACGCGACGCTGGGCGACGTGATCATCTGCATGGGCGACAAGCAACTCGTGGCCATCGTCAATTCCGCGAGAGCGTCGACGGCCCCGAACCCCACAGTTGTTCCCAATGGCAGCGCCGTCCGCCCAGACACAAATCCGAACGTCGGCCCCGCCTCCCCGATCGGCCCCGCCATCGCCAGCAAGCTCAAGGCAGCAGCAGCTCCAAACGGCTACAACGGCCTGGACACGGAGCCCAAGTTCATGTTCCCTCCTTACAAGCCGAACAGAGCCGCCCCGAAGCTGGCGCCCGAGCCGTCACGTGCGCTGGAGATCGCCATCCCGCCTCAAGGCGACCCAGGAGCTCTCCCGACGTTCCAAGACAATGTCGATAGGGGGTTCCACTCCGATCAGTACATGCCCTCCAGTCTGCCGCCTCCGGCGCCGTGCAGATCGAACGGCAAAGTGGTTATGGGTGGTTGTAAGCAGCAGGGGATGAGTTACTGTCCCGGCAAAGCAACCCCCAGCCCGGCGGAGCTCGCCAACATGCTGGTGCGCAGCTCGTCGACGCAGCGATCAAACTATGGTTGCCATGGCAACAGAGTGGGCATGGGAGCGCCGCAGTGCGGCAGCCGCAGCACCGCCGCGTCCAGTGGGGGGTCCCAGAGCTTCGCGTCGGCGCTGCTGTCGCGCTTGCCCATGCTGCCGGGGAGCCAGGTGCAGTGTCCTCACGGCCTGTCCACCAACATTGCGCTTCTAGCGCAGTTCCTGGCGTCGCAGCTGCGTGCGTTCGTGCCGGTGGAGAACGCGCGCCCGTCTTCTCCCTGCCGAGAGAATAAAGCGGCCGCGACCACTGCGAGCGCCAAGGACGCCCCGCATCTCAACGGCAGCATCGGCCAAGCGACGACGATGCCGGAGAAGGATATTCACCGCAACAACGCCTACCCCGAAGAGAATGGCGCATCGCCCAAGAACAACGACAACAACGCGAAGCTGTCCGTGAGCGGATCGCATGAGAAGGACGAATCCTCGTCGTCAGCGAATGTGAATGCCGCGGGGAACGCGCCCACAAGCGATGTGGTGGACAGCGCGCATCCGAACGGGCGCAACGAGCTCGTGTTCCTGGTCAATCGAAGGAGCAAGACGGTGAGATCTCGATCATTGAGCATCATCGCCATTCCTCACCAAATCCAAACCATCATCGTAAAATATGAAGTCCTCTCTTGCAGGGCGTCGGAACGCATCACTTGAAGATGTCGGATTTGTCGACATATTTCCATCTCAGCGTTGTGGACGCCGCCAAGAAGCTGGGCGTGTCGCAGACAACTCTGAAGAAAGCGTGCAGAAAATTCGGCCTAAAGCGTTGGCCTGGCCGCAAGGTAGGGATGCAACTACAGCAAATTCTTTGGAAATGGACTGCAGTGGTGCCGGAATCTTACATTTTTTCCGTATGATAATACATCCAGGTCAGAAGCTTGGAGAGTACAATTCACGGGCTGGAGCACACGATCGCAGTGGGGCAAGGGGCTGGTTTGGAGGAACTAACCGAAGCATACATGCGAAATGAAGTGCAAAAACTGCAGCAGGAGATGGACCAGCTTGTGCATGGCACTCCTGCTCAGGTATTCAACTTACACACAAATCACAATAGTCTAGAACTTAGTACATTCATCTCGTCGTCTTCATGATAGTTTTCGGTCTGTGCAGCATTCTCCAGCAGTGAGAACAGCAGATTTATACAAGCGTCTGTACTCCCGAGGGTGGCGGTCGAAATACCACAGCGCAGGTCGACACGATGTGGATCTCACCCAGCCAGGCTCAAAGAAAACCACCGAAGCAACCAAGGTGGCTGCTGCCACCAAAACTCCTGCTGCTCAGCAGCAAAAGCAGAAGCCAGGCAAAGATGAGAACCAGGCGAGCAAGCAGGGAAGTCACGACGCGGTGATGAAGGACGTGGACATCGAGGGGTTGTTGAGGGAGCCGAGCAAGGAGCTGGACGCGGACAACAACTCCAGCCTCGCCGCTCCCGAGGCGGGGAGCGTGCCAGTGGACAACGGCGCCGTTGTCAACTGCAACCACAACACGAACGGTGAGAAGCCTGGGTCGTCCCTGGAGCGAGACTCCCTGGTCGTGGAGGAGAAAGAGATCACGTTCCAGGAACGCAGCCCCAAGCGGCCCAAGCGCGAGTGCAGGACCGCGGCCGAGGCGGCCGTCAGGCAAGGCTTACGATCCAGCACCTGTGCAATGTAAGCCATGCAGGAAACTCACCATGAAATGATTGTTGTGACATCTTTTTCAACTTCATCGCAAGAAGTCAGAGCTACTGATCTCTTGACAATCGATATATGTTTCCTTCCATCGACAGGGCCTACTATTGACAGTTCTGTTGTATTCCATCTTTTTTTCCCCTACAGCCAACCTACTACTACTGGGACGTTCAAGTATGTGCTCCCTAAACTTGAGCTCGAAGAAGAGTTTCCCGTCTAAGTACTGTTTTCTATCACGAACACTAATGTGTTCGCCTTGGAGTTTCAAGCCTCTCTATGAATCAACCCCAAGAGAAGCTCTGGAGTTTGCTCAAGATCTATGTCCAGAATTTAACCGTGTCACACTTGACACAAACTTCTCTGAAATTTACAAGTTTTGTGAAAACTATTTTGTTGTGTTTAGTCAGAACTTTAAAGGTACTAATGGTTTTTTCCTAGATCACGATGATTCACAGCCGAGGAAACAATATGGAAGACTTAACTAAGTTTTATTGTTTCATCGATGACGGATATATAAACTCGAGAGAAGTGTCAGAAACCTACCCAATCAAAAGGAGCTGCCCTTTGCTTTTCGGAACGCTTTTTCTGTCTTCTTCAGGGAGCTTGTTCTTCTTTTAAGTTTGTTCGATTGCGGCGGCCATCCTGACATTCTTGTGCTCCACGTCCCTGCATTCCTTCTCAGCATTCCTTGCTTCCATCATATCCTCGCCGGCCTTGGCACGGTTAACTTTGAGATTCTGCTCGGTTCTTGCCAGCTCCTTGGTCAGTCTCTGGTTTCACAGCATTCTAAGTTTTCAGCACTGGAATGGAAGGCATGACATTACAGAAGCACATACCTCCCCTTCCTCTTCAAATTTCTAGTTCTGCTCTTCCCATTTTTTTGCCTCGTCTGTCATGGCCGCAATCTCATCCCTGTTCTCTAAGCTTGCAGCATTGTTGCACAGTTGCTTCAGACGCTTCACAAGGAAAGCCAAACTTGCAATCTCAGTGTATAGTTTCTGCAAATACGATGATTTTGAACAGAATCTACAGAGGTGTTCAATGACGAGAAGTAAATTCGTCCGAGTTAGCAAGATTTCTTAGAGCTGGTCATGCATGCTTCACATACTCACTTCCTCAAACTTACATAAAATGGAGGATCCGTGACTCCAATCCGGTCAGCAATATAGAATGTTAGGGAAACTTGTGACCACTTTTTGAAGGTCATGCCCACCTTGAATTCATGCACCCTGACAATTGGGCTTCTCCATGTCTTCGATATCTCTCATCATCTTCCTGCAACAGAGCAAGTGACGGACACATGCATAATTGATCACAATGAAAAATCTAGAACTCTTTCCACACCAAGCTGATCAATCATCTTCAACACCTCAAACTGGCGCAACTTCTCATGACATGGAACAGCTCTAGAAAACTCATGCTTCTAAAAACACCGATGAGTGATTACTCTCCAGATCCATCCATAAAATGGACATACATTCCTACTCGAACGAAAACAGATGTGAAGAAGAGGATTCACCAGTTTTCCAATTCCATAATGGAAGCATGGATCTTGTGATGCCGAAGGTGATCCTGCTGGTCTTGCACAGCGCGCTTCAAGTCAATGATTTCTTCCAGGAGCGACTCCTTATCATGGTACGCCAAGACGAGTTTCTTGGACACGCTGGGGACAATCCGGACGCGCGGCGAGGTCGGGAATGGCGGCGGCCTCGGGTCGTCACACGATGCCAGATCCAGGGTGAAGATGGGGCCCTCCCTTCTGCCCGGACGCGACCCACGTTCAGCCGCACTCTCATGCCAGCTGAGGGCACAAATCCGCGAGGTCGGAGTCCCATGTGCTCAGGCGCAGAGACAGGTCGAAAGTGAGTGTCGACTGCACTGGCCACGTCCAACAGCTCGCCACACAACACGGCCCCGCGTTCGTGCATTTCGGGTCCCACTCTCCCACCTTGCTGCGTAAAGCCCACATCAATGGCTTCGTGTCTTGGACCACCTCGTTAGTCATTGTGAAGCGCTTTCCTTCCTTCCCTTTCGTTCACTGTCTGAAATGCATGCACTCTCTCAACAAGTGCTTCCCTGAAATGGCCTTCAATTCCAACCAGCTCTGGAATTCAGACTTGCCTGGGATCACACTCTGGTTAATTTGTCTCTGAATTATACAACTAGGTCTTTTCCTTACTTGGGTAGACCAAGAGACAGGAGACACTTCACACAATTCAAAGAGGTTGTAGCCCTTCAGATAAGAGGTAAAGGATCCAAGAGGGATTGTAACCACCGCTCGTCCATCATCAGTTTTCTATAATCTCTATACAAATGCCGTCCTCTGTGTGCACCAGCAACATTCTATGACGATTCAGAACCCAAGGTCTCCCATTCATCGTATGGCTTAAACTTCAAGGTTAAGGGAGGATATTCGCACCAGTTAAGTCGGAGGAGCATTTTCTGTCTGTAGGAGAATAAGTCCCTCCAAGAGATTTAAGTACTATACCTGTTCGCACACCGAAGCTCTTCAAACAAGTGAGGAGAGAGGAGAAGTATTCTGGTCACCAGATGGTAGCATTTTACTGCCAACAAGGAATGAATACAAAAATCTAGAAAACAATGGAACTCCGAGTGTATCAGTACCGTCTGGCCAGCTTCTTATAAACAAAGATAAGCCGTGAGCGCCATTATTCTACTGTCATATAATAGCCGTTGGAGTACTACAAGTTGTGCTCTTCTCCGCCACCTGATGAGGAGCTTGACAAGCATCAGCCAGTTTGGGAAGCAGTCACTATTTAGAATGTTCACTTGCACACAAGTGGTTGCAGGAGCATAAGGTGAAACTTGGACGGAATGTAACCACTGCGTACTCAGTTTGAGATCCTGAAAAAATGGGGTGTGGAATCTGTACAGGGGTTATAGTCAAAACCTATGGCTCAATGGTGTTAGATCTGATGAGGCTAGTCACGATGTGGCCTTCCTTTTCTACATAACTGGGAAGAGATGAGGCCACTCATGAGTCAGACAAGTCGTTCTTGTCATGGTAGAGGCCTAGCATTTGAAGTTCACTCACATGTGCTCTGTCCAAAGGAGGCGCTTCCTCACCCTCGTTTAGGTTCTCAACGACATACTCCTACAAAAGAAGCACAGTGAGGAGCAATTAGAAGGAGCACAATAGCAATAAATAGTAACATCACAACTTCAATGCAAGCGATACTCAACTTGGAACAGCAAACCACAAACGTATATTACCTTCGTGAGTTCCTGTTTGGCGAGCACGTGATAATGCCGGTTATTTATCCTCTGGCCGCATATTATCGCAATAAAAAATCCGTACAGCAACCCCACCAGCACGCTGACAGAGACTACAAGGAAAACATTCATGTCCCCAACATATCAGTATTTTGGAAAATGAATACACTGTCCCTCTCAAGAAACTCTTTGAACGATAAATCTCATCTACGACAAATACTCGTAGCACCCAACACATTGCACAAGCTGAAAAGTCAGATGTTTCTCGTGAATTACTTGCTAAAGGGTAGAAGCCGATAGGGTACTGTCCGTAGCCGAAAATCTCGATGAGCTGCTCCCCATAATATTTGTACACAAGCATGGCCATCGAAGCAACCACCTGAAAACAACCCAGATGCAAAAGAGAAGAAAACACCAGCACGGTCATGAGAGCCGGGATAAGAAAAAACTGAAAGACTTTTAACACCTGCTTGGAAAGAATTATTCTAGCACCCAATTGTTACGATCGGTTGAGAGAGCAGGCACTAACAAGCAAAAAAATTGTGTATGACGAAGAGGTTAGTGATGTTGTTCTGACCAGCTGAACGACGATGAAAACCACTGCATGGTCTCTGATGACAAGGAGCTTGAACTTGAGTCGTAGCCACCACCGCTCCGCAGGCATGTTTGCCCGAAGATGAAACATAGTCCTACATTCTGTACAGTGAGCAAACGCAAATCCCTCCTGAAAAAGCGCACAAGAACAAAAGTGAAAACACAAACCAATACGACATTCCAGCTGCGACCATACACTAGTTTAGGGTAAACCCCAGGTAAAACAGTGCCACCCTTTCCCCTCCCTAAAAACTCCCAATGTTTTTGTCATTCGACAAAGTCTCTCCTATTAACGAAAGGACAGAAAGGGTGGGAAGAGCGTATCACCTTCACAGCTCTCCAATGGTCAAGGCAAGATCTATGAACATACTTTTGTGTCCCTTTGCATCGACAGGGAGCGATCAGCTCTTCATCCCCTGAGCGAAACATCACACGCTACCAACTATTAGAAAAGAAAAACCACACATGCCGACTGCCTCTTCAGGACATTTCCACATTTGAACTGGTCAGCCGCAACAACATACATGACATACCATCCGAGTCGAGGCATATACGGCACTGAGGTAGATCTGAGGTAAGTGCATCAATTTCTCCCTCCTTGGAAGTTTCAGCTTTGTGGATTTGAACAAGAAGGACATCGTCAAGTGGGGTTTGATTCTTTTCCTTTGGAAAAAGCTCGGCTGGCAAGAGAGGCTCCGTGTCTCCGGAGCTTTCCAGTATATCCGAGGAATCGTCGTCCTCGCCTCTTGATGTAGACATCTCCTCAGCTGTATAATAGATCTGAAGATCCCATAATCAATGAATGGGATGCCCACACATGAGTCACCACAGCTCCATAGATTCTTCAGAACCCTACAAGACCAAGCCACGGCGCATACGATCAGAGCTGAGGGATACATACAGCACGAAGAAAGAAAGCAGGAGGGAGCCAAGCCCCGAAAAGAAACCTATCTTAACATGGACTGTAGAACATGATTCGCTCACAAAATCCCATGTGAAAGGGGGTTTGCTATCAATCAGCTCCATGACAACAAAACTGCGACCTTGTCACCGGAATCGTGACCAAAAACTCAACCCTAAAGTGGAATGCCTTCTCACACGTTACCAAAGCATGGCAAGGTTAGTGAACCTGGTGAAATTCACAGCTGTACTATGAAAGGGTTTCTCGACTCTTAGCCACACATACTCTCACGGATCCCACTCTCCGGGTCACCAGAACAGATGAGCAGAATTCTAAATCTAGCAGCAACCAACTCCCTCCAATCCAATCTAAAACCTAAAACCCACACACGCACGCACCGTGTCCAAAGCCTTCACATCACAGCTTTGCATGCAACCGGGGATCCGCATGATTGGCACCATCCCTACAAGATAGTCCTCACTGGCATTCCAGAAGGGATTCGCCATTGGAGGTGGAAAAGGGGATGAAGCAGATGCAGAGGTAGCAAACAAAACGAAGTGAGTGCAGTGCATCATCGGCCAACCACCGCTATGAGCAAAAGCAGAACTTGAGATCCTTTACCCTTTCGTCTATGATTGCAGTTACGTGATCACTCCGAGACACCTGCTGCTCGCCTCCGATGCAAAGGCATGAAAGAGTCTCATGTGCTTTTCCATTTTCAAGGCTCTCCTGCTCAATGGGAGCACTGTGGGGCTACAGGAAGTCAGCTTATTGACCCTTTAACCCTTAAACGACGGAGCCTATGACCGTGGCATCAATCTAAATTTTCAATCAACTGTATGCTCGAGTTTCTCATCCAATATAAGTGGAATTTTTTAAAAGAAATTTAGAGATGAGATCATATGTCTCAATTATGTTACAAAAATCACAGATTTTTTTGTGGAAATTTGAATTTATTGTGATTTTCTGAAGAAAAAGTGAAGAAAATTCATATTAAATACAAATTATGCTAAAAAATTCTGAAAATTTCACCTTAGGTGGACATTATAGTGCCAAAACTTGTGGTGTAAATGAATGTTCCGTGGTCGTCTAAAATTGGAACCACGGTTATAGGTCCAAGTTTAAATTGCAATAACTTATTCAATTTTACTTATTTTTTTAATTTTCAAAATGGTATGGAAACAAGACATCATCAGCTTCATTTCATTAGTTGGACTCAAATTCAAAAAATATCATTTTGATGGCTTGAATTCAGATCTAGAGCTAAAGCTAGAAGTTTCTCAATTTTACTGTATTGAGATTCGTGTCACAAGCATTTTCTTTCTCAGGTAAAACATGATTACCTCAATGAGGTCAGTTTCATCATCATCTAATGCTTGTACTATACATTCAAGGAACTCTCCTAAAAAAAAATTGGATGAAAAATAGTTGTTTACATTGATTATCATCCAACAATGTCATCCGAAAAGCCAATTTTTGGTTGCTTCGGCGTTTAAGGGTTAACCCTTATATGTCAGTCGGGAACCGTGTATACAAGACCATATTTTACTCTATAGCATACGGAAAATGTATTAAATTTTAGCAAGACTTATACCTTTGGATTGAAGAATCTTCAACTAACATCTTTCATTTGGGAGTCATTTCAATATCTGAACCTTATCATGTTCAAACATGACACCGTACATGTAGAATACGGTGGCCACCATCGGCACCTTCTAACATTTAAGGGTTAACCCTATAAGAACGAGTGACCATTTTTGAGTCGTTTTCGGCACGTTAACCTATGTAGGACACTTTCGAGGAAAACTTAGAGGCGGAGCAAGATGAGCATCTACTAGAGCGGATCATTGACAGGCTACAGTGATTTCTATGAAGTAGAGTGGCAATGAGGTGTACTATTTGTGTCGATGATGTTCTGCATGATCTATAATACTTGTCGATTCTCCGAGGCCTTTTGAGCTCATAGGCCTTAAAAGGTTAAGGCCTACGAGCTCAAGAGGCCTAGGAGGATCTACAAGTATAATAGATTATGCAAAATATCATATATTCAGCGGATACATTTCATCACGACCCCACTTCATGGAAATCACTATAGTTTGCCAATGCATGCATTGATATTGATAGCGTCACTTAGATGCTCACCTTGCTCTATTGTTAGATTTTCCTTGGAGATGACTTGTAGTGCTTGCTAGAGAGGTTAACGTGTCCAAACAACCCATAAATGGACGTTAGGCCTAAAGGCTTAACTAAGGTAAGGTAGGATGACTTATAACCCACTAGTGACCCAAACATGCCTATTTCTATACCCTTCTTAAATTCAAGGAGAAAATGTAGATTTTTCTCACATGACTTCTACACTCACCAATTAATTTTAGAAGTGATGTATTGACATGCTACCTTTTGGCGTTGGAGTCTATACATAAGTGGTTAATGTTAAGTCACTTGTGAGTTTTGGATCCTCCTACCTTGTGTTGTGTTTGTGCCCCCAAAACCTCAATATAAGATAATTATTGGTTGTGCCTAGGTCCAAATGCAAAAACAAGATAGAAGAATAGAAATACAAGGGTCTTACCAAAATGAATGAATTGTGGAATTCATCAAATCATTCATTCTTTTTGTGTACAAATTCTCCTAAAGATGACTAAATTATAGTAGAGATTGAATCTAAGAATTGTCAAGTTTGGCGCGTTGCAGGATTTGTAAGAATAGGTTTTGTTGTAAAAAACCAATTAGGAGGTAGTGGAATCAAGGGAAGACCTAGGATTTAGCTCTAGTTAATAATCAAAGTTATTGTTAGTGCAATTTGACGTTGAAATCAATAGTGGTTTTTTTTACACCTCATTTGAAACTTCAATGCCAAATAGCCTCTAGGTGTTGATGAGGGAGACTCATTTTTCTCAAGTTAAGTCTCTCACGTTATGAAGTAAGGAAGTGTCTTCACTCACTAACCCATAGTGAATATGCTACCACTTTAAAAATTGGCATTGACTTGACTTAGTACATGTATGATTCACAATCAGATTTCACTTCTTTATCACCAAAGGGGTACTTGTAGATTGTTTGCTACTTCTTGGCGTATGTAATTATGGAGTATTTATTCTTTTTCTCCAGTCTAAGTTACTAACATATGATAGTGTGTAGTGTGAACTATTGTTGTCTTTGTCTATGGAGGTACTGGTGATGGTTTAACCACAATTACTCCTAGTGATAAGGTTAATTGTATAAGATTTAGACTTATATCCGTGATGCGATGGCCCTCTTTTAGAGCTTTGCATATCCTGGATATTGAGGTTCAAAAGAAGTAGAGAAATGATTACACAAGGAAATGAAACACACAAGGTATTACAAACAATGCTTGGAGTGAAATGTGGCCTTTTTACGAGTGAGATATTGCTCAGACTCGCACACGCAGAAGCATAGCTCTAACCTACGCACATCTCAATCTCCACGAAACACCTATAGTCAAAATATCCACACTAAGCATTACACAACATAGGCACGAGGACACTACTCCGTCGAGCAAGACGAAGACCCAATACTTACCAGGCCAGATGGGCCTCTAGCATTATAGCGCCGCGTCTCCACCAACAACATTGAGAAGAAGAATTGTGTTGAGCACGAAGACTCGGCTACGCACCGAAACACATCATCAACAATACACATGAACATTGTTCGAGGACAGTGCAAAGCACATAACTCCCCACAGTCCGCGGCACGTGCATACAACACAAAAAGCACAGTGAATATGGAGCACTACAGTGTGTTAGCCAGCTGCGCCCAAAACTCAACAACCTCAGCCCAACATTTGCCCAAAAAGTAGTCAATCATCCACAGAGTGGAAACCGAACCTACTCACAACAAGCGAATCGCACGTCGGAAATGAGATTCCGCAAACACGAGAAGAGGGGAACACGCAAACTCAAGAAGAAGAGAGCACAAGCAAACAAGAGCCCATGAAAACTGCACCCCAACAAGGAGAATTTGGGGACTGTAGAAGCGAAGAACACTCGCTCACAGGCGGATGCGAAGCACGCACGGCCACTTATTTAAGGAGGAGAGAAAGGAAGCTTGTAGAGCATGGGAGTTTGAAACTCCCACTTGGTTGCCCCTACCAAAAAAAATTTAGCTAAAGTTGTGATTTTTAGTTTAGATAATCGGCAAAGTAGTTTATATTATATAGAAGTAGGTTGTATAATAATTAGTGAAAGTAGGTGAATTCTTAATTAGTTAATTAGTGTTATAGTGGTGATAGAATCGAGCCTTAAAATCACCAATTTTATGCTGGGGAAAACCTAAAAATGAATGCCCGGGAAGGATCTCCGGGAAAAAGGATCCCAATCACCAGTTGGACTAAATTAACTAGTCAAAGCTTTCCTTAGATGGATAGATTAATTGTAGTTTTTATTTATTTATTAAGTTTCTTTTTCTTTAGTTAGTTATTTTTAAAAGACTTAAATATTTGTTCAAGAGAATAAGTGTTTAATTCTATATAAAAGATAAAAAGGGAGAAAAAGAAAAAAGAAAAATAAATGATACGTCAGTTGTTACCCGAGTAGAACCCGGATATCAGCCAGACGGGTACCAACCACGAACAAGAGGAAGAGCACGAACGGCACGATCAAGAGGAGGAGCGCAAACATCACAAATAAGAGGAGGAGCGCGAACAACACGAATAAGAGGAGGAGCACGAACAAAAGGAGGAGCGCGAACGACACGATCAAGAGGAGGAGCGCGAACAAGGAAGAAGAAGAAGGTGGAGGGAGATGGCCATCACGAAGAGGAGGGCTTGTGGAGGAAGGAGATTAGCAACCTAGGGTTTGAGTTTGCAACCTAGGATTTGTGAAAGCTTGTGGGGGAGGGGATTTTAGACATACCACGGTGAAGATTATTAGGCGTGGAGGCGGTGCAAGGAGATTTACAACCGCGGCGAGAAGATTTAGAGACAAAACCACGATTTCAAGGAGGTTGCGGGTGCAATAAGGAGGTGGCAAGAATTGTTAACAAGATGATTCTTTCCAATTGATGGGTTTTTCTTGTTTGTACAACTTCCTCGTTTGTTAAATCTCTTCTTATTCCCGGGGTAAATTCCGGTTGCCTCCTTTCCGGTCTAGAGAAAGGTCTCCCGATGGACTATACTTAGACCTCATACATCTTAGATCTTGAATTCTTGTTACTTGTACAACTGTTTTTTGTCCCATCATTTGTTTTCCATTATCCCGGCCTTGTGGCAAGTTTTCTTTTGTGTTTTCCCTATTCTTCCCCCTTTCCTAAGTCTTGTCTAAATTTTCCATCTTTTTTCCGGTCTCTCTACTCTCTCTAGTCTCCCGGAAAACCCCCTTCAAAAATTCTACTTCTTACAAGTCATCTCTTTTGCTTGAAGTGGTTAATTGTTATGTTGTTTTGTTAGTTGTGTTACTAGATACGTCAGATGCCTACATCCACGTTAATCTAGGAAAGTGTTCCGGAGAAAGTACACCGGTTGCCCGGTATACTTGTGTTTTCCGGGCCAGACCGGAAATTGTGATAAGTTGGTAGGATGATTGGTGAAAGTACAGGCACATCAAGGAGATAGTCCATTCCGAGCAACATGATTCAACTGGTGACATTGAAGCTCTCCAAGATTGATCCTAACAAGTGGGAGGCGACAGAGCAAGGAGAAGAATTGGAGGAAGACCTCACCCGGATGGGTTGCATGAGATTGTACGCGAAACCTTGGGTCTTCCTGAAGGAATATGTGGCTGCAGAGTTGTTACCTCCCGGAACACCCGGGGAGTCTACCAGACTAACCCCGGTCATGGACCACAGAAGTATGGCGTGAGGTGTATTTCTTTCATCAAGAGGAGGGATGGAGATCCGAGGTCAACCGGTAGCTGCTGGTTAAGCACTAATGAAATTCTTACAACGTATCGGAGTGCTACCGGAGTGATCAATTCACAAACAACCGGTTGGGGAGGGTGGTTGAGTTTTTAAACCCAATCTTCCATCCCAACTGATGTGAAAGAATCACCGCACAGCTGGCCACCACCTACATACAGGCATTCTTCGAGAATTCCTTCTCGAACTAGGATTTTTGGTGGAAGAAGCAATTTTGCCACAACTCCGGGCAATTCAACAAGGTGGATGTTCCAAGACCTTTTTGACTCCATACTTCATGCACTTGTATGAGTATTATGACAATCTGAAACCGGAAGAAAAAAAAGTTTGGAGACTAGGGATGGCTCCCCAGGACCATGCTCTCCAAGCCTTTTTCCAACATATTGAGCTACGATTGGCGTTACCAACAATCCCACTGGAGGAGTCATCATCTCAGTAACTCTTGGACAAGGGTAGGTTATCTCGTTATCACTGGAATAAACCACCACCCCAGCCATCGAAGAATCTCACACTGGTGAAAAACATAGCCAAGTTCTCCCAGTATGTGACCCGGGATATCCAGCAGATGAAGATGGAGATGGAGATGAAGCTTATGGAGGCAAGAAGTCTTCACAGGGCTCTTCCGAAGGTGTTTAGAGTACGAAACACTGGAGACATTTTGGCTGCAGCCCGAGAGAACCGAGAACACTTGACCAAGGTGAAGAAGGATCTTCGGACATCCTAGAAGGATCACTTTAACACGAAGGTCCAGGCACAAGAGACTATGGTAGCACTAACCAAGCTACTTGCTGGACAGACAAGTGCTACCATACCCATGCAAGACTGGAGTCCAATCCAAAAAAAGAGAAGGTTTGTCTATGCCAGTTCTCTTTCTTCAGAAGATGATTATCCACCTACTCAGTGTCCAATGAGTCGAGCAAATTCTCCATCTTCCAAGGAGTGGGGTGTGAAAGTTTATAAGGGGCAACGAGGTCTCCCGATCAAACCTCCCGGGAAGAACCGATTGATCTTTCTTTCTCACAAATAGATTCTTTGGTTGAATCTTCGGTGGCTACGCTTGTTCATCCGGTGGAGACTTCTCATGTATTGGTGGATACTCCCAATATATCCGTGGATATTTCCAATATATTGGTGGATACTCCCAATATATCCGTGGATATTTCCAATATATTGGTGGATACTCCCAATCTGCCGGTAAACCTCCCGGTTGAGACTTCTAACCTTCCGGTGGATTCTCTTGACTATGTACCCGTGGATACTCCGAATCTTCCAGTCAATCCTCCCATGGATCAACCGGGAGATAATTCCACTCTATCGGATGGGTCTTTCAATTGAGCCTATGTTATAAGTTATTGTGGATTTATCCTATTCGTTGATAGGATGTTGTTAGGTGCGGTAGATTAACGCTAGGGTGAGAGTAATGATGTCGTTGGGGCCCTATTGTGCACCCGATCACTACCACTTGAGTGATTTCTCTGGCTATCAACTTTTGTAAGAGAGTATTTTATCGGTCTCGAACCGGGAGTCTTTTGGTTTACCGGTCTAACCGGTAATCCGCCGGTGACTAAGCAACCCTCAATTTTAGGATCTAGATGTCTTTTCCAACCTTTAGGGGACCTAGATTTGGAGGGTAGCTAGTGACCTTTGTGTACTTAAGGAGCCTTGGTTCTTGGTTTAAGTACTCTTCTTTTTGTTGCTTTGCTTATATCTTGCCTTCATTGCTTGTTTCTAGAGTCATTGTTGAGCTTGTGTGAGTAGAGAGGGAGGGAGTTGAGTCCTCCTAGTGGGTCTTTGCTAGGATGTGCAAGGTTGTGCCTTGCTGAATATTATGTGGTTGAATGTGAGTTAAGGCTTCCGGAGGGAGTAGAATATTCTAGCTAGATGGTGGAGTATGATTCGAGATCTGCTTGAAACCCTAAACCGGTTGGACCGGGTAGAGCTTACCGAATGGGATCTCGGATGCCCACTACTATTTATTATAGCATCCCTTAAGTGGAAAGTGTTTGGATTGGTGGGAAGGAGGGGTGACATCCCCCCTCTTGGTACATTGGGAGAGATCTTGGCTAAGCCTCAGTCCAGAGAATTCAGGATTTTCTATCCTTACAGTGGATGAGATCCATTGATCCCTGTGGAAGGTTGTCTTGCTTATGTGAGTTACTTACCAATAGACTGTTGTGATTCTTGTATCTTCCTTGTTTGAATCATTGGGTGTGGTTGTAGTTGGAATCCGGCTTTGCGTGATCGTTTTACCGGAACTATTTTCCTGTAGATTGTGAAGGTCGATGAACTAGCTGCAACCTTTAAATTCTTTTATGGTGTAGAGTTAAGTTGTGGATATTGTGGCCTCGGGACTGTGAGAACGGAGGGCAATGACTTTCGAGGCACTGTAAAAACTTACCGGAAAACTATTGTGACGCTCAACAGAGTTTAAACTAAACAATTGTGGTAACTCGTTACCGGTCACTAAGGTATTGGGGAAGCCATCTTCCATCCTCCGCGATGTGCTGAGGTATTAAGTGTGAATTGTCTTTATATTTAGAAATCTTGACACACAATATAAATCCTTGGAAATGATGTGGTTAGGTGGGCGGCTTAAGGTTAATTTTGGTTAACTTTGAGAATTACAAACTACTAGACTACGACGGTAATCCAACTCTCACAAAATTTATTTGGACTAAAAGCATTTTTGATTAAAAATGCCTACCTCCAATGTAGAGGGAAACAACTCCAAAATGCACTCAATGACTAAGGCAGACTAAAACATATTTACAAAGGACTCACCCACTCTGACCTTGCCAAATTTGGCAGTGCTAAAAACATTCGGATGAAGCTATCTTGCGTGCGGTGAGGTGTGAGCGGTGAGCGGTGAGGCATGAGCGGTGAGCGGTGAGGCATGAGCTGTGAACGGTGAGCGGTAAGAAAAAAGTTGGTAATTTTTTTTTGAAAATTGTCACTTTTTACTATATGAAAGTTACTTTTTTACTATACGGAAGTAAAGTTTTTACTATACGATTGTAATCTGACTACAGGAACTGGACATTATGTTACTAAACATAATCTGAATAAGGATTCCAAGATGGCCTTGTGACCAAAAAAAGAGCTCGACAATTTCACGGAAATGACCGTGGACCTGTAACAGGGTTTACGGTCCTTCAAAAAGTGGTTGAGGTCCATACTTGAACGAAGGTCCGAGACGACCATAAACTATCCGGGGGAAAATGTCGGATAGCAAGAAGAATGAGGTCTAGGTTTGATTCCTTGTTTTAAAATCTTCTACTTTACGAGATAGCCGGTAGTAGGCAATTGCAGGAACGACTCCAACCCCGAGGATAAAAAATAGTGAAAAAAAACAAAAGAGAGGAAAAAAATGTGAAAAAAAATAGGGAAAAAAAGTGAAGATAGAAAAAGTGAGAAAAAAAATTGTCAAAAAAACATTGAGAGAACAACTTCCGGGAAGAGAGCATTACATGTTCGGCGAGACGAAAACCTGCATTTCCAAGACGTAGAATCTCGGCCTTCGTAAAGGACGTGCCAGATTTCATGAGCCAAACGTCGGGGACCACTGGCTTAGAAATTACCCAGTCCCTCTTTGATCCCATCACACAGCGATTGATGTCATCGTTACAGAAGAAAAACTGCATCTTATCAAGCCGCTTCTTCTTATAGTTCTTCATCATGCCAGTGTAAGTCGGTGCAACAATACTCTTGTTGTTCTGCACAATTCGAGCAGTACACTTCTTCTTCGTACCAGCCTGTTGTGCAAAACATGCTTTTGTTGATGTCCTCGAAAGCCTAGCAATATGCCACGTGCTCTCGTCATAGGCACTCTCCAACACACCCATATTATGGGTTATCCATGTTGAAATTCCAGGTCTAGGGGTATTAGCGAGGTTCATTGGAGCTTCCGCAACTATTGAATACACACAATCGTCAGAAGTAAGGTCCACAGTAATTCGTGAAGACGCCCTTGTCACGACTCTAGGATGTGAAACGCTGATTTTGTCTGGACGATGAGAATCGAACTCAGATCCGGGAGGAATGTCTGGCTTCCGTTTCAGGGATAAAAAGACTTCCTCTCCTTCCAAATGCGGAGGGCGAGTGCAAAACTTAGCAGCTCCAGGCATATTACAGAAAGCCTCATGAAGAGATTTTGAGTTCCTCGAACGTTGAGCAATCCGATGAGCAGCACAAAAGTTGAAGCTCTTCCTTCCCAGGCCCTTGCCCTACTCGCTCATCTTTCAAATATTGATAGCAAGCCATGACTTGCATGAATGCCCGAACCATGTCATCGACAGTGGCAACGTATAAATCATTTCCACGTTTTCCCGACTGCTGCAACCACTTGTTGCGGACAGTCTCCGCTAAATTGCAAGATGGCATTTTAGCCAATTCAGATTCGGTTTTTCAACTACGTTTTCATTGCAATGTGAGACAATGAAGGATACGTTTTTTGCCTTGGGGGTGCAGGAGACAGTGAAAGACGTGCGGCTGTGGTTGCCAGACCCTCGTCGATGGGCGGTGGCGAAGCATCACCGGCTCCGCGATCCCGAGGTATGAACTCACCTTCTTGTTTTTTTGTCCAGTTCAGGGTTGTTGTTGGGTTTCCGGTCATTGAAGGTCGGTTAGAGAAAGGCCTTAGGTTTTGGCGCCAAAGGATTTGCCGCCGAAAAGATTGGCGCCAAAGGTTTTGGCGCCGTCTGCATTGCAAAGGCTGTTTCTCTGTCTGTGTGGACAGGGACTTCGCGGATGGTCTGCCGGCGGCGGCACACCTTTCGCGCAAGGTTTTTTTCTAATGTATAAGGGTCAGTGCGGAATTCGTGTTGTGGGATCGGGGAGGTTTCGTGTGCAGAATCCGTGTCGCCGGACTTTGTGGATCCGATGACGGAGATGCCCACGCCTTCTCGTGCACGTCTTCTCGGTTCAGAGTGATTGTAGGTGTTACAGGTGATTGAGTCATCATGGTATTTTAACCTGCAATGTATGATTAATAATTCATATCCATCTTTCTCCACCCAGTCCAATTTTATGCAGCCAGTATCGAAATCGTGCACTGAGGTTGCAAACATAGTGTTCGCTTTGCAAAGTGCGTGGTCAGAAACATGTGTACTTCTGTCAGGCCGTAACTCGATTTGGCCTGTTGAGATCGTTGTTGAAACTCTGTCTTGTTGTTGTTTAGCTCCGCCTTATGCAGAATGTGTTGGAATATGCACGATGTTTTGTCGCTCGTTAGTTAGAGAAATGAGCTCCATTCTCTGAATTGGTTAGAATATCTCTTCTGATTTTGTTGATCATACTGTGTCTTGTTAAAGTTTTGATGGATTTTTTTGCACAATTATCTCCAGTTATCGGATGATGTCATTTTTGTCCCATTCTTGTCCCTCTAATGTTCTCTCAATTGCATTTGCAGAAATGGAGAGCCAATCTAATGTGTCAGTTCGCGGAGATGAACGAGATACTGAAATGGAGACACTGAACTCGTTGAATTCTGCTTTGCAGCCATCAGGTAATTATTAAAAAAGAAACTTATTCTCAATGGTCTTGTGATTTCATCACTAACAAATCAGTATTTGCAAGAAGTGCCCAAGCGTTGGATTTGAATGACGATGGAGCAGGAAGTGACGATGTTGCTGAAGTTTCAAGACCATTACAAAATGCATCAAACCCACTATCAGCCGCGGATTTAGAGAAGCATATGGATGATCTTGTACTTAAAGAGACAGTGAACACGACTGCTCTTTTGGATGATCTTCAATTTCAGCCCAAAGAGAAGTCGAAGCTTGACATTCCTCTTTGTCGGATGATTGGGCTGCCCATAGTTTGTCTTCATTTGAAGAACGATGTCATGGGGTTGGGCTCGCATTTCCTAAAGAACGGCTACATGGAAGGTTCAGGTGTGTCTATGTTGCGACAGAAAATCTCGAGGAGAAGACTGTAGATGTCTCTGAGGATACCTTGAATAGTTGGAGTCCAGCGTGGATTGCTGCAAACGAGGCATTCGAATTGAGGTTGAATGTGGATCCTAACCTCAGAGTCTTTTCGAAGAAGATTTTTCATGTCTGGGATGGCAACCATGAGCTGCAGGCTTGGCTGCCAGTGATAAACCGGGACCATGGTGATGACCCCAGTTGGCATTATGCGGTGGAGTTCATTCTGCTGAATGTCAATGGTTGCGTTCCAGTCCTACTTTCTGCGCTGCATCAAGTAAACTGGTGAGATTTCTTTGTGTGCAAACAACTTAATCTTCTGCATCAAATGAAAAATTTGTTTAAATGGTTTAATGATCTACCTATGCGGGCGAAACCAAAAATCTTTCGTGACAACAAATCTTCTTCACAAGCTCTACCGAATTCAAGGCATGGCAAGGCAACCTTTGAACTATTTCGAGAAACAAGTGTCGAAGGCGGAAATCGATGAAGCTAAAGCAAAGCAAAACTCTGCGAAAACAACGTGGTACACGCTCACGCTGAAGTCATTGAACTCTGTCCTCTATCAGGTATGTCCGTTAATCCACTTGCTGAGTCCAAATTTCTTCACTTAGATTAAATTGGATTTTGAGAGTTTGATTCTGTCAGTAAATAGGAGTTTGTTGCACATAGGAGGGGATGCATAATACTCTGGGGGTGTGCGGCCAGCGGCACACTTCTTAGCGCTCAGACCTTGGCACCTTTTAGGAACCAATGTGTGAGCGATGGGAGGTGTGCCGCTGGCCGCACACCCCCATAGAGTCGTGCTAATGAGTGATTGCGCGACTCTATAGGGGTATGCCGCCGGCGGCACACCCCCGTAGCGTCGTACTCATGAGTGATTGCACGATGCTATGGGGGTGTGCCGCCAGTGGCACACCTCCTATCGCTCAAACCTTGGTTCCTAAAAGATGCCAAGGTATGAGCAATGGGAGGTGTGCCGCTGGCGGCACACCCCCGCAGCCTCGTGCTTATGAGTGATTGCGCGATGCTATGGGGGTGTGCCGCCAGCGGCACACCTCCCATCGCTCACACCTTGGTTCTTAAAATGGCCATATCTCACTCAAAAATAGCCCAAATTAAGCGTGCAATATGTTTTTTGGCATCTACGAAAAATTTAAATGCCAAAACATACCTCGAACACTTAATTTGGGCTATTTTTGAGTGAGTTATGCCCATTCAAAGGTGCCAAGGTATGAGCGATGGAAGGTGTGCCGCTGGCAGCACACCCCCACAGAGTCAATCTAATGAGTGATTGCGCTACTCTGTGGGGGTGTGCCGCCAGCGGCACACCTCCCATCGCTCACACTTTGGTTCTTAAAATGGCCATATCTTACTCAAAAATAGTCCAAATTAAGCGTGCAATATGTTTTTTGGCATCTACGAAAAATTTAAATGTCAAAACACACCTCAAATGCTTAATTTGGGCTATTTTTGAGTGAGTTATGCCCATTCAAAGTTGCCAAGGTATGAGCGATGGGAGGTATGCCGCTGGCGGCACACCCCCATAGAGTCAGTCTAATGAGTGATTGCACGACTTTGTGGGGGTGTGCCACTGGCGGCACACCCCCGCAGCGTCGTGCTTATGAGTGATTGCGTGACGCTATGGGGGTGTGCCGCCAGGGGCACACCTCCCATTGCTCACACCTTGGTTCTTAAAAGGTGCCAAGGAATGAGCGATGGGAGGTGTGCCGCTGGCGGCACAGCCCCACAGCATTGCACATCTTCAAAGATGCGAATCGAATAATAAGACGTAGTTGTAAATCAAGAACTCAATCATGTGTTTGTGTGATACTTGACAAACCTGAATCATTCTCCAAACCTTTCTTTAAAGTCCCATTAGACTTAGATCTGGCCATACTTGTGAACAAAGATTGCCTAGATATAGGACTTTGAATTCGGACACTGATGAAGGAAATGGTGTGCTGGTAGCGGCACACTTCCTTTTCCAAATGCAAATTGTTTAGTGTGTCTGAGCGCTTCATTTGATTTCTTTGAACTGTCTTGAGTTGTGCTTGACAACTTTATCGTGTATTCACAACAAGAGATTGGAGAAGCAGCTGCGGTGGCGTAGAGGAAGTTTGCCGAGAGATTTCCGGATCCCAAGGAATGGACTTCAAGTAATGCTCACGATTTTGTAAGAATAACTGTTGAGAAGATGAAGGGCTCCACTCTTTCAGAGCTGCGAAAACAACTTCCAATTGCAGATCCCAAGCATACTCCAGCATTCCTTAGTCAAGTGAAGCTTCGTTACGAGGCTCATAAAGACGACGCAGAGATGACCCAGGAGAAGCTAAGTATGCTCGCGACATCTGCCATGGATCTTGTGATGAAAGTGAAATGGCTCCAGCGTTGGAATAGAGATGAAAATCTTTGAGAATCTCTCAGGTTTCCAAAGACGAAGTTTCCAGAAAATGAGTTCCCTGATTGGCTTCACCGAGCAACGTGGTAGGCTCATGTACCCACTATAAATTCACTTTGTTTTTTTTGTTTAAGTTATAAAAGTTTCTAGTCTAAAAAGTTGAATCTTTATCGCAGCTGTCTACTGAAGCTGAGCAACTGAAGTATGTTTTCTCTGTTTTAGTTTCTAATACGTTGAATCCTTATCGTAGCTGTCTACTGAAGCTAAGCAGCTGTTGGATGGCTCGTTGCTGGATATTGGTGTCGAAGTGAACTACGACCCCGATAATGGCGATCAATTCATGCAAATTTCGGACTATGTTGAGGAAATGCGGATTCAGCTATGGGATACAACATTTTATCGGGAGTTCAACGTGGACAAGGGTGTTCACAAGAACTATGAACCTGCGGATCAGTGCGGGTTTCCATCGGCCTTGAGGCGTACCTTATATAGGTATTTCAAGTTCATTCTGATGCCGGCAAGGGCCGTGACCCGCAACACCCCATTTTTTGCATCCTACCTGGATCCCAAGAGCCTCTCAACCATGATATCAGAGGGAATCAAGATTGATTGGGGTCCTCAGCATTGGGAGCGTTGCGGATGGTATCTGGACTGCCCTGTCCGAAAACCGCCTCACTTTGACATTTCATTGCGCGATTCCATTCAGCCAGAGCTGATTGGGGTGGAGACGAATGCACAAGCTGCTGCTATGCAAACTAGAGCAAAGTGTAAGGGAAAAACAGCCACAAAGAAGGCTCGAGGTTCTACATCTCGCGACTCTGAAGTTGAGGTCGTCATTCCCTCAGCTGTCGCCGCGGCCGACTCTGCTCCAGTGGTCGGTGAGAGCATTCGAGATGTTCTACCGTCTCCGGAGATTCCGGGCTCCCCTCCGCATAAGCCTTCTTATGTGGTGAAAAGGAAGGCCTTTCATGACGCCTTCTCTCCACCGAGCATGTCAGCTCCAAAGATGGGAATCAAAGTGGAGCTCTCTTCTATCCAGGATATGATGAATGGTGGGAAAGACCACCCCTGCATGGTTCGACTGAATGAGTTCATGTTGAAGGTGAAGTCTCCCATGTTTTCTCGTACCATTTGTTTTGCTTTCCATCTTTTTCTGCCTTAATTGCGTCTGACAATGATTCTCTTCCTAAATACTCAATCTATATAACATCAGTTCTTGTTGTTCTTGCAGGTGTGTCCTCCCACTTTGACCACTTCCCGCAGCGCAATTTGTCCCCACCGTGGTTCTTGAGGACATCCCGGAAGGCCTCTGGGTTCCATCAATTTTGCGGGATCCTAAAGACATTCCATCTTGGAATGTCTATGCTGAACCAGTTGTTGAGGCCCTCTTTGAATTTGCTGATCCGTTTCTTCATGAACTCGGATGCATTATGGTTATCATCCCTGAGTCCGTGCAGATCCGTCCCGACGTTTGGTCATACGCTGCAGCCTACGATTTCAAGTTACTTCGCGAGTGGTGGGGTGTTAACGAATTACCGTTAGCATTGCCATCTGATCCATCAAAAAAGGTTAGTGAATATTTCTCAATGACATTGCTACATATTTCTTTTACACTCCAACTAATTCCGATAATTTGCCATGTCTTTTCTAATTCAGACCCATCAATTCCGTATCCTCCTCTACGTGAGGAACGCGTTACCAGTGGAGTCTTTCACATACATTGTAAATGCTCAGCTGTTAAAGACTGGTTGGGGAGTTGAAGAGACTGACGTCTTTCTCAATCACAACGACTTCTCTTCTCAGTCTATGCGCGGTAATGTTCCTTGGAGGGCTGGACGAGAGAAGGGCATCATATTTTTCCAGATGCTATTTGAGTCGCTCACAAAGCCCGGCGCTGTAATCTTTGATGCAACTGCATCTACAGGTATCCCTAAACCATCTGTTAGCCTTTGATTTAGTTCTTCGGCTTCTCTTTAATCCTTTGAATCAACAATTCTCATTTTCTCTCATCCATCAGGTAACTCCCTTCGCGCGTGCCGCGCTGTTGGTCGGCATTTCGTGGGCTTCGAATCCGATAAGGCTGTATTCGAGGCGGTGTTGAAGCCACTATTTATGCCCAAGCCTCCGAGATCCACTCCCGTTCAGTCCACCACCGTGGACCTTACCATTGATGAAGATCCCCCAATCCACAAGATCACCAAGAGAAACCGCTTAAGAGTTAGTCACAACATTAAATTTTACTTCAGTTGTTTTTGTATTCCCTCATATTAATTTGTGCTCTCGCATTTTATTTCACTTTGATGGAGTTAGCACCTTCACCGGAAAGGGATTTCTTGCTCCCTTCGTATGCGGACCAAGCTGCAAATCAGATGGCAATTGTAGATTCCCCTTCGTCTGCATCCACTTCCTGTAGTTCAAGTTTTAGTTTTCTCGAATTTCTTGATCTTGAGGCAATAGAGGAGTCAGACATTTTCCTTTCATCGTCGGATAGTTATAGTAACTCCTCTTCCTAGATAATTTTGATTTGCAACCTAGATAATTTTGATTTGCAACCTATATCTTTGATAATCCTCCGAGAACCACTTATCTTAACAGATATCATAGGAGTTTTGCCGGGAGTCGACTAATAGTTAAATTCTGATTACATTTTTGGGGCTTCCCACAACAGACAACGTCTACGGATATAGGTTACCCTCTTACCGCTTCTTTTTGAGTCATTTTAGATATATTATTATATTTCTCTTCAGGATAACAAATTAATCCTTATATTATAGAATTTGAGGTCCCTTTTATTTTACTTTCACTTATATTTTTGAAGTAGATGCACTATAAAGTTTTTACCCCTTACCGCTCACCGCTCACGTCTCACCGCTCACCGCTCACGGCTCACTGCTCGCAAGATAGCATTCCCCAAAAACATTCCAAGAATAAACATAATCGATTGCATTAGATCACCAATCACTTGAATATTTTTTAAATTAAAAAATGAAGCAGAACTGTACCTTACAAGCTCAATCACGAACTTCTTCTTAGATCCCTCTTCGTTGGAACAAATCGGGCTACATGAAACGTTAAACGACACAAGAATTAACCAACACCTCTCCCAAAAACTTTTACAAAAACACTTATCAGTGAATATTACCAACTTAAATCAAATAACAATACCAAATGGACCACATATCATTAACCACAACGTCTTCAACACTTTTCATGCTAAACCATCCAAATTAGTAAAGAGGGCCCTTTATATTTTTGAACAACTTTTCTGCTACTCCGCATCTTCTAATACATGCGCCTCACCATGTCCCACACATCCAAATCCCTACACTCAAAGACACATACAACACCACCACCAACAACATCCAACCTAGGAACAACCCCCGACAATTCATCCCCCCAACCTACCAAATCCACTCCTTTCCTCTTCTATTATATATTCTCAAAAATCCATCTACATACCCCATAAACCTCATTATTGACCATAAATATAGAAAGCATATTGATCCCAATAAAGTTATAAAAAATGATACCAAATATTTTTGCCAATGGCAACATACTAACAATACCTTCAACAAATGACTATCCCAACGGAACCTTTTCCCATGGCATGACCAAAATATCTCCACTCATAACTCCACACTACTTACACAATACTATCAAAACACCCAAAACAAATCCTACTTAGAAACCATCCAAGTACACCATCCTCAAGAGCAATTCCGGGACTCAAGATCAGTTACTCCGCCAATAACCATCTCCCTCCTACACATACACACAACCAAATGCAACCCCAAAAAAGACATTCTCACATCAAACAATACAATTTAAATTAATGAAGACCTTGCACATGTATACAAAGACAACGGGAGTCATCTAATCACTATTCTCAGAAGAGACAATTTTTTTGGCTCACTTAAACATGCCTTTGACCACAAATGGATTGGAAACAGTATTGCGCACTATCGTACCAATTTTTTTTTTGTTTTTTTAGTAAGGTACATATAAGTATTAAAATTAGGTAACGTAGCTAGGCTAGAAGGTTAATCCTACCCGGGATTAATCTTTAAATAAAATTAGGATAGGAGGAATACGGGGCTTTTATAAAAGCCTTAATAGTAGCAAGAAGAGACCTAAAGCTATGACTTAGACTCTAGCCTAAAAACAGTCCCTCGGGCCAACCCGCACAAATCTGGCCCGGATGATGGACACCACCGAATCTGGCCCGGATGATGGACACCACCGAATCTGGCCCGGATGATGGACACCACCCAATCTGGCCCGGATGATGGACACCACCCAATCTGGCCCGGATGATGGACACCACCCAATCTGGCCCGGAAGGTGGGAAGAAGCAGGGCAGGAAGAGACCCAGGAGGTTCCCAAGACACGGCCACCGGGCATAAAAGTCGGCCCAGATGAGGAAGAATCAAACCAGGGAGTAGTCGGCCACGAACACGGAGAGCACGAGGACGACCACCACACCAGTCGGCCAGGAGCAGGGAGAGCAAGAGGACGATCATCACCCCAGTCGGCTCCGGGCCAGGGAGTGAAGGCTCCGGGCCAGGGAGTAGCAGGCTACGGAGAGCACGAGGACGACCACCACACCAGTCGGCCACGAACACGGAGAGCACGAGGACGACCACCACACCAGTCGGCCAAGAACACGGAGAGCACAAGGACGATCATCACAGTAAGGAGCAGGGAGAGCAAGAGGACGATCATCACCCCAGTCGGTAAGCCAGGCTCCGGGCCAGCCCTTGTGTGAGCGAGTTCTTGTTGTGTGAGCAAGCTTTTGTTGTGAGTGAAGGCTCCGGGCCAGCCCTTGTGTGAGCGAGCTCTTGTTGTGAGTGAAGGCTCCGGGCCAGCCCTTGTGAGTGAGTTCATGTTGTGTGAGCGAGTTCATGTTGTGTGAGCGAGCTCTTGTTGTGAGTGAAGGCTCCGGGCCAGCCCTTGTGTAAGCGAGTTCAGGTTAATTAAGCGGAGCCCTGTGATGAGTGAAGGCTCCGGGCTAGCCCTTGTGTGAGCGAGTTCAGGTTAATTAAGCGGAGCCCTGTGATGAGTGAAGGCTCCGGGCCAGCCCTTGTGTGAGCGAGTTCTTGTTGTGTGAGCGAGCTCTTGTTGTGAGTGAAGGCTCCGGGCCAGCCCTTGTGTGAGCGAGCTCTTGTTGTGAGTGAAGGCTCCGGGCCAGCCCTTGTGAGCGAGTTCATGTTGTGTGAGCGAGCTCTTGTTGTGAGTGAAGGCTCCGGGCCAGCCCTTGTGTGAGCGAGTTCAGGTTAATTAAGCGGAGCCCTGTGATGAGTGAAGGCTCCGGGCCAGCCCTTGTGTGAGCGAGCCCTGTGATGAGTGAAGGCTCCGGGCCAGCCCTTGTGTGAGCGAGCTCTTGTTGTGAGTGAAGGCTCCGGGCCAGCCCTTGTGTGAGCAAACTCTTGTTAATTAAGCGGAGCCCTGTGATGAGCGAAGGCTCCGGGCCAGCCTTGAGTAAGAGGAGCCCTGTTGGCAAGTAAGGCTCCGGGTCAGCCTTGTTCAAGGGCACCTACGGTGTGACGAGAGCATCAACAGTAGGACATAAAGAGCAAGATCCAACCCGTTTTACACGCCTCAAAACCCTCAACATCGAATGGCCTCTAATCTGGTACCCTCAGGAAAGAAGGAGATTTGCCCGGTCATTCCCAAGGATTCTCTGGAGCTCACCGAGCTCAAGGAGGATCTCCTTCGCATGGGTTGTCTCTCCCTAATGGATTTTTGTTGGAGCTTTTGGGTGAAATCCACGGTGCAGGAGATGCGGCAAGATCCCTTGCCAGAACCTGATGGAGATAGCATCCGGGCTTGCCCGAATAGATGGACCATGGGGAAGTGGCAAGAGGTGTACAACTTTCCACGACAAGGGGCGGGGTGGACAAGTACGAAGAAGGAGGAGTATGCCAAGGGGAGATTCGGTAACAAGGATGCCAAGAACGGTTATGCGGTACAAGATTGCACGGACCCTCGCGCCCGACGGGTCTTCGCATTCCTTGTACCAATCTTACACCCCGAGAAACCGACCCGAGTGACGGTTACTCTCGCTAACACCGTGTATGGTTCCTACCTTGGTGAGAGGGTGGTGAATTGGGCCATCATTGTGAAGGATGTGGTGATTCGGTTGGCCAAGAGCATTCACAATGTCAAGCGTGCACCCCTCTGCCCGTTTCTGATCCACATGTATCACCATTTCAAGGAGACGACTCCGGAGGAGGATATGGCGTATGGGACGCAACTAATGATGAAGAAGTTCGAAGGGACGGAGTCAGAACCCGAACCGGGGTCCGGGGGAGGAAGCAGCTCATCCCAGTCCGGAGAAGAGGTTGTACCACCTCTCAAGCGCCAGAGACCAAGACAGGGAGGAGCCCCCTCCACCCGCACTCGTGCAGCCATCCGCGCCGCAGCCACCGGGCCGGCACAACTTGGAGGCAAGTCTTATCCAGCCTCCGAGCTACTCGAGGCCATCCGCGTATATGTGGAAGACGCGGATAGAACCTTGGGACAAACGAGCAGCTTGGTGGGTAACCCTCCATGTGAAGGATTGATCGCTGCGATCAAGGAGAAGGTCGGAGGAGCTGGCGATCTTCGCCTCATGGAGCAGAAGGTTAACCGACTAACGCTCGAGGTGACGAAGGTAAGGAGTCGAGCGTTGGAGGCAGAGAAAGGTTGCAAGGCGGCTCTTCTCCAAGCCAATGCCTCGGCGTCAGCGTTACAGCAAGTGGACGAAGCATTACGTTTTCCCGCAGATGTGGTACTCAAAGCCAAGATGTTCGATGCTCGATTGGAGAGGGATGACCACATTTCCAGCAAGCGGGTGATTGCCTTCGTGATGGAGCAAACCGTGAAGGTTGAGGCGGCTTATGCCAACATGCGGTTATTGGTGAGTAATCTCACTCACATTCTTCCCAAATTTGTGGAAGACTCTAACAGTTCCGACAAGGATGAAGACTCGGGTTCGGAGACCAACCCGGAGGAGCGTCACCTCGGCGATCACGGCCCACGGAAGGAGGTGGTGGACCTTGACAGCCCGGATCTGCCCCCTCCACTCGTGAGTTCGAGGGTCCCGACAGGACCATTCCCTTCCGAGGTCCACGCACCGATGCAGAGCGGTTGGAAGAAACGCCCAGGGGTTGTGATGGAGCCACCCCTTCCTGTACACCCTCACCAGCTGCCACTCGGTGGTTCCCCGCGCACTACGCCGATGGTGACCCCTTTGCAGAGTGGGCTTCACATTGGGAAGACCGCAAGTGAGAGTTCCTCTTACTTGTACACTCCAGGACAGATATCCGGTCAGGATATCATCATGGGCACCCCGAGTCAAGCATCGGCCCCTCCGACACGAATCGGGCCACATCCGGGCATGACTACCGTGTCAATCACCCCGGATGGCCCGGATTCCTCCTTGCCTTCGAGGGACACCTTGTTGAGGGCAACGATTGGCCAATCCATGCCCTCCACCGACGTGTTTGTGTCATTGGTGGCACTTGCAGCAGCCGCGCCCACCCCGACTTCAAGCCGGAATTCCAAGAAGCGCAAGAGGAGGGAGGAGCGGAAGAGACTCGAGGATCTGGCCCGGAAGTAGGCCAGGATCTTGGTTTGTAGGTCACTATTCAGTCCGGGATTTGGCCCCCGGTTGACTTTGGTTTTGACTTGGTTTTGCCTTGGATTTTGTGTAATAAGTGATCTCTGACGGTGCACGTCGTGTGTAGTGGCAGCACCGCCGCCAAGAGTAGTTATGGTCACCGTTTTTAGTTAGAAGGTATCGTTTGAGTTTGGACTCTTGTGTGAGTCCTTCGCAGTATAAGAGAGGAGTCTCGTGGCCTCTCTCTTCACTGCTTGATGTGTGTACTTGCTTTCAGTTCAATTCTAAACCTACGCTCTCAGAAAACCTTCGACGGTTGGAGAGCTCGGATTCTATATGACTGTGAGTACCATCTCAAGTAGTCCACTCCTCAAGTCCATACTAACCATCGAGTCATTGTTTCCTTGTTCCCTCAAGTAGATTAGTCGTGGTGGAGGGGAATAACAGGTGAGATGGTTAGATGGTTAGTTGGGCGTGACTCTAACTCTGACCCCTTGTGATTGTTTCCTTGTTCCCTCAAGTAGAGTAGCCGTGGTGGAGGGGAATAACAGGTGAGATTAGAAGTGGTTAGGGGAAGACGAGGGGGGAGTGACGGGTGTGGAAGGAGTCTTGATATGTCTTGTGTGACCGGTCGGCGGCAGTATGTCATCGATTGTGAAGGTGTACTCTAGATCCCAGACGCATCAACCTTTGGTCGGATAGGTTGATCCATAGGAGCACTACACACCATCAACCCTTCGTGTTGAGGACGGAGTAGACTGGTTTGACCTAAGGGCAGTAAGTCCAGACCGACTCTAACAGCTCGGATTATCTTGAGAGAAGAAAGGAGATCCAACTAACCCCTTTGCGAGGTGACCATCGGAGTAATAGGAGGAGGACTTTGTTCCCTGAAGAAAAGGAGTGGGAATCGGGTACCCGGGGCTAATAGCTAGGCGAACCCACGACGTACTATTCCTTCAGCTGATTCTGAGGTGAAGGAAGGTCTAACAGCTCGAAGGGCGGGTACACCATGTATGTGCCACAAGAGTAAGTGTTAGTCCTTAAGGCCCAAGCCTTATCCCCTCTTACGGGGGGAACCCAGTGACACCATAACCATCCCAAGTTAGTGAGTAGGAGTGATTGGAGAAGCTGTGAGAAAGAAGTAACGTTTACTAGAACTTGTTTGAGTCCGTGAACCGTCGTTCATGGTGGTAAAACACTCTCCGGATACGCAAGTATCCGGATGTCTATAATGTATATAGTTATAAAGTCCATGTACGATCCGGGCCATGTACAATCCGGGCCATGTACGATCCGGGCCATGTACGATCCGGGCCATGTACGATCCGGGCCATGTGTAATCCGGGCCATGTACGATCCGGGCCATGTGGAATCCGGGCCATGTGGAATCCGGGCCATGGGTAATCCGGGCCATGTGGAATCCGGGCCATGAGGAATCCGGGACATGTAAAATACTTGGGTGGGGCGGTTTGTGTAAATAACACCCACCCTTGTAATCTAAACCTTTCTCTCCTTTCTTTTGATGTATATATTGTATAGTTGACATTGTACAGATCATGGTTTGTTGTTAGTCGTTGTAGTTCTCGGTGACTCTTTGTGGGAACGATTTCCTTAAGGGTATCTTTGTGTTAAGATGTGAATACTTGCCAACGCGTACTACGACACGCACCCTCACAACACAGAAGATATACAACAAGCAATACATTGGGCAAGACTTGTGGCCAAAAATGATCCAAAATCCCCTTCCACTATATCATCACACTAGACAATAATTGATATCAAAACTTCAACCCACTCTTAGATGACATTCTCAGACTCTCACATTATAGCTCTATTTGGGGTAGATTTGGTACCATACATAGAACCCACTTTACCAGCCAAATTATTAAATAAACCTAGGCTCAAACCATCTACCATACAAATTCTATGCATACACCATCAAAATAATAATATTGGTATCGCGTAACAACTTGCCACACTTACCTCCGTAACACATAGCCTCAACATAAGCCGAATATATACAACAATAGCTCCTCCTGTACCTCTTTAAACCCCCGTGAAATTGTAACAAAAAATGGTCCCATCTGAGATATATCAACACAATACAAACCTACCTCATAACACCACCCCCTTCCCTATTTATCGTAACCATACCCCCTTAAACTTTGACCCCGCATATAGTTACTATACAGATAGCTCCTTCAAAGAACCAACACAAGCTAGCCTAGGTCATTGGCATAAAGAAAAAGTTGGATATGGTATATATAACTCAACCAAAGAAAGATAAATATCCAAAAGACTCCATGGACTTCAAAATATCTTGAGAGCAATAATGATGGCCCTCCAAAAAACCCTCCAAATTATCACCACAAAATATGCTAATGAACCCGCACACATCTTTATAGACTGTATAAACATACTATATCTACTGAAACATGAAATTTTTGCGAAGCAGAATGTTTAGAGAGTGAGCTCCGTATTTCCTGATGAGGGGAGGAGGGACTAAGCCTGTGAGCTGCAAACGACGTGCATTAGGGGTTGGCTCGCCCTTTTGTGAGCCCTCGGAGTGTGCAGATCAGGGGTAGTATGGTGAGATTTGTGATGCAAAGGAGATGTGTTGGAGGGCTCAAACACCAGATCTGAGAAGGGGAGTTTGAAGAGGCCATAAGCAGTAGCAAATCTATGCAAAGTTCGTTTTGAAGCGGGGATCTTAGTGTTGGGGCTAGATCTGTAAACACTTAGATCACATTGATAACGATCCATCCCAGATCTAGAGTACTGGGGGTTAGATCTACAAACCTTCCCATCAAGTCCCTCCTCCCCAACCTAGGAATCCAAACGTCAAAGATTGCGCGAAGTCTTCACCGAACACTGCTGCTACGCAGCTCCGAGTCATCATTACAAGCTATCTCTCACCCTCCCGTGCAACTATTTGTTATCACATGTGATTATTTGTTCTTAGTGTTGGATTTTATTGATGCAATAGGTAGACTTGTACACATAATTGTGGGCTGTAATCAGTGGATCAACTACAGCAGTAGAGCTGCCTTCCGAAAAAACAACGAATCAGAGGCTCCCAGAACGATAAGGCGTACATCTCCCAAGATCCTGGCCGCGCTCCAAACATCGGACTTACACAAACACCTCAACAAAATAGCCCTTCTGGATTCAGGTTCATTCCTTATCCACTTTCATTACCACCGCTCACGCACCCCCCCATGCCCTTCTCTCTCACTCTCACTCTGCAACGAACCCTTCTCCCCTTCACCGTCCCCTGAACAACCCCAGTCCCCAAACCCTCCCTCCCGACTCCACCTTCTCCCCCTCACCAGTCCCTCTCCCCCAACTCCCCCTGATTCTGATCTCCCTAAACTCCCCCTACCGACCCCCCTTATCACCCCCACCCGACCCCCTCCCTCAACTGATCTTCATCTCCTTCACCGACTCCCCCTGATCACCTTCGCCAGACCTCTCCTCTCAACTCTTCCTGATCCCGATCTCCCTCACTCTCCCCACCGACTCCCCCTGCTCACCCTCACCTGACCCCCTCTACCAACTCCCCCTGATTCTGATCTCCCTCAAATCTCTCCCACTCGACCCTCTCTATCAACCTCAGCTGCTCCCCTTCACCTTCTCCGCAGGCTCCCTCTAATCTCCCTCATCTCTCTCTCAACTCTCCCCGACCCCCACCATCCTCTCCGTCGACTCCCCTCAACCTCCCACATCAGACCTTCTCCCTCACTCACCCCCCTATGCACCACCTCAAGAGTTCTCTCACCCACTGCCCCCCCTGATCCCCTTTACCCTCCCCTACAGCTTGCACTCACCTCCCCATGCGCAACCCCCCCGTGCACACTCACTTCTGGAATCCCCCGGACTACCCTCACCCTCCCCAGTCTGCAGCTATCCCCCCTCCCCGAACAGTACCCTTCCCTCCCCGAACAGTACCCTTCCCTCCCCGAACAACACCATCCCTTCCCCAAGCAGCACACTTCCCTCCCCGAACAACACCAGAAGCACCCTTCCCTCCTTCTCCATCCTCGCCTCTTCTGAAATTCCAACTCTCCCTCTCCGTCTTCCTCCTTCCCCTGAAGCTGCACTCCCCCCCTCCCCCCCCTGACCTCCTCCCCAAGCCTTCACTCAACCCCCTCCCCACGACCTCACTTATCCCTCCCATGTCCCTACTCTCCCTCCCCACTCGACCTTCACAAACCTTGCCCACACTCCCCCTCCTCCCGACCTCACCCCCCTCGCTCCCCAGCCCCCTCTCCAGCTGAGATCTGCTCTCCCCCTCCCTTGTGACTCCCCCTCTCCGCCATCACTTAAGCCCCAGAACTAGAGAATACAAACGACCCCTTCCAAGAAACTCGCTAAACCCCCGCAACACCTTGGCAGAACCTCACAGAAACCTACGGAACCCCCACAACAACTAGTAGAACCCTCACAGAAGCCCGTTAAACCCCCGCAGCGACCTGTTAGTATCTCACAAAGACCTGCAGTATCCCCGCAACGACCTGTAGAACCCTCACAGAGACCTGTGAAACCCACGCAGCGACCGAGGAAGCCCCTCCAGCGACCTGCAAACACAAGGTTGCGACCCCCCAACCAGGGTTACGACCCCCCAACCTTGCACAACGACACTGCAGCCCCCTTTAGCGACCCACTAGCTCCCCTCAACGACCCCCCAAACCCTCCCAGCGACCCTTCAATCTCCACTTGCGACCCACATTTTTCAAAAATGTCCAGTGGGGACCCCAAAAGAAACTTATTTTCTGAGGAAGACATGGAAGTAGAGTCCCCTGTAGCAATCTCCACCACATCCATAAAGGAGAAACTTGCAAGAAAACAAGAGGAAACGACCAGCAGCTTCAAGAAATACAAGAATACCGCAGAAGACAGAGGTAAGTCTTTCACACTAGAACCCTTGAACATGGGATTTAACTCTTGGTTTGGTTTTGAGGTGATGGAGACTCTTGCACAAGAGGAGGGGATGGAGGAGCTCCCCAGAAAGGAGACAGCCCAAGACTTGATAGTTAGGGGCCTCAAGAAAGAGGAAGCAGAGGAAGCAAGCAGTGCCAAAGTCGCCTTCCCAAGGATCCCCCAACAACCATACCCAAATACAAGAAACGGTGTGGACGGCCAACACTTCAACATAACCCAGGTTCCTTGTGACATTGTTGTAAACAATGCCTCAAGTTTGGCACTAGACTTCCAAGTTGCTATTTACTTTGAGCCTCCTCCCTCCCCCATGATGCATGATGAAGTTAGAAGCATGGTTGTTAAAAGGCTAGAATTTATGGAAATTGAACTTGGAGAGGAACTCATTGACCCAATTTCTATACAATGCCTTAGTATTAAAAAAAAGGTGGAAAAAAGGGAGTATGGGTTGGTATCATTAAATTGTATCTATTAAAACTAGAAATTGACGGTCTCATGATGCTCAAAGGCATCAGGCCCTTTATACTCAAAATTGATGGCCATAACACCATAGGCAAGGTTTGCAAGAGTTTCCATCACATTGCAAGTTCTAACCTCTCCGTGAAAGTGAAAAGTGACTCCATTGTAGGAATTTCAGCACAAGCACTCTTCAAGGACATCCTACAAAATAGTTTCACAAGAGGATAAGAGATCGAAGTCACGGGAGTACACAAGCTTAAAGAGGACTCACACGCGTTCATCATTGCTACAACCCCGGAGCAAGCCAAAAAGATCAACCTCCACCAAATTACAACTCAATATGAAGTACTTCATGCCAAGCACATCTCCGGAGGTCGAACCACGAACACCTCCAAAGCTAAGAAAGACGCTCTTACCTTAACCCTCTCTCCCCTACCTCTCCGTATGAGTGTCATTGACACTGCCAACATAATCCGTAAAATTATAGGTGCAAACAACATTAAAGAGACTTGGTTCCACAAAGTGATTGGAACTAGACACAATGGTAGTGTAAACGTACATTGTGCTAACCCCATCGTATACCGTGAGTTTGTGGGAAAAACATACACTACTGAAGGGAATTATGTGGACTTTGCACCACATCGTAGGAGCTTGGAAGGAGAAGAGCCACCCTCACAAGAACAAATCAAACACTTTGGCTTCGACGACATCAACTCCGCCATGGTCAACACGGTGGCCACATACAAGATGAAGGAAGCACCTCCCTCTTTGACAAAGAAGGATATAGTGGAAATTGTGGAAGAAAACAACAAGAAGATGAGGTTGGAAGTGAAGGAGTACGTGGATGCAAAGAATGAAGAACTAAAGGTCCAAATGCTAAGTATCCAAGAATCCATGGGAGCCGCATATGCAACAATGCAAGCCATCACGAGCTCAATTGGCAAACCAAGCTTGGAAGGCAATCCGTCAAACATATAGCAACCAAAGACTACAAGGTAACAAGTATTTTCATCATAGTATGTGATAAGAATGGCAAATTAGACTACTCTATACATGTTACCTACACTCACTGTATTTTTTGCAAAACTAAATATAAATACTTATACATACAAAGTGGTACAAACATACATACTAATACCACAAACACACTCAAAGTAGTATACACACCACTCTACACAAAAAACTATACAAAAAATATACATATCCAAAATAAAATTTTATTATACACCTCCCAAAAATCCTACACAGAATCTGAGCTGATACTATACTCTATGACATATAGTATAAAATACTATACGAATACAGGTACAAATAATGCAGATTATACATATACTGATACAAATACTGGTACGGAAAATAACATGCATACTAACACAAATAATGGAAAGGATACTAACACAAATACCTACACGAATACCGGCACACATACCTATACGAATACAAAAATAAATATTAAAACAAATAGTAAGGATCATACCACCACAAACATATGTATAAATGCTAATACAAAACCAAACACATCGACACATATAAAAACAACTACACACCACCATAGGAACACATACACACACATACACAAATAAATACATACAACCAAAAACATACAAAATAAAATACCAACACACTAACCTTTATACAAATACGAATACAAGTATAAACACCAGCGTAAATAGTGAAATATATACTAATACAAACATAAAACAAACACTAATATATATCCCAACATATTTACTAGCACAACTACATATAAAAATGACTTAAAAACCCCCCTAGATACCAACACAAATACATATACAAATACATATACAAATACATATACAAATATTCTTACACATAATAGTCACATACACACATGGCCAAACACATCCAAAAAAATACATAAAAAAACATACACACACCTATACAACACTACCAAAATAAAAACAACTACGCAAATAAACACATGGACAAAAACAAAACTAACGACAAATACAATTACACCCACTATAAAAATGATAAACAAAAAACTCACTACCCACAAAAAAAATATATACACCCACCTACCCCCAAACAAACAAGACCCTAAGAACATAACAAAACCCCAAAAAATTACACAAAGGATAAAAACTTTAAAATACAACTCTAAATACATATACCAAAAAAGAAGAAGAACGCCGGTTCCCGAAGGGGTACTAGCGTGAATAAAGTGTCTGTTCGTTCCACTACCAAGACCATGTCCACCGGACAAGGAGTTAGTGAGTTGGAACTACTTCCCCCTTTCGAGGGTAGACAGAAGAAGAAGAACGTCGGTCTCCGAAGGAGCCGGCGTGAATAAAGTGTCTGTTCGTTCCACTACTAAGACCATGCCCACCGGACAAGGAATTAGTAAACTGGAACTACTTCCCCCTCTCGAGGGTAGACACTATGTAACAGGTGACCTGATACCAACCAAGCACACAAACAACCAATGTAACAACTAACAAAGCAAGTCGCCAAAACCACAAAACCAACCAGTCAAGATAAGTCTCGGCGGAGAAGCATTTAAGGGGGATCTTGAGTATCGGGGAGGGCTTGGTTGTTTTCAATTTTACGTTTATGTAGCAAAATGGACATGGCATATTGAATAGCGATGGTGTTAATTTTTTTAAAGGTGGTTTTGATTGTTTCAATGGGTATTTTGAAGGTATCTTCTAGAGTTTTCATAGATGGGATAAAGGTGGTGGCACGAGCGCCAGATGTGATAACAATAAGGGGGTCTACCTTCCATCCAAAGGCAATGATGTCGTCAATGAGGGGTTGATATTTGTCTATTTTGTTTTGGATTGTTTCCGGAGAAAATCTATCGTTGCAATATGTGAATTCAATGAATTGAATGGTGTAGTCTTGATTAATGTGGTCGGGTGGCGGATCATTGTATGCTAAACCTCTAACACATAGGATGAGGGTAGACACTATGTAACGAGAAACCAGAATCCCACCAAACAAACAACCAACCATGAACTAACCAACTAACCAAACCAGTAGCAAAAACCCACACTCAGTTAAACAAGAAGTGTTAAGGTGGCGAAGTATTTAAGGGGGGTCTTGCGTATCAGGGAGGGCTTGGTTGTTTCGATTTTGCGTTTATGTAGTAAAATGGACATGGCATGTTGGGGAATCTATGACAGGGTTGGAGAGTTGTGATGGGTGTTGAGTAGCTCTGCATTTCCTGGTGAGGAGGGTTCAAAGTGTTAGACAAATTCTGTCCCACAAGACAGTAAGAGGTGCTGGTCCTTACTCGCAAGCCCAATTGTGTGTGTCAAAATTTGTTGAAAGGTGTGGGAAGTACATACATGTGTTGGGATAGGGCTTATTGGATTAGAATTAGATTGGATCTTGCAAAAAGGTTGTTGGAAACTGGAGGTTATGATCTATGAGGTAGATCTGCAGCGGGCCCTGTGTTGGACTAGATCAGTAGCAACCGATCCACGATCTTCACCGCAAGTTCCAAATCTAAGATCTAGATTTGAGTAGGGTAAAGGTACTTACACACTCTACACTTGAACCATCCGAACCAGACCTCATTCAACAAGATGCTGCACAAGTTCAAGCTGCCCAACCAACGACAACCAGATATTTTTTCCTTACCACACTCTTGCTTATCAGTTGTTCTCCTTTTTTTCATTGCATATTACTTCCTTTCTAACAAACAGGTACATCAAAACGACACAATGATATACACACAAAGGATACAATCAAATCACAAGAACAACACCTATCAGCATACAATGACGTCCAAATCATTGCACGAGAATCACCGATCAAGACAGCACCGATCTCAATTCACAGGTACGTTCCTTCCAAACCTCACCCTCTCTACTTGCCTAGTTTTAGAACATGCTTACACTATTAGATTTCATACCATAAGATTGCCACAAATCACATCACTCTTTAGGCACACACAACTATTAGTACAGCAACAACCACTGCAGGAACAACACAGCTGGTCCTACAAAGACGCTCCAGGCTGCAACAACTTGAAGTGGCACCAAAACGACATGACAACAACAAACGCAACAAACGCAGCAAGGTGCAAACAACGAAAACAGCAGAGTATATGCCATAGAAACTGCAACATGGACAACAAGGAGCCTCGATTCTGCAACATGCAAGACAAGACCACGAACAAGACAAACAACTACACGACTACACACACAAGAAGACCATGCAGCAGTAACAAGACATCAACAAGCACGGAGGTAACATGCCCTGTCCACACTAATGATAAACTCGGATCTTCACAGATGCAGCATATTGCAAGACATAGGTACCTATGTTATACAAGCAGCAGCAGCAGCAGCCTAGGAGCCCAAGCTGGCAACAATACGAGTACGTGTGTCTACACACATGAGAATTGGGTTCCCTTCATTCACCGAGGCGCCCCAACCAAGAACAAAGACAGGGAGCCCCAACCGCAAATTGCAACAACGTGGGTGCCATACGCAGGAAGCGGATGCAGAAAATCAAACAACGAAGTTAAGGCAGCTCGCTCTGCCCACACATATGTGTATGGAGGCCTTCTACGTACGCAGCAGTGGAGAAGAGGCATGCACCGAAGACAAGAGGGAAGCAACACTCAGGAATCGGCCTGCACCATACACATCAAGATCAAAAAACCGCCGGGACAAACCACAACACAACACAACCAACAACCACTCGAGCTCCACAACAAAAAACAAGACCGAACTCAAGAGAACAGGTACGTACATTGCAAGGTAAGTCTTCTTACACCAACTCCATGGTCTCCTTCATGCCCCCCTCTCCCACCTAGGTACTCTAACATCTGCAGAGGAAGGGCCACCATTATGGACACCATTTCGCCCCTCCTACAACAAGAGCAAACTATCAACGGCTCTAAACTATCATGCATCAAGACCAGAAGAAACCCTAATGTCGCCGCCCCAAAAAAAGACCAAGTGCAGAAATTTCCAAGCCTAGATCCAAAATCCAAAGATCTAATCGAGCGGCTTGCACCTCTTCACAACCCTAGCCGCCAGCAACAAGTAAACAAGATGCATCCAACGTCAACAGACATATTTGTCACACCTCAAAGACACACAGCAAGGTATATAACACTATACCTTCTCCCACTGAAATCCTCTTCCGCTCATTCAGCACATGCTCCCTTTGCTTCTACACCCTATTTCTTCCGGGAGAGAGCGTCCTCAGCGCGAAGTGACGTAGACTACCTGGCAAGGCGAGCAAGCACACATTCAGGCGGCGAAGTCCCACCTAGCAGCCTGACTCGGAAGTCCGCCGCAACCTTCTCCACCACCGATCCGGGATCTACACACAATGGAGTAATTCTTACCCTCTTTTTTGCATTTAACATTAGAGTATGTTGTTTTTATTGGTGTCATCAGCAAAAGATTAGGACTCGTATTAAATGTGTTTATAGTTCTCATTGGGATTTACTACGTACAATACCTCCTATGAATTTTAGTATCATCCATAACCTTCATGTGTACAAAATCTCGCCGTTACTAAGGATCTTACAGGGAAAACTAGGACGTGAAGAGAACAAGAAAACACAATACAAGACAAGAAGCAAACGAGAACAAAACAAGCTGCTACCACTCAGCAAGACGCGGCACCTACTTCCACTCAGTAAGGCGCGGAACCTGATCTACAACCAACCTGATCTCCAACCAAGTTGCCGTCTGTTGGTCCTGGAGACACGCCGAAAGAACCCACTTGCTGGCGACACAAGGAGGCTAACCCTGACTACCGCAAGGACTCACCTCCGTAAGCGATCCTCCTCATCGAAGGCGGAAGCCAACCTTCACGCACGTTCACAGCGAAACACCGCAACCTCACACGCTTTACGTCGAAGATCGGTGAGCCGCACGAACCCCAACTTGTACAACTTACGCGCGTATGCGCACAAGCGGCGCAGAAGACACAGAGGTACCCGGAAAAGACATGATGCGGGCGAAGGCAGAGAGTTCTGGGGCGGGCTCATAGGGTTGGGGCGAAAAGAGCACGATCTGGTGCATAACAAGTCTCAGGAGGAAAGAGCAAGGAGGAACGCGAAGTCTGAGGCGGACGCTCGCCATAACCCTGCCCACGAACGCTGGAGGACAGGCAGAGTTTCTATACGCAAGGGTTACGCGCAGCAAGAGTACCTGAAACTCACTCGCGGGGGTGGGAGACTTCGAAGGAAGAACGGGAGATCTAAAGAGAAGACCGAACAACGTGAGCACCTGCAAACCATTCGAGAGGGTGGGAGGCCTGGAGCGAAGAACGGGAGACCTGAAGGGAAGAGCGGGAAGCCTGGAATGAAGAGCGGTAAAACAGTAAACAAGCAACGGACTCTTAGTAGAAACGAATGCCATAAGACGGTACATACTTGGAGAACGTGCTGGCAAGGGAGCCAGTGCTTCAAGAACGGAAGGTCCAAACATTCAGGTCAAAACCTTCTCTTACTCCCCCCATTAGTTAGACTCTATCATCATTGGGTTTATGCAAATCCATGTACTTTCGCACAAATCTTTTATAAATATTTATTTGCTTGGGGAGGTGACCTCTTTTTGGGCACCTCCCATGTGTGTATGTGTGCTGAAATTATTAGGCAACATAGTATCCCTCCATTTAACACCTTCTTCTTCCATAAGATGGTGAAAATGGGCATAAATGAATGGTGTATACTCTACACAAGATGTGATACTAAAAAGATTGTGGGTAAAGTTTGTAGGCAAATGGTTAGGAATGAATGGTGTCTATTGTATGCAAGCTATGTTGCCAATATTGTTGCAAGTATAAACTTCTTCTTAACTACAAACTCTTAAACAGGCCCACAACTTAATTTGTGGAATGAGGTTTTAGTTAAGATGATAAGAAGTTATTTGAAAGGCAAAGACAAAAACAAACTCCAATACCTTTTTTTTGCTTTGTTCAGAATGGCGTCATCTTCAAGTGTTGCATCTGCCTCCAAGAAACTCTTCTCTGATTGTCAAATAGTTGAAGTAGAAGTCTTGAGTCAGAAAAGGGCTAGTGGCGTTCAAATCCTTTCAAGCCAAAAGAAGGTTAAGGGCAAAGAAATTCACGAATTTCAACGTCCTCCCTTTTGGCTAGGATTTCATGCACTAAACCTACTTGCCATGGACCAATCCCTCCCTATTGAACCAAATCATTCAGTGAGTCAATTGGTCAGAATGGGTATGAGTCATGGGGAAGCATTAGAATGTAATGAATCCATCCCCGCCTTCCCATATGTCATTCAGGAAGAATGGCCTTCCAAAAGAAATGACAAAGATGGTGGAAATCATTACAATCTAACACAACTTCCCCATGAACTTGAAATTGATGAAAACGGGTTTGTACTTGATTATCATGTTGGCATCTTCTTTGAGCTAGGAGAATTAGTGATATTAAAAGATGATGTTATGGCCATGGTTGTTGCAAGATTGATGCACATGAAAATTGAAGTGGGGGATATACTTGGTGAACCCATTGCAATCATGTGTTATCATGGCTCAAAAAGATGGAGTGGAGCAATCAAAGTACATCTTAAAAATCCCAATATGGACGGGACGGGGCTCCTCAAAGGTATCCGCCCGTTCATCCTTAAATTGGATGAAAACATTTGTAGGGGAAAAATATGCAAATCCTTTGACTCCATTGCCATTGCAAGTTTACTCTCTATAAGAGTAAATAGTGCAAACTTGAAAGGAAAAAAGTGGCATAACATGTTTGAGGAAGTTGTCAAGGATGGTTTCTCTAGAGGTCTAGATTTTGAAGTGACCAATATCCAGAAAAATGAAGGGGCAGATTTTGCTTGGATCAAAGCACCGTCACCGGATGAGGCAAAAAGGATTAGGTCACAAAAAATTTCTTTTTCCAATGAGCTTATGGAAGAAACATTTGCAAACAAGGAAAAAATGTCAGAAGATGACAAGGCCAAGAAAAATGCCGTAGTCTTGATTGTCAAAAATCTGAACAAATCCAAATCCACTTCATCACTAGAAGAGGGTATCAAAGCATATATGGGTGAAAAAAATGTGGCGGGTGTCTTCTTCCGGTTGGAAAATAGTAAACATGTAGGGTCTTGCAATGTCCAATGTCTCAATGCCGCCGTATACAAAAAGTTTGTCAAACAAAATGCAAAAATACTAGGTAAATATGTCGAGTTTTGCCCCCATCCAAAAAGTTTGGATGGAATAAACGCACCAACATCCGAGGAGCTTGCACGGCTTGGCTTCACAGATGTGAATACCGCCCTTGCCAATACCGTGCAAGCTTTGGAGAATGCACCAACACAAAACTTCACCAAATCAGACCTCAACCAAATGGTTGAGGAAGCTGTAAACAAAGGTGCAGTAACAACATTGGGGGAAATAAGGAAAGAAATGAGCTTGCTCAAAAGTGAGATTGTGGAGGAAGCAAAGGTATATGCGGACAAGGTTCAAGCCGAATCAAATAGAAACTCAAGAGTCCAAATAGCCCTCCTCCAAAAACAAATGAGAATCACCTTGGAAACCCTTCAAGCCGACCATCCCGATACACTCGAAATTGAAGGCAATATGGACATGTCAAACTAGCGTTGACTAATGTAGCGGCGGGAAAAACACCACTTAAAGTATATATATATACTAAAAACAAAAAACAAAAAACAAAAATAAATAAAGTATCCCTAGATACTATAAAAGCAAAAGCCACAATTAAATCAAACAACAACAACAACAACAACAACAACAACAACAACAACAACAACAACAACAACAACAACAACAACAACAACAACAACAACAACAACAACAACAACAACAACAACAACAACAACAACAACAACAACAACAACAACAACAACAACAACAACAACAACAACAACAACAACAACAACAACAACAACAACAACAACAACAACAACAACAACAACAACAACAACAACAACAACAACAACAACAACAACAACAACAACAACAACAACAACAACAACAACAACAACAACAACAACAACAACAACAACAACAACAACAACAACAACAACAACAACAACAACAACAACAACAACAACAACAACAACAACAACAACAACAACAACAACAACAACAACAACAACAACAACAACAACAACAACAACAACAACAAAAACAACAACAACAACACTCCACACCCCTCCCAATAGCAACCATAAACACTACTCATTTCAAACTATTAATTGTACTTTGTGGAGACATAGAAACTAACCCCGGCCCTATGCCAAATATCTTCCACAACCATCCAAAAATACATAAAAGATTATCGAAAATATATTTCATACCGAATACTATAAAACTCCACCCCGAATATCAACACTTGGCATCTTCCTTTGCACCACTTCTAACAAATAATCACATACTTCACCAAACTTATTCCGCCCTCTACCCCAACATTTCCCACTACATACAACTAAAAAACAACCACCCATCAACACACATCCTATTCGCCATAATTACTACCCTCCACCCTTCAATAGAAGAATGCGACAAAATCATCAACCAACATACTGCCAACACAAACCCAACATATTGGACAAACACACTACTAAACACCCTATCCTCTCTACATAATCCCCCTGAAAGACATATAGATACACTCCACCCATACACCAAATTCCTAGTAGAAAACCAACACCTATTCGAACACAAAACCTCTCTACACAATGACCTATATAACTTTATTCACAGCCAAACCCCACCCCCTTCCCCCGATGAAATACAACTAAAATTCTCCTTCTTCCCAAACAATCTTATCCTCGAAGCTCTTAGATGCTTTGAACCAATCCATGCTTACACACACCCCACCTTGACACCCGACTACATTTCCCCTCCACTCTCTAACCACGACAATATAGACAACAGAAGCACATATATCACTACATGGAACGCCGCAACATTAAACACTGCTTTACCAAGCATCCATAATCTAACCGCCCACACCAACACACCACCCGCCATAATTGCCATACAAGAAACTAAACTAACCGCTACTAAATCCACAAAATACATACAAAAAACATTCCCCGATTATAAACTTATATTTAATAACACTCATTCTCTCACAAGATGTATCCAACAACGAAGGCCATATACATCGGCAAGAGGAGGTCTACTCATGCTCATACACCAATCATATGCCTTCCCCGGGAATATTACTAAAATCCCCACCCCAGCTAATATATCACCATATCTTCAAATTATTGAAATTACTAACCGACCCCTTCAACCATGGCTCATCCTTCACCTATACATGCCCTCTCACATAGAAGACTCGAGGCTTATCCCGGAAATCCAAAATTCCATCACTTCACAAATAAATACACACACTAACCACACAATAATACTTTGCGGAGACTTTAACCGAGATATCGCCCTTATTGGACGGCAACACGGAGGGGTTTCTATCCTCCCAATGGACATAGACTATCAATGGAAAAATTATACGGATAACCTAGGGTTATATCTAATCCCAACTAATACACAATACTCTCGTCAAGGCGGACATAATTACACACACACTAGCCTAATTGATGGATTCTACATTAAAACACCTAACCATACCCGATATACATCTACCACAAATACCACAACCAACTTAAACTCGGACCACTTCCCAATCCAACTAAATATACCTCACAACACCCTTATTAGTAGACCTCCCACAACCACCAACTCAAATCATACTAAAATACTAAATCCCATCCCAAAAGAAAACCTTGATAACTTTAATACAATATTCTTTGAAAAGAACTCACTACAAATAGACTCCCTTACAGATACTCTCTCTAACCACCAACCCCTCACACACCTACAATGGCAAGAAACTTGCACGACTCTTGACAAACTAATTAATGAAATTTCTATTATATTAGAAAAAACCTGTAAAGCGCCTCCGATTCCACAACTCACACCTCGAACGTCAAAACAAGGGGGGTATCTCCCGAGAAAACTAGCCAAAAAGTGGAAACAACATCTTGCCACATACCACACCATTTGCAAAACAATTTACACCGCTAAAAATAATCATAATTGGCAAACCCACCCCATAATCTCCGAAGTACAAAACCTCTGTCACCCTCATATCCCACAATTACCACTACCTAACACCTCTCACGAAGAATGGTTAAAAGACATTGCAATCATTGCAAAAAATGCCAATAAAGAAGCTCGGAAAATTACTACAAGATATGCAAGAGAATGTGTCAAAAAAGCCATATCTAAATATCGCCAACTATACGAAACTAGCCCAAAAAAGATTAATAGAAAAGTCTTTAAAAATAACACAAATCTACCACTAGATTGCATCTTAGATCAAAACAATAACATTCTAACCAGCCCTGATGACATTGCAAACGAAATACATTTTCAACAATCCATAAACAATAGACCAACCACCCCCCCATGTCACTTCCAACCACAACACACATCAACATGCACGTGCGGAGTTAAGCAATACCCGTGGCATGATTTAGACGGATTTACCATTGACAAAAGAGGCGAACCAATAATACCTCTCCACACATATTATAACAGAGACACATACAACATGTGCCTAAAAAATTTGGGTACTAACAAAGCCCCCGGCCCGGACCATATACCCAACTCAATTCTAAAAAATATGCCCCCAAGATTCCACGACCTCCTATCATTATTTTTCCTTCATTGTTACAAACAAAAATCCATTCCCGCATCTTGGAAAACAAGTCTAACAATCTTATTATACAAAAAAGGAAACCCATATGTGCTACCTAACCACCGACCTATTGCCTTAGCTAACACCATTTATAAATTATATACTAGTACACTAACATCAATATTATCGGCTTACGGGGAAATACACCAAATATTACACGAAAGCCAAGAAGGATTTAGAGCCGAGAGAAGTACCACACGGCAACTTCAAACCCTCATTGCCGCACTTGAAGATGCAAAATTCACTAATAAAGACATTTACATACTCTAGATTGACTTTAAAAACGCATTCGGTTCCATTGACCATCCTCAATTGCTAGCCATAATGAGTGATCTTGGATATCCGGAAGACGCAGTCAAACTGGTTGATAATATATACTCTCAATCTACCACTACATACACCGGAGAATTCTTTGGTAAAACGCGCCCTATCCCATCCAACATGGTACCATCCAAGGCGATACACTGAGCCCATACCTCTTCATCATTTTTCTAGAACCTCTATTGAGATGGCTTCAAAGAGGCAATAATGGCTATACATTTGGCACCTCAGAAATCATCGTAAACTCCGCCGCATATGCCGACGATCTAGCGGCCATCTCCGGTCGCCTTAAATCACTCCAAATTCAATTAGTCAAAATAGATAAATTTTGTCTATAGACCTGGATGGAACTTGGGGTCCAGAAATGTGCCGTAACTGGATGCCCAAATAAATCCAAAATAAATCCGACCGCATTCAAAGCCCTCATTCAAGCTTCCAGTATCCAATATTGTAACCAACCAATTCCGGTTCTCAACCAAAACCAATCCTACATATACCTTGGAATAAACCTAGTCCCATCACTAAAATGGAAAATTCAAATCCAAGCTACTACTACAAAACTTATTAAACAATGCAAGGAACTTACACTATGTCCGGCCACATTGCAACAAAAAATAAAAATGATTGATACTGTCATACGTCCAGGTATCGCATATAGTTTCTATGCGGTCCCTTATTCCATGCCCGCCACAAACAAACTTGATAAAAAAATCATAGCCTTACAAAAGAAAGTATGCGGACTCCCTAATTGCACGCCCAATGTCATTACACAACTCCCCCACAAACTATTCGGATTAGAAGCTTTTTCCCTCAAAAATGCCTATCTACGTTGCATTGGAAAACAATTCCAGAATGCACTTAACGACAAGGGGCGACTAGGATTAATTTATAATGGACTCCTTCGGCACACCCTCGCCATTTATGGTGGAGCACAATACCTCCAGAGACTTAAAAAAGCTGATTGTCTTCGGTCTCCCATTACCCGCACACTCTTCTTACTCAAAACAGAAGGTCAAACATTTCTAAAAAGCACACTAGAAGATTTCCTACTAGGCCCCACGCCGCTCGAACAAAACTGGGCAAATGAAATACATAACCTCCCTAGACTTGACAGGCAATTATCCGACAAACTCTTACAAAAACTTTTTTCTGCAAACATTACCGATCTAAAACAAATTACACTACCAAATGGAACACACCTTATGGACGACAAGAGCTACAAAACAGTCTACGGTACCCCTCACAAATTAATAAAAAGTTCACTAAATATTGCTAAACAATTATTTTGTCATCCTCCATGCCTCCCTACATGCCCCAACCCTTGCACCACTCACGTCCCACCTTACACACTTAAAGACCTGTACATCATTAGCCACAATGACATCCACCCCAGCAACAAACCCCCATTAATTCCCCAAATCCGCCACATTCACGACCATATACCCCCCCACCACATATATTAAAAAATCCTTCCATACACCCAATAAACAACATAACCGCGCACAAACATAGAAAGTACATTGACTCTTACAACATAAGTAAACAATATACGTCATACCTATGCCATTGGTCCCACAATAACACCACCTACACCAAATGGCTCTCACAAAGAAATCTTTTCCCTTGGCACAACCCAAATACTTCCTTACACAACACCAAAATTCTCACACAATACTACCTTACAACTCAAAACAATTACTACCTAAATATCATACAATTACACCACCCTCAAGCACAACCTCGAGATAATAGATTTGTCACACCACCTCTTATTATCCCCCTCCTTAACATCTTCACAACCGAATGCAATCCCGAAACAGACATCCTCGCACAAACAAATACTATCAAAATACAACAAGATAATGCCCACATATACGAAGGTAATGGGAGACATCTAATAACCATACCACTCACTAGACTACAATGGCTGTGGAACCAATACCATAACGCACTACAAACCCCCATTAACATTGAACCAGTACCCCAAACATTTGAAACTGAAATTGTCTCGCTATATGAGAGATATAAATACCGTATATCCAAAAATGATCCCCTTAAAAATGCACACTACACATTACCTGATCCCATCTTAAACTACCTTATTACATTTATGAATATCACACACTCATACTTCTCATCCCCCGTTACATGCTCCACAAAAATTTCAAAATTCTACTCTCCATTCGAGCGGGATAAGATTTTTGGGTCTCTTGGAAAAGCCTTTGATCATAGATGGAGTGGAATAGGCCTTGCACACCCTCACAACGAAGTAGAAACTCAACAAGCAATACATTGGGCGCGCCTAGCGGCAAACAACGATCCCAACCACAACATCACCATTATTATCACTCCCGACACTCAATGGTACCAAAACTCTAACCCACATTTAGGCCCATTCCCGGACTCCCACATCATAGTACTATTCGAAGCGGACTCTATGACATACAAAGAACCCACTATACCACCGCAAATAATAACACCCCGCCTTGAACCAGCAACCTTACGTATCCTATGCATACATCACCAAACTCAAGAAATAGGTAAAATGGAAAACCTCACTCATCTCACTTTAATAGCAAAAAATCTTAATATTAACAAGGTATACACCGCTATTGCCCCTGCCATGCCTATCTCAATCCGTGTAAACCGTAACAAAAAATGGTCTAAAACCCCCCACATAAACATCTCTGCATTACCAATTACCGAAATGAACCTCCCATTCCCCAACTACCAAACCAATACCGTCCTTAAATTTGACCCCAACTTTAGCTACTACACTGACGGCTCCTTCAAAGAACCAACCGAAGTAAGCCCAGGACACTGGCACCGAGAAAAAGCCGGTTATGGGGTATACAATTCAACCAAACAAATAAAACTAGGTAAAAGACTACATGGACTCCAAAATATCCTAAGAGCCGAAATGATGGCTATACACAAAACCCTTAAGATAATCACCACTCAATACCCAAACGAACCGGCTCACATTTTTACAGATTGCATAAATGTATTATATCTCCTTAGTACACACATAAAACACCCCACTCTACACAACAGTCACTCGGACAAAACCATCCTCACATCTATGGTTGTAATGCTTCAAAATCGCACACAGATTACTACACTCCACAAAGTCCGTGCTCATGCCAATATTGACGGCAATGAACAAGCCGACAAACTAGCAAAGGAAGGAAAAGAAAAAACCCACAAAAATGCAGAACACCCATACGAACACGCCCATGCCACCCCATATTACTTTCATAGATATGAATGGCCCTCTATGGGAGAAACTCCAGACAAAGGCCCCATACGTTTCTTGGACAAATACCTCAAAAAACATGATCTTGTAAATAACTTGGAAAAACTCACAGAAAATTTCCCCTATATTGATAAATGGACCGGCAACCCAAATATTCACAACGAATTGTCCAACAATTTTTGGAAAAACCCCATAATTACGGACGCACAAATCACATGCCTAATCAAATTCCGCACTGGACAATACATGGGAAATGCCCGCAAACAACTCTTCTTCGGAATTGAAAGATTCCCTACAATAACATGTCCAATTTGCAACACCACGGACCCGGACACATGGCTACATGTCTTACTCAAGTGCCAAAACCCCCATATACACTCATTAATTGTCAAAAGACATAACAAAGCCGTATGGGCTATTCGTAAACTACTTATTTCATCAACCAAATCCCGATGCTTCATTCTCATGAATGCAGGAACCTTTAATGACAACCCACAAGAAAATACGGTCCCCCCTTGGCTATTACCATGCATTTGTCACACTCAAAGATGCCACTGCAACGCAAGATTCAAACCAGACCTACTATGTGTTAGAGGGCTTTCACACAAAGACCCACCACCAATCCACATAGACCCGAATCTCACTATCCAATTTATTGAATTCACATATTGCAATGATAGATTCTCTCCGGACACTATTGCAAACAAAACAAACAAATACCGACCATTACTTGACAATATTCAAGCATTAGGATGGAAAATAGACCCCCTCATTGTCATCACCGCGGGTGCTAGAGCCACCACCTTCATTCCCTCAATGACAACCCTTGAAGAAACATTTAAAATCCCCATCACTTCAATCAAAACCACATTTTCTAACATTAACACTATCGCAATTCAACATGCTATGTCGATACTCCTACATAAACGAAAACTTGAAAACAACCAGCCTCTTCCTGACACATCGAACCCCCCTCCATAGACCTATATTTGCACCTCACCATACACGCCCGCCCTTTAAATTATTATTAAAAAAAATATTAAAAAAAAAATATAAAAAAAAAAACTTTCGGGACCTTGGGTTCTTTGTTATTGGTTACTTGTTACCGTGGACATAGTGTCTACCTTCCAGAGGGGGAAGTAGTTCCATCCTACCAACCCATGCCCGGTGGGCATGGACTTGGTGGTGGAATGAACAGACACTTTATTCACGCCGGCCCCCTTCGGGGACCGGCGTTCTTCTTCTTCTTCTTCTTCTGGCATGTTGGGTAGCGATGGTGTTAATGTTTTTAAAGGTGGTTTTAATTGTTTCAATGGGTATCTTGAAGGTATCCTCTAGTGTTTTCATAGATGGGATAAAGGTGGTGGCACGAGCGCCAGATGTGATTACCATGAGGGGGTCTACATTCCATCCAAGGGCAATGATGTCGACAATAAGGGGTTGGTATTTATCTATTTTATTTTGGATTGTTTCCGTGGAAAATCTATCGTTGCAATATGTGAATTCAATGAATTGAATGGTGTAGTCTAGGTTAATGTTTTCGGGTGGTGGGTCACTGTATGATAAACCTTTAACACAAAGGATGTCCGGTTTGAGCCTAGCGTTGCAATGACATTTTTGGGTCATACATGAGCATGGGAATAACCAAGGGGGGACCGTATTCTCCTGTGGATTGTTATTAAAAGTGTCGGCGTTCATTAGTATAAAACATCTCAATTTATTGTAGGAGGTGATTAATTTTCGGACTTCCCATACCGCTTTATTATGTCTTTTAACAATTAGAGAGTGTGTATGGTGATTTGGGCATTTGAGTAAAACATGAAGCCATGTGTCGGGGTCTGTTGAGGGGCATATGGGGCATGTTATGGATGGGAATCTTTCTATTCCAAAGAAGAGTTGTTTGCGAGTGTTTCCCATATACTGACCAGTACGGAATTTGATGAGGCATGTTATTTGCGAGTCTGAGATGATGGGATTTTTCCAGAAGTTTGTAGAGAGTTCATTGTCTATGTCGTTATTGTTAGTCCATTTTTCTATGTTAGGAATATTTTCTGAGATTGTGTCAAGGTTGTTGTAGAAGTCTTGTTTTTTGAGATATTTGTCCAAAAATCTAATTGGGCCTTTGTTGGGGGTCTCTTCTTTGGAAGGCCAATCTTCTTTTTGAAAGTAGTATGGGGTAGCATGGGCATGTTTGTGTGGGTCTTTGGCATTTTTGTGTGTTTTTTCACGGCCTTCTTTTGCTAGTTTGTCTGCTTGTTCGTTGCCATCAATGTTGGCATGGGCTCTCACTTTGTGGAGGGTTGTGATTTGTGCTCGGTTTTGTAACATTTGGACCATTGACGTTAATATGGTTTGGTCGGGGTGGCTATTATGAAGGATAGGGTGTGTTATTTGAGTGTTTAGTAGGTAGAGTGCATTTATACAATCGGTGAATATATGTGCGGGTTCATCCTTGTATTTTGTTGTGATGATTTGTAGTGTTTTGTGAATGGCCATGAGTTCTGCTCTGCGGATATTTTGTAGTCCATGAAGTCTTTTGGCTAATTTAATTTCTTTGGTAGAATTATATATGCCATAGCCAGCTTTTTCTCTGCACCAAGAGCCCGGGCTAATTTGTTCTGTTGGTTTAAAGGAGCCATCGGTGTGATAACTGTGTGTGGGATTGAATTTTGGTGTGATATGGGTTGGGTAGTCTGGAAGAGGGGGAGGTATGATAGAGTAGTTTAATGTGTTGTTGACATAGTTTAGTTTTGACCATTTTTTACTTTTGTTTACGGGGGTTTGTATGGGTGTTGGTGGGGCCAGTTTTGTGTATAGTCGGTGTATATTTAAATTGTATACTTAAATTGTGTCTAGATTGTCTGTTATGGAGGTAAGTTCCGCAAGTTGTTCTAAGGAGCCAAGGGTTTGATTTTGATGATGGACGCATAGTATTTGTAATGTGGATGGCTCTATTCGGGGTTTTTTAATTCGGGTGGAATAGTAGGTTCTTCGTATGGTACTGTGTCTGCTTCAAATAATGCAATGATATGGGAGTCTGGGAATGGGTTTGCATGTTGGTTGTTGTTTTGGTACCAATTATTGTTCGGTGTGATGATGATTATTTTTGTGTTATTCAGATCAATTTTTGCGGCAAGTCTAGCCCAATGTATGGCTTGATCCATGTCCTTCTCGTTGTCGGGGTGGGCTATACCATTACCGATCCATTTATAGTCAAAGGCCTTGCCTAGGGATCCGAATATTTTGTCTCTTTCATAAGGTGAGTAGAATTTTTTGAGTTTGGTAGAACATGTGACTGGGGAAGAAAAATATGATTGTTCGATGTTAAAGGATGAGATTAGTGAGTCTAAAATGGGAGTGGGTATTGTGTATTAAGCATGTTTTAGGGGGTCAATTTTTGGTATTCGGTATTTATATCTTTGGTATAGCCAAATTAGTTCGGTTTCAAAAGGTTGGGTCATTGGTGCAATGTTTGCAAGGGTTTGTAATTTTGTATTATATTGATTCCATAACCATTGGAGTCGATTAACGGGGATGGTGTGTAAATGTCAGCCATTTTCTTCGTATAGATGTGCTTGATTGTTAACTATTTGAATTGTGTTTGAGGAAGTAACGATATCCTTTTCGGGATTACATTCTGTTGTGTGGATGTTTAAGGGTGGGATAATTATGGGTGGTGTTACGAATCTTGAGTCTAATAATTGTTCTTGGGGATGGTGGGCTAGGATGATATCCGAGTATGTTTTGTTTTGAATTTTTTGGTAATATTGTTTTAATTTTTCGGTGTTATGTGTGGAGGAATTGGTGTCATGTCGTGGAAAGAGGTCTCTTTGGGGAAGCCATTTATTGTATGTATTATCATTGTGTTGCCATTGGCATAGATATTTTGTGTAGGTGCTTTGTATGTTATTTGTGTCTGTGTGTTGGATATGCTTATGACGTATGATGTTATTAATGGGATATGTGGAAGGATTTTTGGTGATGTATGTTGAGGGACGGGGATGGTATGTATGTGGAGGGTTAGGGGAGTTGGTTAGTGTAGGGCTATTCCTTGTGATGATGTTATTGTTGGGGGTGATGAATGAGTCTTTAAGTATGTGAGAGTATGGGTGTATATTACAAGGAGTGTGACATGTAATGGAGCAAGTAGGGTGGCAAAATAATTGTTTAGCAACATTTAGGGCACTTTTTAATAGTTTGGATGGGGTGAAATGGTAGGTTTTGAAGTACTCATTGTTCATGATGTGTGTGCCGTTGGGTAAAGTAATTTGGGTTAGTTCAAAAATATTTTTTGAGAGGAGTTTTTGTAGAAGTTTTTGGGAGGGTTGGGCATTGAGTGTGTTGTGGTTTAGTGTTTCTTGGCGCCATAGTATTTCTAGTGGTGTAGGATTAATGAGGAACTTTGGGAGTGTACTTTTAAGGTGGACTTTAGCTATGTGTTTTAATAAGAAGAGTGTTCGTGTTATTGGTGATCTTATGCAGTCACTTTTTTTTATTCTGGGTATGTTTTTGGCGCCACCATATTAGGCAAGGACATAATGCGTTAATCCATTATATATTTTTCCAAGCCTTCCTTTATCGTTTAAAGCATTTTGCAGTTGTTCGCCTGTACATTGGAGATATGCGTTTTTGAGGGAGAAAGCTTCAAGTCCAAATAGGTTATGTGGAAGTTGGGTTATTGCGTTTGATATACATTTTGGTAGTCCACATATGGTTTTTTGTACAGCTATTATTTTTTTATCAAGTTTTTTGATAGCTGGCATAGAGTATGGTACACCGTAGAAACTGTATGCCACACCTAGGCGTAGTACGGGGTCAACCATTTTTAATTTTTGTTTCATGGTGGCTGGGCATGTTATAAGTTCTTTACATTGTTTAATGAGTTTTGTTGTTGTGGTGTGGATTTGGATTTTCCATTTTAATGAGGGAACAAGGTTTGTACCTAAGTATATGTATGGTTCATTTTGGTGTAGTATGGGGATCGGTTGATTGCGGTAATTAATGTTAGAGGCTTGCATTAGGGCTTTGAAGGTGGTAGGGTTTAGTTTGGATTTGTTTGGGCATCCGGTAGCGGCACATTTTGGGACACCTACGTCCATACCGGCCCATTTACAATATCTATCAATTTTGTTTAGTTGTATTTGGATTGATTTGATTTTGTTAGTTATGGTGGCTAGGTCATCTGCGTATGCGGCGGAGTTTATTAAGACTTGTGATGTGCCAAAAGTGTATCCGTAATTGCCTCTTTCTAGCCAGCTGAGTAGTGGTTCTAAGAATATAATGAATAGGTATGGGCTGAGGGTGTCCCCTTGTATAGTTCCTCTTTGGATGGATATAGGTTTTGTTTTCCCAAAGTGTTCACCAGTATAACAAGTAGATGATTGGGAATAGATGTTTCCAACAAGTGTAGTTGCCTCTTTTGGGGTACCAAGGTCCATCATTATTGCGAGAAGTCGGGCATGGTCAATTGAGCCAAAGGCATTTTTGAAGTCTACGTATAGTATGTATATATCTTGGTTAGTAAATTTTGCATCTTCTAGTGCGGCTATTATAGTTTGTATTTGTCGTGCGGTACTTCTTTCTGTTCTAAATCCTTCTTGACTATCATGTAGGATTTTGAATTTTTCTCCATATGAGGATAGTATGAAGGTGAGTGTACTAGTAAAGAGTTTATATATTGTGTTAGCTAGTGCAATTGGCCTATGATTGGATAGCATGGACGGGTCGCCTTTTTTGTATAGTAAAATTGTTGTACTTGATTTCCATGAGTTTGGAATTTGTTTTTGTTTATAGCAGTGGGAGAAGAATAGAAATAATAGTTTATGAAATCTTGGAGGCATGTTTTTGAGTATTGAGTTTGGTATGCGGTCTGGGCTTGGGGCTTTATTATTTCCAAGATTTTGAAGGCATGTGTCGTATGTGGCTCTATTGAGGTATTTATGTAATGGAATTTTTGATTCGCCTCGTTTATCAAGGGTATAACCGTCCAGGTCATGCCATGGATATTGGCGTACTGCACATGTACATTCTATTGTATGTTGTGGTTGGTAATTACATGTTGGTACTGTTGGTCTATTGGTTTTTGTTTGTTGGTTAAATATTTCATTCGCAATGTCTTCGGGGCTAGTTAGAATATTATTATATTTGATCTGTGATACAATCCATTGGCGGGGATTCCAGGTTTTTAAAGACTTTTTTGTTAATTTTTTTTGGCTGCTTTCGTATAGTTGTCTATATTTTGAGATGGATTTTTTAATGTTTTCTTTGGTGTATTTTGTGATTACTTTCCGGGCTTGTATGTTGGCATTTTTTGCGATTAGCGCTATATCTTTTATCCATGTATCGTGGAGAAGGTCCGGAGGCGGCGGGGTAGGGATTTGGATGTGTTGTAGAGTTAGTAGTTCATTGTATATGGGGTGGTTACGCCATTGAGGGTTATTTTTTACAATTCTAATGGTTTTGCGTATGGTATGATATGTGGTTAAGTGTTGTTTCCATATTTTAGAAAGTTTGCGGGGTAGGTAACCACCTTGTTGAGAAGTTCTGTTTGTCATTTGAGGTATTGGGCGTGCTCTACAAGTTTGTTCTAGTGTATTAGAAATTTTATTGATAAGTTTGTCTAGTGTGAGGCATGCTTCTTGCCATTGTGCTTGTGTTAATTGACTATTATTTTCAAGAGTGTTTATGAGGGAGTCTATTTGTACGGAGTTTTCTTTGAAGAATTTTGTGTTGAATTTTTCTATGTTGGTTTTTGGGATCGGGTTGAGTATACGTATAGTGTCTTTGTTTAGGATTATAGGGGTTCTACTAATTAGTGTGTTATTTGGGATGTGCAATTGTCTAGGTGAGTGGTCCGAGTTGAGAATAGTATCTTTGTTTGTTGTGGAGGTGTATTGTGTATTGTTGTTTGTGTTTATATAAAATCCATCTATTAGACTCCAGTCACTATAATTATAGCCACCTTGTCTAGAGGATTGTGTATCGGTATTGATGTAGGTGAAGTTTAAGTTTTCTATGAAGCGGCGCCATTGGTAATCAATGTTTTGAGGGGGGGTGTGATGGTTTCCATTTTTGCGGCCAATTAGCGCTATGTCTCTGTTGAAGTCTCCACATAATAGGTATGTATGATTGGGATTATTATTAATATGGGATGTAATAGTGTTTTGTATATCTAAGAGAAATCTAGTATCTTCGGGATGGGATGGCATATACATGTGGAAGATTAACCGCGGTTGTAGTGGGTGATTAGTGATTTTAATTATTTGAATGTATGGTGATATGTGCATTGGGGTAGGGATTTTGTTGATGTTGCCTGGGAATGTATATTTTTTGTGTATTAATGTAAGGAGGCCTCCGTGACCCGGTGTGTATGGTCTCCGTTGTTGCATTCATCTTGTAAGTGCATGTGTATTGTTAAAGATGAGTTTATAGTTTTGAAATATATTTTGTATATATTTTGTAGATTTTGTGGCGGTTAGTTTTGTTAATTGTATAACTATGAGAGCCGGTGGTGTATCTGTGTTTGTGACTAAAGTTTGTAAGCTAGGAAGGGCAGTGTTTAGTGAGGAGGCATTCCATGTAATTATGTATGTATTTTCTTGGTTTGTTCTAATGTTTTGATTTTGAGGAGGGATGTAGGGAAGAGGTGGGGGTGGGTGGGTGTATTCTGGTATAGGGTCTAGACATTTAAGTGATTCATTTATGAGGTTGTTAGGGAGGTAAGGGAATTTTAGTTTTATTATATCATTTGAGGGTGGTGTGTCTTGTCTATGTAAGAAGTCGTATAGTCTTTTATGTATTGAGTTCTCATGGTTTATAATATTTTGGTTGTCTACTAAGAATTCAGTATAGGGGTGTGGAGTGTAAATGTGTCGTTCTGGTGGGTTTTGTAAGTTTAGTAAGGTTTGTAGGAGTGTATTAGTCCATGTAATTGTGTTCAAATTTTGTGGATTTAGAAGTTGGTTACATTCATCTATGTTTGGGTGAGTAGTGATTATTAGTGCATATAAGATGTGGGATGGTGGATGTGTATTTTTTTGTTGTATATATTGGGCAATGGTTGGGTGGGAAGTGTTGTGTATGTGGTGTAGTGCATGTGTGTTTTTTTTAAATGGTGCGAAGGGTTTTGCAATGTGTTCATACTCTGGATGGAGTTTTATGGTATTAGATATAAAGTATATTTTGGCATTTTTCTTATGTGATGTAGGATGTTTTTTTAGTATATTGGGCATGGATCCCGGGTTAGTTTCAATGTCTCCTCCTAGAAGTAGTAGAAGTTTGTGATATGTATATTTAGTGATGTATTTTAGAGGCTTTTTTGTGTTATTAATGTCTTGTTGGTTTGGGGGTAGGTGGATGTTTGTATTTTTTGTGTGAGTTTTGAGTTTATTTATTTTTATAGTAGGTGTAGTTGTTTTCGTTTTTAGTTTATTTTTGGTCCATGTGTTTTTTGTGGTTGTTTTTGTTTTAGTAGTGTATGGATGTATGTATGATTGGTTGTATTTTATCTTGGTTGTTTTTGTCCGTGTGCATATGTAGCTATTATGTTTAGGAATATTTGTATGTGGGTTTATGTTGGTTTTTAAAGTGGCTTTTAAGTCCTTTTTTTAATAAGTGGTGTTATTATATACTTTGTGGTTTGTACAATTGTTTGTTTTGGTGTTTGTATTAGTATGTATATCAGTATTTGTACTGATTTTTGTATTTGTGTTTGTATTTGTATAATGGTCGGTATTATTGACCGGTATAGTATATGTATATGTATATGTATATGTATATGTATATGTATATGTATATGTATATGTATATGTATATGTATATGTATATGTATATGTATATGTATATGTATATGTATATGTATATGTATATGTATATGTATATGTATATGTATATGTATATGTATATGTATATGTATATGTATATGTATATGTATATGTATATGTATATGTATATGTATTTGTATTTGTATTTATATTTGTGTTATATACTCATGTTTTGGTATAGTATTTGTATTTATTTTTTGTTCTAGTACAATATGGATATATCGTATGTAGTCTACATATGGTGTACTCTGTAGAATACATGTCTATGTATTTTATTGAGTATTCTACCATGTATTCTATTGTGAATATCTCTATACATACGGTGTATAATACTATATAAATACTACAAAATACTAGTATTATTTTGTGAAGGACTATTAGTATTGTATAGTATAGGTATATGGTGGTTAGTATTGGTATGGTTTTGTAGTGTGTAGAGGTGTTGACTAGGTGTATTCTACTGTGGTCGTATTCTAAACAATACGGGCGGGGTAGAGAACCAATGGCCTTGAGGTTGTTGTTCTTCACATTTTTGACGAGTCCTCTTCAATCAAGATAGGTGGTTTGGTCCCCATGATGTTTTGCAACATTGCAAAGGTGGTACCAACACATTCTTGGATCTTCAACATTTGGTCTTTGATTTCTTGGAGTTCCTTGGCTTTTGCATCCGCTTGTTCTTTGACTTCTTACCTCAATATTTTGTTGTTTGCTTCAAATGCTTCTACTAGGTCCTTCTTGGTGATAGCTTGGGACGTGGTGTTGAGATTGAAGGCCTCCACGGTGTTGATGATGGCTTTGTTGATATCTCCAAACCCAAACTCTATGAGATGAGCTTGGGTAGGAGGCTCGATTCCGTCAATGCTCCTTCTATGAGGAGCAAACTCCATGAAGTGACCTCCTATTGGAATGGTTTTCCCCACAAATGCCCTATACACAATTGGGTTAGTGCATACCACATTTGCACTATCGTTGTGGCAAACTCCATTATCCTTGTGAAACCAAATAGAGCCAATGTTAGTATCGCCCATAATCATGTAGATAGCACTAGTGGTCTCAATAACATTCATTAGAATAGGAAGGTGGGAGAGAGTTAGGGTGAGGGCGTCTTTCTTGGCTTTCATTTCTTTAGTGATGTGAGTTCTTCCGAGTGGCTTCTTTGTTTGGAAAACTTCTTGTCTCGCAGTTACTTGTAGCTCTTGGATTTTCTTGGCTTGTTGTGGGGTGGTGGTCATAATAAAGGCAAAACCGTCTCCTTTGGCCTTCTGCACGTTAGTCACTTCAAAATCATGCCCACGTTTAAAGCTAGTTTCAAGGACCTCTATAAAGAGGGGGTTAGCATCAATGTTATGCAAAGATGGGCTTTGTATTTTAATTGATAAACTAGAGTGATGTGCAATGCTATGGTAAGTTTTACATACCTTTCCCACCACGTCCGATCCTTCGATTTTGAGAATGAATGGTCTAATCCCCTTGAAGAGGAGTAGGCCATCAATTGCCGGGTTAGCAAGATGCAATTTGATAAGTCCAGACCATACACCCTTTTTTCCACCTCCATTTTTCACACTCAAACAATGAATGGAAATTGGTTCGATGAGTTTCTTACCGAGGAGGATGTCCATGTCTTTGAGGCGGTTAGTAACCATCTTTATCACTTCATCATGAAAAATGGGGTTAGTGGGTGGTTCAAAATGGATAGCTACTTGAAAATCGAGAGCCAAACCCGTACCTTCGTCAACGGGGATGTTGGTGGGCACTTGCGTTAGGTTGTAGTGTTGTCCTCCTAGTCCTCCAGCCCCTCTCGATTGTGGATAGTGGATTTGTGGGATGCGTGGGAAGGCTATCCTTGCTTGTTTGACTTCACGGGCTTCACTTTTTTTGAGGCCTCTTGTCACCATATCCTCAATTGTTTCCTCGTTCAGGAGTTCGTCCAAGCCCTCCTCCACCACTGGGTCTTCCATTATTTGAAAACCCAACCAAAACTTGAAGCAACTAATTTCGGGGATGGTGATGAGAGTCATACCTTCTTTCCCTTTGTTTTCTTCTCGGGTGGGCTTTTGTTTTTTGTTGGCGGATGTTTCCTCATGTCATTGTTTCTCCACTTGTTTCTCTTGAAACCTCTTGAGACTTTCACTTGGGGACTCAATCTCCATGTGGTCCGCATAGCTGAGGGCTTTCTTCGCACTTCTTGTGTCCATACCTGCCCCTCCCTACTCTACTACTACTACCACTTGGTAAGAATTATACAGAGGAGGAATGGAGTAACTTACCTTGGGTAGGTCGCTGGAGGTTTGCTGGAGCTTGCAGAGTTGATGGTTGAGATAGGTTGGTAGTAGTGGGAAGTTGGAAGGTCGCTGGGGGGGTTCTGGAGGTTGTTGTCGAAAAGTGGTAGGTCGCTGGCATGGAGTGGCGGGTCGCTGACGAGTAAAGGCAGGTCGCAGGAGGTAAATGGTCGGTCGTTGGGGGTAGGGGGAGTGTTCGTCTTCAGACTCCCTCCGACTGGAGCTCACTTGTACTGTGGGCTGGTGTCGTCTTGGTTTGGTTCTCGGGTCCTCGTCTTTGGTCCTCGCCCTCCGTCCTCCTGCAGAGTTTGGGTCTTCGTCTTCCGGCTCCCTCCGACTAGAGCTCACTTGTGCTGTGGGTTGGTGTCGTCTTGGTTTGGTTCTCGGGTCCTCGTCTTTGGTCCTCATCTTCCGTCCTCCTGCAGAGCTTGGGTCTTCGTCTTCAGACTCCCTCCGACTGGAGCTCACTTGTGATGTGGGCTGGTGTCGTCTTGGTTTGGTTCTCGGGTCCTCGTCTTTGGTCCTCTTGTGCCTGTTGTGTGCTTGCGCTACGGGTTGGTGCCGTAGTGCGGGGGATCTTGGGTTTGGGGGGCTTGGCCTTGCTCTCGCAGTGTGTGTTGGTGTTGTCAGGTCTTCTGATCTTGGTGCAACTTTCATTGGGTGCTCTGCAGGCTCGTGATCGTATGTTGTAGGTTGTCTGATTCTTGATCTGTCCCTTGTCTGGACCTCTTGATCTGTCCCTTGTCTGGACTTCCTGATTTATGGATGGTGTGTATCTGTTGCGTACCTCGATCTTGATTTCGCTCTTTCTTTTTATATCTCCAGGTCTTCTTCTTTTGTTGACGCGTGCTATGTTGTATGGCAGGGCTGCTACTGTTGTTGGGATGCGTATCGTTGGTGTTGTGGCGTTGGGAGGATCTGGGCGCAGGTGTTGGCACTCTCCTACCTGACCTGCATGGAAAAAGGGTCTAGTGCCGCACCTAAAGATGGTCTCAGGTGAGTACGTCTCTTTCGGCCAGTAGTCTTCAGTTAATGTGGACGTTGCATGTTGATGATGCAGTTGTGTTGGTCTGCAGGATGGTAGACTAGGTGTGGACCTTGATGCGGTTTCTTCAGATCTGTGGGGAGGTGGACAATACTTCTGCAGGGCGCATGCAACTCTAGTTCTAGAGAGGGGTAGTCTACTAGTAACGTTAGCTTGTATATGTCTATTTTTCTTGTGTTGTTTAAGGATTTTTTGTGTTAGCTCGTGATTATATGTTTGGTTTAGTTTACTTAAGTATTGATTAATCAGTGAGCACGGAGTGAGCAGTGAGCATGAAATGGACAATGAGCAAGAACAGGGGTAGTATTTAGGTACCTTGGTACTGTGGTTGGGGGAGTGTGATCCGTCGCCGGTGTTTGCTGTTCTCTTGTACTGTTTACCGAATATTTGTATGTTGACTTCGGTCCTGCTCCTGTTTCTGCTGTAGGTCGTGGGAATCTGTTTGAAGCTGGTCCTTCCTTTTGTTGTGACTTGCTTGTTTGTTAAGTCGTTGAAGTTCGTCTGCTTGTTTCTTGTATGTTGTTGGCTGCTCCTCGTTTTTGCATGTCCGTGTGCCGGCCTCAGGCTGTGAAAATGTTCTTCTTCTGGTTGCGGTCTTCTCCTGTATGGTTGTTGTTGCTCTCTGTTTGGATGTAGTAGAGCAGTTTCTAACACATGACTGCTACAAGTGATGGTGAGAGAGAAAGTGTGATGTGTATTATGGTGATGTGTATCTTAGTGTTTGTGTATTTTTTGGCAGCGCTTCCGCGTGTTTTTTGTGGATCTGAATTTACTAATATGTTGACTAAGGGTGTGGTAGTGCTAGTGTGGTCTTTCTAACGTGCTTTTGGATCTAATTTTTTGGTGATATTGATTTCTTTGTGTGCTATTAGATCTATGGGATTTGTGAGTGATATGTGGTATTGAACTAGTTGTGGCTCCTAAGTGAAGTTGTGTGCATATTGTGAGGTGATTAGTGGGAAGATGAATAAGGACAACAATAAGGGAAAGCAAAACTATGCAGAAAAGATAGAGAGGGTTAAGGGAAGTGCGTAGCTCAAGGGTGGGCGGCTTGGACGTTGGTGGCAGCGTGCGTTGATCTCCTTGCTCCAGTGTTGTGGTGTTGATTTTCTGGATCTGGGCTGTCTTGGAAGTTTGTGTATGAGCTACGAACGTGTACTCATCTAATCTAGCAGATCTGTAACTTGCTCATGCGATCTGGAGTGAGGTTTCTAACCTAATCGCCCAACACATAAAGTTCCAGCTCTTACAGAAAACTTTTGACAAGGTCTTGCCTCTAGGCACACACTCACTTCTAGAAAGTCTTGCACAAGTAGATCTGACTGGCACAGCCCCAATCCAACACTTCACGTTCCTCCCCAAGCTCATACACTTCTAGATCTGGAATAAAGGTGGGGTCTTCAACAAGCCCAGCACCTCTTGTTGCCCTCTACTCTCAATCTGTGACTAACTTCCAAGAGCAACCCTCACCAGAAAACGCGGAGCTCCCTCAGTTCTCCATTTCCTCCCATATATTTTAATACATATACCACAAATTACTACTACTTCTAGGAGGAGACATAGAAACCAACCCGGGACCCATGCCTAACATATTAAAAAGACACCCTACATCACATAAGAAAAATGCCAAACTATACTTCATACCTAATACCATAAAATTACAACCACAATACAGACACGTTGCAAAAGCCTTTGCACGTTTCTTAAAAAACACACATACATTACACCACACACATAAGACTACACACCCAAACATTGCCCAATACATACAACAAAAAAATGCGCATCCACCACCCCACATTCTACATGCCCTCGTAGTCACTATTCACCCACACATAGATGAATGTAACCATCTCCTAAACCCACAAAACTTGAACACAATTTCATGGACCAATACACTTCTACAAACATTACTAAACCTACAGAACCCACCAGAAAGACACATTCACGTTCCACACCCCTTTACAAAGTTTCTAGAAGAAAACCAAAATATTATAAAACATAAAAACTCAATACATAAAGAATTATATGACTTCTTACATAGTCAAATCATACCTCCCTCAAATGAAACAATAAAATTAAAATTCCCTTACCTTCCTAATAAACTCATCAATGAATCACTAAAATGTTTCGGCCCTTTACCAGAATACATCCACCCACCTCCACCCTTCCCCACATCCCTCCTCAAAATTAAAACATTAGTTCAAATCAAGAAAATACATACATAATCACATGGAATGCCTCCTCTCTAAATATTTCCCTTCCCAGCTTACAAACTCTCGTCACGCACACAGACACACCACCAACCCTCATAGTTATACAGGAAACAAAATTATCCGCCACAAAATCTACAAAATATATACAAAACTTATTTCAAGACTACAAACTCATTTTCAATAATACACATACACTTACAAGATGTATTCAACAACGGAGACCATACACACCAGGACGCGGTGGTCTCCTCACACTAATACATAAAAAATATGCTTTCCCGGGCAACATCAAAAAAATCCCCACCTCAATGCACATATCCCCTTACCTTCAAATAATCAAAATCACTAATTATCCACTACAACCATGGATAGTTCTCCACATGTATATGCCATCTCACCCCGAAGATACTAGACTCATTAATGACATACAAAACACTATCACATCTCAAATAAATAACAACTCCAAGCACACATATATACTATGTGGAGACATAGCATTAATTGGACGCCAAAACGGAAACCATAGCACCCCTCCCCAAACCTTAGACTACCAATGGCGTCACTTCACAGAAAACTTAAACCTCAATTATATAAAAACATATACACAATTCTCTAGACAAGGCGGCCATAATTATAGCGATTGGAATCTAATAGATGGATTCTATATAAATGCCAATAACAACACACAATACACCTTTACAACAAACAATGATGTTATTCTCAACTCGGACCACACACCTATACATTTACACATACCAAATAACACCTTAATTAATAGAACACCCACAATCCTAAACAATGACACTATACGCATACTCAACCCCATTCCAAAAGGCAACCTAGAAAAATTCATCACAAAATTCTTTGAAGAACAATCCATGCTAATAGACTCCCTCATAAATACTCTTGAAAATAACAATCAACTATCACGAGTACAATGGCAAGAAGCATGTGAAATCTTAGATACACTCATTAAAGAAATCTCCAACACGCTAGAACAAACTTGTAGAGCCCATCCAACACCCCAATTAACATATAGAACATCTCAACAAGGAGGTTATCTACCACGCAAACTCTCTAAAACTTGGAAACAACATCTTACTACATACCATGTTATACAAAAAACTATAAGACTTGTAAAAAATAATTCTCAATGGCGCAACCACCCCATATGTAATGAACTACTAACTCTACAACATACCCAAATTCCCACTCCACCGCCCCCAGATATGCCCCATCATACATGGATAAATGATATCGCACTAATTGCAAAAAAAGCCAACATACAAGCCAGAAAAATAACCTCAAAATACACCAAAGATAACATTAGAAAATCCATCTCAAAATATAGACAATTATATGAAATTAGCCCTAAGAAAATTAACAAAAAAGTCTTTAAGAATCCAGAATCCCCACCACTAGATTGTATCACAGATCAATTCAATAATATTTTAACTAGCTCCAAAGACATTGCAAATGAAATATTCAACCAACAAACCAAATCCAATAGACCAACAGTACCAACATGTAACTACCAATCACAACATCAAAACAAGTGTACATGTGCAGTATGCCAATACGCATGGCATGACCTAGATGGATATACCATGGACAAAAGAGGTGATCCAGAAATTCCACTACATCAATACCTAAACAGAGCCACATACAACACACGCCTTCAAAATCTTGGTAACAACAAAGCCCCAGGCCCAGACCGCATACCAAACTCAATACTAAAAAACATGCCTCCAAGATTCCATAATTACTATTCCTATTCTTCTCTCACTGCTATAAACAAAAACAAATACCGACCTCATGGAAATCAAGTACAACAATTTTATTATACAAAAAGGGGACCCATCTATACTACCCAACCATAGGCCAATTGCACTAGCTAACACAATATACAAACTCTTCACTAGTACACTCACCTCTATACTATCCTCAGACAGTGAAAAATTCAAAATCCTACATGATAATCAAGAAGGATTTAGAGCAGAGAGAAGTACTGCTCGACAAATACAAACTATAATAGCCGCACTAGAAGACGCAAAATTCACTAACCATGATATATACATATTATACGTTGACTTTAAAAACGCCTTTGGTTCAATAGACCATGCCCGTCAACTAACAATAATGATGGACCTTGGCTATGCAGACGACCTCGCCGTCATAACTAACAAAATCAAACATATACGAATACAACTCAATAAAATTGATAGATACTGCAAATGGGCCGGTATGGACGTAGGTGTCCCAAAGTGTGCTGCTACCGGATGCCCAAACAAATCCAAATTGAACCCTACCACTTTCAAAGCCCTAATGCAAGCCTCTAACATCAATTACCGCAATCTACCGATCCCCACACTACACCAAAATGAACCATACATATACTTAGGCACAAATCTTGTCCCCTCACTAAAATGGAAAATCCAAATCCACACTACAACTACGAAACTCATCAAACGATGCAAAGAACTAACAACATGTCCGGCCACCATGAAACAAAAAATATAAATGGTTGATACAATACTACGCCCAGGGGTGGCTTACAGTTTCTACGGGGTACCATACTCTATGCCAGCTATCAAAAAACTTGATAAAAAAATAATAGCCATACAAAAAACCATATGTGGATTACCAAAATGTATGTCAAACGCAATAACCCAACTCCCACATAACCTATTTGGACTTGAAGCTTTCTCCCTCAAAAACGCATAGCTTCGATGTATAGGCGAACAACTACAAAATGCGTTAAACGATAAATATAGACTTGGAAAAATATATAATGGATTAACTCAATATGTCCTCGCCCAATACGGTGGCGCCGAATACATACCCAAAATTTAAAAAAGTAACTACATAAGATCACCAATAACACGAACATTCTTTTTATTAAAACATATAGCTAAAGCCCACCTTAAAAGTACACTCCCAAACTTCCTCATTAATCCTACATCACTAGAAATACTATGGCACCAAGAAACACTAAATCACAACACACTTAATGCCCAACTCTCCCAAAAGCTTCTACAAAAACTTCTCTCAAAAAATATTTTTGAACTAACCCAAATTACTTTACCCTACGGCACACACATCATGAACAATGAGGACTTCAAAACCTATCATTTCACCCCATCCAAACTATTAAAAAGTGCCCTAAATGTTGCTAAGCAACTATTTTGCCACCCTACATGCCCTACTACATGTCATACTCCTTGTACCATACACCCATACTCTCATATACTTAAAGATTCATTTATCACCCACAACAATAACATCATCCCAAGAAATATCTCCACACCAATTAATCCCCCCACCCCTCAACATACATATCATCCCCGTCCCCCATCATACATCCCCAAAAACCCTACTACATATCCCATTAATAACATCACACGCCATAAACATATCCCAACACACAGACACAAATAACATAAAAAATACCTACACAAAATATCTATGCCAATGGCAACACAATGATAATACATACAATAAATGGCTTCCCCAAAGAGACTTTTTTCCACGACACGACACCAATACCTCCACACAAAACACCGAAAAATTAAAATAATACTACCAAAAAATTCAAAACAAAACATACTCGGATATCATCCTAGCCCACCACCCCCAAGAACAATTCTCAGACTCAAGATCCGTAACACCACCCATAATTATCCCACTCTTAAACCTCTACACAACAGAATGTAATCCCGAAAAGGATATCCTTACATCCTCAAACACAATTCAAATAGTTAACAATCAAGCACATCTATACGAAGAAAATGGCCGACATTTACACACCATCCCTGTTAATTGACTCCAATGGTTATGAAATCAATATAATACAAAATTACAAACCCCTGCAAACATTGCACCAATGATCCAACCTTTTGAAACCGAACTAATATGGCTATACCAAAGATATAAATACCGAATACCAAAAACTGACCCCCTAAAAAATGTGCAATACACAATACCCACTCCCATTTTAGAATCACTAATCTCATCTTTTAACATCGAACAATCATATTTTTCTTCCCCGGTCACATGTTCTACCAAACTCAAAAAATTCTACTCACCTTATGAAAGAGACAAAATATTCGGATCCCTAGGCAAGGCCTTTGACTATAAATGGATCGGTAATGGTATAGCTCACCCCCACAACGAGGAGGACATGGAACAAGCCATACATTGGGCTAGACTTGCCGCCAAACACGATCCAAATAACACAATTACAATCATCATCACACCGAACAACAATTGGTACCAAAACAACAACCAACATTCAAACCCATTTCCAGATTCCCATATCATTGCATTATTCGAGGCAGACACAATACCATACGAAGAACCTACTATTCCACCCGAGTTAAAAAACCCCGAATCGAACCATCCACGTTACAAATACTATGCGTCCACCATCAAAATCAAACCCTTGGCTCCCTAGAACAACTTACTGAACTTACCTCCTTAACATACAATTTAAATATACATCGACTATACACAAAACTGGCCCCACCAACACCTATACAAATCCCTGTAAACAAAAGTAAAAACTGGTCAAAACTAAACTATGTCGACAACACACTAAACTACTCCGTCACACCTCCCCCTCACCCAAACTACCCAACTCATACCACACCAAAATTTAACCCCGCACACAGTTATTACACTGATGGCTCCTTTAAACCAACAAAACAAATAAGCCTGGGATCTTGGCGCAGAGAAAAAGTTGGCTATGGCATATATAATTCTATCAAAGAAATTAAATTAGCCAAAAGACTCCATGGACTACAAAAAATCCTCAGAGCAGAACTCATGGCCATTCACAAAACACTACAAATCATCACAACAAAATACAACAATGAACCTGCACATATATTTTCAGATTGTATAAATGCACTCTATTTACCAAACACTCAAATAACACACCCTACCCTTCATAATAGCCACCCCGACCAAACCATATTAACGTCAATGGTCCAAATGTTACAAAACCGTACACAAATCTCAACCCTCCACAAAGTAAGAGCCCATGCTAACATCGATGGCAACGAACAAGCAGACAAATTAGCAAAAGAAGGCCGAGAAAAAACACACAAAAATTCCAAAGACCCACACGAACATGCCCACGCCACCCCATACTACTTTCAAAAAGAAGATTGGCCTTCCAAAGAAGATACCCCCGACAAAGGCCCGATCAAATTTCTGGGCAATTATCTCAAAAAACAAGACTTCTACAACAACCTTGATACAATCTCACACAACTTCCCTAACATAGAAAAGTGGACTAACAACAATGACATAGACAATGAACTCTCGACAAATTTTTGGAAAAACCCCATCATCACCGATTCACAAATCACATGCCTCATCAAATTCCATACCGGTCAATACATGGGAAACGCCCGTAAGCAACTCTTCTTTGGAATAGAAAGATTCCCATCCATAACATGCCCCATATGCCCCTCAACAGACCCCGACATATGGCTTCATGTTCTACTCAAATGCCAAAACCACCACATACACTCTCTAATTGTTAAAAGACATAATAAAGCGGTATGGGAAGTCCGAAAACTAATCACCTCATACAATAAATCGAGATGTTTTATACCAATGAACGCTGGCACTTTTAATAACAATCCACAAGAAAATACGGTCCCCCCTTGGCTACTCCCATGTTCATGTATGATCCAAATATGTCATTGCAATGCTAGGCTCAAACCGGACATCCTTTGTGTTAAAGGTTTACCATATAATGACCCACCACCCGTTAACATCAACCAAGACTAAAGAAGAAGAAGAAGAAGAACGCCGGTCTCCAAAGGAGATACAACCAAGACTACATCATTCAATTCATTGAATTCACATATTACAACGATAGATTTTCCCCGGAAACAATCCAAAACAAAATAGATAAATACCATCCCTTATTGACGACATCATCGCCCTCGAATGGAAGGTTGACCCCCCTTATTGTAATCACATCCGACGCTCGTGCCACCACCTTTATCCCATCTATGAAAACTCTAGAAGATACCTTCAAGATACCCATTGAAACAATTAAAACCTCCTTTAAAAACATTAACACCATAGCTACTCAATATGCCATGTCCATTCTTCTACATAAACGCAAAATCGAAAACAATCAAGCCCTCCCCGATACACAGGACCCCCCTTAAACTCTTCCCCCGCCTTGATTTACCATGACTAGTTGGTTTTGAGGTTTTCACTACTTGCTCGGTTTGTGGTTATTTGGCTACTCGTTACATAGTGTCTATCCTCGAGAGAGGGAAGTAGTTCCAGCTGTCTAATTCCTTGTCCAGTGGGCATGGTCTTTGTAGTGGAACGAACAGACACTTTATTCACGGCGGCCTTCTCCGGAGACCGCCATTCTTTCTTCTTCTTCTACTATATCTACTAAACACACAAATAACACGCCCTACCTTCCACAATAATCACCCTGACCAAGCCATACTAACATCTATGGTCCTAATGTTACAAAGTTGAACACAAACTACAACCCTCCATAAAGTTAGAGCACATGTCAACATAGAAGGAAACGAGCAAGTGGATAAACTACCTAAAGAGGGACTAGATAAATCCCATGGAAAGGCCAAACACCGGCATGAACACGCCCATGCTACCCCATACTACCTCCAAAGAGAAAGTTGGCCTTCTATTGAAGACATCCCGGACAACGGCCCCATCAAATTTTTAGATTAATACTTCCAAAAACAAGACTTAATTAACAACCTTGACATTATCTCAGACAATTTCTTGAGCATAGACAAATGGACCGGTAATAACACTGACAATGAACTCTCTACAAACTTTTGGAAAAATCCACAATTACAGATTCACCAAAAAATATGCCTTCTCAAATTTCGTACCAGACAATACATGGGAAATGTCTACTAACAACTTTTCTTTGGAACGGAATGCTTTCCACCCATAACATGCCCAATATGCCCCTCCACACACCCAGACACATGGCTACATGTACTCCTCAAATGCCAAAACCATTACATACACTCCCTAATCTTCAAAAGACATAACAAAGCAATATGGGAAATCCGTAAACTAATAATATCCTCCAATAAATCACAATGCTTCATACTTATGAACGCCGGAACCTTCAACAACAAGTCACAATAAAATACTATTCCTTCATGGCTACTTCTATGCACAAGTGAAACCCAAAGATGTCATTGTAATGCCAGATTCAAACCATACATACTATGTGTGAGAGGACTACCATATAAAAACCCCCTACCGGACCACATAATCACAAACCTTACTATCCAATTCATCGAATTCAAATACTACAATGATAGATTTTGCTCAGAAGCTATTAAAAACAAAATTAATAAATATCAACTACATATTAATGACATTACAACCCTTAGATGGAAAAGTGGATCCCCTTATTGTCATTGCCGCCGAAGCGAGAGCTACCACCTTTATCCCATCTATGAAAAGTCTCCCAAAAAAATTCAATATCTCCATCAATCAAATTAAAAAGACATTCACAAAAATCAACACGATTGCTATCCAACATGCGATGTCCATCTCCTTCACAAACAAAAAATTGAAAATAACCAACCTCTCCCCGAACTAAGTGGTAGCCTCTAAACCTCCCAAAAGCACACACATCATCTCTTCAAAATATGCCTTGTGGCTCTAACCTCGTCCTAGATCCGTGGTTACTAGTTACTAGTTACATATTTTTGGTTACATAGTGTCTACCGTCGAGAGGGAGGAGTAGCATCATACTACTAAATCTATGTTTTGTAGACATTGGTTTAGTGGTGGAACAAATAAACACTTTATTCACTCCGGCCACCACAAGGGAGGACTGAAGTTCTTCTTCTTTAGTGATAAAATTCAAATATAAAAATGACTATGATAAGATTACGATACCAAAATGACCATAACAAGGTTCAGATATCAAAATGACATCTAAATAAAGGATGTAAATGACGTTCTTTCTAGGGATTGTTGTCAGGATAAACGCGCCGGAAAACTAAGCGAGTGGTACATTATCACCACTATGAATTGGTGTGTGGCCTCCTATACAAACCAAAGTAAATTGTAATAAAAATGGTCTAAACTCCCTTACAAAACTACTCCTCAAACACAACTCACAACAATCCCTCCACTTCCTGATTATTAACTCGACACTCCTCTAAATTTTAATCTCAAATTGAGCTATTATATAGATGGTTCTTTCAAAGAATGGACAGAAGTTAATCTAGGACATTGGCTCTAGGAAAAAGTTGGGTATGGTATTTACAATCCCATCAAAGAAACCAAAATAGTCAAAAGGCTACATGGCCTCCAAAATGTTATTAAAGCAGAGATGATGACCATCCACAAAACTTTGTGCACAATCACCCCATAATACCCCAATGAATTGGCACACATCTTGATGGATTGTATAAATGTACTATACCTCCTGAATACACAAATAAAACATCCAACTCTTCACAATAGCCACCCGGATTAAACCATCCTAGCATCCATGGTTGAAATGTAATAATGTTGCACACAAATTACTACACTCCATAAAATCAGGGCCCACGCTATTAATGATGGCAACAAACAAACAAATAATCTAGAAAAGATGGGAGTCATAATGCCTACTGTGATCCCAAACACCTCTACAAACACGCCCATGCAACCCCACACTATTTTCAAAAATTCAAAGGGCCCTTTATGGAAGATATCCCAGACAAAGGCCCCATCCGATTCTCGGACAAATACCTCAACAATCATGACCTTGTAAACAACCTAGAAATAATTTCCAACATTGACAAATGGAAAGGCAACAAATACATTGACAACAAACCCTTTACAAACTTCTAAACAACCCCATTATCACCGACCCATAAAAAAACATGTCTAATCAAATCTCATACCGGACATGACATGGGAAATGCCCAAAAACAACCTTTCTTTGGAATATAATGATTTCCATCTACGACATGCTCCATATGTACCACCATGGATACATGCCACATAGCTACACATACTACTTAAATGCCAAAAGCATCACATCCACTCCCTCATTGTCAAAAGACACAATAAAGGGATGTGGGAAATTCAAAAGCTAATTGTATCCACCAACAAATCTCGGTGGTTTATACTCATAAATGCCGGCACCTTCAATACAATCCACAAGAAAATACGGTCCCTAAATGGCTACTACCATACACATGCGGGACCTAAAGATGTCACTGTAATGCAAGACTCAAATTGGACATACTATGCATTTGAGGCCTACCATATAATGATCCCCTACCACACCAAATAGCTCCAAATTCCACTATCCAATTCATTGAAATCACATACGGCAATGATATATTCTCACCTGAAACCATTGCAAATAATAGAAATAAATATTAGCCACTTATTGATGACTTTACCGAGCTTGGTTGAAAGGTTGATTCCCTTTTTGCCATCAAAGCTGGCGCCCAAGCCACTACCTTCATCCCATCAATGACATATCTTGATAAAACATGTCATATTCCCATCACTTCAATTAGACATACATCTAAGAACATAAACACCATTGCAATCCAACATGTTGTGTCTTTTCTTCTCCACAAACGAAAAAATTGAAAACAACCAACCCCTCCCAAACTTACAAAATCATTCATGAAACCTACTTACATCACAAACCTTAAATACAAGCACCGTTAATTTTGGGTTCCTAGTTTCCCATGTGTTTGGTTTTTGTTACGTGATACATAGTATCTACCCTCAAGAGGGAGGAGTAGTTCCATACTACTAACCTCAAACAAACACTTTATTCACGCGCCCATGGCGAATTGACCCCCTCATTGGGAGTTATCCGAGGTGGGCCCCATCTTAATTGCGTGGGGCCATTTTTCTGGCCCTCTTATTTTGGGGGGTCCAAAGGCTATTTTTGGATTTTTGGGAACAAATTTGGGACCCATGGCTATTTTTACCCACGTGACCCTCCCTTTTTATAATTAGGGCCCCATCCAGAAATAAAATAGGTGCCAAGTTTGGCCCCACCACCTTGTGGCCACCTCGGGTAACTCCCAACGAGGGGGTCAATTCGCCCTGGGCTTATTCACGCCGGCCCCCAAAGTTCTTCCTACTTTTGGTGTGAACATGAGCCGCAATTCGGTGGGACCTGCAGCGTTCTCACTCCACGTTCCCGATCTTGTTCTCATGCCTTGTCCATGTTGAAGTGGCGTCCCGGGATCCGGGTGCGCTTGCGCCCCGCCACCGGCAAAGTGGTGGCTTGCCAAACCTACAGTACGCATAGGATGTGGTACGTATACATACAGTACAGTAAGCATACGTACAGGGAGGGCTTCCACCTCCTGATTTCGATTAGGGTTCCAGTCCTTCCGATCGCAGCATTGCTATGTTCTCGGACACACACATTCCGCGCAGCAGGAGCACAATCGATTCTCGGATGCTGAAGCAGCAACCGCAGCAGGAGATCGTGCAGCAAGAGCACATCACATGATGGAGGGCGCCGATTGAGCGGAAGATGGTGTTCCAGCCCCTCTCGTGTTGCGCACTGGACGGGGTGCAGGTCGTGGATCACTCTACCACAATCCACTTCGCTGTCTCCAAGCACCACCGACTTTGCCTGTGCCCCAACCTGCGCTCCATCTTGATCACAGGTCAGAACAATCATCCTCAGGTCCAATTTTGCCGTTCTTTGCTGCACTGGGCAGATGAGTGAAATCGAGTTTAGGACTCGTCTGTGCCGTCCCTATAAAATCTTTTTCGGGCTTTTCCGTTTTGGGTTTTGGAAATTTGGTCTCAGGGTTAGGTTTTGGTCGGAAGTGCAGTGACGCACATTTTGTGTTGCCTGTGATGTTCTGGGTTGGAATTAGGCCGCACTAGGCGGATCAATGAGATCGAGTTCTAGGACTTCATCTCTGTCATCTCAATTTCGTCTTGAGAGGCTCTTCTATTTTGGGTTTTGGATTACAGGGTTAGGTTTTGGTTGGAGCTGCAGTGACGCACAGTTTGTGTTCCCTGTGGTGTTCTGGTTTGAAATTTGATGTAGTGTTGGAGTAGATCGGGGGAGACCGGTTTGGTTTTGTGCCGTCTGGATCTTTGAGGTTCGAGGGAGTGGGATTTTGTGATTGTTTTAAAGGGGGAGGAAACTGGTCAACCAAGTGAGGACGATGAACTCAGCAGGGGCGTTGCGGAGGAGAATACACCACGAGAATGCAGCAGGCGACCGGTTAAACGAGCCGCTGCTAGCGCAGCGCAGCAGCAGCAGCGACGAAGACGGTGAGCGCGAGTGGAAGAAGCGGGAGGATCTCGTGTGGACAAATAACCTCTCCCGCCTCCTTGCGCAGTGGGCGCAGTGGTTCTCCGCCGTGGTGCTCGCGGGCGGGTTCCGATTCGGCAGCAACCTCTTTATGGCAGTGATCGGCCGCCACCAGCTGACCAAGACTCCCGAGGATGACCTCTCTCCCGTGGTGCTCTCCCGGTTGGCCACTCTCCAGCATCGTCTCGCCATTCCGTTCGATGGATCATTGCCCGGGCATCAGCACGCGCTGAAAGCGCTCTGGCAAGCGTCGTTTCCTGACAGAGCCATGCCGGGGCTGGTGTCTCCACAGTGGAAGGACATGGGCTGGCAAGGAAACGATCCCTCAACGGATTTTAGAGGAGGCGGTTTCGTCTCGCTGGAGAATCTTCTCTTCTTCTCCCGCAGATTTCCCGTGATTTTCCAGAGGCTTCTCCACAAGGAAGAAGGGCAGAGATCCGAGTGGGAGTATCCGTTTGCAGTTGCGGGGCTCAACATCACCTTCATGCTCATTCAGTTGCTGGATCTCCGTGCGGCCAAGCCGAGTTCTCCTTCGGTGGCGTCGTTCTTCAACATGTTGGCGTCGGATGAGGATTCGTTTGACTTGTTGTACTGTGTGGCGTTCAAGTTGCTGGATGGACAGTGGCTGGCGCAGGGCGCTTCGTACATGGAGTTCAATGCCGTGCTGCAAGCCACCAGGAAACAGCTCGAGAAAGAGTTGGCATTGGAAGACGTAGATCGTGTTGAGGACCTCCCTTCCTACGTTGCTCTTGTGAGTTCCGTCGCATGATGTAATATTAATTTTTTAGGATTCCGCACCTTCATGGTGTATTCTTTCCCCGGAGGAATTATTTTTCGCTCATCTCAACCGACTCTCGTTTCTGGAGACTCTTTCGGGGGTTGTAAACTTGTAGTGTGTTTTTTCACCGGGGGTTGAAGCTTACGAGCTCTGAGCATTCGTTCTGCTGTATTATAAGTTTGGTTCAAAGAACTTTTTGTGCACACCCATGTATATTTGGGTTAGCGGTTAACGTTTTGTTGCTTATAATTACAGAACCTCGAAAGAACAAGGTGACCTGCTGCCGCATTCATAGTAAGCTTTCGTTTTCCCTCTCTTCTTCCGTCACATCACATAAAGGATAGTGAAATTGTTCCTTACTTGCGTTTCTGTAGAAGTGGGCATGTCCCTACTTTTTTTACTCTCTTGGTGAGAAGATCAGGATAAAGTATCTGCGTGGGAGTGGTCACCTTACCGATGCAGAATCAAGTTAACAAAGTGGGCTCCAGGTATAATTACTGGAGGAACTTAGTGAGCGTAATGTAAAGACTCTAGACTGTATAGACGGTGTACGGAGTGGAATTACACTACTGTACTATTTTTCAGTACTTTGTTTTGTGCCAATAAAAGGAGAGCAAGCCTGCACGTAGCACTGGTGGGGCCGGGAAAGTGGCGATGACACATAATTGGCAGGGGTGTGGCCACTAGGACAGGCTTTCCGGGAGCAGTGGGGCCATGTCGACACTCCAACTGGCTAGATTCAAGTGTCAAATTCTCAGATGGGGTAGGAATTATGTCTCCACTTTCGACTCATAGATTCTGCATGAAAGAGAGCCTTTTCGGAGCTGATGATCACACACTGAAGAGCTCAAGGCAGCTCGTGTTTGACGGAGCCTTAGAGTGTATGGGAATCAGCGCGGGGAAGCTCGTGTTTGACAGAGCCTCGAGGGATTCTCACCGAGCTCGACCTGCGGAATTCACAAGAATCTCGGCAGATTCCGGGCAGGTTGTGTAACATGTGACGTGATGATCAGGACTCATGGTTGCTTAGCTTGCAGTTTTCATGACCAAGTCGGCCATGGCCGGATTGATCGTCTCGGATCCGCTCCGTTGTCACTCCCCGGAGGTTTTGTAGAGCTGCCCTCAGATTCTGTCTTACGAGATTCTCACACTCCTATACGTTTTATAGTTTCATTTGTGCGCCTCTTAGAACATCACCCTTTGAGAGATGAAGCGTCAGAACTCTTGACAAGCTCCAGGATTTCAAGGTTTGGGTGAAACCAGGAATTCTCTCCGTTGCAGGTCCATCATGGCGAACGATGACTCTCGTTTCTAGCACGTCTTTCATGGTCAGTTTTTGTGGCTAGTCTTTGAATTGGCTCCTTGTGGCGATCGAGGATGGGGACGATCACGATGGCGAATTCCGCAGCCGCGGCATTGCTGAGCCTGCAGATGATGGCCGCGCAGAGCGGCAGGGTGCAGGGGCTCAAGCGCCGGGTGTTGCTCGCGGAAGAGGACGACACGGCGAGGGTGTGTTCCAGGGGTAACAAGAGCGTTGCTGCTGCTACGGCTGCTGCGATGCTCGTTGAGGAGAAGGCGTGTCTCTGTGACGTGTTGCCGGAGGGTGTTCTGGCGCAGTGTCTCTCCTACCTCGACTCCTTCCAAGACATGGCCTCGTAAGCATTCATAACTGGAGATTTTCTGCCGGTTATACTCATTTGGAAGAGTCTTCATTGTGAGAATCTGCTTTGCGTTCCTCCCTGATCTGATATAGAATGCAAGCTTGAGGACCTGCCTGACATTCAGGCGTCGCTTAGTGGAGTTTCAAGTCGAGAAGACGTTTTTGACGATTTTTGAGCTTGAGAGAGTCTTGAAAGCGTGAGATAATTTCAGCGACGAAGTCGTTTTTGTGCTTTGTTGCAGTTCGGTTGTTAATATAACCGCATCGGCCGATGGAAGTACCATGATTCTGTTGATGGAAGGGCCGTGAACTTTTGATGGAAGTGGTCGAGGGTAGAATTACAGTTCCTTGATTTCTGAGAGTCGGATTTCTGGACACCGCAGTAGAAGTGATCCATAATTTCTACTTTGGTGGCAGTTGTGGGCGTCTCGTCCCGTTAAATTCCCGTTCGATGTTTTTTGTCAGTTCGCGAGGATTGTTTGATATGGCGATGGCTGTGAAGACCAGGAACAAGTTACATGATGTTATTTGTTGTGAGCCCTGAGACAGGAATGAGGCAAATTACTGTCATTTCGTGTTGCAAACATAGCTGCCTGGAACTGGAGAGTCAACTTCTGGTGTTTCATTATCTCTTAGATCAGCAGTTCCACGTCAGTACAGACACTTCGTCCACTAGCAGCATGGTCAAATGATGTGCTTGACCTAAGTTAGCACCTTGGACATTGGCAGGGCAAGCAGAGTGTGCAAGCACTGGCGGGAAGGCATCCGGCAAGCGCTGGCTTGTCAAACCAAGCTCAGTTTTGCAGGGTGGCGTCCTGACGACGACGCCATTTCACGCTTGGTAGAAGGAGCCAGCAGCCTCAAGGAACTCAACCTGTAAGACACAATATTCTCGTCATCGTATTCAAATAGTTTTCAAATACCTCAGTTTCTTTCCTGCTAGAACCAGTGTCTTCTCGAATTGGGGATGTTTGAGTGTTTCTTTTTTCTTTTTTCTTTCTGATTTTGTGGATGAGCATAATGTGCAGTTCGAATGGAAGATGGGGCTGCCGAATTACGGACGAAGGGTTGCTCCAAATCTCCTTGGCCAAGTGTTGCCCTAACCTCACCTCCATCTCACTCTGGGGCGTGACAGCCATCACCGACGCCGGCGTCGTGAATTTGGTAAACCTGGTCTCTCTTTTCATCCTCCACCATTTTCTGGAAGAACTCTGTATGTGTTCTTCTTACCGTCTCTAGTCCATTGCGATATCTATGTCATTTGACTGTATTTATAGATGGAGTTATCAACCATGCAGTTTCGGCAGTTTAGGAAGCCCTCTCCAATCATGAAATCCGCCGAAGTAATGAATTTTCCTCCAAAACAGAGAATTAGTGGTTAAATCTGACCAATATTCGGTGGTCATGTAGGCCACAAAGGCAGTGTCACTCGAGCATCTCAACGTCGGTGCAACCTTCATCACCGACATCTCTATTCTAGCCGTTGCATCCCACTGCAAACTTCTCAAGGTTATTGTTGGACTACCTAGATATTTTGAATCTATGTGCTCCTAGTATACAGTCCACTCCAAGTTGGCTGTAGGTTATTGAGATGTTTTTGTATCTAATCTTATGTTTCTTCCCTCCTTTACAGTGCATGAACCTTTGGTGCTGCCGTCACGTGACTGTGGTTGGATTGCTGGCATTAGTAGAGGGCTGCCCTGACCTCGAATCTATCAATGTGTGGGGCATGAGTATTTCTCCATCTTCCCGGCGTCGTCTAAAGCAACTCAACCCAAAGCTCCAGCTCAAGCCTCTTGATGACGATCCTTTGCAGCATCTTTAACCACTGTAAGCAAAGAATCCTTTCCAGGGTCTATGTATATGACGGGCCTGGTAATGTTGTACATTTGTGTAAGAGTTTCATGACAGTTGTGCAGTTGATATTAGATAAAATGTGCAGTAGACTATGTGTGGAATTCATCAGGTGAATGGACCAGAGGAACCGTGCATTGTGAATAAGGGAGCCCAATTTGTGCTACCACATTTATTAGCGGATGAGCTACATTTGTGAGTTCACTGCTCTGCTATTTAGGACTTTCTCCAACGTTTTCAGGTTGATTCATGAGGTTCTAATCAGAGTGTCACTTTTAAAAAGAGTCATTACAAAGTGGCACCTCAGAAGCAGAACTTGGAAAGTTTGCAATATGTTTCACAAAAATATTCTAGTGAGGGTTACATGCATGGGTATGCGATAAAAAAGATGCTGGTTTTCAATATCAAATGGGCATGGTTGCTGAGTGGAGAGATGTTTCAGAGCAGGTCTCCATCTGAAACTATCGGTAGATTTCAGTTAGCAAACCTCTGAGGGAGACTGCTACTTTTATGGCCACCAACCTCTTCAATGGTTTCCCTCTCTTTGGACTTTGTGTACTTTGGCCACATGCCATTGAAACCGTGGCTCAGAAGATAAGAAGGGATCCATGTTGAATCTGCAGTGATGTATCTCATGAACTTGGAGCTGGGGTGGGTGGTGTTCCTGTGGTGGTGGCTGTAGGCAATCTCGAAAGCAGCCACATGATCATGGTGTGACACCCTGCACATCACGTCCTCATCATTTGTGCTTTTATGTGGCTTACACAAAATGCGAAGCATCCGACCTTCAGTTCAGATCTTCATGTTGAGGTGTATCCCTTTGGCAAAATCCATCCAGGTGCTGTGACAAATGTGTAACTTGGCACAGCAACCAACCATCTTTTAACCACTTGATCCTTTAACCCTTTTAGGATGAGAGGCCCATAGGTCACTTTTGGAGTAATTTGTGAATTGGTGGACCAATACTTCATCTTTGTTTGATTTGTGGCCTAATTTAAGCTCCTTGGATCCGTGCGCTTCCAATGAATGTGGTGAGGATGTGCGCCATGGTATGATGAATGAATTATAGTGGTGTTTGTAGTGACCAGTCGCAATGAAATGTACCCATTGGGTAGATGATGTAGTGAATATTCAATAAAATGTACCCACTCATGGCATTTCCTAGGCCTATTTGTACATGTCATCTATAAAGGGTTAACGACGAGTGGTACCAAATTGGATGCAACAAGGTATTTGGATTATCTACGATGCAACAACAAAGGCTTGTCCACATCACATGCCGATTGTGCTTTCCCGATTATGTGTTGGCCGGTTGGAGCGTACTTTCAACATATTTCATCAAACTTGCTGCAGAAACCACCATCGTCGTGAAAGGGTAAATGATTAAATGCCATAATGGCATCATCTCCTAATGACATGGTTTGGTTTGGTCCTTTCTTGGTGCAATTGAAAGGAGTTTTCCCACTGTAGGAACCCCTCTCACCAGATAATAATATACCATATTCTAAAGCTCAAAACCTCATTTCTGAGTAACAAATATCTGCATGCAAACAACTCCTCAGAAAGTCCTACAGTAGCATGACTTCTATGGAATCACTTATTTTTAACAAAAAAATAATATTAGTGTCATTATGTCATAATAAGTGACACTCTTCATCTATATTAGTGACAGTATTTACAAATGTGACATAAAGTACCAATCAACTCATTATTGACTTTCAGGTTTTGTTCGCACATGGAGGTTTATACATCCATGGAAAATCTCTGCATCCACGGAAACCAGATAAGGAGAAATGTTTTTACAAAGGAGAAGAGAAATTAGTTTTGTATGTTCACGAGTAATAAAAAAATGTGCAACCGTAGGAAACCTTATATACGCACGAAGTTGTTTCACAAATATCTAAAGTGCCACTTCTAGTATACTTTCCATACCTTTGTCTTTATTGTGGTTACTCATAGATATGAGGAACATACATTTTCATTTTCTAAAGAATTTTGAAATACCTAGCAATTGTATAAACACTTTCTACATCCAAGCTAACTCTAGTCTACCTCCACAATTTTTGTCATGATTTTGTCCTCCGTGTCATTTATTCCCTCACTACTCTACCCGATGCGAATCCATGACTTTGTACCACTTTCCCACCGACCTTTAGTGTGAAACAAATCTTTAGTATTGGTGACACTACTACCTTGGAATTTGTGACACTATTTATCATTTTTAGTGAACTAATCCTCACACATCTCATTCCAAACAATCTGTAACAAGAATTTGTACAAACTAATGCTCTACTATAGTAATGTCAAGGTGTACAAACTAATGCTCTACTATAGTAATGTCAAGGTGTACAAACTAATTCTCTACTATAGTAATGTCAAGGTGATTCACAAACAGATCGGACAAGGCCAAATGTCAAGACGCCAATCCTACCCATGGCAACCATGGCGGCGCCAAAATCGGCAATGAAGGCGTTGGGCAAGGCGGCCAGGGCGTTTACGCGGCCATTGGTCGCGGCATCATTGGCAAGGTCCTGGTCAATACGGAGCACGCCCTTGCTAGCTTGCAAGTGGTGGAAGTAGCTGGTGTCGAACGTAAACTCCGAGGTATCGTCCAGGGCCACGTTGGTGGTGCCGCCTTTCACGTCCGGGCACAACGATTGCAGCTTGTGTAGGTAGGACAAGTTGAGGTTTGGGTCCGGTTTGCCTGTTCCCTTGAAGTCATACAACCGGTCCACAAAGAATAGGCACTGTGACACGCCCACCGTATGCGAACCTATCCAAAATAGACACATTAGTACATATACTTACAAATTCATAGACACATGAGTACACATACACATAGAAAGAGATGCAGATAAGTACACATCCCCTTAAGAATAGATACGCAAAAGTAGACAAAGAAATACTCCTTTCCTTCAATTTACACTAGCATGAAGAAAGTGTGTTTTTATTTGGTCACTACAGTGAATTTATTATTATTGATGTGGATCATCTAATTTACATCAAACACATGCATGTCAAATTCTGATTGAATATTTGTTTTCAAGCAAGTGTGTGCTCATTGACGATTGCATGTAAATTTCCAATTAGTCTACAAACTTGAACTACTATGGTCAGCAATGGTCCACAACTACATTCGGTGAAAGGTGTAGTTAAAGATGGCCTATGATAGAAATTGAAGCTTGGAAACAATTCATTATGTCACCATCACAAAGGAGAAGGTTTATCTAGCCAATGAATGTTGTGTTACTTTTGAGAGTTTGAGTTTCAAAACACACTACTGAATTCTTAGACCAAAATGGTTAAGAAAGTGGAGAGCCTTATGGTTATGTTTCTGGATAATTAGTTACTTCCTTATAAAGGCACCACGGCCTTGGAGTAGTGGTTTGGGTCATGGCACACTGGTGAGGTGGTTGTGAATTCAAGTCCGATTGCCGGCATGGTGCCTACCACCATAGTCCACCCAATTATGGTGGGGGTCCCCAGGCCTCGTTGTATGGGGAACCACAAAGCCTTGGGGGAGATGACATGTCGGTTGTCTCTAAGGCAATTAGTGTAGGGAAGCACTTAGTGTAGAAAAGTGTTTACCCTCGAGAGGGGGGAGTAGTTCTATTACACTAGCCTATGTCCCATGGCCATATGCTTAGTGAAGAGAATGAACAATCACTATATTCACACCGGTCTCCTTCGGAGACCGGAGTTCTTCTTCTTCTTACTTCCCTATGAATGAATTGAAAAGTCACCCGAAGTTTCAATAAGATACCTCTTTTCATTACTCTAAATAGACGTTAGACCTATGGAAGAGCTCTAAATAGATGTTAGACTTGGTGGTCTCCACACTAAAGTCTTAATAGTTTGAGTCACCTTTTTTGAAAAAGTTTGCATTAGATACTATGATAAATAATACTTGTCTTCCGATGAGTGACGTGATCATGAACTATGTATAAGTACGTACAGGTGGATTTGATGGCAAAAAAGGAGGGGGTATCTTGTTCAAAATCTGGGTGAGTTTAGAAAGAATAACAATTTACTAGGGTGGAGGTAAAGTTTACCAAGTAGAGTGACCATGTCTTCCTGTGTGAGACCGAGGTTGGTAAAAAATGGAGTAGCTTCTTCCACAGTCATGTTGGGTCCGGGTATCTTGACCAGCACATCGGTGCCTGGCGCACTACCATCGAACCGACCCGTCTCTGTATCATAAGGAGCTCCACCAAGCTGCAAAATAAAACCAAAATCACCATTTTCATAACATTAATTACCAAGGTCCAATACACAATAGTGGGGAGCAAATCAGAAACACAAGGGTCCTACCAAAAGTGGAATCCATCAAATCACCTCTTCTACTTGTATTCAACTTCAGCCAAAGGTGATCTATTAAATCTGGGGAACAACTCATGAAGGTGAAGGTTTTTCCAACTAATGAATGTTATTGACAATTCTACTAAATTAACCCTTTAACGTCTGAGTGGACCACGAGGGGCTGGAAGAATCTACGAGCGTAATAGATTATGCAGAATAACATCTAAAAATTGGATACATTTCATCATGATCCCACTGCACGAAAATCATTGTAGTTCGCCAATGCCAGGAGATCAGGGAGATTTGTTGGGAAGCCAAGGTGTAGCTCAAGGTGCGTTTTGAAGAGGAGAGAGAGAGAGTTATATCAGTAAAAGCACAAGGGTTAACTGTGTGTGAGGAGTTCCTCACTACATTGTCATTTTAGGAAACCCTCTCCAAACATGAACATGAAGTGTATTCTCATTCGGGTAAGTGGAAAACTGAATATCTTCTTCATGCTTACGATTTGGACGGAATCGCGAGCAGCAAGGGCGGCTATGTCGGCGCACGACACCACGCCGGGGCAACTTGCTTCCAGCTGCGACTTGGCGTCGCTGATGACGCCGTATCCGCGCACAGACAGGTTGGGAGTCACCGTTTGCTCCGTCCCGAGCCCCGTCAGAAGCAACGATGCATCGCATCCCTGAATGTACAGATCATTCAATCCACCATCTAATCTCAGTACTAGCTTCAGCCAGCTTGTAGAATTCAGACTCCTCGGCCTAACTCTTACCTCGACAAAGCAGTCGTGGAAATGCAACCGGATGAGGCTGGCGGCGATGGTTCGGTCGGAAGCTACAGCTGCACGGACCGTGTCTTTGACGATGGATTCGGCTCTGGAGCAAGTGCTGTCGTAAAATCCCACTTGCAGCGCTACGTTAGCGAAGGCTACAATTAGCTGCAGGGTGACGAGCCAGAGCATCATGAATCGCGCCATTTTGGCCACCTCGGAATCAATCGGGTCCAGGCTATTTACGAGTTCGAACTTGATACTCCGACCTCGGAACTGATCCACTGATTTGAGGCGAAAGCACACACACTATCGTATTCCGATTACTGATCCTCGAATCTCAGTGGAGGTACGTATGATTGAGTTCACTTCATGAGATGTCTAGATATAAATGGCCCAAGCGACTGTCGGGCAAGCAAAGAACGATTCAGGTGGCACAGCTTGCAAATTGGACTGACTTTGCAGCACCTTTAAAGTGAATCCACCATGATAGTACTACTGATCATTTGCTAGGTTGCGGCACCACATATTAGTCAAGCGGAAGTGAGTTTCGTCCTGGTTTCAGCGACTTTGAGCGGAACCGCAGAAGCGAGGCGCAAGGAACTTCATAATCTGCATGCGCGTGCAGTGGCAGAGATATGATTAAACCGAAGCTAGGTGCGGCAAGTCGGAGGAGGATTCCTGGTCATTGTGGCCGTCGACTCCTCGTCCTCCAAATCATATCTAGCGACATCACCGATACGGCCGTTTCTTATTAGTTTTTGCATGCGATCACGAGATTAACCCTTAAATGTCAGAGGGTGTTACTGATAGCCACAGTATTCTACATGTATGGTGTTGTATTTCAACATCATAAGGATCACATACTGAAATCGGACCTCCTAATGAAAGATGTTAGTGGAAGAATCTTCAATCCAAAGGTGTAAGTCTTGCTAAACTTGTTTGATACATTGTTTGTATTCTACAAAGGAAAATATATGCTTCAACATATGGTTTCCAAATGACGTTTAAGGGACAACCCTTGAAGGTATGTGGGGGACCATGTGTACAGTCATGTATTTTGCTCTCAGAATTTTAAAAATGTATTAACTAACTTTAGCAAGACTCACACCTTTGGATTATAGATTCTTCAACTAACTTCTTTCATTTGGAGGCCATTTCCATTTCTGAACCTTGTCATGTTCAAGCATGACACCATACATGTAGGATATTGTAGCCATCAGTGGCACCTTATGGCATTTGAGTATTAAGGCCTACTAGCACATGAGGTCTTGGAGAATCTACAAATGTAACAAATCATGTAGAACACCATGTACACATTGCGTACATTTCATCACGACCCCACTTGACAAAAATCACTGTAATTTGCTAAACACACATTCTCACCACAAATCCATGCAAGTTATCTTAGTTTGCAGATCATGTTGTAATGAACGTGCAGATTTGCTATTCGCAAATTACTTCTAAAATGACCACCTATGGGCATGTCATTCTTAAAGAGATAATTTTTTCCTCAAACACACAAAAATTATATGAAATTGGGATCTATGTAGATTGCGGCCACGGAAGTGTACGTTCGTGGTAGATCTTGATTGGGCACGTGAGGATTCATAACCGTTCTCAAGGGTAGGCAACATATATGTATTACAACCTTCATGTAATATAAAGCTCTTTAATCCATGTATGCTCAGATTCGTGATACCCTACGTGCACGGCAGTATGGTATATAATTGATTCGCAATGGAAAATGTCCAAAATTATTGGAAAATTCAAAAAAATTGTCTAGGTGATACCCATATATTGCCAAAGTGATACCCACATAAGACCTAAATGATACCCACCTAATGCCAAATTGACACCGAGGTAATATCTGAATGATATCCATGTAATATCTAGGTGATACCCGTTGAATCCGTACCACTGTGATTTGGGAAAATAATTGTTTCCACAAGTAGGTGTCAAATTGACCACTCCGTATGGTTCTAAGGTGGGTAAAAAATATTTCAATTTAGCTCAATTTATTGTAACATCATGTGACAGTGGAGTCATTGGGTCTCGAGCCAGTGAAAACAAGGAGATCTGAAATCAACATAATCTGAAGCATATGTAGAATGTGGTCACATGTGTGGTAGACAAGGGGGTTGATGACTGTTCGTTGGAAGGGTATCACCCGGGTGTCTGAACCTGGTGAATTGATAACCGTGGGCTGTGTACTGTTGCGGTGCGAAGTCGTGGTCGGCGTTGATGGCTGCGAGTCAGCTGCAAGCCAAGTGTGGTTGGCGATGGTGCACTGTGTACCGTCGCCGATGTGCTCTGGACGCTGCAACTCACAAGTACTGTATCAGTGTAACGGATTACACAACTGATTCGGTCAATGGGAAGAATTGCCTTCATCTCTTTCGTCCACCACCTCGGACGAAGAAGAAGAACTCCGGTTCCTGTTGGGGACCGGTGTGAATATAGTGTTTGTTCACTCACTTCACTAAACCCATGACGAGGGGACATAGGGTAGTGTAATAAAATCACTTCCACTGCTGCGATGCATGTATGCAGGATCACTTAGAAGTTAGGGGTAAAAGGTCTAAGAAGCCACATTTGGATTGCACCATGATATTTTATGTGTATTTGACATAGATGTAGGAATTAATGTGTACAATAGTTACAATGGTTTGTATTTGTGTTGAGCCCTATCCAATGAAACATGGCATGTTCAGTTTAGATCATCAATGCACCTACTGCATGTTTGAGGAGTTGCAAAGTGGTCATGTATTCTACATGTACGGTGTTGTATTTGAACATGATAAGGTTCAGATAATGAAATGAACTCCAAATGAAAGATGTTGTTTGAAGAATCTTCAATCCAAAGGTGTATGTCTTGCTAAATTTTAATACATTTTTTGTATTTTTTGCAAGGTACCGGGAAAGCTTCTTCTTTTCCACATAAAACTTAGAGGTATTCATATTTTTTACTTCTTTTTTTCCCACAACAATTCGTAGTGTAATTCGTCTTATTGACCATTTGGATTATCAATCTAAAACACATTAATTTCACAAAAAATTAAAATGCAAATTGGCAATTTTTGAACCTCCACTCCGTGCACAATTGTTTTGAATATGCTACACCCTTCTTCTACCTCTAAAAATTGGTGTACTAGGAACTAACATCATGCTTAACACAATGGTAATGGATTTAGACCTTGTGTAGTGCAAAAATTTGACATCAAGTGAAGTCAAAGTCTGCTTATCCAGTGAATGCAGGGAAGAAAATGAACCACTTGTTTGACTTTAAACACTATAATCTTTCAATCCGTGCGGTCAAAGTTTATGAAATTTTTTGAGTATGCTATTAAATAAGTCGTATTTGAGATCCTACGATCAAACCTAGAAATCAAAGTTTTTTTTCCTTCTTTATTCATTGCATTAGAATCCAACAATTTTGAAGTGTTTTTGGTGAGAAACTATCACGGTACCTTACGGGTGAAGGACGAGCCAGCATAATCTAGACGGCTATAGATATTTTCAAATACCTCGCTGAAGGGCCATCCAAATCAACCCCATGATCCTCTTGTGTCCAAATTTGCCTTTCCCGATTTGGTTTTGGCTTGGTGAGTTGAACAATGGCTTTGTACAATTCAGCCATTTTCTTGGCCAGCATTTGCCTCAAGAATAGAGGCTTGTGTTCCGAATTAGAGCGACCAAGGATTTCAGTTTACCAAATTTGTGAAAAAGACTATCATAGATGAGCACTTTGATACCCACTATCTGCCCAATTCTTGAAAAGTTGTGGGTCAGGCTTGCCCTCGGAATAATTTTTTTTGAAAAAGGCTTGAATCTTGCAAATTGCAGGAGAAAAACTTAGTACATGGTACATCACAGGATCGTCATGTCACTACACTAAAGATGAATGACCATCTTTAGTGTAGTACAAATGAGGTTGTTTTTCACACTCTAAGTTCAACACATTGACCCTTTAACACCTAAGTGGACCATGAGAGCTTGGGAGAATCTACAAGGATAATAGATGAGGCAAAACATCATCCTGATATTGGGTACATTTTAGCACGACCTAACTTTAGGGAAATCACTATAGTTTGCTAATCACTACATGGATTGGAGATTGGAGAGATCCGCTAGAAAGTAACGAGGAGCTTGAAATGCATTTAGAGGACGTGAGAGACAATGGTCAATTGTGGAAAGAGTTAGAGGGAGTCTTATTCATGAGCGGTGAGCAGAGAATTCAACCACCGAGAGCAGAAAATATTCAAATATTCCTAGAATATTTTGATATTTAATGAATATTTGAGGAATATTTGAGTGTCCCTGAAAAGTGTCAAATTTAGAGTGTCAAAACAACCCTATTTTGACTACACTAAGCATCTCATTTAGTGTAGTCTACACTAAATATGAATCCTTACACTAAATGTAAGAATCACAATTAGTGTAACGACACAACAATACACTAAATGTGAAACATTACACTATATGTGAATGGCAGTAAAAGTTGGATTTTTTAATTTTATTTGTGCACAATTAGTGTATGAGAAAGCTTTGCCGCAGTGAATGAAAAACAACACTATTCAAAGGAGCATAAGTCACTCAAAAAGGATTGTAATTACAGTCATGAGATGTTTTTTGACATCTACATTTTTGTAGATGTCAAAAAACATCTCATACGTTTAATTTGAAGAAAATCTGAGTAAGTTAAAGGCATTCAAAGATTTTGGTGGTGTAAATTAAACAAAGTGGCAAAAATGAAGGAATATTTGTATAAAAAAGACTAAAATCATAAGTTTGAAGACATGCAATATATTTAATAAAATAGGGGTAAAAAATATATACATGAGGAAAATAAAAGTAGAATTGCAAATTCATGTAAAAATGAACTCATACATTAATTTGCCATTGGCAAATTTGGGACTTGTTATCCTTAAAAGTAAGAACGATATTTTGCAATAATTTCCCAAAGGTGGGGAAATAGTTGCTCAATAGTCCAAGTGCCATCTAAACCTAATGATAAACGGCATCTAATCATGGCTTTTGGAGCATATGAAATATGTTGAGAATCAACCATGCCTTTTACATCATTTACGGCATTTGCTGCTAATGCAAGAAAAAATTGCTTACCCGGATTTTGAAGCTTCCCGGACCATTGACCGTCACCACGTGGAGTATTTTGTCATGCATTTGCTTGGATAAGTTCGGTTTTTTTCGCCTTCCAACGCTTCGTCCATGCGTCTTTAATTTTTGACATAATAAAAGTGTCGGCGGGTTGGCAAAGGTGAGTTGCACAAGGAGGTAAGTATTCTAAAACGGTTCTTTTTACCACTAAAACGGCCGTCAACCGAGGGGTTACATTGTGGGCTGTAGAATTGTCCACCCACACGTATTTTATATGATTGTGGATGTCCGGTTGGTAAGCCCTAGCTTCACAAAAAATTATGGAAACAAAGATTGGTCCATCCATCCTTTGGGCTCCGTACCATAACTAACACCTAGAATAGAGTCGTCCAAACCTCTAATTGGATAATTACTGTTTGGGTTAGAAAATATCAACATTGGTGCCTCTATTATTGCTCTACGGCCCCTGGAAATCATAACCACCATGGTCATTGCCTTTCCGCTGGCAACAACATCCGCGTACTTCACGGAAGTATCTCCACGAAAGCCAAGGATTTTACCATTGTCAAAATTAATGGAAAAGTGAGTTTCGTCCAAATTTTCCATCAAATTTTCATCAAATTTGCCCGAAAGAAACCCACAGTGTAAAATATCTAAATGGAAAGCCGTATTCATTTCAATGTATGCTTCTTTTTCCGGACTACAAGTTAGACGGCCTCTTTGTGACAATAAAACTATACTATAGGCATCCATAAAATGGAAAATCCATACGTTTGTTATTTTCTCTGTTAAAAGAACATTATCCTTAGGGTCAGTTGATTGGGAGTTGTAAGGTGAATCCATCGATAAAAGAATAGAAAGGGCCACTTTTATAGGGATGACGGGAGAGAATTTTACCCCGGAGGTGCGGTAAATATTAACCCCTAAAGGACCAAACGTCCCCGCGGGGTCATTTTGGATTTTGGGCATGTACCTACAATTCGAAAAAAAATCCTTTTTAATTGAATTTTTTTTTTCAAGATAGGATCTGATAAGAGCTTCGTGGAGATGTTTCTATATTTTTTTTTGGATTTGTGGTTTGAAAGTTAGTACCACTTAAAGCCAAAAGTGGGACTTTGGACACCTCCAAAAATTTTGACAAAAGTTTCTGTTGACATTGAGATTTTTCACACATATAAAGAATATTTCCTCATTTAGAAAATTTCAAAAAAAAATCTTGTCTTTATTGTAAAAAGGCATTTTATTCCAAGTCAAACATTTTCACACATTGTCGGGCAACGGGGGAAAAAAACTTCATCTTTTCTACATAAAACCTAGAGATCTTCATATTTTTCACTTTTTTTTTTTCAACAACAATATGTGGTGAAAACCTTCTAATTGACCGTTTGGATTATCATTCAAATACATACGTAGTTCACAAAAAAATAAAACATGAAATGGCAATTTTTGAACCTCCACTCCTTGCACACTTGTTTTGAATATGCTACACCCCTTTTCTACCTCTAAAAATCGGTGTGTTTGGGAATAACTTCATGCTTAAGACAATGGTAAAAGATTTAGACCTTGTACAATGGAAAAATTTGATACAAAATGAAGTCAAAGTCAGCTGATCTACTCAATGCAGGGATGAAAATGAACCATTGTTTTGACTTTAAACACTAAAATCTATCAATCCGTGCAGTGGATATCAACCAAAATTTGATGGCATGTTTATATCAAAGTCTATTTTAAGATCTTATGGTTGAAAATCCAAATTTCACTTTAAAATGTGATTTTCATGTCTCTTTTTGACAGTGGCAGTTTTGGACTGGTTTAGAGCGAATTAGGTGGTGGTCCTTTAGGGGTTAAATGATTGCACCACCTTTGGATATAGCCATTGCACCCAAAGCGAACGGCGGGGCCCCGGTCTTGCGGCGGCTTTGGTGAGAATCCGCTTTCGGGTGCCCATGGTGCTACGCGTGATTTCGGCGGGTTGGGGGTGCCAGCTGTTTTCTACAGGGAGGATGCTGTCGCGCAGGCTCCACCAACAGCTAGCGCGGACGAGGTTTGTTCGATGTTGGCCGCATAAATGCTCTAGAAATGCTCTGATGGCGCGGCTAGTGAGTCCAGAAGTGCGATGGAGGGCGTGGTCCTCCACCATCCATGCCACTACGGTCCGTCGTGTTTGGATGGTGGCAACTTGCTGAACCGCTCGACGACGGGGTTGGGAGTGGATGATTCCGTCCCTGCGGAGACGAAAAACAGGAGTTACATCTGTGGTTTCTACTCGACTTGTGCAAATGGATGAACTTTGTGGATGAATTTCATACCTGGGGGTGGTTGGAGCATTGCCTGTTCGGCGGTGTCGTCTTCAGCGGTTTGCGGAAGGTGGTCACGGTGGTCCATGGTGAGCTCGGGCGATGACGGGGCGTTGAAGACGGCGGACGTGGATTGGTGGTGACGTGGTGTCATTGGTGGGGGCCGCAGAGTTGGCCATCAACCGGATTTGTGGGGCCGTAGAATTTTTGGTGTCGCTGGTGGCGGCCGCGGAGCTGGCCGTCAATCGGATTTGCAACCAGGTTGTCGTGTCGCTCCTTCCCACAAGGTTTGCGAGCGGCGGAGTGGCCCCCGACCTTTGGAGGTATAAGCCCCCCCTCCTCTGGTGTAAGTGGCCCCCGACCGCGACCTGAACTCCAAACCAAAAGTCCTCGCCATCGGTGCCCTCCAGCAATCCCAAATTCCCGAAACTTCAGAAACCCCAAACTCCAGAAACCCCAAAAACTCGTATCTCAAATTCCAAACTCCAGAAATCCCAAACCAAAAATTCCAACAAGCTCTATATTCCGCCTCGCTAAACAAATATGATCCAACTTTACTATACCTTCCGTGAACAAACAAGGTGAGAGAGTGCAAGAAAGGGATGGAATTATAGATAGGATTTCAATGAAGAGAATAAAGGCATGACGGCCGGTAGGCGATTGATTGGGGGTAGAGAGAGGTGGGAAATAAGAAAAGTCAACATAGAGAATAAAGACATGACGGTTAGTAGGCGGTTGATTGAGGCATCATTAATGATGTTGGCCGCTAACACTAATTGTGAACTTGTTCGCAAATAGTGTAGTAGGGTAATTACACTAATTACGTGGCTACACTAAATGGGATGTTTAGTGTAGTATCTTTTTACTAACATTCCAATCATTTCATTGAAAAGGCATTTAGGTACATTGAATGTTACACAAGATTTCAGTTATTGCAACATTCACTTGTAAAAAAAAGGCTACTACAGTTGCATTTCTTTCAAATCAATATATGGACATACTTATATTGGTGAATGTTGATTCACCTTATTTAAGTCCACAACTTCTCCATGATCACGTTGTGAATTCTGCTTCTTCCTTTGAAAAAAAGTTCTCCTGAAAACCAAACTATACATTCATTAAAAACCCTATTACATGGTGAAAGTGTTGAGGCAAAGTTGCCACAGACCCATCTTCATGCAAGATTGACAAAATCTCAAACAGAAATCAACACAAGTCACTTACAATTACAATGTTTACACACTAACCAAGCATAAAGCTTACAAGTCCATGTGACTGAGCAGACAACATGTCATCCAGTTGTTTGTTGCATTGACTCCTTCAAAATGTACTGAAATGTTTTGGTTAAGCACCATCCTCCAGAGGCATTGTAGAAAGGGCGCAAGACTTCTCATCCCTGCTTTACATCATTTTGGTTTCCTCATTAACCCTTTAACCCTTTAAGGTTAAGGACAAGCAACCATTTTGGGGTTGTTTTGGCACAATAATCTCAATCGTAAATGCTACATGCCACCTCTATAAAAGGTTTAAACTATGATAAAAAGGTGGTGGAAGATGGGCTTCTATTGAAATTGGCACCACAAAAATCAGTGCAAGCATTGGTGAACTACAATGATTTCCATGGAGTGGGGTCACAATGAATTGTACCTCCTGTGGAGATGTTGTTCTGCATGATCTAGAACACTTGTAGATTCTTGCAAGATAAAAGAGCTCATTAGCCTTAAAGGGTTAAGGCCTACAAGCTCACGAGGCCCAGAAAAAATCTACAAGCCTAATAGATTATGCATTAACATCATCTACACAATAGGTACATTTCATCACGACCTTACTTCACGAAAATCATTCTAGTTTGCCCATGCCAACATCGATTTTGGTTGCGTTGGTCCCGGTAGATGCTCATCTTGCTTTGCCTCTAATTTTTCCTCAAATTTTCCTTGGAGGTGGCCTACAGCGCTTGCTACAAGGGTTAGTGTTCCCAAACAATCCAAAAATGGACATTAGGCCTTAGAAGGTTAACCCTTTAAAGCCTACAAGGCCCTTGGAGGGTCAATTTTGGTACTCTAGGTGTCGTAACTATTCTCATTATTGGTTGTTGTCGCAGCGGTCTCGATATCGCACTTCGAGCTCAGCGGGAGCTTTCCAACCCATCTCTCTAATCTCCAATCGATGCAAGCATTGACAAACTTTAAGATCTACATATTTTTCACTTTTTATTTTATTAATCAGAAGAGGTGGTGTAAACCTCCTTATTGACCATGGAAGTTATCATTCTAAAACATATTTTGTTTCCAAAAAATTGAAACGTAAATTGGCACATTTTGAACCTCCACTCCCTTGCACAATTTTTTGAATATGCTACACCTCTTTTCTACCTCTAAGAAATGGTGTATAAGGAGTTAGTATTATTATCAATATGATGCTATAAAATTTAGACCTTGTGTAGTACAAAACTTTGACACCAAGTGAAGTCAAAGTCTGTTGATCCACTCAAAGCACGGGTGAAAATGAACAATTTTTTGACTTCAAACACTATAATTCTTCAATCTGTGCGGTCAAAGCTAATATAATTTTGTGAGTATTAAATGACATCCTACGGTTAAAACTAGAAATATTTTTTTTCCTACCTTACTCATTGTACTAAAATTGACAATTTTGAAGTGTTTTTGGTGTAAAATTGTGGAGAAATTTAGGGGTTAACTTGTTGGGTATGGAAGATTATCCTATACAGAGATGTGTTATCATTTGTACAGTATCTTCATCACAACTTAGCGGTTGGACCACCAAATAATGCATTTGAAGTGAAGGATGATATTTCAATGTGGGACCTGTAGATAGTTGTCGTAGTCTACTGGTTCGTAATTCTCAAAGTTAACCAAAATTAAACTTAAGCGAGCCCACCTAATCAGATTGTTTCCAAAGATTTTTATTGTGCATTAAACTCTTTAAATCTTAACAACACTTCACACTTAAATACCCGAGCACATCTCAAAAGATGGCTTTCCCAATACCTTAGAAACCGGGAAACAAGTAACCACAAGTGTTTCAGTTAAACTCTATTGAGCATCACAGTAATTTTCGGATAAGTTTTTACACTACCTGAAAAGTCACTACCCTCCGTTCTTGCAGTCTAGAGGCCACAATATCCACAATCTAACCCTACACCTTGAAAGAGTTAAAAAGGTTGCACCCGGTTTTCCGGTCTTCACAATCTAGCGGAAAACTTGTCCGGGTAAACCGTTCACGCAAGCCCGGGTTCCAACTACAACTACACCCAATGAATCAAACAAAGGAGATACAAGACTTACAACAAGTTAGTGCTAAGCAAATCGTATGAGCAAGACAACCTTCCATGGGGATCGTCAGAACTCGTCCACTGCAAGGGTAACAATCCCGAAATTCTTCGGACTTAGGCTAATTTGGGATCTCTCCCGGTGTACCAAGAGGGGGGATATCACCCCTCCTCCCCATCAATCCAAACACTTCCCACTTAAGGGTGGCTATCATAATAGCCGTGGGCTTTCCGGATCCCATCCGATAAAACAACTCTTCCGGGTCTCACCGGTGAAGGGCCTGGAGTATAGATCCCGGATCTTACTCCACCTATCTAACCTAGATATCCTACATCCTTGGGAAGTCTCTACTCACACTCAATCACATAACACACAACAAGTTACAACCTTGCACACCTAGCAAAGACATACTAGGAGGACTCAACTCTCTCCCGGTCTATTCACACAAGCTCAACAAAGGCTCTAGACACAAGCAATGAAGGCAAGACACGAGCAAATCAACAAAGAGAAGATTATTTAACACAAAAGCCCAAAGCTCTTTAAGTACACAAAGGCTACTAGCTACCCTCCAAAACTAGATCCCCAAAAGGTGGAAATGGCATCGAGAGAGTGCACTAAAGTCAATAGCTACCCTCCAAAAGTATATCCACAAATAGATAAAATGACATCTAGATCCTAAAATTAAAGGTAGCCCAGTCACCGGCGGATTATCGGTAGACCGGTAAACCGGAAGACTCCCGGTCCGGGACCGGTAAAACATTCCCTTACAAAAGTAAGTTGCCAGAGAAATCACTTAAGTGGTAGTGACCGGGTGCGCAATGGGGCCCCATCGACATCACTACTCTCACCCTAGTGTTTAAATCTAACAACTTTTATCAACATCCTACCAACTGGTACGATAAATCAACAATACACATAACATATAACAAAGGCTCAACCGAAAGATCCATCCGGAAGAGTGGAATTATCTTCCAGTAGATCCATAGAAGGATTGACCGGAAGATTGAGTTCAAAAACTCAACCACCTTCCTCAATGTATTTTCTTTTGCAATCCCTTCCCACTTGTTTGGGTCAATCTTGAAAAGCGTTCGTGTTACCGGTGGAGTCTTGTTGTCCGAGATGGACTAACTCCCGGATGTGCCTTGTACTTACACCAATCACCTATCACAAATTCCGGTTCGGCCCGGAAAACATAAGTATACCAGACAACCAGTATATTTTCTCCGTAAAACTTACTAGACTAACAAGGATGTAGATATCGCAAGTATCTAGTAACACAAGAAATATAACAACATCACAATTGACCTCTTTGAAGAAGTGACTTGGAAAACAAGAAGTTGGAAGAGGGTTTCCCGGTTGACCGGGAAGACCGAAAAAAATAATAGAAAATTTGGGCAAGACCTAAAGATGATAGAAGGATGGAGAAAACCTAAGGGAAAGACTTGCCACAAAGCTAAGACAATAAAAAACAAATGATATGACACCAACGTAAACTCACAAGTATAAGAAGTCACAATCTATGACATATATGGTCTAGATAGAGTCCACGGGGGGAATTTTTCTCTAGACCGGAAGAAAGTAACTTGAATCACCCCGGGGAGAGAAAAATGAGAGGAGCCTCAACAAAGAAGTTGTGCAAACAAGAAAAAGATATTACTTGGCAAGAATCACCTCAATGTCTTGCCACTTCCTTGTTGCACAATCTCCTCTTCAAAACCATAGATTCTTCTTCTCTCTCCTTGGAATTACACCACCTCTTCTTCTTCTTCTTTGAAAACCACCTCTTCTTCTCCTTCCTTGAAAACTACCTCTTCTTCTCCTTCCTAGAAAACCACCTCTTCTTCTTCTTTCTTGCACTAAACCTTGTTGCACCTCCTCCTCTTCTTCTTCAAAATCCCAACTCCAAAAAAGATCCAAACAGAGAGAGAAGGAGAAACTTTGAGAGAGAGAGAGAGAGAACTAGAGAGGGAGATAGAGGGAAAAGTTTGAGGGGGGAGGGAAATTAGAGAAGAAGGGAGGAGGTCGCTAGAAAAGGAGAGAGGATTGCAGGAGAGATAGAGAGTTCTAAAGAGAGGGGGGTTGGCTTGGGAGGGGAGGTCGGTTGCTGGTATCCGGGTGATACCCGGGAACCCGGGTATCAGCCCATATCTGGGTTGATATTTGGGTTGGCTCGTACCCAAGTATGTTTTTCTTTTTCTTTTATTTTGTTCTTTTCTTTCTTTTTCTTTTATTCTTTCCTTTTCTTTTCTTTTCCTCATAAAATTAAGTGTCTGTAAATGGGAACTAAAACGTCTACAACAACAATCCTAAATCCTAAACAACTACTACTAGCACTACTAAGTATACTATCTAGTTGATGAAGACTTTGACTAGTTAGTTTAGTCTTTAAGTGGAGATTTGGACTTTTGTTCCGGAGATCTTGCCTGGTCATTCTTTCTCGGCCTTTCCGGGCACAACTTTGGTAGTTTAAAGGCCCGGTTTTATCACCACTTTAACACTAATTAATTAGTTAAGGATTTACCGTCTTTCACTAATTATTATACAACCTACTTCTACGTTATACTAACTACATTCCCGGTTATCCAAGACTAAAATTCACAAATTAACTAATTTTTTTGGTAGAGGCAACCAATTGGAAGTTTCAGACTCCCACAATAGTTCTATACTCCTTTAAGTGCACCTTTTGTGGCTCCTTTAATAGTTCATAATCCAATTATGTTGTACTTGTGTATAGGTCAAAAATATTACCAAAATGATGGCAAGTGATTTGTGGAAAATATGAGTACGTGAATGAAAGAAGTATTATCTTCAGTAATTGATAACAAAAATATAGTAAGTCATTGTTCAAATTAAACAAATGGATTTGACAATCTTACTCAAAGTTGTAAGTGAAGATACTTTTGTTTTAATAGTGATCATTATCTCTTATTTTTGGCACACACAAGTTGCTATATTGGCAACTTGCGGCAATGTGGCCATGTAAAAAGAAGATTTCACGATTAAGAACTAAATCTGCAACCACTCCATTTGGAGGATACATAAATATTATCATCACACGTATGTTGCATGTAGCCCTTTTTTTTAGGTGAACTGATGCCTTAAGACAAATAAAAACATTGTGGCAAGCGCCCTTTGCTTGCAAAATGAGTTTAATTTTTTTTAAAACAAGAGTCTATTCTACATCGAGTGGACATTAGCCTAAAGACGATCCAACGTAGGTGGTTGTGCCTTACTGAGGTGATCTTGTGCACGGTTGGGTGGGTTGCAGTTGCCTCATGGCCAGTTTTCAAGGCGAGCATGTTGCATCAGCTGCCTCTCCGCGCTCGCAGGTGCAGAATTAGTCGCCAACGTCGTTGGAATATGAATACGTTCTTTGCCTTACATTGCTCTTAATCTTGTTCATTGGTTGTTTTCCATTGTTGCCCTCCTCCGTGGCCTCTCGCCACCTCTAACTAGGGTTCTCATATCGGGCGGACTAGGGTCATTGGACAAGACGGACAAACAGGCATACCAGACCCGACAAGCGGACGGTCCGAGCAGATGGCCAGAAGTACGCCCAATAATTTTTCTTAGTTTAGAAAATTTGATTGTAAAAAATACGTCACATTGTGACATGTCCCACCACGCTAGAACTACGACGTGGGCGTCAACGTCCGGGCAGGGACGTCACTTGGTAGGGGCCGGTACGTCCCCGCCCTAACGTCCCTACCCCTCCCAATTTACTTTTTATCAATCTTTGGATGGCCATAACTTGCTCATAAATGATCCAAATCAATCTTATGAGGTATGTTTTGGCATCTACAAAAAATGCAAATGTCAGAAAACAACTTAAATGCTTGATTTGGACTATTTTTGAGTGAGTTATGGCCATTTCAAAGTTTTGAATGAAGAGAAGACTTGGTTGTCCGTGCCCTCATGTCACCGCCCTCACGTCTGCGCTCTAGCATCCCCCCTCACGTCCCCGCCTTGAAGGTAGTCCCTTGCTTAATGCTTGCAAAACTTGGCTTGGACCATGCCAAGGCTATTCCTTTCTCCTAAGGATTGGGGAAGCCATTGATTGCAGTTGGCTATTTTTTTTAGGTCTGACAAGATCTTGACATTCCCCATTAATGACAACGATTCTGTCTTTGCCAATATGTGGGAAGGAACCCTATATTTGAGGTATGACTTTGGAGGTCGTACTCCCCTCCTCTCCCCATTAGATTTAATTATTTGGTTGTCTTTCACTACCACTTCCTCCTTCCCTCTACCTCCATACTTAGATCATTTAATTAAATGTCTTTCATCCTCATCCCTTAGACCCATCCTCCCATTAGATTTTATTACTTTGTTGTCTTTCTCTATCACTTCCACCTTCCTTCTACCTCCATACTATGCTTATTTAATTAAATGTCTTTCATTCCCATGCCTTACTTCCACCCCCATTAGATCTATTTAGAACGAAGGAGGAAGTGGTAGAAAAAGACAACAAAGTAATCAAATCAATAAGGGGGAAGGAGTAAGGGATGGGAATGAAAGACATTTAATTAAATAAGCATAGTATGGAGGTAGAAGGAAGAGGGAAGTGGTAGCGAGAGACAACAAAATAATTAAATCAATAGGGGGGAAGGAGCAAGGAATTGGAATGAAAGACATTTAATTAAATAAGCATAGTATGGAGGTCAACGACGATACCGTGTGAGGGACCAGAGAGCATTTGCGGTGAGCGGCGAGTGGTGAGTAGAAAAGAAAGACCTAATTTTTTTTTAATTATATATTTTTTCTAAAATTGGATATTAAAATTAGTTTTTAAAGTTTAGACTATCTAAATTTGGAAAATATATGGACCTATTCCCGTGGAACATTTTATTCATTCCCCCTTATGACAAATGTACATGATTTTTGACTCATTGGAATCTCAAAGATAAACTATAAAATTTGGAAAAATAGTGGTTCCATTACCGTGAAAATGTCACAAATTTCCCCTTTTTGCAGATGTAAATGACAACCCTTTTTGTCTTTGGGTTACTTTGTCGGATGATAAATTGAGGTGGAGTGGTGAAAGTTGGAACGAACGATACGCGAGACATATTATACACAATGTCACATTCGTGAAGTGGCATAAACATTGAATATATATATATATATATATATATATATAATAATAAAAAAGTAATATGCAAACATGATACAAGGCAAAGACAAAACACAACAATACCAGCCACTTGTATAACAATCAGTGTTATAGCAACGTCCCTAGTTCTTGTCTTCCTACAAAGTTTCAAGCAAACTTTCACAACATAATTGTTCTAACTACGGGTATGAGTTCCTAGAAGTTGAGTGTTGCGGTGTGGAAAAACAAATTCTCTAGCTTGTCGAGCTTGAACATGACCCCATACAGGAAGTATAAATGCTTGCAATTAATCCAAGACCAACCAAATTGGTTGACCTTTGCCTGCATTGAAACAAAGCCCGGACATGTTTAAGCCAAAATTGAGTTCAACGTAACAATGCTCCAAGACGTGGATAGTAGAAGGATCAATTTCAAGATCTACAATGCAATAAATCTAGTGAAGGTGAACATTGGGCCCATCCAAATCATTGCCTTCACCGTAGGGCCGACCTCCATTGATGAAGTTAGGCAGCAATTGGCCCGCCCGAACGACGCTTCACCACTTTGTTGAACTGGAACGTGGGATGCTTGTCAGCGTCCTCAGAAAGTGGATATGCTACGAGGCCAACACCATCAAAATTACTTAATTGGAAGTGTTGGTGGAAAGACACTTCTCGCTTTTGTGGAAGCTGAAAACGAACGCGCTTGAGGGCAATGATCTCCAACCGCTTGAGATTGGTGCTTCTTAACATGCCAGATTTGTGGGACATTTTTTGGGCAAGTAAAAACCCACTTTTTGTTAGAGTCCAACACACAAGGATGAACATCGTCGGGGCATAAATAGAACCCATGTCGCTAGATTCTACCAATGTAATAGTTCATCCACTTTCCGATGTATGTGAGCTATATAGTGGCATTTCTTCTTTTGGATGATCTATATTGTGCATCGCTTTCTTGAGAGGCCTTTAAGAGCCTAGCATGCTATACTAGAGCAATGTTTAGGTCCTTGGATGACATGTTTAGGTCCAATCGGTAACATCATGGTTGGATTCCTCTACCCCGCAACATGAGCAAGTCGATTGTGCCCGACAATAACGTTGTCCATACATTCCTGACTTAGAGAATCCTATGCGCCGGTAGTTAAATCGACATCCACATCTAAGTCTACGCCTTCACCAACCTCTCAAAGAACTTCACTAGTCCTCTAGACCTTGGCCGACTTGGTCTCCACTCGAAGACAAAAGAAATTGATCGTCTTTGGAAGGAGGGGGGTGAGTCAAACTTTGATCATGGAGGTACTTGGTCAATATTTTGTCATGTGCATTGCATTCAAATTAGATTGATAAGAGATGTGATTTGTTGCAGATTCTCAAAGAAATTGTCATTTGAATACATGTTCATATAGCTGAGGAAAAGAAGAAAAGAAGGAAATGCGATTCTTCATTTCTCAAGTAGTAAGCAGTTGAGGAAGGCAAGGATGGGAAGATGCAAGTTCTAGAGGATGACTTAGGAGATATCCCTTGTGCCCTATCATTAAAGATTGGTGAATGTGAGAATTTGCCAACTATCAGAGAGGATGGTGCAACGCCATTGGTATACATGGAAGACGACATTAAGGACTAGGGACAAGGACATGGAGGGCTAAAATGTTTAAAAGTGTGCTCTAGGGGGCTGCCAGCAGAAGCACCCCTTCAATAGTGCCTACAACAAACTCCAAGGCACATTCAAAAGGGGTGCCATTACAGCATCCCATTGGTGCTGAATGAAGATTTTATTTTCTTTAAACGTGCAATAGGCCTTGTAATGCACTTTCCAAATTGGTGTGGCACAATAGGAATTGAGCTTGGAAGAGTGTATCATGCGCGGATGAAGTATGTCAATACAAAACTTCATTTAGACATTGCTCTCTCATCTAATATCCATTTCTAATGTGCCACACCATTTTAAAAACTGCATCAAATTTTCAAAAATATGCCATAGAGGGCCGCCGGCACCAATACTTTTTTGGAAGTGCCTACAAGAAACTCCAAGGCACAATAAAAAGGGGTGCCAATAGCAGCACCCCCTTGGTAGTGAATGATAAGTCCATTTTATTTAAACCTTGCTACAGAGCTTGTGACGCACTTTCTAAAATGGCATGGCACATTAGGAATTGACCTTGGAGGAGTGTATCATGTGCGGATGAAGTATGTCAACACAAAACTTCATTCAGACATTGTTCTCTTATCTACTATCCATTTCTAATGTGTCACACCATTTCGAAACCGCATCAAATTCTCAAAAGTGTGCTCTAGAGGGCCGCCAGCATTAGCACTTCCTTAGAAGTGCCTCAACAAACTTCATGGCACTTGCCTTTGGATTGAAGATTCTTTAAGAAACATCTTTCATTTGGTTGTCATTTCAATATTTGGCTACTCCAAGTTGATATCTCCATGTACTCTCATTGTTTTTGTTGCTTGTTGACCGAGATTAATGGTGCCGGCATGGGGGCTGTGGGGGCCAACATGGGAGCTACCGGTGCCGGCAGGGGTTTGTAGTTCATATACAGACTGGGAAAGCGAGGCCTATCAAGGCTCTAGTCTTTTGTAATCTAAATCTGGAGGTGAAAGAAAAGGTAGTTCACATTTAGCGATGGAAGCAACATTCATTAAGTTTTGGATTGTTCAGCCACGAATAGGATTTTGAAGCTGGGTTATTGATTTCGTAAGGCAAGATATCATTGCCTTACGAATGCTCAAGAAACGTGCTCATATGCATCTTTTGACAAGTATGACATCCATTTTGAAGCATGGACTATGTTGATCTTAGCTACGACCACGGTCTTTTGGATGGCTTTGGGTGGAAAAGTGATCCTAGTGGTTGGTTGCTAACAAGGCTAAGGAGGCTTGTCGGTGTCGGCACCTCCTAAGCATGTGACAATACTCACTCAGTTTCATGGAATCATCCAAGAGGATATTGATGAGTGGATTGCACAATTCCTTCTGTTGAATGTTGTGGCTTCTAGTTTCATTGCGTCAGACTGTAGACATGACATTGAAGTTGAGCAAATAGATTGAGGGTGCAATCCTTAAGAACATCTCATTAGGTGAGTGTTTTCATTCTCAATGGCCAATCGTCACTCAAAAGTTGACAATTTATCTACAAAAGCATGTACCTAGGGTTTAGATTTAAAGAGCCCACTACCTGACTTTTTTTTATTTCTTTTGGTTTTGTAAAGGGAGATATGGTCACTTTGAAGACGTCATTGCTGCAACAAGTGCAAGTATAACTTATTAAAAGTGGCTTTTTATGCACTCAATCTCCGTTTAATCGTTTCTAAATCTGATTTTTTTAAAGTTCAAGAGCTTTTATTCCTGCAAAAAAGAAGCTAGATCAACGTGTTATTGGCTTTGAAGCCAATCCACTCATTTTTAGGCTCTTCTTTGTTCTTTTCAAGAAGAAGCAACAATTTTATCAATTTCAGCCAGACCTAAACCTTTGGTGAAGATGAGGTTCTAATTTGTCATGTGGCAAAGTGCAACTGTTTAAGTAAGTTCATTTTTAAATGGCTTTTCCGTCTTTATAGTGGAATCATTTTAAATTATCTTTATTTGTATTACCTATTCTTTGGCAAACTGATGGCCTCTGCAATGTCTCTTCCAAAGTCAATTACACTTCTGACATATGCCGGGACTATCACACATGCCTTTGCTACAACACATTTTCCACCGTCAATTCATAGGCGCCGTGGTTTCAACCTTGGCGTTAATTAGTTTGTATATGTGGTAGCAATAAAGGGCAGTGAAAATTCAACTTAGATTTTTTGTATGAGTTGTCGTGATTTATGTGGCTTTGGTTTTGCGAGTATTGTTCCTCTTTCTTATTTAAATATTTTTTACTTCATTCATTGGCTTCAAATACGGAATTGAGATCCTCCAGCCTAGATTTTGATTTATGACAAAGATATATTCCATACATACGTTTTATTTGGTGATTGGTTGTAAACATGAACTAAATTCTCTTTCAATTTAAATATTTTTTACTTCATTCATTGGCTTCAAATACGGAATTGAGATCCTCCAGCCTAGATTTTGATTTATGACAAAGATATATTCCATACATACGTTTTATTTGGTGATTGGTTGTAAACATGAACTAAATTCTCTTTCAGCATTGGAAGTTTGTATTTATCTTGGTGTGTTTGACATAGTTCAATGTTCCATATCGTTGGTCTAGGATAACTAAGTCATGTATGTAGAGCAGAAATAGACACAGCTTAATGTGAACTACAATTATTCTAACAAGCTAGGGGTGACAAGTGACAACCCTTTACCGTTTGAGAGTTTGAAACTCTAAAACAATCAAAAGGTGTTCACCATTGAGTAGCTAAAATTAAAGTTTTTATTTTTTGGTATTTCATTTTGACCAATAAAGTAAAATTAGTTGTAGGAATTAATAAGATAAAGGAAAAATAGAAAGTAACATAAATAGACTCACACATAAAAGGTACTTACTTTCATTCTTATCAACATATAGTAAAGGGTGTTGGTGAATGAAAATAAGAGCGTGGGATAAGAAAAAAATGCCCTAATAATATGACTTAGTAATTGTTTTTTTTTAAATCACCTCCCAAAGGATCCAGGTAATGGCGACCCTGTTGTGGCATTTTGTCACAAAATATCTAAATATGTCAATGTCCCGTATCATTTGTCAAAGCAAAGTAAGTAATGCACTCCCTATTAAGCACCACGGTCTTGGTGTAGTGGTTTGGATCATGGCACACTGGTGAGGTGGTTGTGAGTTCAAATCCTAATGCCGGCGTGGTGCCTACCACCATAGTCCACCCAAGTATGGTGGGGGGTCCCAAGGCCTTGTTGTATGGAGACCCACAAAGCCCTTGGGGGAGATGACATGTCGGTTGTCTCTAAGGCAACTAGTGTAGGGAAGCACTTAGTGTAGAAAAGTGTTTACCCTCGAGAGGGGGGAGTAGTTCTATGACACTAGCCTATGTCTGGTGGCCATATGCGTAGTGAAGAGAATGAACAAACACTGTATTCACAGCGGTCTCCTTTGGAGACCGGAGTTCTTCTTCTTGCACTCCCTATTCAACTTCAGCCATATGTATTTATCTACAGTATTAGGCATCATATATCACCCTCTCTTATTGTACTTATCATTGTAAGGATTTTTTAATGCACTTATCAATCTTTCATGACGTTTAATTCCACGGCAATAGGATAGTATACTCCACTACCAATATTTGTAATTTCTAAATAATATAAATATTGTCCCCCGGTTATAGGATTATAGAATAATAATCAACTACCATACTTGATAGGATTCCACGGCTTTAGGCCTAATAGTTTATAATTCCAAAACTAAAACTAAATACCTGCTTATAGTTCTCGGCTCACCGCTCACTGCTTACGCTGACTGCTCTCCGACCGCACACACCGTTTCCCGTATGGAGGTAGAAAGAAGGAGGAAGTGGTAGTGAAAGACAACCAAATAATTAAATCTAATGGGGAGAAGAGGGGAGTACGACCTCCAAAGTCATACCTCAAATATAGAGTTCCTTCCCACATATTCGCGAAGGCAGAATCGTTGCCATTAATGGGAAATGTCAAGATCTTGTCGGACCTAAAAATAATAGCCAACTACCATTTATGGCTCCCCCAATTATTGGAAGAGAGGAATGGCCTTGGTAAGGCCCAAACCAAGTTTTGCAAGCGTTAAGCGAGAGACTACCTTCAAGGCGGGGGACGTGAGGGCAGGGACATAAGGGCGTGGACAGCCAAGTCTGCCCCCATTCAGAACTTTGAAATGAACATAACTCACTAAAAAATAGTCCAAATAAAGCATATGAGTTGTATTCTGACATTTATATTTTTTGTAGATGCCAAAACATTCCTCATATGATTGATTTGGATCATTTATGAGTAAGTTATGGCCATCCAAAGATTGGTAATAAGAAAATTGGGCCGGGCGGAGACATCATGGCGGAAACGTTGGGGCAGGGATGTCAGGGCGTGGATAGCCAAGTCTTTCTCTCATTCAAAACTTTGAAATGAACATAAATCAGTCAAGAATAGTCCAAATCAAGCATATGAGGTGTTTTGGACATTTGCATTTTTTGTAGATGCGAGAAAACACCTCATATGATAAACATAGATCATTTTTGAGTAAGTTATGGCCATCCAAACATTGGCGATACAAAAATTTGGCAGGGCGGGGACGTTAGGGCGGGGATGCCTACGCCCAAATCGGGCAGGGACAGGGACGTCCCGCATTGCTTGCTCCTTTCCTTGAATTCCTGCCCCTACTAAGTAAGTCTCCGTCCTGCATGGCAACGATGTAGTGCCAACGTAGCCGCCATGTCGCTTATTTTTTACCTTGCCAATAAGTCAACACTACGTTGTTTGTATCGGATGGGCGAACCGGACGTCTGCCCTATATGTCAACCAAACCACTAACTCTTGCGCAATTTGCCCTTCGACTATATTTGCAGTTTTATTTTGCTCCTCTCTGGTGCGCCACTCCAGCCTATAGAACCAACACATTTGATGCATGTGCTTTCATTGCTCCAATTTGTAATGATGGCAACTTTGCTATTAAAGATTGCGTTATAATGGAAGCTTAGAGGTGCGCCGACTTAGGCATACCTTTGTTGGAGGTTGAATCACCTTCACTGTTGTGAGTTGCAATTGCTTCTGATTTCATTTGTAAGGTGGTGGGTGCTCAATCTTTGAGGTTGTTGTTTGCGCTTGAATAGTACCAAATCTGTGAAGTCTTTGACGTGTTACTCTGCTAAATTTGGCATCTTTGGTTTCAATAGAATCTGACGTCTTTTCTTTTTTTGTCGTTGATGGAATACACATTGGAGAACGTTGTTTCCACGCTTCTTGATCTAGAGGCAGCCGCCGGTTGTGGTAAAGCAAACCATGGCAAACGTTGCAAAAATAAGGCATCTACTGCTGGCGTGGAGCCCTTACTCAATGTGTGTTGCGTGCATGGAGCCATTATCTGAAGCGCTACATGCCATGATTTTGTTGCCCAACACCTAACAAGGTGTGGTTGCAGAGAGAGAGAAGCGCCAAATTCATTGAAGGCTTGTGAAGGAGGTAGCTGAGAAGCGGAGTCAACTGCGTTTTTTAAGAGGAGGTTGCTAGTTTGGCTATGAAAGTTGGCTTGACTTTAAACATTTTTTTTGAATCTTTAAAGAACAACCTGAGAGAGGCAACAATCGAGTGGAGCGCCAATGAAAAGGCGCCAACAGCCTCAACAAAGGCAGTAGTGGAGGACATTTTTTTTCTATTCGTTAGCCCGCTCCTAGTCATCCAACAATGCGGCTGATTCTATCGGTAGATAACAAGGGTAAGCAACCTTAAGTCTCCAAAAAGGTGGCACCTCTTCACCCCAAGCAAAATAATATAGGAGAGTCATAAGAGGCTCCATGCCTGCCTCAAAATCTCTTCTTTGAATGCATTTGTTCTTCATCTTTTTTTTTCTTTTGATCTTTGCATTGTTGGATCTATGTTGGTGGAAATTGAATTGCGCGTTGTAAGCTAGGAATGGTGTTGTAGGTAGTGGGGTGGAGATTCTACTATAAGTTATGGATTGAAATTTGTCTTGAAATGCAGGCTGGGGTGAGAATTGTGCGAGAATTGGTTGCTTGAGAATTGAAGTGGGTTTTTTGTCTCACCGAGGAATTGTGTGTGGCCGGGGGATTGTCGTCTCTGTGTAGCATATTGTGTGTGCACCTTCGAAATAGTGTGTAGACAAAGGGGTTGTTCATTGAGTGGGAGATTGTAGGCTCTGTACCGAGGGGGTTGTTCTAGGAGGGCTGGGGATTGTGCTTGGATTTGCATGCTCTTTGGATGGGGATGATGGAATCGCGTTGGAGAATTTGGGCTGTGGACAGAGGATGTTGGAATGTGCATTGAGAATGTCGGTCGACGGGGAATTTGTGTGCATGGGCAAAGATGATTCCTAGAGATCGTGGGCTGCGGATGGAGACTCTTTGTGGGTGGGGAATTTTTTTGTTGTGGCGGGAAATGATTGCTACAGATTGTGGACTCTGGAGGGAGGATTGTAGGCTTTGAATTGGATTCTACGTGTGTTATAAGATGTTCTTTGCTTCCTATGTTGTATAGGTCATTTCATAGGAGAAGGAATTGAGCGACTCTAGTGATTCAAACTTCAAGCAACTCCCTCCCGCACATAACCATCAAATCAAACAATTTGATCGCAAGAGGCGGTATCATTACAAATGATTTGCGAGATTTGCATGGACAAAGGGCAGGTGGAAGCAAGGGTCTATTTTGTAATTTGCATCATATGCACGGCGATTGATGGTCGTCTCAAGCTGCCAACGGCAATAATTCGTACTTCCATGAAGCACGAGGGTCGGCACATGTATGTAGATTTTTTTTCTACTTTTGTGAATGCTTTTTTTGCTGTGAGTTTTGAATCTCATCCTCTTCACATGTACATGCAAAGAAAGATGATCGGCAAAAAGGCGTTGAAAAGGGTGATGGTTGTGAGCGCTACAGCTGCTCCTTGTGTTTAGTTAGAATAGATTAGGAGAAAAATTAATAAATTTGCTACAATTTGATGTTAAAGTTACAAATTAGCTTTCAGTGGTTTAGAATTTAATTAAATAGTGATTAGAATATAGGTTAAAATTCAAAATGATCAAAAGTTGTAGAAGGTTATCCGTTTTGTTGCAAAAGAGAGGGGAAAAGGAAAAATCAGTTGCAAGTAGAAATTAGTTAGAGTTAGAAGTTAGAAGCCCTACTATTGGGTAGAAATAAATTATGAGAAAACGGCAAGGAAAAAAAAAAAAAGGAAAAAGAAAAAAAAAGGAAAGAAAAAATGTGATAAATGTAGTATAATCCAAGATAGTACGTACGTGGAAATGTCCACCAATACCAATTAATAATATAAGTTACCATTGTAGAAAGTAGAAATTTCAAATAGTATTTGAGGAAGAAAATCATTTTATTAGAAAAAAATAAAATAAAATATCTAAAAAATCCAAAAGCCTTGTAGAGGCACAGAAAAAAGTTTGAAGATTTTAGGAGACTTTTTAGATAGTGAAAGACTACTTTTTGTAGTATAAGAAAAACATAGAAAATAGTAGAAAATAGAGTCTTATCCCTAAAATCTTGGAAATTTTTATTTATGTGCTTTAGAGTAGTGTTATTTTAAATGTAAATTCTTAGAGGAATCAAAGGTGGAAAATGGGGTTAATATGGTATTAACCTACCAGCTGAAGACCCTAAAACTTCTTTTAGAGTTTTGTGACGTCAAATTGAAGTGAAGGGACAACATTTTTTAGTTTACTTGGACATTCTAAGATCATTGGTAAAAGAAATTTTTACCAAAGAATACTTAGAATGAGCTGAATGTGCACACAAGTGGTGCTGGAATCCCAACTATCATACGATGGCAAAACTTTCTTAAAATAGGATATTGATGAATTCCCTCCAAAATTTGAGCTTTTTTAATCCATTAGTGCAATTTGTTTGTTCATCTGACCTTTGACGAAAAAGTTAGAGTAAAGGACCAACATAGATAAGAGTAAAAGATGAAAGGAGAGAACGTGTGAATATTCTTCAATTTTTGAAGATCTACGGATTCAAGAAGGCTTTTAAACTCTAGTTTAGTGTAGCAAGTTATTGTGTATGTGTTCAAGTTAGTGAGGACATCAAACGGAGAACTGACCATGTTATGCACATTTTGAATGCTCTTACTATTGTTATCGTTAATGGTAATTTTCCAATAGCATTTCCATCATAAATGATTTATTATTTGTGTTATTTATTTAGTTTAGTTGAACATGGATTAAGCCAATAGGAGATTAAATTCAATCTTGGAAGTGGTAAAAATTACAATAATTACTAAAATATATAAAAGAGGAAAATCAAATCAAATAAAAAATCAAAATAAGATAATTTTAAAAATAAAAAATAAAAATTGAGTACGGTTAAGATTATAAGTCTTGAAGGGATTCAATTAGATTTAGATTGAATCTACAGCAAACTCAATTTCTTATTTGCATGCCAACCAACTCTCTGTGAACAAAGTAGGCTATCAAAAACTAGAAGGTGGTTTTTTGCTTCACAATGGTTATATTTCTAAAGAGTGCCTTTACTAGAAGGATGTTCTTTTTGCAAAACAACATTCCCATACAATATTGCAACAAGTCAATAACATCAATGAGAAAATGCAGCGGAAGAAGAACGTTTAATTCACGATTGTGTTCCAAAGTTCTTGCAAATGGTCGATCCATGTTGGAGTACCAAGAAGGAGAAACGTTGTACAAGTTCCTCTACTTCCTAACATTCCAAGGATGCATTGGTCGGATTTGTTGGAGTGGTGCATGGCGGAAGCCATGTGTAATGTGGTAAGTTTGGTCTTTTCAGTTTTTTGGTTTCAATTATACACTTGACACTTGATACTTGTGGTTTTTAGATGAATGTAGACTTCATGCTGCGGACTAAGGTCTTTGTGATTTTGGTATGGTATGAATAAGAGGCTTTCGGAGGAATATGGGCTGTTAGATTGTGGGTGATAGCATGTATGATGGAACATAGGGTATTGACTGGGAATGCTAAGATTAGGGCTGGATAGGATGGGATTCAGGCTACGGTTCTTAGATGCGGTTCTTCGGTGGGAATGCAAAGATTCCTATGCTAGAATGTCGGCGGAGATTGTGGGCCTTGGGCTGCAGTTGTAAACTATTGGCTGAGATTGTGGATTCCGGGTAGGGATTTCCTTGCTATAAGCTTGGATTTTTGTTAAGGAGGCTGGAATCACTTTATGTTTAGTTGAGGCTTGTTGCTGGTATGGGTAGCGGATGACATCTTAGCAATCCTCATGACCGTCTTTAGAGACCATAGTGGATTGAAGAATATTGATATTCAAAGAAGATTGGTTAGCTTTGGAGTTGATGGTGCGGTTGTCTTCTAAAGTAAGGTGACCGGGCTATCCACCCAAATTTGTAAAAAAAATGCACCTTTCCCACAGACCATGCATTGCTTTGCACACATGTGTAATTTGGTGTTCAAACCGGTCAGCTGAAGGTGATGGAGGCCATTGAGAAGAGCCTTGCTTTGACCTGTATATATTTCAACAAGAGCCCAAAGAGGATTCAAGAGTTCAAGGATCTTGTTGAAACAATGAAGAGCACAATGTTGAAACGCAATGGATAAGTTTGTTGGACCCTATGCGACGCTTGATGTCGCAGTATAGAACAACTTTTGCAAAGATGAGCCACTCTATAGATTCTCAGGCGTCTGCGCAAGCAAGGCTATCTATGTTTTGTTTATCCTTTCTCATATGAATTGCGTTCTTGCTTGGTGACATGGACTGATGTCCTCTTTTATGTTTTGGTTTTGGCAGGCCTTGATCGATAAGATGGTAGATCCAATTGTCTTGCTTTAAATGGTTGCTATGATCTTGTTAATCGAGTCAATTGTTGTGCTTGTTTCATTCTCGTAGGAATAAAATGTCTCCATCCAATATTTTCCCAATGCCCTTGGAGCTTGTCAAGCCCATTATTCAAGCATTATATAGATTCAGCTTCAGCATTCTCTGCAGATGAGTTTGCTAATATTCTTTCACTATTGAAGTTGTCTCACTAAAAAATATATATATATTGATGCGTTGGGATGTGGACTTGAATATCTAACGCGAGCAACTGATTTGGAGGTTGTTTGTGATGGAGGTACTTGCTCTCTACAAGAACACCACCATCGACCAAGTTGCGTTTTGAGCCATGGTTGTGGACATTGAACTTGAGTGCAAAAGTAACACCTCCCCTCATAGTAGTTTGTGAAAAAAAATTATATTTCCTTGAAAACTTTTTCAGTTACTCTTTTCGCCTCGTGCATTATGAGTAGCGGTGTCGTGTGAGATATCTTTGTTTTAAAAAACTTTGGATCTTTTTTTCATTTAGTTGGTTAAGTGCAAGGCTTGCCTTGTGTGTATAGGCTAAAAATACTTAAACCATATCTTTATGCTTGTCTATTCCCTCAAATCCTTCTCTACTAAATTTTAAGACTATAATTTTTCATTTTCAAACTCTGCCTCGAAAAATCCGAGTACAAATTGACTCATAATTTTTACTTCAAAAGTTTAGTGATTCTAAAATTTAGACAAAAGATTTATTGTCCTTATGAAAAGCTATCTACCAAATTTCATAAGTATTGGCTTAATAATCGTCAAAATACACTCTCTTAAAGTATACTACCTCTACTATGGATCCTCTTCAACTGCCCCTTTCATTACTCCTAAAATATTGTTTATAAGCACCTCAAAAATTTGTATTGTCAATACTTACATGACATGGAACACTTCTACAAAGGATGAAACAAACTGACATTTTCAATCTACCCCTATAGACTAAAATCCCTATTTCAAATTCTGCCTTAAATTGGCCCTAAAAAATTTGGTTGCAAGTCTTCTTATAACTTTCAACTCAAAGGACCTGTACATTGAAGATTTTGGCATAATATTCTTGAATCATTTTCAGCACTACACTCAAAATTTCACTATCAAATTCACAATGATCGCCAAGAACCACCCTTTCAAAGTCTATATACTTTGATGCCATACTTTTTGAATTTTTTTAATTCAAAACAACACCACAGCTTCACTGCAACTCTATTTGGAGCATGTGATACATCCTTGAAAAGCTAAGAACACAATAAACAACACTTAAAATTCTGATAATCAAACTCTAAAAAATTGTGATGTCACATCTAAAAACTCAAAAGCTATTTGTAGCCTTGGGAGAAGTGTTCAAGGCTTCAAATAAGGGAGGAATGAAAAGAAAGTCAAGGATCTATATCAGCCTATGCCTTTCAAGCCTCCTCTTTTTACCATACTTTAGTCACCTAAATCAATTTACCTTCAAATCCTCGCACATATCTTCCCACACTAGAGCCTAGATTCCATCTTATCTCTTATCTATTATTTCTACTACTAGCTGCTCATATTTTTCTCTCTCTAACTGAACTCCAAACACTAACATTTCTTATTTTTACTACAAACTAAAACACCATAGCACTCTATTTAGGTTTTTGATCTTTGAACAATTAGATAATATTCTTAATTGTCAATAGATTTCAAGTATTGACATCCATTGCGGCTTAATTTGGCTGGCTAGGCACTCCACCGCACCTCGGCATTTGAGATTCAATTTCTTTGATTGTAAGAGCGACTAGTGCGCGCGTGGTCGAGGGATTGCTGGAATCAATAGAAAATCAGCCAGTGGACATTCCTAAACCTTGAGCTTGTGACAAGATGCAGTAAAGACCCTCTAAGGTAAGGATGCCGTTGGGTGAAGTATGACTGCGTAATTGAGGATTAATCCGCTAGTCATCTCTTTACCTTGGGCCCTAATCATCCACTTTCTCCTCTTTTCTTTATGAATCTCTCTTTTAACAATATTTATTGAATGCCTTCACAACAACGGCTGCAGTTTACCTCAATAAGGAGCTATGCCAACTTTTTTTGTATATTGTTACGCTCAATGCTATGTCTATTGAATATCCACAGTTTTGCGCAAAAGAAGACTGCTTGGAAACGTTTCGTCACCATTTGGAGGTAATAAAAAGTTAGTTTTGTAAAATCAAGGAGATGAATCTTAAAGGGTCAGTTGCGCAGAAGGTGGTGGTGCCGCCATTGTTAAATGGTTATGACCTTGATACCGAGCAGAGTCTTTTTAAGCTTTTCATAAGTAACAACTTATAGGGCGCATGTGAGCCACCTTTCGAGGTCGATCCACAAACTTGCATTTGGCGTGTGGCCTATAGGCAAACATGTCACTTGCAAAGCGTTTTTCCACACACATATAACACATGGAGATTGTCATGGCCATGGTCTTAGGGTCAAAGAGGACGAGTGCACCTTCAACTCCCTCAATTTTATTAAGTCCGCGCTAAGGAATTTCCTCAATGCTTATCTTGGGGTAAAGGTGGGCATATACTCTTAGAACATATACAAGCTTCACAATTTCTCTTACAAGAAGGTATTAGATTTGTGGACCCTAGAGCGAATGCGTTACAATTTCGATGAGAAGGAAATTGTTATTCCTTTATTTTTTGATGATGCACTTCGAGTGCATGGGGGTTTATGTTTGTCTCATCTAATTTTGAGTTATTGATTTTATATTAGTGCTGCATGTTTGGGTGGATCATGGCAGTGGTTGCGCAAGCCGGTAGAAATTGCGGTTTGTTTCTTGTTCCACTTTCTTTTGTTTCATTATTCTAGTATTAACTTTGGCATCGAAGTGGTCTGTATGTGTTTCTAGGTCCCCTTTCATTGCCTAAAAAGTGTCTTTGGGCGTGGTTGTTTTGAGTCAACTATGGACTATAGAATGGTATAAAAGCGGTGGCTTGCAAATCCATATCCGTCGGTGCTATGGACGGGGGGCTGTGAGCATGCGGCTTCTCATGAGAGGAAGTTGTGGTTGTAGGGGGGGATTGTTGGTTGCACTAAACACCATATTCATTATATTGGGAGATTGGGAGCCTCCCAAAATATCATATGAAGCTTAAGTCGAACTAAACATGCAAATGTTTAGTGAATTTACACAATGAAATTTGTCCTGTATGTACAATATGGGTACATATTCAGCTCAAGTCGAGCTGAATGTGCACAAACAATTTCTATTGGGAAAACCATTCATACCTTTCAAAGTCGTGAAAATCTCCCAATATAATGAAAATGGTGTTACTGGGTTCATTCTTGCCCTTTTATTAATGCTTGGGGGCTGTTGGCTTCCATGATACAATCATGCACTTGTAGGACAATTGCTGATTTCTACGCATGTAGCCAGAATGGCAACACTGATTTTTGTCCACGTAGCCAAGTATTGGCAAGATTTTCAACTTGCTCGCATGTTTGCACTTTGTTTGTACTTCTTAATTGCCAAAACATTTTTCAGCTTTAAAAAAAATTGCCACTCCTTTCATTTTTGTTTTTCTACATGGTGCCTACTTGCTTCCAAATTTTTTATGAGAAGCCAGAGGATCTTGCTTTTTCATCTCTATAAAAAGCCAAATTTGCTGCAAGTGCCACTCCATTGCAGCCACTGTGGCTATCTCATGAAATAATAAATTGAAGAAGAAAAATGGGGCTGGTTTCATGGCTAAAACTAACAATATTAGGGTCCTCTACCTTAGTTGAATGTAGATCTCATGAGTCAAGCACCTGCAAAATATTTTTAGTTGTGTGCCTAGGAAGTAGGTCAATAATACAATCTAACCTCTTTAAAATGACAAGTTTGATCAACCAAAAATATGTCACAATAGCGAGGTGTCACATAATTGTTAATATGACATTGCGAACCTAAATGTTGTATCATCGAGGTTTTAGTATAATGCAATATAATATATATCCAAAGGCTGCCAAAAAGTATCTACAAGAAAAAAAATTGCCAAAAAATACCTATGAGAAAGAAGAATCCTAATATGTGATGCATGTGTTCTCATTGTTCATAACTTGTTCCTAGCTTGATAAAATGTTCCCAATGCATTTATTCCCTCTAGTATATGACAAATTGGGGGTCTCAAAGTGTCACAATATCTAGTGTCATAATCGTATTACAGAGGGATTTTTATACTACAAAGTTGGGTTGTGCAAAAATGTGTCATATAATCAAGGTTGTTGTATAAGGTAGAGGCACCCAATTCCGATCACTTAAGCCAGTTCGGGACTCAAATGACATTGTATGTCGAAAACATTTGTGTAGGAAGATGCGGAATTAGAAATGAAACTCAACAAATATTTTTCGAATTTAATCACAAGATTTGGAATTGATATAGAATTTAAAAGCCCAAAAATCACGAGAGCCCATAATCAAACTCTAGAGAGATGAGATTTGGTGCCCTCCTTCACCCAATTCCAATAAGTGAGAGGGAGTAAAAGAGAGAAGACATTCCATGGATAACCAACTCATGGAGGGTACCCAATACCGATCGGCCTTGTTCGACTTTCGAGGCAATGCCACCAATGAGAGCTCAATTGAGGTGGAGCAACCCAAAATTGCACACATCATGACCCAATGCCAATAATGACTTGTGTTTTCAGATTTTGAGTTATCGATTTTGGGTCACTTCATGCACCATTTCAAACATTTGCCATTTTCATGCACCATGCCATGCATACTCTACTGATCGGAATTGGGTGGATGATTGGAATTGGGTGCCTCTACCTTAGTGGAGAGTTGTAATAAAGAGGTTAGAGTGTACACAGAGGTTAGAGTGTACACTGGAAATGTATTTGAGGTTCATTAAAGATGTTCAGTTTTTAGCAGTGATTTCATTTTTAACATATTCTTTCTCTCTAAATTAATCATCATCAGCATCACATGATCACTGGTTTTGGAGAACGACATAAGTTAAATCCTGATTGAATAATAATGCAAGCACTAATCACATCACAGAAAACAAACTCAATTTCAATAACATCACCAAAACTAGCTCTACTTCAATAATTAATAGATGGATTTCAAGAGTTCTCATCACCTTGAATATTGTTGTTTATAGTAATCGAGCTTATTTGGTGCTCATACCATGTCCTTGCTGCCCCATGTTGGAAGTTATTGAGTTCTTCAATCATGAATAGAGCCACCAAACAAGCATATTCAGCTCTTTCATGTGATTAGATGATCACATTTAGTGTAGCATACACTAAATGCAAAATTCGCAATTGGTGTAGTGACATAACCATATAGTAAATGTGAAAGACTACACTATATGCGAATTTCAGTGAAGATTGTAACGGATTTTATTTTACTCGTGTGCATTTAGTGTATGAAAAGTAAACAAAACCCGCCAGAACGACACATTCACACTCCGCACCCGTATATCAAATTTCTTGAAGACAACCAAAATATTATAAACCATGGGAACTCAATACATAAGGAACTATTTGACTTCTTACATAGTCAAACCATACCCCCTTCAAATGAAACAATAAAACTAAAATTCCCTTACTTCCCTAACAACCTCATAAATGAATCACTTAAATGTCTAGAGCCTATACCAGAATATACCCACCCACCCCCACCTCTTCCCTACATCCCTCCTCTAAATCAAAACATTAGATCAAATCAAGAAAATACATACATAATCATATGGAATGCCTCCTCACTAAACAGTGCCCTTTCTAGCTTACAAACTTCGGTCACACACACAGACACACCACCGGCCCTCATAGTTATACAAGAAACAAAATTAACCCCCACAAAATCTACAAAATACATACAAAATATATTTCAAGACTATAAACTCATCTTTAATAATACACATGCACTTACAAGATGCATTCAACAACGGAGACCATACACACCGGGCCGCGGTGGCCTCCTTACACTAATACACAAAAAATATGCCTTCCCGGGCAACATCAACAAAATTCCTACCCCAATGCAGATATCACCTTACATTCAAATAATCAAAATCACTAATCACCCACTACAACCGTGGTTAATCTTTCACATGTATATGCCATCCCATCCCGAAGATACTAGATTTATCATAGACATACAAAACACTATTACATCCCAAATTAATAATAACCCCAATCACACATACCTATTATGTGGAGACTTCAACAGAGACATAGCGCTAGTTGGTCGCCAAAATGGAAATCATAACACCCCCCTTAAAACATTGATTATCAATTGCGCCGCTTCACAAAAAACTTAAACTTCACTTACATCAATACCAATACACAATTCTCTAGACAAGGTGGCTATAATTATAGTGATTGGAGTCTAATAGATGGATTGTATATAAATACAAACAATAATACACAATGCACCTCTACAACAAACAAGGATGTTATTCTCAACTTGGACCACTCACCTATACAATTGCACATCCCAAATAACACATTAATTAATAGAACTTCTACAATCCTAAACAATGACATTATACGCATACTCAACCCCATCTCAAAAAACAATATAGAAAAATTCAACACAAAATTCTTTAAAGAAAACTCCATACAAATAGACTCCCTCATAAACACTCTTGAAAATAATAGTCAACTAGCACAAGTACAATGGCAAGAAACATGCCACACCCTAGACAAACTCATCAATAAAATCTATACACTAGAACAAACTTGTAGAGCACATCCACTACCTCAAATAACAAACAAAACTTTCCAAGAAGGTGGGTACTTACCCCGCAAACTTTCTAAAACTTGGAAACAACACCTAATCACATACCATACTATACAAAAAACCATTAGAATTGTAAAAAAACAACCCTCAATGGCGTAATCACCCCATATGCAATGAACTACTAACTCTACAACACGCCCAAATCCTTAACCCGCCGCCTACGGATCTTCCCCACGATACATGAATAAAAGATATCGCACTAATTGCAAAAAATGCCAACATACAAGCTCGGAAAGTAACCTCAAAATACGCCAAAGATAACATTAAAAAAGCCATCTCAAAATACAGACAATTATACGAAATCAGCCCAAAAAATTTAACAAAAAAGTCTTTAAAAACCTTGAATCCCTGCCAATGGATTCTATCACAGATCAATATAATAATATTCTAACTAGCCCTGAAGACATTGCGAATGAAATATTCAACCAACAAACAAAAATCAATAGACCAACAGTACCAACATGTAATTACCAACCACAACATCCAATCAAATATACATGTGCAATACGCCAATATCCATGGCATGACATAGATGGATATATCCTTGACAAACGAGGCGAACCAGAAATTCCACTACATAAATACTTTAACAGAGCCACATACAACACACGCCTTCAAAATCTTGGTAACAACAAAGCCCAAAGCCCAGATCGCATACCAAACTCAATACTCAAAAACATGCCTCCAAGATTTCATAAATTATTATTCATATTCTTCTCTCACTGCTTTAAACAAAAACAAATACCGACCTCATGGAAATCAAGTGCAACAATTTTACTATACAAAAAAGGCGACCCGTCTATACTACCCAACCATAGGCCAATTGCACTAGCTAACACAATATATAAACTATTTACTAGTACACTCACCTCTATACTATCCTCATATGGTGAAAAATTCAAAATCCTACATGATAGTTAAGAAGGATTTAGAGCAGAGAGAAGTACCGCTTGACAAATACAAACTATAATAGCCGCACTCGAAGACGCAAAATTTACAAACCAAGATATATACATATTGTACGTTGACTTTAAAAATGCCTTTGGCTCAATAGACCATGCCCGACTACTAGCAATAATGATGGACCTTGGTTATCCAAAAGATGCAACTACATTTGTAGGAAACATCTACTCCCAATCATCTACTTACTATATCGGTGAACACTTAGGAAAAACAAAACCTATACCCATTCAAAGAGGAACTATACAAGGTGTGAGCCAAATAAACCGCCCCCTAACGGGTGGCTTAACTTGAACACAAGACCCTAATATGGGATACAACCCCTTGTGCAACCATCATTGAGACCAGCCATAGATATCCCATACAAGCATGGCGACTTATATCATGGTCACTTTGGAAGTTTGGTTATTGATTGGTACTGTGATGACTGAATTCAGCCTTAATGTGGACACGAACTTCAAACACGCATAAGTTTTGCCTTACGGCTTCGTTTTCAACAATTTTTGGCTTAGATGGGTTCAGCTTGGTCTTATGAACAAGATTAGACCTTCCAAGACCGGTTTCAGGTCAAGGTACGACCTTGACAGCAGCTGGTAGCAGACAGACTTCTTTTCTTGACACGAGAATTTACATCCCCATTATCTCCTTGGTTATAACTTTGTTTTTGATGTTTTCTTTTTCAATCCTTACTATTTTTTTGTGCTTAACACGATGGCAATTTTCAATTAATCAAAAAAATTAAATTCGGACTCACAACCATGCGACCAGCAGTGCAATACTCAATACATATATTCACTTAAGTCATGCACCATATGATTCATGCATACATCATGCACATTCACAACCAAGGGTCTAACTCATGCATACGGCACACATACTTATCAGTTGAATTTAACTCTTTGTATTGACTTAAACCGACTTAGATTTGAAACCTTAATTCTCTTGTAATTTGGGCAGCGCTTCCACGCGATCGTTGTAGATAGTAAACTTAGGCTTCCTTCCTATTACATGCACAAAAGGTAGTGAACAAGGTTGAGAGAGGAAGAAAGCTCCCTGATCCCGCTTAATTCACCCTCTGCCCTTTGATGCTGACTTCGAGATCGTGCTCGTTTTTTCTCCGTGGTGCTCTTCACTCCGCAACCCGTATCTTCGTCATCACAGCTCTGATCCGCACGATCTTGAGCTTGTTGCAAAGCCAACGCTTTGATCTAACTACTCCTAGAAATTCAGCTCAATTGGACCAAAACTCCGCGACTGACAAAGGAAAACCCAAGGCCGTGCGAGATCCGCCGCCGATCCTCCAGCTGGTCATCCTCGCTCCGCAGGTCGTATCTTTGTTGTCACAGCTTCGATCCACACCCTCTTGAGCTTCTTGGGAAGCCAACGCTTTGATCTAACTACATCTAAAAATCCAGCTTGATTGGACCAAAACTCCGCGACTGACAAGGGAAACCCGAGGCCGTGCATGATCCGCCGCCGATCCTCTTGCTTGTTGTCCTCGCTCCGCAGCCCGTATCTTCGTTGTCACAACTCCGATCTGCACATTCTTGAGTTAGTTGGAAAGCCAACACTTTGATCTAACTACGTCTAAAAATTCAGCTTGATTGGACAGAAACTCTGCGACTGACAATGGAAAAACCAAGGCCGTGTGAGATCCGCCGCCGATCCTCGAGCTGGTTGTCCTCGCTTCGCAGCTTGTATCTTCGTTGCCATAGCTTTGATTTGCACGCTCTTGAGCTTATTGAGAAGCCAACGCTTTGATCTACTACTCCTACAATCTTAGCTTAATTGGACAAAAACTCCGCGACTGACAAGGGGATATCTGAGGCTGTGTGAGATCTGCTGCCGATCCTCCAGCTGGTCGTCCTCGCTCCGCAGCCCGTATCTTCGTTGTCACAACTATAAATCACACGCTCTTGATCTTGTTGGAAAGCCCGCGCTCTGATCTAACTGCCGTCTAATTTTTGTAACAATTGACTGAAAATCCAGCCCACACGAGGGGGAATATGGAACCCTACCTCTTCTCGCTCTTTCCACACCTCCTCTCGGTTTCCTAGCTCCTATCCTCACACTCGAATGAGCGACCTCCCAGGGGAAACCCCAAGGCCTTTGCTCCCTTTTTCGTTCCCAAGGTCGTTCTCATGGGTCTTTTGCATGCTCGAGCCGCCATCTTGGCTGCCACTACCAATGGCATCCTTTTAAAAAACATAAAGCTATCCACTAATTCCTTGTGAGGCTCCCTTGCAATAACTAGGGAGGTGTCACTACTAACCTAGGAATATTCTACTAATCTTTTTTAACCTCATGTCACATGATGTGTGCATGATCAACAATAAGTGAGCCGTCTAACTAATTCAAGGATGCTAAATCTACCTACTCCACCAAACTTGAATTCCCCTTGCGTGGGGTTATGCGTAATTTAATTAGTGATTGGTGGGGATTTTACCCAAGTCATTTCGACCCTTTCAGACTATTTTTTATGGGCTTTTTAAGCCTCACCCTTTTTTCTTCCTCCTCACCATCATTCTTCCATCTCTCCTATTTTTTCCGTGGTTAAATTACCGTGGCTTCTTCGCGGTTTCCAAATTGGTAGAAGGTAAATTCCTCTCCATTCCTTCTCCTTCTAACTCTTCTATTGTTTTTACCTTTCAACCTTTTATTTATTATTATTATTATTTTTTCTTTCTATTTTTTTTTTGGTTAACCACATAAAAATCTTGGTTGCCATATTGTGGCTCCCAATCAAGAATTAGTGGATGAAAATAAACCAATTGGCCATTTTGGTCAAAAACTATGGGCTAATCCAATTGGAAAACCCATTTCTACTACCTATTAACCTCAACGCGTACATTGTGTGACCCAGTCATCACCGTGAGCCGTTTTTGCGGCTCACACAAGGGGACACCCTTAGCCCATACCTGTTCATTATATTCTTAGAACCACTTCTTAGATGGCTAGAATGAGGCAACAATGGATACACTTTTGGCACATCACAAGTCACAATAAACTATGCCACATACGCGGATGACCTCGCCGCCACAACTAACAAAATTAAATCTATCCAAATACAACTCAATAAAACTAATAGATATTGCAAATGGATTGGTATAGACGTAGGTGTCCCAAAATGCGCCGCTACCGGATGCCCAAACAAATCCAAATTGAACCCTACCACGTTCAAAGCCCTAATGCAAGCTTCTCACATCAATTACCGCAATCTACCGATCCCCACACTACACCAAAATGAACCATACATACACCTAGGTACAAACCATGTTCCCTCACTAAAATGGAAAATCCAAATTCACACCACAACCACAAAACTCATTAAACAATGCAAAGAACTAACAACATGTCCGCCAACCATGAAACAAAAAATAAAATTGGTTGATACCGTACTACGGCCAGGTGTGGCATACACTTTCTACGGTGTACCATACTCTATGCCAGCTATCAAAAAATAATAGCCATTAAAAAAACTACATGTGAACTTCCAAAATGTATGTCAAATGCGATAACCCAACTCCCACCTAATCTATTTGGGCTTGAAGCTTTCTCCCTCAAAAACACATATCTCCGATGTATAGGTGAACAACTACAAAATGCTTTAAACGATAAAGGTAGATTTGGAAAAATATATAATGGATTAACTCATTATGTCCTAGCCGAATACGGAGGTGCCGAAAACATATATTGAATTAAAAAAAGTGACTGCATAAGATCACCAATAACACGAACATTCTTCTTATTAAAACACATAGCTAAAGTCCACCTTAAAAGTACTCTTCCAAACTTCCTCATTAACCCTATATCACTAGAAATACTATGGCGCCATGAAACACTAAACCACAACACATTCAATGCCCAACTCTCCCAAAAGCTTCTACAAAAACTCCTTTCAAAAAATATTTTTGAACTAAACCAAATCACTTTACCTAATGGCACACACATCATGAACAATGATGACTTCAAAGCCTACCACTTCAAAGCCTACCACTTCATCCCATCTAAATTAATAAAAAGTGCTCTAAATGTTGCTAAACAACTATTTGCCATCCAACATGCCCCACCACATGTCATACCCCTTGTAACATACACCCATACTCATATATACTTCAAGATACATTCATCACCATCAACAATAGCATCACCCCAAGAAATATCCCCCCACCAATCAATCCCCCTAACCCCCCACATCCATATCACCTCCGTCCTCCAACATACATCTCCAAAAACCCTACCACATTTTCCATTAATGACATTACACACCATAAACATATACAACACACAGATACGAATAATATACAAAAAACCTACACAATATATTTATGCCAATGGCAACATAATGCGAATACATATAGCTAATGGCTTCCTCAAAGAGACCTTTTCCCACAACACGACACCAATACCTCCACACATAACATTGAAAAATTAAAACAATACTCCCAAAAAATTCAAAACATAACTTACTCGGATATCATCCAAACCCACCACCCCCAAGAACAATCCTCAGACTCAAAATCTGTAACACCACCCATAATTATTCGACTCTTAAACATCTATACAACAAAATGCAATCCAGAGAATGATATCCTTACACTCGCAAACACAATAAAAATAAATAACAATCAAGCACACCTATATGAAGAAAATGGCCGACATTTACACACTATCTCCATCACTCGACTCCAATGGCTATGAAACCAATACAATACAAAACTACAAACTCCTACAAACATCGAACCAACGACCCAACCCTTTGAAACCGAATTAATTTGGCTATACCAAAGATATAAATACCGAATTCCAAAAAATGACCCCCTCAAAAATGCGCAATACACAATACCCACCCCCATTTTAGACTCACTGATCTCATCCTTTAACATCGAACAATCATATTTTTCTTCCCCGGTCACATGTTCAACCAAACTAAAAAATTCTACTCACCTTATGAAAGAGACAAAATATTCGGATCTTTGGGAAAGGCCTTTGACTACAAATGGATTGGTAATGGTATAGCACACCCCCACAACAAGAAGGAAATGGAACAAGCAATACATTGGGCTCCACTTGCCGCCAAACATGATCCAAATAACACAAATACAATCACACCAATAACAATTGGTACCAAAACAATAACCAACACTCAAGCTCATTTCCAGATTCTCATATCATTGCATTATTTGAAGCAGACTCAATACCATACTAAGAACCTACTATTCCACCCGAGCTAAGAAAACCCCAAATTGAGCCATCTACACTACAAATATTATGTGTCCATCATCAAAATCAAACCCTTGGCACTCTAGAACAACTAGCCGAACTTACATCCATAACAGACAATCTAAACATACTCAGATTGTACACAAAATCGGCCCCACCAACACCTATACAAACCCCCGTAAACCGAAGTAAAAACTAGTCAAAACTAAATTATATCAACATTACATTAAATTACTCCGTCACACCGCCCCCTCTCCCAAACTACCCAAATCATACCACACCAAAATTTAACCCCACACATAGTTATTACACTGATGGCTCGTTTAAACCACCAGAACAAATTAGCCCAAGATCTTGGCGCAGAGAAAAAGCTGGCTATGGCATATATAATTCTACCAAAGAAATTAAATTAGCCAAAAGGCTCCATGGACTACAAATATCCTTAGAGCAGAACTCATGGCCATTCACAAAACGCTACAAATCATCACAATAAAATACAAGGATGAACCCGCACATATATTCACCGATTGTATAAATGCACTTTACCTACTAAACACTCAAATAACACACCCTATCCTTCATAATAGCCACCCCGACCAAACCATATTAACATCGATGGTCCAAATGTTACAAAACCAAACACAAATTACAACCCTCCACAAAGTGAGAGCCCACGCCAATATTGATGGCAACGAACAAGAAGATAAATTAGCAAAAGAAGGCCGAGAAAAAACACACAAAAAAGCCAAAGACCCACACGAACATGCCCATGCTACCCCATACTACTTTCAAAAAGAAGATTGGCCTTCCAAAGAAGATACCCCTGACAAAGACCCGATTAGATTTTTGGGTAAATACCTCAAAAAGCAAGACCTCTACAACAACCTTGACACAATCTCAGAAAATATTTCTAACATAGAAAAATGGACCAACAATAACAACATAGACAATGAACTCTCTACAAATTTCTGGAAAAACCCCATCATTTCAGACTCACAAATAACATGCCTCATCAAATTCCGTACTAGTCAATATATGGGAAACACTCGCAAACACCTCTTCTTTGGAATAGAAAGATTCCCATCCATAACATGCTCCATATGTCCTTCAACGGACCCCGACACATGGCTCCATGTTCTACTAAAATGCCAAAACCACCACATACACTCCCTAATTGTTAAAAGACATAATAAAGCGGTATGGGAAGTCCGAAAACTAATCACCTCCTACAACAAATCGAGATGTCTTATATTAATGAACGCCGGCACCTTTAATAACAATCCACAAGAAAATACGGTCCCTCCTTGGCTACTCCCATGCTCATGTGTGACCCAAAGGTGTCATTGCAATGCTAGGCTCAAGCCGGACATCCTTTGTGTTAGAGGTTTACCATATAATGCACCACCACCCGATCACATTAACCAAGACTACACCATTCAATTCATTGAATTCACATATTGCAATGATAGGTTTTCCCCGGAAACAATCCAAAATAAAATAGATAAATACCAACCCCTTATTGACGACATCATTGCCCTTGGATGAAATGTAGATCCCCTTATTGTAATCACATCTGGCGCTTGTGCCACCACCTTTATCCCATCTATGAAAACTCTAGAAGATACCTTCAAAATACCCATTGAAACAATTAAAACCACCTTTAAAAACATTAACACCATCGCTATTCAATATGTCATGTCCATTTTATTACATAAACGCAAAATTGAAAACAACCAAATCCTTCCCGAAACACAAGACCCCCCTTAAATTCTTCCCCCGCTTTGATTTTTTCTTGATTGGTTGGTTTTATGGTTTTTGGCTACTTGGTTGGTTGGTTTTGTGGCTTTTTTGGCTTCTTGCTTGGTTGGTTTTGTGGTTTTGGCTGCTTGCTTGATTTGTAGATTGGTTGGTTGATTGGTTGTTTGCTTGATGGGTTTATGGCTACCCGTTACATAATGTCTACCCTCGAAAGGGGGAAGTAGTTCCAGCTTACTAATTTCCTGTCCGGTGGACATGGTCTTAGTAGTGGAACGAACAGACACTTTATTCATGCCGGTCCCCTTCGGGAACCGGCGTTCTTCTTCTTCTTTATGAAAAGTAAAAAAACATAATATGTGCATGAAGACATAAAACAACCATTTGGAGGAAGAACGTTGATTAAATAAAACAGAACTTGCAAGAAAAAGAAAGAAGAAAAGAAAGACTTGCAATAAAAATAATGAGAAATAATGAGGAATATTAAGAGATTCTGAGGAATGTTAAAGAATATTACAGAATATTGAGGAATATAGACAAATGTAGAGAAATTTTGTGGAATTTGGAAGAATCCTAGAGAATCATGGAGAGTTTTAAGGAATCTTATAGGAATATTGTAGGAATCATTTGGTGAATCTTTTTAGGAATATTTTGGAGAATCTTGTGGAGAATGTTGAGAATGTTGGAGAATCTTCTCGAATAATTTGAGGAATCTTGATGTATTTTGGAGATTCTTAGGAACTTGTGAGAATCTTGAGGAATCTTGATGGATCTTGGAGGATCTTGGAAAATCTTGAAGAATCTTTGGAAATATTGAGGAATGTTGAGGAATCTTTGGAAATTTTGAAGAATATTGCGTAGTAATATAAAAATATTGAAATATAAGAAATGAAACATGGAATGAAAACATTGAAAGATATGCAAGAAGGAGATTGAAAATAGGAACACATAATAGTTAATGGGAACAATTAAGTCATGACGGCTGGTAGGGGCTTCCTTGGGGGTAAGAGTGATTGATGGGGGTAGGGTGAGTTGGACATGGGGAAAAGTCAACAATGAGAATGATAGTATGACAGCCACTAAACGGTTGTTTGGTGGTGTCATTAATGACATTGGCATCTAACACTAATTGCGAACTTGTTCACAAATAGTGTACTAAGGTAATTACACTATTTGCGCTCATACACTAAATGTGATCTTTAGTGTACTAACAACAAGAAAATAAGTAATTTCCTTGGTGAACAAACATATGAGTAAGCTGTAGGAGTACACATGGTCTACGATTTCAATCACACTACAATCTAAGTTTGAACATGAATAACCCTAATAGGCTTACTGTCCATTTTTGGGTTGTTTTGCCACAATAAGGTCAGTAGCAAAGACTATAGGTCATCTCTATGAAAAGTTGTGACATAAACTATGACATTAAGGTAAAGGAAGGCAGGCATATTGTGGGATGGGTGCCACCAAAGTCAATGCAAGCATTGGTGAGCTACAGTGATTTCTATGAAGTGGGGCCGTGATAAAATGTATACTATGTGTAGATGTTGTTCTGCATGATCTATTACACTTGTACATTCTCCCAAACTTTTTGAGCTCATTTTCCTTAAGGGATTAAGGTAATTGGGCAAATAATATCATTTACATATCTCAATCTAGTTACAATTTGATGGACATACATTTGTATCACTAGCTTAGTCCTTTTAAAGTTGACAGGGTGATAGGTGGTCACTTTTGAAGTTACCAAGTAATAGTTTTACCAATAGTTCATCGTTGTTTGATTTGCAAACTATGGAAACTTGCAGTTTTGTGCACTTCCGACAAATGCAGACAAATTTGTAGGACATGTGATTTGGTGATGGCCAAGTGGTATTTTTACTCTAGTTCCATGTGGAAAGCGCTCTCCCAATTTGTCGTTGTTGACCTTTGTAGGTGTGCCATCTGCATGTGGTATGTGAGGACGGGTTTTTGAGACCCACTAGAGAAATCATGCATCAGACCATCAACGCTTTTAGAAAAATTAGGTGTATATGTTGTGCATAGACGAGAGACTAGAGACCAATACGTTGTAGTCCTTAACCCCTAAAGGCCCAAGGCATTTTCACACCAAAAACACTTCGAAACTCCTCGTTTTAGTGCAATGAGTAGTGAGTCAATCAAAACAACTTATTTCTACATCTAACCATGGGATCTAAGTTAAGACTTACTCATCGAGGCCCTCACAAAATTTCATAAACTTTGACCGCACGGATTGAAAGATTATAATGTTTGAAGTAGAGAAATCTGTTCTTTTTCTTCCCTGCATTGAGTGGATCAGCAGACACTTGACTTCACTTGGTGTCAAATTTTTGCACTACACAAGGTCTAAAACATTACTACCATGTTAACCATGATGTTATTTCCTTGCACACCAATTTTTAGAGGTAGAGAAGGGATGTAGCGTATTCAAAACAATTGTGCAAGGAGTGGAGGTTCAAAAATTGCCAATTCACATTTTAATTTTTTGTGAACTAAATATGTTTTAGAGTGATAATCCGAATGGTAAATATGAAGGTTTAGACCACATCTTGTAGTAGAAAAAATATAATGTAAGAAATATGATGATCTCATAGTTTTATGTGGAAAAGAAGAAGTTTTTTTGGTACCTTGCCCGACAAAGTGTGACAATATGTGAAAATGTTTGACTTAGATTATTTTGCTATTTACCACTTAAGACAAGATATTTTTTTGGACAATATGAAAGGAAATAATATTGTTTTCTAGTATTGAAAATCTCACATTTAATAGAGTGTTCTAGCAAAAGGTTTTGGAGGTGCCCTACGTGTGTGCTCTCCTCGTTTGAAATTCAAAACCCTACAGCTTTTGCATAGAATGTCGGATCTCGGAAAAAAATTGGACTCACACAAAGCTTTTAGGAATGTCCATCTACAGTAGAAACTTCAAAAAGTAATGTTACAAATTGACACCATAGGAACCTGCCCAAACTTTCATAAGTCCCCTGAGGGGACTTTTGGGCCTTTAGGGGTTAAAGGGTTAACATAGAATAGCATTCATCCACTACTTTGGCATTCATTGTTCTATGAACTCCCATATATCCATTGCTTATGCTACAAATACTAATTTAATCAATATAGCTATTGAATTCAATCATACGTTGTTTGCTATTGCGGTGATGATTTGAACAGGTGTATCTTTCAAAAATGTCAAAATTTGCATCCACTTGAATAATAACAACTTTCTTTTGCTTTCAATAAAATCTTCAAAGAAAATATGGGGTCTCTTCTACAGTTGACCAAGCATTGAAGAGTAGATATTTTACCTGTTCACCAAGGCCAGTAGTAATAATTCAAGCGAGGACATTTTTCCAAAGGTGTGCAAAATTTGTTGGATCAAAATATTGGAAGACCCAGGAGTGATGCAGAAGAGACAAGTCACATAGGTTGGCCATATCACAAATGAAAGTCATTCTTATCTTCCAACCCCCCCCCCCCACTGGAACTTTCTACTCAAACTTCCAAGAAGTTGTGAAATAATGTGCCCCATAGCAATGTCCATGGCTTCTCCACAGAGGTTACTCTTGTCGCCATAAAACACATCTTTCCATACAAGCATTTTGTAGACATACAAGTCTCATTGTAATTCCACACTTCTATGAACCCTTTCTCAAAGATATTTATAGTTGTATAATTTGCATCCCTACTTTACCTCTAGTACATAAGGGCCGGTTTACATTAGGCCTGGGGTCAGATGGAAGGCCGGCCGGATTTGCCTTCTATCCGGCCCCAATTCTTCCATCCGGCCCCAAATAATGTAAAGCATTGAGGCCGGATTCTAGGGCCGAACTTCAAATTCATCATCTTGGCCCTAGTCAATGTAAAGTGTTGGGGCCGGATTCTAGGGCTAAATTTCCAATTTTTAAGTGTCTTAGATTTTCATTAGGCTCAACTAAAAATTATAGAAGCTCATGTGTCAAGCTTTTGTCTTTGTTTCTTTCCTAGTTTAAAGAAAAATGGGTTTCTTATATTTACTTTATATGTTTTCTTTCCTTACTACATTTAAAATAAAAAAATAAATAAGAGTATTTTTTCTATTTTCATAAAATTTTCCCTTTTCTCTTATTTTTGATAGGTCTAAAATAAAAGAGAGTTTTTTTTCATATATATGCAACTTCTAATTCCTCTTCCTATTTTGACTATTGGAAAAAAGAGTTTTATTTACTTTATTTGGCCAAATCCCTTTTTTTGTGTGCATATGCAAAAGGAAGGAGTATTTTAATTTTTTCAAAAAAAATTAAAAAATAATGATTTAAAAAAAATCGAAATAAAATTTTATTTTTTCAAAAAAAATAATTATTTTTTCAAAAAAAATAATTATTTTTTCAAAATGAAAAAACATTTTTTCAAAATGAAAAAACATTTTTTCAAAATGAAAAAACATTTTTTCAAAATAAAAAATAAAAAATAAAACAAAAAATAAATTTTAAATTAATTGACGGTAGCGATTTGAAGGATCCAACGGAGGAACCGAATCTGGCCCTAGATGGGAGTTTGGGCCACCCCAAACCTCGTCCCAATTGCTCCCTTGGGGCCGGATGGTTTGGCGCCAAAACCATGCCACCTAAGGCAACACGTAGGATGAAATGTGGTTCCGGCCGGCCCCAAGTATAAAGCTCTTGGGTTGGATTTTGAGGGATTGAAAGATCCTATTGGTTGAAACTTGTAGAGTTCCGGCCGGCCTTCAATCCGGCCCCAAGTATAAACCGGCCTTAAGTGACATCTCCCTTTAGATGGAGTGTACACCAAGTGTAGGGGTGTAAAACTACTATTAGTTGCTACATGGGTTTACCTCCTTATACCATCTTTCCACTACGTTGATTACGATGTTCATTGTGACCACACTATATGATTGAAAAGGCTATAAGTTTTTTACTCTTGATGAAGATTTTTTACTAGGAGTTCTATCTATCCATACTACTCAAAGAGGGTGATCAATAGTAACATAGTTGGTAAAAATATTCAGCAAGAGTAAAAAACTATAGCATTTATAAATCGTATAGTGTGGATACACTAAACATCATAAACAGTGTAGTGGCATAAGTCATCTACAACATTCAGTAAAGATCATTATGTTTACTTTGAATCCAGCATGTAATTGAACTTTATACCATGCAACATTGGGGTAAGAAAGGTAATATAAAGTGAAGTTTGTAGGTCTTCATGCAATCAATAAGTTATCTCAAGTAATCTACTTATAGAAAATGGGTGCAACTACACCAAAAAAGAATACCATGAAATGGCATATTAGAGCAAAAGGTCAAAATTTCCGGTGCAATGCATTTATTAAAAAAAATTGGTACAATTGCAGCCTTTTTTTACCAAAGAATGGAAGTTTGCTCCAATATGAGTTTAAGTACAAACTTGACTTGGAGTAAACTAGATAGCATGGGTGTTAGAAAGGTGGTCCTTTAATACCACCATGTACAGTGTCCAACAAATAAGTTACGTTTATTTCTTGAACTGCCACAACACGTTTTCTATAGTAGGATTACTTCGGCATGAAAATGTGATAAGAATTTCAAACACCTGGCTAAGTGACTTTGTCAATACAAAAAGTCATAGTTGAGACTCACCAGCTGCTAAATTTGGGACGTTTCAAAGTGTCAATAGCTACAAATTCAAAAAAATTAGAGACTGCCTCAACTTGTTAGTACAACAGGAATGCTTGCACCAACGTCAACTGCGAACACGCCATCACAACAAAGATATTTTCTAACTTGCAACTACAGAATGGATCCTTGGGTTCTAAGAATCATAGTGGATTTGAGTGCCAGAGTGTTTGTAGCAGAATTGAGTGTTGGTGGAGGTCAAAATTGTTGGGCATATGGTCTGTGTACATTGTCTGTGTATGTTTATACATTGTACATGTTTGTTGTGTAATGGTTCCATTTGAGGAAGATGAAGACAAGGACTTTGAGTGAGGAAAAAAGAAAGATCATTGTGGGAATGTGGAGTGCTAGATTGTCAACTTGTTGTATTGAAAAGGAGTTGGAAATGAGTCAATCAATTGTCTTCATTGTCTGGAAGAACTATTGTGAGCGTGGTACTGTGGTAGTGCGTAAGCGCACTGGAAGGGCTCAAAAGCTTTCAATTTGTGATAAGAGAGACCTTGCACGCATTCTCACCTAAAATCGTTATCTATCTCTTGGAGGTATCATTGAGCAGATGAGGAAGAAGGTTTGCAAGCGCACATAGTCAACGTATATCAAGTGATTGGGTTTTAGCAATCGAGTTGCTACAAGGGAGCCATTTTTTTATCTGGAAACACAAAGAAGATAGGCTAGCATTTGCCAATTCATACAAGAGATGGATCCTATCATATTGGCCCAACATTATGTGGAGAGGCGAGTCCTCGTTTGAAATTGGAAAGAAGTCTCGACAAGTCAAGGTTTGGCGTCGAGTGTATGAGCACTACTCAATGGATTGCATCCTCCCACATTCAAGTCAGGCCACACTTCTATCATGATTTGGGGCGCCTTCAATAGCTTTGCTAAGTGCCCTATTGTTGTTATGCCACTACACAAACGCACAAGTGAAGTTTTTAAGGATATTGTGTATAAAGGTCTTAAGCGACTTTTATTTTTTGCATGATGAGCGTAAAAATCTTAGGCTCATGAAGGGCACTACCCCAAGGCATCGTAGTGAATACGCCAAGAGCTGGAGAGTCGTGCATCGCATTAAGAAACTTAAGTGGCCGGCAAACTCGCCGGACTTGAATCCTATAGAAAACCTATGGATGCTTGTAATGGACTCTGTACAAATGGACCGACAATGCAAAAGCAAGGAGAGCTGATCAAATCCATTGAACAAGCATAAGAAGGCATCTCTGAGGAAATAGTTGAGATCCTCTTTGCTAGCATACCTAAATGTATGAAGGTTGTAATGCATGCTAAAGGTGGTAGCATAAGATGGTAGGTAGTGTATGATGTATCCTAAGATACCTTATTGTTGTATGATTTTGCAAGTTTGTTGTAAAATTTTCTTCTTGCAATAAAGTAAACTTCATTACCTTTCCAATGCAATTTTCTATTCGTAATTTGGCCCAAAACTAAATATGTAATGCCAAAATTACATCTCCATGTTTGTTTTCTGCCCCTGTGGATACAATAAATGTAACTCATATGTTGGATACTGTACAATACAACCTTATAGTGGCAAATTTACATCTAGATATGTGTAGATTGTTATTATTCTTTTATATTCAATGGTGCAACAAGCCTACCTTTCCAATTGACTTTGTAGATTGTAGGTTGTTAAATAATCTTAAAAACTCCATCAAGTTTTAAGCTTCATACTGTTGGAGTTAAGAGTTGCTCATAGTTATTACGGCATTGTAAATAGTTATTGAGGTAGATTTAGAGGGGAAAGTAAATGGGGAGAAAATGAGGAGAGGTGAAAGGAACTTGAGAGGTACATGTATGGCGCAAGGTCAAAGAGGTAAGACTAACCCACATGTCTTGCATGGGATAAGCAGGGACAAGTGGGTGGCCATGAGTTGGCATAGAGAGACTTGCAAGTTGCTTGAGGAGTCAAATGCAAGATGCATGAGACGCCACTAAGTGGTAGTATACGTAAAGGCCTTTGAAAGAAGGCAACATCTCACTTCAAGCATTGTTTGTACTACCTTGTGTGTCTTTCACTTGCTTGTACAACCATTTCTCTACTTCTTTTAAAATCAATACATTCTTCAAAATCTATTATATGTCCTTCATTAATATGATATAATTTTGATTCTTTAGACCTTCCAACTCTTACATTTCTTCATCACAAACTTGTTGACCTAAGAGCCTAAATCCAATATTTCTATGCACACAACTTTGAACATTGCTTAACCCTAACGACCATACATGGATTGTATTGGCCTAAGCACCTTTGTAGCAAGCACTACATGCTACCTTGAAGGAAAAATACACCTTAACTTAGAGGTGGGGGAAGATGGGCATCTATTGAGACCATTGTCCACGACAATCTATCCAAGCATCAACAAGTTATAGTGATTTCCGTAAAGTGGAATCGTAGATTTTTGTGTTTAAATGTACCTAGTGGGTAGATGTTATTATGTGTGATCTATAAAGATTGTAGACTCTCTCCGGCCAAAATACCTCATCGGCCTTAAAGGATTAAGCCCCAAGTTTGATATGCTTATTGTATAGTGGCCTTGTTATAATTAATATAATTATACCTATAATTTTATAATAAAAAAGTACTTCTCCAAACTTAAAGTGAAAAAGAAAATATCATCAACCGTGTTATATTTTATTGTTTTTTCCTTTATTACATATAATGATTTACTAGAGCCATTAAAAAAGGTTGAAGATGTTAAAAAAATCATTAATTTTTAATCTATTTAAATTTTGAAAGCACATTTAGAAGCTAATCAATAGCGTGTTTTTAGTAACATGTGTCAAGAAGATCATTTAACATACAACACACAACACTAATGGGGGAAAAAATATTAAAGCAGTAATTTCTATAGTTCATGTAGATAAAAATTTCTTCTTTAATCTCACAAAATATCTTTATTATTTTTACAAATTATTCAGTTAAAACCATTGCAAGCAAATTTTTATTTATGTAGCTGATTACACAATCAAAATATACAAACAACATTCATAACAGATTTATATTATAAAGCCCAAATGATTCCAATACATATCAATTAAGTGATTATTAACAATATCCTTTTTGCAACCTTAAATTGGATATTCATTGGTGGTTGTGCATACAATTAATCATCCAGTGAATACATTGTGTACTGTATCCTATTAATGCCTAAAAATCAAGTTCTAATATGTGTATATTTTTCTTGATTAGTTCAAAATATGATACCAAACTAGAAGCCTTGCATACATCATGTATATTAAATCTTGTATTCATGCACAATACCCTTTTGATTATTATCAATATAAATGTTTGCAGATAGTGTTTATAAAGTGTGTAAGAAATTGATAAGCATTTTGCAACATAGGATGCTAGGATGATTGGCCAGTTTGTTGGTTGTCGCTTTCAAAGACAAGGAATGGAAACTTTCTCTAGGTACGTAGGAAGTGACTAAGGATAATTGTATGGCCTATAACAACTCCCATATCAATTGATAGAGACCTAATTTAGAGTTTTGTTGTACAAAAGAAGATTGCTAAACACAACAAATTAGGAATCACAACCAACATCAAACAAACAAAAAACATAGACAAATACAACTATGCTCAATACACCCTCAAGCAGAATGTTGTGAATCACTGACGTAATCAAGCGTCTTGCACTCCAAAAAGAAAGAATCAACGAGTGCAAGTGGAATTAGAGAATGCAGAGCCTTTATTAATGATAAACCATTATTTACAAGCAAATAAACTCACTAATCATTCTCTAAACACACTCACAAAGCTTGACACCATATAGACTTGAAGTCAAGCGTGTACGCGCGCTTATATGTACACATGCAAAGTCCTATTGGATGAAATACATCTATTGGGCGGATGTGGTGTGGTGAACGTACGTCCCTAAGAAACGTAGATTATAACTAACTAATCTACGCTACTATTACGTAATGTAGTGTGGTCCTCAATGCCACATTCCATGACAACTGTCGTATAAAGGAAGATCACTAAATACAAAAGATTGGGAGTCACAATCAACATCAAATAAACAAAAAATATAGACAAACACAACAATGCTTGCACATCCTAAAGTGCCCCTTGTAGTGGATAAAAAGCCCCTCTAATTGTCTATGACCAAACAATACTAAGAAGACTATCACCATGGTAATGTTGCTGTAACAACTATATGCATTGAGTCAAAGATGTTCTTTGTCGCCAAACTAATAAGGGGGTGGAGAAGTAACTAACACTACTGTAGTAAAAAAGTGGGATAGAAAAGCTGCACTCAGTTTCATGTTGCGGTTCTATTGACCCTACTACCAGAATTCTGTTATTTTCTTCATGGTTGCTGCCGCGGATTTTTGCTCATAACTTCTTCAATGTTTGGAATGTTTGGGCGTGTAATATACCATTGGAAAGGGCTTGAAAATATGCTTCCAAAATTTAAAAAAGTCATGAGAAATGACCGCGGCAGCCCAAAACATGAACAATATAACAGAATTATGGCATCAGGGTCAAAAGAACCGCAACATGAAAATGAGTGCAGTTTTTTTTCCCACTTCTGTACTAGTGTAAGAGAGGGTAGGTTGGGTGCAATATGAGCTCCATCTTTAATTGCCTTAGGAACCTTTGCTGCCAATCATGTGGTTGATTTCCACGTTGCCTATCTTTGAAATAAAAAACAAGAAGTCCAACTAGATGGCAACCCACCATACCAATGACAAGTCCACAAGGAAATCAAGCCGCTTCATTGTGTAAAATGTGGCTCAAAGATCTTCTACAACAAAAGCAAGTCTAATCTCCGGATGATAGAGTAGAAAGAGGCGGTGTCCAGCAAGCCATATGCATGTATGAACTAACACCATAAGGTGAAGGTGAAAGAGTAAGAAGTTATATTCATAATAATAATGATACAAGGCAACACACAACCATTTAATATGAAGTAAAGAGCCACCAATGGTGACTGTAGATCTCTATAAGAGGTGTGTCTATTGGTAACTAGAAGAGGTGTGTCTGTTCTACATTGACGTAACTATTATTTGTACTAACACTCCCCCTTCAGCTGCATAGCTGAAAATAACAGTTAAGCTAAAAAGACTTGTTGACGTAGATAGTTTCCATCCATGAGCAGCTTTGATGAATTGAGGTATACAAGAACTCCCCCTTGCATCAAGCTGTTGAAGGTGCTTGTGGATCCAAATTTGAGAGACATGAGATACAAGCTTGATGTTTGACATTGGGAAGTGACTTTGTGAGAATATTTGTCCACATCTGGGAAGTGGGAGTGTACTTGAGGTGGAGTAGATTGTTGGCAACTTGGTCACAAAGGAAATGATAGCGGATGTCAATATGTTTTGATCTATCATGAAACCTGGGATTCCTTGTAAGAGCAATACAAGACTGGTTGTCACAAAATAATTTTCTTGGTAGTTTTAAAGAAAAATCCAGTCCTGAAGTAATAGTCTAGAGCCATAGTAATTCCTTGGTAGCCATGGCTGCAGCAATATACTCTGCTTCTGTAGAGGAAAGGGCAACAACAGGCTGCTAACGACTTTGCCAAGAGAGTGCACAGGAAGAGTCAAGAAGGAAGATATATTGACGTTGATTGTTAGGTGTCGGGATCACCTGCCTAGTCGGCATCACTCCATCCTGTTAAACTATGATGTTGAGAGGATGAGTTACAGTTGGCACCGGTATACATGATACCTTTGTTCATTGTTCCTTTTAGGTAACAGAAAACGTGTTTAACTCCAAGCCAATGTAGAGGGGCTGGTGAAGCCATGAACTAGGCCAAACAATTAACCAAAAAATTGATGTCCCACCTTGTACATTGGACCAAATTTTGAAAGCTTCCAATTGCTTCTTTATAAGGAACTGTTGCCAAGGTTTTGACTTCCTCTGAAGTAAGATTTGAACTTTGATCGTGGGAATAACGGATCCCAGCTTCAAGTGGGATGCTAATTGGGTTGCAATTTAGCATGTTGAATTTGCAAAGGAGGTCGTAGATGTACTCAGTTTGAGATAAGAAAAGAGTCTTAGCAGAACAGTCTCGTGGAATTTGAATTCCGAGTAGATATTCAACCTCATTGTTATCAATCATTTTGAAGCTTTGGGAAAATAGTACTTTACGAGATGATAAATATTGGGAATCGTTGGAGATTAGCAAAAGATCATCAATATATAGGCCAATGTAAAGAATAATAGATGATGATCGTTTGATGTAGACATTTGTGTCAGAGGTACATTTGTGAAAACCTTGGGAGGTAAGATAAGTGTCAAATAATTCATACCATACTCGTGGGGCTTGTTTAAGACCATAGAGAGACTTAAGTAATCGACATACTTGAGTTTTTGCTCCAAGATGAATATAGCCTTCAGGTTGTGAAGTAAATATTTTTTCTTTTAGAATGCCATTGAGAAAGGCTGTGGTGACATCCATTTGATGGATGTGGAAGTCACATAAAGTAGCAATGGCTAATAAGAGTCTTAAGGAGGTCATCTTAATGACTGGGGAAAAAATTTCGGAATAGTCGATTCCTTTCTTTTGAGAGAATCCTTGAGCTACAAGGCGGGCTTTGTAACAAGACAATGTGCCATCAGAGTTGTATTTGCGACGAAATAGCCATTTAGTGTTGATGATGGAACGATTAGGTGGAGGATCAACTAGTTGCCAGGTTTTATTTTGAACCAAAGACTGATATTCTTTGTCCATTGCAAGTTTTCAATGTGAGGAATCATTGCGAGTAAGAGCTTCTTGAACGGAAATTGGTTCAACAAGTTGAGTGATGAATGCGCAGGCATAGTGATTTGCATCATTGAACTTAGTGGAGATCCAGGTGCCTTTGTTGTGTCTTTGAGAGGTTCGTTGAGGAGAAGCTTGTGCTGTCTGAGTTTGCCGTAGGTGAGATTGGAAATGAGAAGAGCGAGAAGGCTTAAATTTTGTTTGTTGCTCAGGTGTATCTGGAGAGGTTGGTGAGCCAAGTGATGAGACATCCAAATTAGGAGGCGGCGGTTGTTCATGTGGTGGTTGCTCTTGATTTGGAGCTGGCGCCGGATTTGGAGCTTGCATGGGGTCGGAAATTGTATAGAAGTCATCAAAATCCTGGTCAGACAAAAGGTTGGATGTTCTATTGGTGGAAGGACCAGCTCCGCGAGGCAATAAGTGATCCTCATGAAAGACAACATCACGATTGGAGAATATTAATTTTGTGTCAGGATTATAGAGTCGGTAACCTTTGATGCCGGTAAGTTTTCCATATCCAATATTAATACCTTTGACTGTTTTTGGGTCCAATTTCGTGCACTTCTCATGTGGTATATGAGAGTAAGCAGGGAAACCAAAAATGCGTAGGTCACTAAGGTCCGGTTTAAAACCGGTCCAAACCTCATAAGGTGTGGTGTTGGTCAAAGCTATAGTATAAGAGTAGTTTTGTAAATAACATGGAGTGGCAACTGCTTCTGCCCAAAAGGAGTTGTTAAGTTGAGCAACTTGAAGCATGCTTCTAGCAGCTTCAACTAAAGTACGATTCTTGCATTTGGATATGCCATTTTGAGTCGAGTTACAGGGATTAGTAAGTTGGTGTTGGATGTCGTGGTCGAAGCAAAATCCAAAATATTCGTTATTGGTTAAAGAAGAATTGGATAAGTTATTGAATGTGGGATTTATATACCCGGTACCCTATAGCGAATGGGTTTCACCAATTGTTATGGTTCCGAAGAAGAATGGGAAAATCCGTATTTGTCAAGACTTTCGGAAATTGAATGCGGCAACTAAGAAGGATTATTTTCCGTTACCGTTTACAAATAGTATATTAGATGCTGTAGCTGGACATGAATGTTATTCGTTTTTAGATGGATTCTCCGGTTATAATCAGGTGAAAATTGCTAAGGAAGATCAATTGAAGACTACTTTTACGACGGATTGGGGAACATTTGCGTACAAAGTAATGCCATTTGGACTTTGTAATGCACCTGCCACATTTCAACGGGTGATGACACAAGCATTTCAAGAGTATTTGAGAATTTCTATGGAGATATTTTTAGATGATTTTGTACGTTTAGTTCAAGAGCGAGACATTTAGAATGTTTGGGGCAGTGCTTAGAACAATGTGCAAAATATGGAATCTTTCTAAATACGGACAAATGTCAATTCGGGGTACCCTCTGGTAAATTATTGGGTCACATAGTTTCAACTGCTGGTATTGCTACGGACCCTGATAAAGTTAAGTTTATATTAAATTTATCGCAACCGGATACAGTAACGGGAGTCCGTGGTTTTGTTGGCCATGTTAGTTATTATCGAAGATTTATCCATTCATTTGCAGTTATCTGCCAGCCATTAACCAATCTTTTAAAGAAACCTCCAAACGATGGTACCAATCCAATTTGGACTAAAGAATGTACTGTGGCTTTCGAAACGTTAAAACACAAATTGGCAAGTGCACCAATTCTGGTGGCACGGTGCTGGAAAACCCCATTTCATGTTTATGTGGATGCGTCCAATGTAGCTATTGGTTCTATTTTAAGCCAAAAAGATGTTAAGGGATTTGATCATCCAATTTACTATGTCAATCGTCAATTGGTTGCTGCAGAACGCAATTACACTACGACTGAACGGGAAGCATTGGGAATGATTTATTCTGTACAAAAGTTTAGACATTATTTGCTTGGATATAAATTTGTATTTCATGTGGACCATGATGCTCTCAAGTATATGATTAATAAACCTCAGTTAAGTGGTCGTATTGCAAGATGGGTGCTGTTACTACAAGAATTTGATTTCACTATCAATGTACGCCCTGGGAAGGCTCATGCCAATGCTGATCATTTATCCCGTTTAACCAATGTATTGGGAAATGAACCAATTGATGACGCGTTACCTGATGCACAATTATTTGCACTGGATGTAATTTCCGAGGAATATAGTGAGTTGATCCAGTATTTAACATTTCAAACGTTTCTTTCACATTTTACGGAGAAACTTAAACGCCGCCTTATTTTAAAGAGTGCACCGTACACCATGATTGGAGAAGCTTTATATAAGCAAGGTTAGGATGGAATTTTACGCCGTTGTATTTATCAGCATGAAGTTTGTACTATATTGGAAGGCTGTCACTTGGATAGCTGTGGTGGGCATTTTGCTGGAGACAGTACTGCACGGAAGGCTTTACAGGCTGGATATCGGTGGCCAACATTGTTCGCCGATGCGCACAAATTCGTCAAGCGCTGTGATCCATGTCAGAGAATTGGACGGCCAACAGGTACTTCAGCAATGCCGTTAATACCAATTCTTGCCCAAGTACCGTTTGAAAAATGGGGTATTGATTTTGTGGGCCTAATTGCACCTGCTTCTCGGATTGGACAAAAACGTTATATATTGGTAGCCACTGATTATGTTACAAAATGGGTTGAAGCTTGTGCCACAAAGACTGATAATGCAAGTATGGTTGCCACATTTTTATATGAAAATATTATTACTCGTTTTGGATGTCCAAAGGAATTGGTTAGTGATCGTGGGACTCATTTTATTAATAGTACAATTGAAGCATTAACAGCAAAATATGAGATTAAACATCCAAAAACTACTCCGTATTATTCAAGAGCAAATGGACAAACAGAGAAGACCAATGGTATTTTATGCAAGATTTTAACGAAGACAATTTCAGGAGCGGGTACAGATTGGGACACCAAATTGTTTGCTGCTCTATGGGCGTACCGTACTGCATATAAAATTACTACCAATGCTACACCTTTTCAATTAGTTTATGGACAAGAAGTAATTTTACCAATAGAATTGGAAGTGCCCAGTTTATGAATTGCTATTGATAATTGATTAGGGGATTCCGAATCATTGGAACACCGATTAATAAAATTGGAACAATTGGATGAAATTCGTGCGAATGCTTTATTTACAATGGAAACTACTCAAAAGAGGAGAAAGCATTATTATGATAGTAAATTACGGCCAAAGTCTTTTATGCCCAATGATTTAGTATTACTTTATGATAGTCGTTTTTAAAATTTTCCAGGAAAATTTCAGGTTCTTTGGCATGGCCCGTATCGCGTTATTGAAGGATTTTCCAATGGTTCAGTGCAATTGGAAGATTTTATGGGAACTAAATTTACTACTCGTATTAATGGAAATCGGTTACGGCTTTATAATACGGAGTCAGAATTGGACTTCAAATAATAATAGAAATTTAATAACCCGGGACGGGTTTTGTTTAAAAAGGGAGGTAGGCAGTTTAGTTGTGATGATGGATTAGTACGTGTGATGTGAGTGAAAGAAGTGGTAATAATGAGAATTGAGACAGTTAGGGTAATGCAATTTGTCAAAGTTAATGGAGTAGGTCAGTTCATTACGAGGTATCGTGAGAGGGAAGAAGAAAGACCATAGTAGAAGCCAGAAGTGGGACTCTTGTGAACATTGTGTGTCTGCGTGAATTGTAGTGTATTTGAGAGAATAGCTGAGTGAGTAAGCTTCTTTTTGTGAGTAATGGCGATGGAGCGTAGCAAGAGACACTCCAATAGGGAGGAGAGACACTGCAATGTGAGGCGTAAGGAAGATCTACCACCGTTAGAGTGTATTATCGTAACAAACATGGAGCCTATTCGGTTAGATGTGTGTTGGTCGAAGGAGAAGCAGCAGTGTTTTCGTGAGGCGCACATGCACGGGTTCATTCGGTTGTCGTAGAACTTGCCTCCGATTGACGTAGAATTGTTAGCAGTATATTTGAAGAACTACGATCTTGCAGATGGGTCGAGTGTAGTGAAGGGGAAGATAATCGGTATAGACGAGACGGTGTTGAACAAGGTGTTGTATCTTCCGATGGGTGAGCTACCGGTGTCTGGTGATTTGGAGTCGGATTTTGTGCCTGGCAGTTACTTCAAGTCAGGAGAAAAAGCGTTCGAGAAGGGCTAAGGATGGAAGACTGGAGAAGCTCTTACGCCGGAGTTGGGAGAGTGGATGCGCTTCGTGCAGAAGAGGCTGGCCCTAAACCGACACACGACGTACATGGCAAAGAAGTTGTTGCTTTCGACGGTAGCGACATTGGAAGGTATGGTGTTCAATTGGGCAGCATATGTGGCCATAAGAATCCACGCAGAGTTGAAAGTCAAGAGGAAGATGGAGAAGGTGACGACGTTGCTGTGTGCCAAGTACGTGAGCGAAGCGATCAAGTACGGACTGCAGCAGGACGGGAATCAGAGGAGCGTGCAAGTGGTGGAGGTGCCGGTCAAGGAGAAGAAGAAGCAACCAGTTTTGGTACCAATTCGGTCTGTGGAAGCTGCACTAGGTATTGCAGAGTGTCGTAGGACAGTAGGGTGTGAGCAGCATGAGATTGGTCCTCAGTTGCAAGTATTGGGTCGTCATTTGGGTAGCACGTCTACTGCAACACCAGTTTCGGTAGAGCTGTATCGGAGAATTGGTCCATTAGGGAGTGAGCAGTAGTCGGGAGGATTGAAAGAAGTAATTTTAGCTCAGCTCACTCAGTTACAGATGACAGTGACCAAACTGGATAGTGAGTCCCAATTGAAGAGAGAATTGGAATTAAGGATGGAAGAGATTGAGGGGTATAAGGTTAGAATTGGTGAATTAGAAAGGACAGTGGCGGAAGATACTCTCAAGGGTGCGAGATTGGAGAGCAATTTGAAGAAGAAGGAAGCAGAATGGGCTCAAGAGCGCAAGACACTGAAGTCCATGGAGTTAATCAACGAGCAGGAACACAAGGAACTGAAGGAGAAGTGGATGCAAGAGAAGAAGAAGGTGACAGATTTGGCGGTTGCAAGAGGGAAATCGGAGGCAGATTGGAAGGCATTGCGGGACCAGTTGCAGAAGGAGAACGAAGAATTGAAGACCAAGGTCAATTCTTTGGAGGGAGCTATGGTCTGTGCGGTTCCTTCGCAGGAATTGGTTCCTGTGACAACCAATTCTGAGCTAGTATCGACTCAGCACGAAGAATTGCAGAAGATATTGGAGGACAGGGAGAAGCAAATCACTCTTCTTGAGGCTCAAGTACGAGTATTGGGTGAGCTGAATGAAGATCTGACGGAGTAGTTACAAGGGGACCAGTCTAACACTGATACAGATGAAGGTGATGAAGAGGAAGAGGTCAGGACGCCCAAGGACAAGTCTGTGATTTCTGACAACGCCAATACACCAATTGAGGTTTAGGAATTGGTTTTGTGTTTGCGAGGGCGCTGCACAGTTAGAAGTGGGACTATGTAGAATGTGTAATTAGTTTTTGTGTTTGTCGTAGTACGTGTTGGCAACTATTCACATCTTAACACAAAGATATCCTTAAGGTAATCGTTCCCACAGAGAATCACCGAGAACTACAACGACTAACAACTCATCTATATGTACACCAGGTTACCTATATCACAATAATTACATCAAAAGAAGGAAAAATGTTAGATTACAACGCCGGAGCGTTTATCTACAGCCACCATCCCGCTCTCCGTACGAGTGCTCCCCTTCGGATAGGGACCTTCGGGTAGGGACCTACCTCGTTGGAAGGTAGGGACCTTCGGGTAAGGACCTACCTCGTCGGAAGGTAGGGACCTTCGGGTAAGGACCTACCTCGTCGGAAGGTAGGGACCTTCGGGTAAGGACCTACCTCGTCGGAAGGTAGGGACCTTCGGGTAAGGACCTACCTCGACTTAGTCCCGGTTAAGGGAAGGGGGGGTTATCTTTACAGCTATATAGACTATAGACATCCAGGGTACACGAGTACCCGGATACAGATTATATCACCACGGATGGTAGTCCGTGGGCTCGCAGAGATTTTAGTGTTCGACACAAGTAACAGCTACTCTACCTCCCATTCTCTCCTTCTAACTCTACTCACTCACTTGGATGGTTATGGTGTTACTGAGATCCCCCGAAGGGATGTTAGACCCGTGTTTCCGAGGCTGCGAGCGGCGTAATGTAAGTGAGCAAGGGGCCTACCCGCCCACTATTCGTCCTCCTCCCAGTCTCGCTCCACCTCCGATGTAGCTGGAAGTGGGATGTTTCAGGGAATGACATGAGTCTTCACAACCGACACCAACCGGTACGCCGGAAGGTCACTCAAGACTCACTTATGACCTTCATACATCCGTCACTCCCCCCCTCATCCTTCCCTAGACACGTACAATCTCACCTGTTATTCCCATCCACCCAACTAATCTACTTGATGGAACAAGGAAACGACTGTAACGATTAGAGTTGGAGTCACGCCCCTACTAGCTATCTTCTCACCTCACCTGTTATTCCCACCCACCCGGACTAATCTACTTTGATGGAACAAGGAAACAATGATTAGATAGTTAGTATAGACTCGAGGAGTGGACTACTTGAAATGGCACTCACAGTCATGTATGTAATCCGAGCTCTCCAACCATCGAAGGTCTTCTCAGAGTGTAGGTTTAGAATTCAACTGAAAGCAAATACACACATCAAGCAGTGAAGAGAGGTGCCAAAAGACTCCTCACTTATACTGCCAAGAACACACACAAACGCCAAAAGCATAAGATGCCTTCTAACTAAAAACGACGGCATTAATTACCCTTGGCGGCCACCGTCTTACCTACTCAACGTACCAAGTCAAAAGGCATCTAAACACAAATTCCAAGGCAAACCAAATCAAATCCAAGTTCAAATCGTGGCCTAATCCGCTAATGAATAGTGACCTACGGAACAAGATTCCAGGCCTACTTCCGAACCAACTCCTCAAGTCTTCTCTTCTCTGGCTCGGAACCCGCTCAGCTCGCACCTCTCGTCTCGCACCTCCGCTCAGTTGGCTTGGTTCTCTTGTCTCGAAATTTCTGTCTCGTGTTCCGGTCTCGTGTCTCGGTCTTGCGTCTCGCGTCTCAGGTTCGCGTCTCGGACTCGGGTTCGCGTCTCGGGTTCGCATCTCGGACTTCTGTATCGAGTCTCTGTCTCACGTCTTGGTCTCGGGTTCGCGTCTCGGGTTCGCGTCTCGGGTTCGCGTCTTGGACTCGGGTTCGCATCTCGGGTTCGCGTCTCGGTCTCTCGTCTTGGTCTCGGGTTCGCGTCTCGGACTCGGGTTCGCGTCTCGGGTTCGCGTCTCGGACTTCTGTCTCGGGCTTCCGTATCGTGTCTCCGTCTCGCGTCTCGCGTCTCGGGTTCACATCTCGGTCTCACGTCTTGGTCTCGGGTTCGCATCTCGGGTTCGCGTCTCGGTCTCACGTCTTGGTCTCGGGTTCGCGTCTCGGGTTCGCGTCTCGGACTTCTGTATCGCGTCTCTGTCTTGCGTCTCGCGTCTCGGGTTCGCGTCTCGGTCTCACGTCTTGGTCTCGGGTTCGCGTCTCGGGTTCGCGTCTCGGACTCGGGTTCGCGTCTCGGGTTCGCGTCTCGGTCTCACGTCTTGGTCTCGGGTTCGCGTCTCGGACTTCTGTCTCGGGCTTCCGTATCGTGTCTCTGTCTTGCGTCTCGCGCCTCTGTCTTGCGTCTCGCGTCTCGGGTTCGCATCTCGGTCTCACGTCTTGGTCTCGGGTTTGCGTCTCGGGTTCGCGTCTCGGACTTCTGTATCGCGTCTTTGTCTTGCGTCTCGCGTCTCGGGTTTGCGTCTCGGGTTCGCATCTCGGACTCGGGTTTGCGTCTCGGTCTCACGTCTTGGTCTCGGGTTCGCGTCTCGGGTTCGCGTCTCGGACTTCTGTCTCGGGCTTCCGTATCGCGTCTCTCTCTTGCGTCTCGCGCCTCTAGATGTCCCTTCTTTCCTCCGTAGACTTCCGGCTTGCAGGTTCCTTCTCTGGACTTTACTCATGGTCCGTCCTCGAAGATGCTGGCCTACTACCTGGTTCGTTGACTTGTACCCATGGGCTTGGCCCTTAAACTCGAGTCCTTAGGCTTGGATCCTTGAGCTTGGGCTCGGGTCGGTATGGGTTGGGTTAAGGTGCGGGCTCGGGTCAGTATTTATCCCCCTTAACATTTTGTAAGCACTCTCTATTTTCCTTATCCTAATACTATCTAAGGATTAACACTTAGATTCGCCCTAACCTTTCCACCTACTATTTTCTGTATTTTAACCTCTTCTATATAACTAACTTAATTTATTTTTTAAATTCATGGTACGACAGTGTTCACATGCGGATTAGAATTGGTTAGTTTCGGAAGTTAGCAAGTTAGTTTTGTAGTTCAGTAGTAAAATTGGGAAGTTACGTGAAAAGTTGGTTAAGAAGCAAATGTGACGTTTGGAATCTGGAAGTTAGGTTCAGTTTTTGGATAAAGACTTTGAGGAAGATGGATTCGAGGCCAGACTGTGATAGTCGTAAGCCGAGGCAAGCTTGGTGCTACCTCTTTGTTTTCTTTGGAGTTTTCTATTTTCTTTTGTAGGATTGTAATTAGAAGAAGTATGAATGGAATTGGAGTTAAGAAAGTTTGATTGTGTGATTAGAAGCGAAGTTATGAGTACTGTATGAGAATTGTGAAGATAGAAAGTTAGAGAATGGAATTGTGAATGTGAAGAGATTGTAATCTCTGTGAAAGAATTGGTTATTGAAAGTGATTACGGGATATAATCACGTATTATTGAGTATACTGTACTGTGATTACAATGAAGAAAATAGAAATTGACATGATTATGAGATCATGAAGGAAAGAGGATTGGAGAATAATTAGGTTTAGAGTGATGCAAGAGAGTAATTGAATGATAGTAATGGTTAAGAGAAGTTAGGAAGCAAGTGTGTAATCAATCGTGACAATAACATAGTGGCATTCATATAAACAGTCTTTCCCTGCGAACGAATCCACCTATATTGATTTGGTGCTTTGGGTTTATTTCCAATCGAACCAAAACGATAACTACAAGCTGCTACTCAAATTGAAATTCAGCGTTCTTGAGGCTGATGAGGAGAAACTTCCAACGATAAAGTTGATCTCTCCCATTGTGATCAACTTTCTAAAATGCAATCTTCACCCAATCATCCACCATCAATGCTAATTGGTCATAATCGGACCACAAATCTATAGTACTAATTACTCTAGCGTGTAACTCCGCATCAAATAATTTTGTTGCCGTGGGCATCGGATACCAGTTTGTCTTGGTCTTGTCATTGATCGGCCTATAATCCCGACACATCCACTTCTCCGTGTGATTGCCAAAGATGTCTTTCTTTGATGGCATAAGTGTGGCACAAGTATACCCGCCATTGGATGTTTACCGGTTTTCTGAGGGTGATGGACCAACTCGAATTTCAGAGGGTGTTATATCCCATTGAGTTGGGAGCCAACAACTCCTGACAACAAGTCTAAACCTGAACTTTCTCTAAAAGATTGAGCTTGTACGGGAGTCGGAAGATCGAGTGGTTGTCCTCCAAGTGGATATGAGCGATTTGCCTTATGAGCGGTTTGCCTTTGTAGCCGTCAAAATCATGGAGCCTAAATGCAAAATAGCTACAATACAAACGCATGAATGCCCATATCCTTTGTGCCTCTGCACCAATAAGATGTGGCCTCAAATCCAAAGGCTAGTTATCAAACTCCGTGGTCTTGGTCTCTACCACTACGTACCGACACGGCTGATGATTGCTACTTGGTAGCAGAAAGGACATTCATGCCTCTAGACTCCTCACTCACGGGATCAACAGAAAATCATGTATCGTAATGATAAAACCGTGAAAAGATATCTCGGGCATCCTCCCCACAAAAGTCCTCGGCCAAAGCGGCAAAAACAAGCTTAGCTTGAAGGTCATCTGCTCCGTGCATCTTCAAATGGAAAAGTTGTTCCGCTTCTTCGACCTTTGTGAGGTGTGGCACATCTGCCTTCTGACCATCAAAGTCTACCCCAAACACGCGTGAATGATCACGTGGACGACGCTGGACGGCGTTACAAAGGCCACGAATCCAAATTAGGGTGTGGGAATCTGTTCCAACAAGGTTCCGGAAGTTAACCTAAAAATCCGGCAAAACAAAAAAAAATTAGTATTAGAATGTTAGAAAGGTAGGTTTAAACCATAGAAAAGAGAAATAGTAAATAAGACAAATAAGGGGTTCCCAAGATCCTTAAAAGCTCTTAGGAGTTGCCAGAAACCCTAGAGATCCGGAACCGGAGGAAACCCTCACCATCGGAATCTTTCGGAATTATCCGGAACCGGAAGAAACCGGAACCGGAAACGGTCAGGAGCCGGAACCGCCATCATGACCGTAACGGCCATCCGTACACCGCCAAAAGTATAAGAACAAGAAGCTAAATTTGGCTCCCCACACTTCTTGGCTTGCTCTCTTTCCTTCTCCCTTGCTTCTTACCTTCTTGATTTCATTAGAACGGAAGTGTTTCGGATCGTGAGGGTGTGTGGTAAGGTCAGTGCGTACAGGTGGTACCGGAGAGATTGTGAGAGATTTCTGTAGAAATGGCAGAAGGAGAACCTTCCCGGGCTACTCGAGGTACAACGACCCAACCGGCGGTACAACGGGTGGTTCCGATCATACCGACAGATCCGGAGGAGAAGGCCGTCCTTGAACATTACCTCACCAACATGGGCTGCCGCGGACTGCTCGACGTTGCATGGGGCGCAAAGGAAGCGAAGCTAGTGGTGGAGTTACTCGGTGCACCGGACAACCAGTACGACGGCACCATCCGAGCTCACTCCAAAACTTGGGGTATACCGGAGTGGCAGCGTACCTACTCCTTCAGCAGCGGAACCGTCAAGACGGCGGAGCGAAACGATGACATCCTCGTGGACAAATTCACGAAGCAAGCCGACCCCAAGGAAGGATACAACACCGACGACCTCCGGCATCAAGACGGGCAGATTGTGGTAAGGTTCTTGAATCCAATCTTTCACCCGGAAAAGCCTAAACGGGTGGTGTCTAAATGGGCCACCACCATTCTAGGGTCGATGAGGGAGAAGTTTAGTGTAGATTGGGCCTCGCTTATGAGCGAGATGATCAACCGGATGGTGAGAGGGCTCTAGAAGTCGAAGGGGGCTGGCACCCCACTTCCCTCGTACCTCACCTATCTCTACGCACAATACAACATGCTTACCCCGGACGAGCAAGACGCGTATGAGCTGCTGCTGAAAATCCAGAATTATGGCGGTTCGGAATCAGGAGACGACAACGAGGGTATGGAGGACGCTGAGGATTCCGTGCTCGAGGCCGTTTTGCAACACCGGAAGAGGAGCCGATCTGTGCCGAGGGAATCAACACCGGGACCATCTTCGTCGATTCAGCCAACAGGTGGTCAACCTCAGGAAGACCCTAGACAAGCTCCACGGAAAGGTCGCATTCCTCCGGCGTAGCCCCCGCACCTTGTTGGACTCGACGGACCTGACCTACTGGAGCTCATCCAACATGCGGGTTGGCGTGCGGCCCTCGTGTGCGAATCCGAAGCACGATACAGTGAGATCCTGGACGGCATCCGGCAGGAGCTAGAGGTGGAGAAGTTCGTGGAGATACTGACAGCGATCCAAGAACTGCAGAAGAACACGCTCGGACTTCGAGCCTTGGAGGTTCAGCCGGCTGCTATCATCTGGTGTCGAGATCAGTTTGCTGACAAATGCGACGAAACGTTTACGGCGTTGACAGAGTCCCGAAAGAAGTTGAAGGAAGCTGAAGATCGAGCACACGCTTCCGCCCAGGCCTTGACAGAGGTACGTGCAGCACTTGCATTTCCGGTTGACACTGTCAACCGGAGTCTTCTCTTCACAGGTCAGCTGGAGAAGGAGGGCAAACTAAACCAGGTCCATATAATTCGGTTCTTGCACGACCACGGCAAGAAGATAGAGAGGACATGGAGCCGCATGCAGGAACTAGTGGCCAACATGACCACTCAAGGACCGGAGAACCGGAGCACCCAAGCCCCAGAGGACCTCACAGCTCCAGTCCGTATCCAGACATCCCCGGACGAACCCGGACCCTCAAGCGTGCAGCCAGAGGCTTCCGAGAAGCAGAAGGAGAGTCTGACTCTACCGGAGCCTGCGGCACACATGAGCTGCAGTCCTCCTGGTAATCCGAACACCGGTATTGGAAGGCACTGGACAGAGTTACTACCGGAGGTGAGTCCTAGCGAAATCCCTTCTCCCCTCCGGCCTGCACCTACCCTCCTTCATCAAGTCGCCGGAAGTCCACTCCACCGCTTGCTAGGCGATTGGCGACGGATCCTCCCATTCCCGGAGCTCAGTTCTAGGGCTTCGCTGAAGCTCCGGAGACCATTGTGGTGGATTCCACCACTAATCCAGTTCCACCGGCAGCAACACCGCTACCAGCTTCCGGAACCGGATCACAAGAAGTTCCGGCAGCTATTACGCCCCAGCGAAGGAGAGCCGGCAAGTCCAAGGCGGAAGCTTCCACGAGGCGTACCAGTCCCCGATTCAAGAGTGTTGGATCACCCCCTTAGGTAGATTTTGATTTAGAAGTAGGAGTAGCTTAGTAATCGAGGTTAGGTAGCGATTAACGAAGGGGCCCAGAGTTGCACCCGGCTACTTAATCCGAAAGCTAAGACTTCCGGAAACTTGTAAACTTTCCGAAGTTTTGAGTTTTTATCGGATGTCCGGAATCCGGACTCGGGAAAATAGGATCTGAGATTATCTTTTCCGAATTTTTAGGGATAAGATCCTTACTTTTAGGGATAAGATCCTCCGGATTTCTTGTAGATCAGATTAGCCTTAAAATAGGAATAGTTCTAGTACTTAGTAGATGAGTTTTGGAAAACTCATCGCCTTGTTTTTCCTTTACGTTGAATATATTTCGGAGCTATGACTGGATTTGCTACCTAATACTTGTGAAGAGTGTTGTTTTACGTGTGAGGTTCAAGGTCCGTTGTTGTAGTACGTATTGTGCCAGTTCCTTTGAAGGGAGGGATATTTTGTTGTACGTAGGAGTGAACCGGCTTGGATCTCCAACAGGGGAGTGCCCGGAATAACTGGAGGAGATTGCAGAGGTGTTCCTGGTCGCCTTCAGAGTCCAGAAGAATCCAGGAGGGGAGGAGATATATTGCAAAGGTGTTCCTGGTAGTCTCTAGGGCATGGGAGAATCCGTGTGAATCCGGATTCCGGTCAAAAGCCGGAGTTTACCCCCACGATAGGAAAAGCCTACTATGTGAGTCTCAAAGGAGTCCTCCCAAGTAAACTACATCACCGTCTTCGGAGGGCTACAAAAGTGCTACCGGAACGTCGTTGTAGTCTGGACTTACCTCTGTGTAACCGCATCTGGAAGGCCTTCCGGATGACGTGAGAGTTAAGTCTAGGATCAACACCATAACGCCGGTTAATAGATTAGGGAGAGTGATTGTCCAGTCACTATAAACTCCGGGGCATTGGGTGTCTAGCCACTTAAAGTCACAAGGCAGTGGGGAATCCGGCCACTTACACAAAATAGGATTGGTGGTCTTCCGGTCACTCATTTAAACCTTCCGGAAGCCGCTCTGAGGAGGAATAGTGGTAAATCAAACTACCCTCCTGTTTTCCGGAAATCATTTCCGGAAACAACTGTGTATACCTTCCGGAAACTAGTCCCGGCAAGTTCTGCTTGAGTTCCGGAATCCGAAAGGATCCGGAGCCATTACTAAATAGAATAACTAACTTAGGTGATCAATAGATTAGTTGTTTTGGATAATCTGAAAGGATAAAGAGATCTCTGTGGGAACGAAACCGGAGTGGTTCACTTTGGAAGCACTTAGTGACGATTGAGTGCATTCCGGAGGAATACTGACTCTACAAACTACGACATAGGGTATTGAGGTCAATGGCTTGATCCAACAAGAAACAATGGTGACCTTCAAAGAGATCCGATGTAGCGATGGTGCTTGTCTAAAAGCCCATTGTCCGCTCACGCTCATTGCACTGTAAGAAAACTGCGTTTTTGGATCATCAAGGTTGCAATGTGCCGTGTTTTATAGACAAATGTTTCTCCGACAGCGGTCATAGAACCTCAAATTTAGTTTGACGTTGCATCAAAGGTGTTCTTGTAAAAGGCAAAACGCGCGGATGTTAGCGTAGGCAGACATGTTTGAGGGGACATCAAAACAACCTTGGTCGCTTCTGAGCGCAACGTCATAGAAAACACGAGAGGTCCACGTTAGCCATAGCGTTCATTTTCACTGCGGGATGACTACAGATTGCTAGCCGGAAGCAAAAAACTTAGAAAATAGGCAGCTCCTCTACATAGATAGGCAAAACTTGTTTGAGTGGAAACAATGGCTTTGCTTACATAAGATGAATTATTTTAATGGACTTCTAGGAACACATGAAACTAAAAATTTATTAATGGTTCAACTGAAATGCATGTCACATATATTTGTATACATAATATGCTTAAGTTGATTAAATATGGAATTTTTTGCTCATTAATTTAAATTAGATCACATAGCATGCTTATTAATATAGAAGGTCTAGAAATTCATTTTTTCAATGGCAACGATTTGAATGGTTGTTGAAAATTTGCAAAAGTGGAAAAAAAACGGAGAAGGTGTGAGTGGTCTTAAAGTGTTTCAAACTCATAAGAGTGATTAACAAAATATGGGAATGGACAAACTAGTGGAAGGTTGTTCTAATAATTTCAAGAGCGATTAAAAAAAATGAGAAAGGTGAAAGTAGTCTTCATATTTAGGAAAATTGAAAAGTATAAATTGAAAAAAAAGCATAAGGATTACAATTGTTGGGTTGTTTTAAAAACTTGATACCAAATGTAAATGACAACATACTGCGGTTTTAAAAAATTGGAATAGATGAGCTGATCTTGGGCTTCACTGAAAATTGCAAGGGTACATGAAAAAAAATGGAGATTGAATAAGTGGTCTTTGGTTTAGGCATAATTCAAAAGACTAAAGTAGAAGTATAAGAAATGGTTGAATGGGTCTTCAAGTGTTTTAAACATCTCAAGATTGTAAAAAGAAGTAAAATGTCTGAGTGCATCTCGGGTGTTTTTTTAATTGAAACCCATTGAAGAAATAGTTGGAAAATGCTGAAGTGCTCTTCACGTGTTTGAAAACTTTGAAGGTTAAAAAAATGGAAATGCATGAATGGTCTAGTTAAAGAATTTGCAAAAGTGATTGGAAAAATCTGAAAAATGTGTATGTGCTTCTCGGTTGTTTTATAATTGAAAAGACTAAAAAATATATGAGAAAGCTTGAAGTGCTCTTTGGGTGTTTGGAATCTTAGAAGGTTAAAAACAAAAAAATGCAAATGGATGAAGTGATCTTGGGTTGTTCTCCAATTTGCAAGACTGAATGACTAAAATTGGGAAATTATCAAGTGGTTTATTTAATAGGCAAAACTAAAAACTGTGAATAATTTTTTTTGAAAATGGTTGAATTGCTCATGGGTTTAGGCATAAGTCTCGATATTGAATTAAAAAAAGGAAAAGTGTGTAAGTGCTCATTGGGTGTTTTAAAAGTGAAAACATTGAATAAAAAAGGCAAAGGTTGCGGGAAAAATAGGGTGAAACAATAAATGCAAAAGTTCTACATGAGTCTACTTTAAGGAGGCAACATATCTTGCACTTCTTTATCACATTGTTCATTTTCTTTGGCCTAGCCACTTCTTCATTATTCTCCTTTCCAGTACAAACATTTCAATATGCTCATGAATAGTGCTATGTATATTCCTCAATTACAATTTACAAATTGGATAAACTTTAAAAAAATTCTATGAGCGGCCAAGGATGCAACAACTTGAAGAGAATAGATAACCACACATGTTGAAACAATGGCTTCTCAATATTGCAAAATGCACAATAATCAATAATATTCAAACCATTCACTTACAACTTAAAGTTTGTCAATTATAGTTGTCGTTACAATTTCCATCATTTAAGATTGGACATCACTGAAGACGTCATCAAATACGTTTATGAAAATGTCACTGCAAACATGTCCATGACAATAGTGTCCACATTCATGACTACGTCATCCTCAACAAAACTGATGTCGGGGACCGCCATCTACATTTCTACTCTGTTGCTTGTGCTTGCTATTGCATGGTTTCCTTTGCTCCTAGTAGGATGTATATACCACCATCTGCGATTGCCTCTTTTACTAGCTCCGTCACCAAGATTTTTGGTTGCAAACCAACAAAGTTCTTATGTTAGGGATTTATATTAGGATGCGACGTGGTAGAGATCCTATGGAAATAAGGGAAGAAGCAACATGACGGCACCACGCCTAGAGCATAGGTATTTAAGTATAAGAATGAACACATCCAAGGTCGGATCACCTTTCATCCATAGTGAATGAAATTTGTCATAGGGAAGGAAGAGCTGAACGGCGACTTACAGAAAAGCGACCTCCACATCACCCACACTTTACTTTCGAAAATGTGGGTGAAAGCAAACTGAACTTAGGTGATGGTAGTGAGAGGTGGGGAGCGGCAAAACTTATTGCATTGCCAAGAGGAGGGAGATTAGAAGAATAGTAAAGAATAGAGAGAGGCGTTGTGAAGGTGTTGGAGCAAAGCGACGGCGTCTATGACAGGGGCCGAGGGCTCAACCATGGAGCAATGCGGACGGAGCTAGCTCATAGCATGGAGGGCGACTTGCAGTAGTCTAAGACGGTGGGGAGAGAGCTTAGAGGGAAGAGAAATAAAGGCAAAACAAGGTTTGACCTCAGCCATAGTTGACCTCAGCCATGGCCAAGAAATCCTAGCCATAGTCAAGTTTAGTGTTCGCCACGGCCGAGAGGCTGCAGCAACAGCAAAGGCAAGTTCAAGAATTTGTAAGATTACACATTAGTACCTCCTCCTCTCCTACTTTTTTTAATGCTTACAAAGGACTTATTGACGTCCTTCCCTGATGTGAATACGTATGTGCTCTCTCACGTGGACCATGGTGCTAGGCAAGCCATCGTTCGATCTCGAGGTAGTTGCAGAAGTTGCAAAGAAGTATTAGCGGCAGCAAGAGAACAAGCACAAGGTCCGGCCCATTATGCAAGAAAGATTGAGGAGGTACGTAGTGGTGTTGCTGAGCTGGAGAGTACTTGAACGTGTTTGATAGGACAACCTCCCGTCAATCCTGACATCTTTTTTGATGTTGTTGGGTAGAAAGGAGTGTGCCTTGAGATTTTATAGGGAATCTGGCTACAACTAGAGATAATTGGCTAGGGAATTCTGTTGTGTCTTCAATTCTTCCGATCTTCAAATCTTCAAGTCTTCTAGCTGTTTCTCGTTTGCTTATCTTGTAATGGCTCTAAACAAATTTAAGGGTAAAGGGGGTAATAAGAACTCACAGACTCTGGACGTCTGAAATGGGACGGCCAGACCACAAGCTGAAACCGTTTGAAAAATGATTCCTAAATTTCAAACCCACGATGACCAACAATCGCGCCTCACTAGTGGAAACAACATTGATACGACCATGTGGGTGATCAACCCTACTTTGCCGCAACAATGTTTACAAAGCAGAATAGAAAACAACTAATCTCCAAAATCGGCTGGGAATAACAAATAAAGACAACGAGCCTCCAAAGTCGGCTAGAAATAACAAATCACAATCCACAACACACAAGTCTTCATGTCTTCTTATCTTCAAGTCTTCAAATCTTCTTGTCTTCAAGTCTTCAAGTCTTCAGAACATAAAAGAAACTCCCAAAAAATAACTTCTATACTAGTTGTGACCTTTAAACAAACCGCACAGATGACTCAAACCTCCAAATTCTAATGGTATAGTAGCTTTCTAAAAATTCAATGTAACAAACTACCAACCCTCCAAATTTCAAATCATTCCAAACTCTGTCCAAAAGTTATGGATGTTCAAAGTTTTGTTCTTGTCTAGATATTCAGATCTCCATATCTTCTTTTTCAAAGCTTCAAATCTCAATTGTGATAACTTTCCAAAGAGCTATAATAGTGATGCACACACTCTTTGAAACTCAAATCAAGTTGAAAAACACAACAAAAGTTATGGCTTGTCAAAACCTCTACCCTCTCAATAGATGGCCTTGGGTCTTCACAATTTCAAACCTTCATAACTTTTGCAATACAGCTCCAAATTCAACTTTCAAACACAATTTGGAAAGCCCTCAACAGAGAAAACAATCTCTTGAAGTTTCAATTACAAAATACTCCTGCTCAATGAGCTACATCTAGTTAGAATTCGGCTTGAAACCCTCAAAACCACCCCCACACACACACCACGTATATCTACTAAAAAACACTTTTCTAACTTTTTCTCCTATCTAAAGTGGAGGTGGGGCACATCAGCCCATGCTCCCTTATCTAAAGCCCCGCTAAAGATATTTATCCCCTTTCTATCCACACTCTCTGAACCACCCAAAATCCTTTAGTGATTTTATTTAATTGAAAGGAAAAACATGGACCTTCCAATATATAGATAAGTAAAAATAAAATAGATAAACATGAAAAAACTACCATAGAGTAGCCACGCCCCTTTCATGGATGTATAAAAGTGTCAAATTCTTAATTTTGGTTGCCAAGTCGTAAACTTGATTGGCTAGAGATGCAGTGGTCAATGGTTGCCCGCCGGTCCGAGTTTGAAACCGATCAAGGTTGTTGAGCGGCTCGGGCGGCCCACGGCTTGGTTCACTAGTGAGGCAAGAAATTTGACCAGCCAACCCGCTATCTACCTCCATGAACTCTACATATGACAAGAGCGGTGCAGCATCCGCATGCTAACGCGCGCTCCCTTATCCTCAGACCGCGCTTTTGACCACGACCAACTCTTTTGTGTCAACTCCTAGTCTATTAAAATCCAAACATATCAAGCTTAATATTTATATCCACATGATGGAATAATTTCCATCAGGACAACGTTACTGATGACAGTTGATGACAGTTTGTAATGTCATTGAGGACGGAGGCAATACCTCTAATTTACCTTACAGGTGATTGTGGTCTTCAAATGCGTTCATTTTAAAGACAGATTCATTTATTAGCTTATATGGATGTTAGTTGTTGTGTTTCCATGTAATTGGAAAAATCAACCTATAGAGCTCTAGAATGGATGCAAGTGTGCACTCTATTGTGTCATTCTTATGAAGTCTTACAAGAAGAGATTGAAGCACCATGTGAGCCATCAACCCGCCTACGACGTGCTTCAAAGACTTGAGAAGCTACAAAGGCAACAAAGGACACGACGAAGGCAACAGGAAGCAAAGGTCCAACACCGAAGCCAACTGGTCTACCCAAACCTCCACAAGTTGTGTCAAAGATGACTCACAAATATCTATTTTCATTAAAAAAATCATTTTGAATACAAGTGTAAGCAAGCGTATAAGTGAAAATGTACTAAACCCACATATAACGTGGTCTCCCGGAATGTAATAGCTTATTCACAAACTAATGCTATGAAGATGGGTGCATAGTTGTGTAAATGAGAGCAATAAGAAAGGTGAGGCCATTTAAAAAAAGTGACAGGGCAGTAGTCTTGACGTCATTGATGTCAAGGCAGTCATGGAGTGTTTCTTATCATGTTTGAAACATAAATTATCGTTTTTGATCGCTTTAGATGAGATAGACTTTGTATGTCATACTTAGAAGTAATAGAACATGAGGTTGTATAGGATGCTTTGTATTGCTATAGACGACAAATGTAGCAATTGTATTGTACGATTTTCCACCGACCATGTAACTGCAAATGTGAAAGCCGCCACTGCACGTTGATGGCATGTTCATCTCTCATATCAGAGATGATAGTGTTACACGTCTCTGCTGACAACACATGTTCATTCCACGCTAAAGAGAAGACCACATACAATAGCAATATTTGGAGTGCATGTTTAGAAAAAAGTTCACATAAACAAAGAGAATGTGCAAGTGATCATGGACTCCAACATGACAAATGTGAATGACAACATATTATCAAACGGCCCAACGGGTTGTTCAAGTAAAACACGAGTTGTCAATGTCAGCCTTCGTGTTGCCCGAAACACGCCTACGTCAAGGTTAATGTCGATCATAAAGAACACAAACACATTAGAACAAACGTCAAATGAAATAGCCCTCTGTGGACAAAATTTGCATGGAAAACCATGACATCAATTGACGTGGACTATTGACGTTAAAAATTGGGGGGGTCTAAATTAGCAAATTTCAATTTCCACGTCATTGCCTTGGTAAGAATGGAATTGGAAGAAAAAAAGTCCCGCGTGGCACTACCCAAAGGAAAACATCGCTTATGTGGATTTAAACTCCCTTCTACGTGGAGCCCTTTCCAAAGTTTTTTAAACCCTAATGTTTGGAGGTCAGGAAGTTGACAACTCTAGATCAACCTTGTTCAAAAAAAAATTAGACGTTGTTTTGCCTGTCTAGGTAGATGGATTTTAGGTGACATCAACATCGAAGTTGAAGCATGTTTTTTCAACTCGTTACAAAAAATAGGACTATCTTAGGGTGTTGACAAAGGCTCCTAGCAAGTTTGAGAAGTAGAATCCCAAACCATGCCCAGATTGCATGCTTAAAAAACAAAGGACCCCGGATAACACATCAATGTAAGAAATGCCTCCCAAGTGAAGGCTACATGGTTTGCCACTGCCAGTGGTGGCTCATCATCCTTGGTAACCTCCGCAAAAACAAGGTGATCATCCAAGATGTCATCGACCTCACGGCAAATGGGTCGTTGCACCTAAGCAAGTATTGAGGTGAGTATTGCCGATGAAGCAATATTGGTCCACATTTAACGTGGCAGGTGGATGTAGGAGCCCAACGAGGCGGCATCCACAAAAGTAAGGGGACCAAGAAGGTATGGATGTATGCACTATCTTCACGCACCTTCGTCTGTGTGTCCCTCTATGGGGGTACATTATCAAAAATGTACTTTGGCAGCGTTGATTGGTGGGCAATCCACCATTGAATGAGCCTGAGCAAATCCACAAAGAGACCCGACCATGGATGATCTAATCTGCATCCATTGCACGCCCGTGAATGGCTTTGGCAAGGCCATCTGGCAATCACCAAATCCACGTGATCCAGATGTCGAAGATCATCCTCACTGATCAACGTCGCATCACGTGGCAATTTTCTAAACAACCATGGATTGCAGAAGATGGTACCTACTCCGAATCCAACGCCAATAGACACTACATGTAATGGTGAGCAACACGCTTGGCTGCAAAGCCACTATACACGTGGATGTACCACCGTATATTAAATTTGGCCTCTAACACGACCGCTAGCTCCGTACTGATACCAGAAGAGAATTCCACAAGGATTATACCCTCATCCAATGGTCGCCATTGAATAGTGCAAGCCAACAATGGAGTGGAAGACTCCACTAAGAGGTGCAGAGCATCAACAACGTCCACAATCTCCGGACTACAACAAATGAGCTCCAATTGAATCCTCTATGGTGGAAGCGGGTTTTTGCAATGACGTACAGGGATCTCCACTGGTGCATGCTTACGGGATTCCGACACCCCTAATTTAAATGCATATTTTTCCTCTAAAAGCGTTGAACCACATGGAAAATTTTATGTCAACGCACCGCACGGATACATAACCTCTACCGTCAAAGTCACCACGCTAGCTCCAAAGACAACGAGAATGAGGTTTGTGGTGGATGCAATCTTCAGGTAGTCTGATGAAGGGGAGCAATAATATTGAATCTTAGTACTCATCATAAACACAACGCAACAAGAAACTATCTACAAGAACTATCTAAAGGATAAGGATAAAATGGGCAACCTGCACCTGCAAAATCACCAAACTATGCAATTGACCGGTCATCACCACGGACAATTACAGCCTCAACAACATCCCCACATAAAGGCCATGCAAGTCATCACCCTGGCTTTGTCTCTACAATACGCCTATCACAAACTAGTGACAACAATAAACGGGATCAATAAAAAACTCTGACAACAAAAGCTCACAACTCGGGGGAGATACCACAAACAGAATTCAAAAAACCCACACTAGATAATCTCCCCTAACATTATAAAAGCACAAAAAGACAAGGTGACTAGAGCCACTAGCACGTGTCTGTTGTGGATGGTCAGAAAAGTCACAAACACCTACAGTAACACAAAAGAAAAACATCATAAGTGTTCTTCAAACGTCTAAACTAAAGAAGTAGTGGGATTATTGACAGCGGTGGTGAAAAACACAAATCCCCTCAATGCAAATTGGCACAATGGATGGTATAACGGGCCAACAAGTCAATTCAACACTAAAATTGGATTAAATGGTGAAATTCCTAACTATATGTGCAAATTTCACTCACATCCGAGTCAAAAATGCCCTTGCAAACCACCTTCAAAATTTAGATACCAATCTTTTTTTGAATAGCCGCATAAAATATGTGATTTTTCAAAGTTTCCAAAAATTAAAAATTTCCAGTTCACTAGTCATGCATTTCATCCACAAACTCAAATCCGTAGATGAAATTCGAAAATAGTTGTATGTGCAAAAGTTGAATTTTTTAAGGGGTTTGGCATGTAATTGAGTATTTGCCAAGAAAGCATCCCTATACTGCAATTGGGTCTCCAACAAAAACCTTTGGTCGTAGGACAAGCCCTTGGAACCATGCCTGTGTCTGCGTACATCAAGCCCACTTGCCCTTAGCCCCTTATTCACCGCTTGTCTCCCGGATAGGGCCCAACGATTGGCAAGCATCGCATGTCTTGCAGTGTCAGTTTCATGCGTCTTGGAATTCAGCTGCGTCATCGCCCGCCACGCACGACTGTCAATTCAAGGTCACCCCACGGGTTGTCTCAATTTTCCCCATGTCCGCAGTCCATATCGGCAGCCCGTGAGTCAACCGCCTCATCTTTTGTGGATAAACGCTAAAGCCCAAGCCCATTGCTACGCCATAGTAGGTTATGATATCCTACGTGTAAATGAAAACTTCTGCTCCGCTCGATAATAACGTCGGGAATGAAAAATTGGACTTCTTCTCCCTACTTCCGCAGTGTGCTTCTCCTTGCCCAGTAGAAAGCTCTTCCAATGTCTAGCAACAAAGTCAACTTAAGTACTCTTTAAAACTTCTTTGATGCACGCTTCCTATCACCGTGAAGGTCTATTCAATCTACCATAGCTACTATTCTTGTAGGAAACAACCAAATCATGATGTAAGAACTCTTAAACAGCTAGAAAATGAGTGGTTGTTGTCAAGTGAGAATGTAGCAAATCACTAACGTAGTCAAGCGTCTCGCACTCCACAAGGCAAGAATCAACAGGGTCGTGTAGAAATAGAGAATGCGGAGCCTTTACCAATGATAAATCATCACTTATAAGCAAAAAGAGTCACTAATCACTCTCTAAATGCACTCACAAAGCTTGACTTTACAAAGACATCAAGTCAAGCAGGTGCATGCCGTTACATGCACATATACAAACTCTAATGGGTGAAATACATCCGTTGGGCGGATGTGGTGTGGCGGACGTACGTTCCTAAGAAACATAGATTAGAACTAACTAATTTACACTAACACTACGCGATGTGGTGCGGTCCTCGACACCACATCCCGTGACAGTCTTGTTGTAAGGCAACAAGTAGATGTAACACTCATAGCTAGGTCAGAGATACTAGATCATTAGATGTTACATCTAGCTGTTGCTTTACACTTAGCTTCCAAAAGTGTAGAATCTAAGTGAAAGTTCCAGATGCAATACTTTCATTCTTAGTGTGCAGTTGAATTGTTCTTTGACTTTGACATTGTTGTCAGCTCACAATAAATATAACATATCTAGATCTACATTTATACTAGGTCGTACAAAGCTTGTAGAGAGTCTCTATCAATTAATTTAGAGGCCACCCTAGCCCATCCAATTGTCCCTAGTCGCTTCGTACCTAGCAAGAGAAAGTTTCCCCTACAGTCATTTTGTACCTACCAAGAGAAAGTTTCCACGCCTTGTCTTAGAAAGTGACATTAACAAATTGACCGGCCATTCTAGCATCCTATGTTGCAAAATGCATATCGCTTTCTTATACAGCCCGTAGACACTATCTACAAACATTTACAACAATCATACTGACAAGAATATTGCACTTGAATGGAGGACTCAATCTACATATACATACAAGCCTTTTAGTTTTGTACAATAATTTTGAATGAGTCAAGGAATATGTACACAAATTCGAACTTCATTTTAGGCATTTAGAGGATACAACTACAAATATAATACTCATTGGATAATCAATTGTAAGCGCAACCATCAAAATTCATCCTAGTAAGGGTTGTATATTAAAATGAGATTTGTAGAAATTATATATACAAACCAAACAGAAAAACTACTATAGAATAAAAGTTCCATTCAAACTATCCGTAAATTTAATTTAGCATGCTACATCAAATCACCATAATGTTTACAAGTTAAATTCTGTTAAAAAAAAATTTATGAGGAATATACTATATTTTTGTCATATGATGTAGTGCAAATTGCGATCCAAAAAAGGAATGAAAATAGAACTCATACTAAAATTTCCATAATTAGAATGATAAGAGAATGAGCTTGGATGACTACTTTTTAAAAGACAGTGATTAGTTATACAACACATGACCAGAAATATAATAATTATAATTACTTCTGTGTAGGTGTCCAAGTCACTTTGAGTGGCACTTTCATAGCAACACAGTGGACATGTACCCTACTTGCGAGTCACCTTTGTATGAAATCAATTCACATTAGGGAATGTTCAGAATTTGGGGAAATTCAAGATATCTGTCTGAAATAATCTTTGAATAATCGATTATAAAATGTCTGAATCTGTGAAAATTACAGGTGAAGTTGTTGAAGTTGGAAAAATTAAGCAGAAATAATATGTAAAATCCCCTTTTTTTTTTTCTTTCTTTTTTCTTTTTGAAAACTTGCATTTTGTAGGCCCCAACTCTGATTGCATTCAGATATCACCTTTCCAGCAGACTCAAACTTTGCATCCTAGAATTTATTTGGAGCCTAATCGCAAAGGAAAACTCTACCAGACTGAACCAAGCCCTAGGAGACCAAAAACCAACCTTTATAGAACTAAAACCAATTCCGAGAAAGCATATACCAAACCCTAGAGTGGCCTTGCTGTCAACCTTAATTCTAAAGAATAAGTGTTGATAAATTCAAAGGAGCTCTAGCTAAGAACATGGAATATCTAGTTCTAAGTGTTGAGTGCTTGAGGTCTTCAAGGAAAAAAAAACTGGGTGTCGAATGTGACCCACAAGTACGGTATTACCAATATCAAACCATTCCTTTCCAAAAGAACAGAAATTGTAAAGACAGTAAGTAATGTAGCCATGATTGATGTCATCAATTATGTGAAGTAAATACTTGCAGCATGGGCATGATGCATGATGTTTCGCACAACGTAAGCTGGACTAAGTATGCTGGTCCACCCATTTCCTATGTGCACCACACATTTGGAGTGGCAAGTTAAGTGAGGATGGCTTGTCCTTGGCTAGGCAAAGTTGGCACAACCATATTCCAGTAGGAACCATCTACATGGTGAAGATTTCCATAAATCACCCTTTGCGTGAAAGTGTCCCTATCTTATGCAGTTGCATCTAAGCTTTGAAATGTTCAATTTCATAGGAACACTTCTACAGTGACTAGCAAAAGTGTTTCAATGTTATGTGAACTACCACTTATTTTTATTTTCTGCTTCAATAACAAAAGTTAGATGTCTACCCTTGCAACCATACACTTATGAGTACCTTCAAAATGCACATTTCCAACCGTGCAAAGATTTGACAAAGAAGGAAAAGAAATACAAGTTTTTATGAGTACCGCACATTGAAACACTTTTGCACCTACTATTTAATAATTTGTAAAACCTCCTTTTGACACCAAGATGGTTGCCATACATTGTGGCATGTTGTCTACAAGGTTATGGATGGTCTCTACTTCTATCTTGTTCCACTCTTGCACCACCGTCTTCCACAACTCAAACATCCCATGTGGTTGAGTGGCATAATCGGCCAACTCCCATTTGAAGTGATTCCACAAGTGTTGTTTGGGATTGAGATCCGGCAATTGTGCTAGCCAATCTAGCACCTTGAGGCCCAACACTGCGAAGCACTCCTTGGATTCTCTGTTGATGTGCTTTAGGTCATTGTCTTGTTTAAATATTACATCCGCAACATTGAGATTGTGATATTGTAGTGACTCCATCAAGTCATCATGTACAATTTGGGAGTACAAGTATGCGTCCATCCTCGTCTCGATCTTCACAAGAAAGAAATGCCTTGACAAGCATGTAGCCTCAAACCATGAGAGAATCTCCTCCATGCTTGGCAGTTGTGTTGCAAGTTCGATTGCTCAAAGCCTCTCCGTGCTTCTTCCAATACTAGACTTCGCCATCCAATCCAAGACAATTGATTTTGGTCTCGTCCAACCAAACCGCTTTTCTCTAGTCAATAAGTATTGGTGCCTAATAGCAAAGTCCAAGTGCCCCTTGCGGCACTTGCTGGAAATGAGTGGCTTCTTGGTTTTTGGAGTGGCCCACAATCTGCTCTCTTTCAATGCCTTGCAAATCGTAAACAAGCTAACAACCACGTTGGCATCTCTAGCAAGGTTGGATGAGACCTTGACAACCGTGTTTGCCTTGCTAGACATGATATCCCTCAAGATTTTCCGTTCATCAACTTCTAATAGCACCAGCAGTCAACCAGTTGTGCCTCCAATATGGTCTAGAATGCGCTTCTTGCTAATTATGTACACATTGGCAGCACTAATATCAATTTTCCCTAAAATTTGTCTTTCAAAAAGGCTTTGCACAAGCAACTGGGTTATTGTGTTCTCCTTGATCGCTAAGAGTGGCCTCGTGGCACAAGATTTTGAATTAGCGAGTAGTTTGAAAGTATTAAACCAACAATTTTGTTAGGTTAGTTGATAGGACGCATACAAAGCATAGTACATTTCCCTTGCTCATGCTACATGCACTCCACTACATATGGTAAGGTGAGCAAGGCACCACGACCTTGGTGACATAGTGGTATGGGTCATGGCACACCGGTGAGGTGGTTGTGAGTTCAAGTCCTATTGCCAGCGTGGTGCCTACCACTATAGTCCACCTAGTTTTGGTGGGGGGTCCCAAGGCCTCGTTGTATGGGGAACCACAAAGCCCTTGGGGGAGATGACATGTCGGTTGTCTCTAAGGCAATTAGTGTAGAAAAGTGTTTACCCTCGAGAGAGGGGAGTAGTTCTATTACACTAGCCTATGTCTCGTGGCCATATGCTTAGTGAAGAGAATGAACAAACACTATATTCACGGTGGTCTCCGTCGGAGACCGAACTTCTTCTTCTTCTTCTTCTTCTTCTTGGTAAGGTGAGCCCCCCTCTCTTCTCCCATAACCAACGCCCATTACCACCCATTCAGCTCCAAATAGAGTTTTCTATTAGTCAAGACCCCTTGCTTTTGGTCGTTGCTTACGGTGGAGTACCTATTGGTAGCCACCCACTAAACATGGCAACACATTTTGAAAATTCATAACTAATTCAATTTTCATTGGAAAAATATGAAATCACTTGGGTTGAAATTGTAATTCTTTTTGCTATCATTCAAAAATAAAGTTATTTTTATTTTCTCTCCATACTTCTCCAGTTGGTATTTACACTACAAACCGGTCAAGACTTCTTCACGCATTATTTTTCCATCTTATCCAACATCTCCATATATGCACATTGCTTAACTTGGGGGGTTATCTTAGTTGGTATTCAATGGCCTCAGGGAAAAGGAAAATGATGGTACATTAAGAAGAGTCTCTCTTGGAACTTACCGCAACTGAATATGGTAAACTTAGATTCATATTCAATATTGCATGCTTTTGTAGTTGAACTTCAACACTCCATCACCGCTATATAGGAAGCAGCATAACCATGACCCCCAACAGAACTTGGCCAGTGCTATTGAAGGTAGGTAGTTTTGAGTATGACTTGCCATGTGTAGACTAAATAGAAGGAATCAGGCCTTTTGATTTTGGCGACCTGGAGCCGAATTTTTATTTCCAAAAATAGAATATTCCCAAAAACTGGGAAATTTTAAGATTTTATATCGCCAAAACTTCATTGATGGCCTTTGGCATATCGTCATATTGCTACTAATGAACAATGGGGACTCCAACTTGTCGCCAAAAAGGATGTACAAATCTATGTTTATAGAGATGAATTCTCCAAAATGGATATTTACGGAGAAAATTTGGTTTTGTATGGTTTCAAGAGAAACTTTGTGTCGCCAAACTTGCGGTCGTCCAAAAGTTTGTGTCGCCACTCTGGCCACATCTGGCTAAAACTCTGAAACCAAAACAAAAGGCCTTGAAGGAATATAAGAGGCCAATATACCCATGCATATCTCTTGTCCTGATTTGAGTGTACCCATTAGGCCCAATGCTCATGGATCATTGTCAAAGTTTTCTCAAGAAGTTTCAAAAAAAGTTCCACATGGATGGAAAATTTGATGTTCACAAGACAACAATCTTTACTAATATCTCAGCAACCAATTGCTAGATTACTATTGTGATTAATTTCCACCAACAGCCTCTGGATTCCCACCTGATTCACACTAGCCTTACCCCTATTCAAATGGGAGTCTTTGAGTATACAGTAATTTTCTTTTTACCATGGCTAATCCCTTAATTCATTAACAATGGACAACGGACCTCTATGGTCGGCCAAGTATTTAGCTCAATTGTATACAGCCACATATAAAATTAGAGGAGCCATAATCAAATCGGGAAAGGTGAATGTGGACGCATGAGGATTGCGGGGTTGATTTGGACAGTCCTTCAGCAAGGCAAACTCTGCTATTCTCCGAAAATACCTACAACCCTCCAATTTGGACTAGCGCATCCTTAACCCTAAAACACCTAAGAGGCCCTGGAAAGGTTGATTTTGATGCTTTTGCTCTTCTAACTCTTTTCACATGTAGCCATTGTCTCTCACGTCCTCTAAATGCATTTTGAGCTCCTTGTTAGCTTTCAAATGAATCTCTCCAATCTCCAATCCACGCAGGCAGTAGCAAACTACAATGATTTCCGTGAAGTGTGGTCGTGCTGAAATGTACCTATTGTTTACATGATGTTCTAATTAGTCTATTACACTTGTAGATTCTCTTAGGCTCTCATGTCTACTTAAGCGGTAAAGGGTTACAGGGTTACATGTAGTATCTAAATCTAAGTATATATGACATTGAACTTCTGCAGTAACAACACCAGGGAGCTGCTCTGTACCACCCTGCAAACCCATGTAACTTGCAACTTATAATGACATTGCTCCTGTGTACCTCCCAGTGTCACCTGTGACAAAGCGTTGTCTCACATGTCAGCAAAAGCTTTGTGAACACTTCAGTCACTCTAAATAACGTGGGCCACGCCATGAAGCCCCTGCAACCACAGTCCACCTATTCCTAACACAACCGGAATAAAAAAAAAAAAAAATATATATATATATATATATATATATATATATATATATATATATATATATATATATAATGCGTATGTTTCTGTGTATAAGTTTCACATCCACAAATTTTGACTCTTCTTAGATACCACACTTAGCTAGTCAAGAAATATGTTTCCGTCCCAACAGACATAATTTGTAATCCACACCACAGAAAATGCAATGATTATTCTTTAAACAAATGTGGGCACCACATATACGGACACACATTCTACTCTTAGAATACAAAACATGTATTAGCAAGACATACACTTTGGATTGAAGATTCTTCAGCTATCATCATTCATTTGGAGGTCATTCAATATTTAAACCTTATCATTTTCAAATACAACACCATACATGTAGAATATATCACCATTTTGCAACTTCTCAAACACGTAGTAGGTGTATTAATGATTGAAAATTGAAATGTTCATGTGTCATAGGATCAGACTAAACACAAATACAAACTTTTGCAACTATTGTGTAAGGGTTATATCCCATGACCGCCACCTTCCTATCACTATCACTCTACATCCGGTCCCAGTCCCCACCCATATCCGCCCCATTTCCATGATAGTTTCACACCATGACAGTTACCATGACAGTTTCACACCAAAAACACTTCAAAATAGTTGCATTCTAGTGCAATGAATAAAGAAAGAAACAAGAACTTTGATTTCTAGTTTCGACCATAGGATCTCAAATACAACTTATTCAGTAACATACTCACAAAATTTCATAAACTTTGACCACACGGATTGAAAGATTATTGTGTTTAAAGTCAAACAAATGGTTCATTTTCTTTCGTGCGTATAGTGGATCAATAGACTTTGACTTCACTTGGTCTCAAATTTTTGCACTATACAAGGTCTAAATCCTTTACCATTGTGTTAAGCATGATGTTAGTTCCTTATACACTAATTTTTAGAGGTAGAGGAGGGGTGTAGCATACTCAAAACAACTGTGCAAGGAGTAGAGGTTCAAAAATTGCCAATTTGCGTTTTAATTTTTTGTGAGATTAATATGTTTTAGGTCAATAAGAAGATTTACACTACATATTGTCATGGAAAAAAAATGAAAAAAAATGAAAATCTCTAAGTTTTATTTGTAAAAGAAGAAGATTTTTTGGTACCTTGCTTGACAATGTGTGACAATGTGTGAGAATGTTTGACTTGGGTTAATATGCTATTTTTCACTAAAGACAGGGACTTTTTTTTCAACAATATAAAGGGAAAAAATATTACTTGCTAGTATTGAAAATCTCACATTCAATAGAGTGTCATAGCAAAAGTTTTTGGAGGTACCCGCTCTCCCCATTTGAAATTCAAAACCCTATAAAATTTTCATTATGTGTCAAATTTAGGGAAAAATTGTTTTCCCACCGAGATCTCAGTAATGTCCTTCTACAGTAAAAATTTCAAAGACGAATGCTGGAAATTGACACCATAGGAACTTGACCGAACTTTCAAAAAAGCCCATTTATGACACTTGGTCCATTAGGGGTTAAGGATTAAAAACCACACATCCAGCTATGATGTAATACTATGATGCACGGGGAAGAAAGAAAGAAAGAAAAAACTGCGACTCTCCATGTGACTTGGGAATCTGTCCAAGAACTCGCTGAAAAGCTTCCAGGTCACAAGAGGCGACGAGGCACGAGCTGACTTCCGTATACGCCTACAACCCCCCCCTACTCCCAATCTCCCTCCAATAATCCAGATTCCCGCCACGCCACGCTGGCAACCAACACAACGCCCCCGCCACGTAGATTCGCGCCTTGAAATCGCCCTCCAACTCTGAACCAATCCCTGGCTCTCCCGGGAACCGGTCGCCTGGGAGGGGTCGCCCGGCCCAGCCCGCGATGCGGCCCGTTCTGATACGAGCCCTGTTCACGTTCTGAGAAGGCTGGGAGCTTCTTCATTCATTCATCTCTCTCCTGGTTTCCCCTTTCAAGTGCTAGTGGTATGCTAGTTGATGGCAAGCATGCTGCTTAGTTGATGGTTGCTGCATGGCCATGGCATGGCGCGGCCGCCGCGGCATCCCACTTTCATCCTCCTCCTCCTTCGTCGACGCCTCTGTGCGCCATGGCTCACCCTCTACAGGAGGAGGCCGTTGTCTCTTGCCTATACATCCTCACCTTGCCCCTTCGCTCCCGCAATCGGAAGCCTGGAGCCGTTGCGAGAGATGGGGAGGTTTCTAGCTTGAGGAATCTGAGCTGTGAGGTGTGAGCATGGCGGACCAGAGCTTGTACTGTCAGGAGGAGGTAGGGGATGAGGAGGAGGAGCTGGAGGTGGGGAGAGGTGGGGTGCGAGCTGTGGTTGAGGCGCCGGTGTTTGTGGAGGACGATGAGGCCGTGGTGACTATGGTGCGCAAGGAGGTGCAGTTCATGCCGGAGGGCAATTACGCGGGGCGGTACCGGGCGCTGGAGCTGAGCGGCGCGGCGCGCCTTGAGGCCGTGCGGTGGATTCAGAAGGTAGTGGTGGTGGTGGTTTAGAATCTGGGGTGGGAGTTGTGTGAGAATTCGGATGGAGTTGACAGTGGGAGGGGGTGTCGTTGTGTGGTGCAGGTGCAATCGTTCTACAATTACGGGTCGTTGACTCTGGCGTTGGCTGTGAATTACATGGATCGCTTCCTCTCGCGCCACCACCTTCCGGTGCGTGCAGATTCTAGTATGTGGAGATTCTAGTGCAGTGGTTCTGGTGACTTATTGTGTGCGTGTTGTGGTGCTAGGAAGGGAAGGAGTGGATGCTGCAGCTGCTGTCCGTGGCTTGCATCTCGCTGGCCGCGAAGATGGAGGAATCGGACGTGCCGATTCTGCTGGATCTTCAGGTCTGCAGATCGCCGTCTGTTCTTGTCGATGATCGCGTTTGTTGTTTGGGTCGTTGATGGTGGTTGTGCGGCAGGTAGAGAAAGCGGAGCACGTTTTTGAGGCGCACACGATCCAGCGAATGGAGCTGCTGGTGCTGTCCACGCTCGAGTGGCGGATGAGCGTGGTGACGCCGTTCTCCTACATCGACCACTTCCTACACAAGCTGGGCGCCCGCGACGTGCTGCTGCGGGCGCTCCTGGCGCGCGTGGGCGAGATCGTCCTCAAGGCCACCAAGGGTGCGTGGGTGGCCGGCGTTGTTGTTGTGGGTGATGAACTTTCAAGTTAGGTCTTTCCTGAAAGAGGGTCACGCTGATCGCGTTGCAATGTAACAGACACGACGTTCCTGCCATATCGCCCGTCAGCAGTCGCGGCCGCGGCCATCATCTGCGCGCTAGAGGAGGTGACGACCACCCTGCAATCGCAAGCCGACCTGCTGCGCATCTTTGCCAGTCTGTCCGTCGATGTGGTAAGTAAACTCTCTCGCTAATCCCGTTTACCTTAATCCCAATTACCACTCCGTCACACTCTCTCACACTCTCTCTCTCTCTCTCTCTCTCTCTCTCTCTCTCTCTCTCTCTCTCTCTCTCTCCAGGACGCGGTGCTGGAGTGCTACGATGACATGCAGGAAGTCGTCATGGACTCCCACTACCTCGCATCCGTGAAGCGCAAGGCGCTCATGGGCAAAGCGGAGCCCCAGAGCCCCGTGGGAGTACTGGAGGCGGCTACCAGTGAAGGTGTCTTCGAGACTGTTGCAACGTCTCTCCGCTTCAAGCGCCGCAAGCTGAACTTGCCAGATCACAACAACATCCGGTGACATAATTGCCACATCTGTGTACAGTTCACACCCTAATTTACCGACGGTTAGAACCCTAATCTTTTAACAGTTCGAACCTAATTTCTAGACAGTTTAAACCCTAATTTATTAACCTAATGGACTGGTTCTGCTGAGAGGGCTTTATTGAGGATCTAGACACATGGGTTTGGAGATGAGTGCGCTGCAGGCGTACTGGAGGTGGAGGCTCCACCAGTGATGGTACTTATGGGGGTGTGTTTTCTTCTTCTCCAGAACCTTGGGTTTTCTAGCTTACTACTAGCCTAGTGTAGAGCTTCACCATGTAGTGTCTGAATTATCAAAGATGGAACAATTATTGCAACTTGTACCCATTCTGGTTTCAGGTGCAGCCTGTGACTCCAAATGTTGGCCATGGTGCCCACCATGTGATCATTCTTTTAGCACTGTGAACAAACAACCACACTTGTGCAAATAATATTAGTCTACATACATACTTGCTTCTTCCATCATACTTTGCAGTGTAGTGTCCTTTGCAAGTCAGACAACATGTTCCCCTCTGAGTGCAGTTTCAGGTTATGTGCCCTTCTCAGTTGGTTGGTGTACCTTTCGGAGTTTGATGTGATTTGGTGGAGTATGTGCAACTGGTGCATGCACAGCAATGTCGTTGGAATCCGTTATTTACCCAGTGCTCTCTTACTTAAACCCTGCCAAGGGTTTAAGCATATCCATACCTGACTGTATCACCTTTTTCCTGACTGAATGTGACCAAGTTTTGGTTTCACATCTCTAATTGAGTGAATTCCATATCTTTCCAAGAATTTACAATTTTCCTTCTCGGGAGGAGGATTGTGCACAAAAGTGACATGACTTGGTGTAGAATACACTGCATATTTGTCCCACTGTGTGAATGAAGTGCCTACTCCTTATTCATGCAAATGATACAGACAAGACTGGGTTTTGGTATCCACCTGATTCTGGGATAAGATGATAACAATGTGCTAAGTCATGAACGGGCATTTTCTTTTATCCAATTGGAACTTGTTGTCTTTGCATTTAAATGGTCAACACGAGACCAGACAATTGAAGGTGAAGATTGGTCAAGGTTTCAAGCATGTGATGTCGAAGTGTCTGTCACTGTGTACCTCAGTAAATTCAATTGGGAAGGGAAGGGGGCACTCACGTAATTTAAGTGGACTTTTATGAATGTACTCTTGATTTACTGCAACTGTTCAACTAGAAAAAGTAACCAGAAGGAATTGGGAATTGGCAGTTTGGCTTGTTAAAGCATCATGATTGGAACACTATTGCTGACTAGGCTGTTAGTGTCAAGAAAGGGGAATCTAAAATCTAGGTGCTTTGCACATACAGTCATCCCTCCCATAATGTCACTAATTTATTACCTTAGCTAACTATAACCTCAATTAAATTCTAACTAGTGTTGATGTGTGTCAGTGTTGACGTGTCTTAGAATAAAATCACAGAATCCACATACAATTGAAATTCCTTGAGCTATTTGGAGGTATTTTTATTATTATTTTTGGATTTGTGGTTCGAAAGTTAGTACCACTCAAAGTGATAAATGGGTAGTCCGGGCATCTAAAAACTTTTGCTAGAAGTTTCTATTGACATCGATATTTTTCATACTTATGAAGAATATTACCTTCTTTAAAGATTTCCAAAAAAAAAATCTTGTCCTCAGTGCAATATCGCATTTTAATCCAAGTCAAAAAATTTCACACATTTTTGGGCATGGTACAAAAAAACTTCTTCTTTTCCTCATAAAACTTACAGATCTTTATATTTCTACCACTAACTTTCGATCTCTACTAAGTTTTTACCACCTCTATTCACCAGAGCTAAATTTTGCTGTAACTTATGAGAGTGATGACTGTAGCTCTTTTTATGACCTAATTATCATATAATAATGGCAATCACTTAACTAGCAAGCACATAGAAAATGGCTGATCATGGAGTACAGCCATTTGCAGGTTTGCAGAATGATTGGAGAAATGAATGACTACTGGACTAGGTCCTGGATACTTATTCTCAGCTTTTCTTGAACACGCTCACAAAATTCAATACATGGCCCCGCCTTCCTCCCACTAACCTCAAATGTGTACACGTGAATCCATGTCAATACACATGCTGCAAATATCACGATTCACAAGGATATCTTAAGCTGTTTTGAAAGGGCAAATGTGAACTACACCGTTGCGTGAATATAGTGTAGACCAAACTATTTGAAATTTCCTACACTAATTGAAAATTTACATGCAATTGTTGACTGACACACACTTGCTTGAGAAGAAATACCCAATCAAAACTTGGCATGCACATGCTTTGATGGAAATTAGTGTGAGTGATCTACATCAATAATCCCTCTACACTATATTCAGTGTTTAGTGTAGTGTTTGTATACCGTACTCATTAGTCTGGTTTAGACACCCCTGTACTAACCAAAAAAAATTTAACACAATGGATATCACCTAAGTATAACATGAGTATTGCCTAGATATTATAAGGAAATTTTTGTTCTCAAACCCTTCCCCGTTGAATCTTCTGTAAATGTCGGGCTCTACATTTGTCTACTATCTTGTCTCAATGTCATAGGATAAAGACTTTTACGGATAAGTCTATTTTAAATTTGTACATAGAGGTAAAGTTGGTATACTTATTTGTGAGAATTTCCTTTCAAATAATATTTGTAATTGAAGGGGAGAAAAAATAGGAGCTAGTGTCAAGTGGGTCATACCGTCATATATGATATAGGAATTATGAAGACTGTTGGAAATAGGTTTGTAAATCTAAGATACTATAGAAACAAATAACTCAAAAATGCATTACAGAGGAAGTAATATATAAGTGCCATAATAAGTAAGTATTTTCTAAGGTTGTCTAGCCATAAACTTATGTTGTATTTGTATTTTATGACAGTGTTCCATGTTTAAGATTCCTCAAAGTGAATCAAACAATTTCACTGTATAAAATAAATTGAAACTTGTGGAAAATAATTCAAAGGTAATAAATGCATTTCATTACCAATAATGACTCCTACTTCATTTCCTTCAAAATTTGGTCTTTGCATGGCCATATTGTCTCTTTCCTTGTACCCCACCATTTACCATGTCTTGAATGAATTTGTTGCTTCAAATAAGTCTCAATTAAGGAAAGGGATGACATGAGCAAAGGAAGATGGAGGTGCAAGGTTGGAGTTTCTGAGGGAGAAAAATTGCAAACGATGATGTCAAAGTCAAAGGAAGTAGCATGGCCATGCCCATACAATTCCAACTAATATTACATGCAAAGCTTCAATACATTGTTATTAGAGAATAAAATACGTGTATGTATGTACGGTTCCCGATTGACTTTTAAAGATTAATCTGTTTTCTATGTAGCTTCAATGAAAACTTGATTTTGAGCAAAGAAATGAAGCATGTAGGCAAGGAAGGGGATGAACTACAACAAGCAATGATGATTAGAGAGGCCTTGGCTCTCATTGGATGAGTAATTGAGGGATGACCAAACTAACAACAACTTCAACGTGGCAATGTAATAGACAATGATTGGAGTTAGCAATCTCCAAATGGATGAAGGATGCACAACTAGAAACATGAATGAAATGTACCATGGAGTTGGCCATTTCTTCATGTAAAGTAACTGTAAGTTTACTGTAAAACTAAAGTAGTAAAGAAATAAGTCATATCCTGTAGTGATAGTCAATTATAATAAAAATAAAGCCTTAACATAGAAATGAAGTGGTAAAATATCATGTACTTATACTCCGTCAAAGATTAGAAAATGTGAGGGAAGGACTCTAGTTTGGATGGAGAGAATTGAAGGGAGTCCAGTACTATCAGAACAAGGATTGGAAATCAAGAGAGCAACTCTTTCATTTGCTCTCCTCTATGGGCCGCTTCACACTATGCCCAAGTCGAGAGGCCAACCGTCAAAATGAGTGGCCAAACTATGGTGAGAGGCCAAACTTTTTTGCCAAAAAAATACATTAAATAATATAGATTGAAGGTTTAGCCGGTCGTGGTGTGAAGCCCCAAAGGCCAAGTCCAAAGTCCAAACCCCATATCATTACGCCAAAAAAAATCAGCCCAAAAAAATCAACCAATAAAAATCAGCCCAAAAAATCAGCCCAAAAAATCAGCCTAAAAAAATCAGCCAAAAAACTCGGTCTCTTTCATCTAACGGTCTAGATCTTGTCAGGTTTTAATTATTTTAATTAAAAAAATCGACGGACTCTCGATTGTAGTTTGGGTCAACTAAAATGGGCGACCCAAGTTTTGCTTGAGAGGCCGTCACTTTGGCGCCAAAACAATCCAAAAGTGTTGCCATGTAGGACGACAACCTTTGGAGTTTGAACACAAGTGTGAAGTCCCAAAGTCCGGACTTTGGCCATTCTAGCTATCTCATTGGTGGAAATCGACGGCCTCTCGACTTGGCCACCAAGTGTGAAGCGGCCCTAAGGTTGGGTGGTCGAGTCATCTTTAAGCCCTTCATAGCTCAACGCTTGTATTCTCATTTACCACATTAAATTGTTTTCTTGGATTGATTGTGGTGGAAATATTGACTATGAAGAGAATGTTGTGGAATTAGGCTTCATTCATGTTCATCTTTTTAAAAGGTTATACAAGTAATGTAAAAATGGAGTATATCTTAATTAAGCTCATTCACCTTTTTAGGTGGCCGTCATTGAAGCTTTGCATCAAAATCCTTTTGAAATTTTACAACAACTTCAATTTTTAATCTAAAAACAATATTTTTACTTCCCATTGTCTTCAATATTTCCAATCTACAATCCAAAAACATTGAATATCATTTTTCATCACATTCACATATGCATGTACCCTAAAGTGATGGATTGGGAGTTTTGAACTTTAAATGTGGAGAACTGGGTTCAGTTGTTTACACTTCAACTTATGTATGGCACAACTGCAGTGTAAAAATATGATTCTTTGATTCAAGTTAAACCCTTAACCCGTAAAGGACGACACCTACTGTTTTAATAAAAAAAACTTCAAAATTACCATTCAAAGTGCCAACATAACAAATTTACAAATAATGATCTCATTTCACTTCTAACCGTAGGATCTTGTTTTGTACTAAGAGAGGAGCATATCGATTTTGTACATAATCTTTTACTGCAAACTAAAAGATTATTGCATTTGAGATAGACTTGATGGTTTTTCACACCTTGATTTTACAGGGCCTTCACTCTAAGGTGTTTGAATGAAATGAAATTTTTACATCATGCAAACTTGTTACTCTTTACGATTACAATTCATATGATGCAAGGTACTTGCCCAAAAAATGTAGACATCTTAGAGGTGTTTAGCATGAACAAAACAATCATGCAACGAGAAGGGGTCCAGAACACACAATATACGCATTATTCTTTTGTAATCTTAGTTTCATATAAAATCCTAATCAAAATAGTGAACATAAAGTTTATTATGTTTTCTTGAGGTAGAAAAGAAAGAAAAAATATGTGCAAAATCTCAAAATTTTATGCCAATTTATGAAGAATGAAAGTGATTTTGCATAGTGCTCACAAATGTTGACTCCTCTTGGTATGAAGTTTTGCACTATAGAAGATTTTTTCTTGCAAATTCTCAAACAAATTTATGGTGGCTACACTGTTCATTGTATATAGTGTGGATGCATTAGTAATGTGGGTAAAAATGATGTGAACCACATCAATTTTCGTAATGGAACATTACTAATGTGGACACATTTCAACATGTGCCACGTCGTTCATTGACACCTCACCGCTGCTCACAACAAAATATCTTCCACTCTCCACCACTCAATGCCACTTCACCGCCACTTGTTGCCGCCTCTCCATCGCTCCACATTAATTTTGAAACATCCTACACTATTTTCTCATGTACCGTACCCGGAAATAAGTATACGTTCTTTTTTTATTATGTACGTTTCCACACTACACTGCTGCCAACTTTGTCACCCTCTTGAGGGCTGAAAATTGTCATTTTACCATGCAATATTTGGCACAAGATCATTTTTATGTTGACAACATGTGTGCAAAACTTCAAGGCCAGAAGATGAAATAAAAAAAAGATATTCAAAATCTACCGACATGTGTAGTTGTAAGCCATTCACAACTGCCAACTTTGACACCCTCTCTGAAGCTTATTTTTTTACTATTTACCGTGAAATTTATGGCACAAGATCATCTCTATGTTTATAACAAGTGTGCCAAATTTCAAGGCCACATGATGAATATTTAAAAAGATACTCAAATTTGTTTCTAATAGTTACATAAGTTGGTAGATTTTGAAGATGGTTTTTTGTATTCATCTTCTGGCCTTAAAATTTGGCACACATTATATCTATTTAGAGGTGATCTTGTGCCCAAAATTTCATGGTCAATTTAACAATTTTTTAGACCTAGGGAGGGTGCCGAAGGTGGCAATAATGAAATGGTTTCCCTGATTGTTTCTCACAACTACACATGTTGGTAGATTTAGATTTTTTCTTTTCTTTTGCGGATCTTTTGGAGCACAAGTATAATCAACATAGAGATGGTCTCATGACCAAAATCTCATAGGAAAAAATTAAAAAATTAAATCCTTGGGAGGGTGTCAAAGTTGGCAGCAGTGAAATGTTTCTCACAACTACACATGTTGATAAATTTCAAAAATATTTTGATATGTGTATATTTTAACCTTAAAATTTAGCACACATGTAATCAACATAGCAACAATTTCATGCCCAAAATTTCATGGGAAAATACGAAAATTCAATCCTTGGGAGTGTGTCAAAGTTGGCTAGGATTGAAATGTTTCTCACAACTACACATGTTGGTAGATTTGGAATATTTTTTTTTGTGTGGATCTTTTGGACTTGAAGTTTTTTGCACATGTAATCAACATAGAGATGGTATCATGCTAAAATTTCCATGGGAAAAAACAATTATTTCAATCCTTGGAAGGGTGTCAAAGTTGGCAGTTGTGAAACTTTTCTCATAGCTACACATGTTGGCAAATTTTGAATTTCTTCTTTTGTATACATCTTCTGGACTTGAATCTTGCACACATGTTTTCAACATAGAAATAATATTGTTTCTAGAATTTCATGGTAACATGACAATTTTTCAGCCCATGAAAGGGTGTCAAAGCGGCAATGTAGTGTGGAAACGTACATAATAAAAAAGAACGTTTACTTATTGCCGGGTACCGAACATGATTTGGTGTGGATTGAGAATTGAAGTGGATCACTGTAATTTGCGTTTATTAGAACTAATGCAGGTATTTCAATAGTCTAGTACACAGTATATACAATGAATAGTGTAGTTGTATCGTACGGATTAGTTGGGTTTGGATACTCCTTGTTGAATCAATTATTTTTCCAATCCACAATGGTTTGGACACAACAAGTATCACTTAGGTGTTACATGAGTATTTCCTAGATATTACATGGGCATAACCTTGGCATTACACAAGTATTACCTAGACAAATCCCTTATATTTTCCAATTTTTTTGGACAATCTCCATTTTGAATTAATAATGTACAAACCTAACCAACGTATAGGGTATACAAAATCTCAAGTTTTACAAGAGACTTGTTAAATTGCTTGAATTGCCCACCCTCCTACCAAAATTGCTTTGGGTTGTATATATTTTTCATTAGATGTTGATTTTATATATATATATATATATATATATATATATATATATATATATTTCCACATAGCTTTTACAAGAGCCTCTCTAAATTAACTTCTAAAGACCAAAAGTCCCGAGGTGGGCTTTTAGTGGTTTTGGGTAGCTTACACCAATATTAACCTAGACAATGAAATTCTAAAATTTATATTGGAGATGTGAGTAAATAGTAGCTACGTTAGAATTTTTTTTTGAAAACAAATGCACAAAACTAAGGTTATAAGGTTTCGAGTTTCAAACGAGGAGAGCGGGTAGGGCATGCAAGGTTCTATGGAGTTGAATGCTACTACCATGAAACGTAAATAGTACCATTGTAGAGCTTAATAGTGCAATTTTTTGTGGCGGGTAGAAGTGAAGTAAAATTCTTGGCAACCCTCATTTTTTTACTTGATAACGTGCTCGAATGAAGATTTTCATTTTTTTTCAAGAATTAAATTTTCTTCCAATATAAGAAGGCATTATGATTCTATCTTCCATTTGGGTTTTAGATCCAATTACTATTTCTAAATTAAGAACATAAAACTACCCTCTTATGTAAAAGGCTACTTTTGATTCCCCTAGTCATTGCAAGCCTATTTCTCTCATCCTAAACACCTCCTAAACATTTGTGACTTTTGTTGTTCAAGGACCTAAGAGAAGGTAGAACATAGATCTATAAATGTATACAATGAGTATAAAATATGCCATTATCTTGAGTCAAAGTATGTTGACCCTGTCCACACATGGAAGAAAAAAACCATACTACACTCTTCAAATGCATGTATTTTACAATCTGTGGAGTCAAAGTCTACAAAAAGATTTGAGTGTCCTGTTGTAGTATTTAACTTAGAGATCCTACCTTTGATATTCGTAAAAAAATTCAAATAATCTTGCAATGTCTCATCTTAGAGACACAATTTTGGGGTGGTTCTGGTGAAACATAGTCTCCACCCTTAAACATCTCAAAGGCAATTGTTGGGAAGTGACACCATACGAACTTGCCTTGGCTCTTTGATTAGTGGACATTTGGCCCCAAGATTGAATAGGTAGTTTCATTCTTTGATAAATTTGGGGCTCTACGATATAGGATTGATGCGGCTTGGGCTGTGGTGCTCAAGACATAGAACCAGCCTAAAAAACAACAGGACGAGTCCCAATCCTAGCCACCAGCAACCATCTTCAATGATCCATAAGACCAAAGACTTTGACATTTCCTAAGTGTGCTAAAGGTATAATCTCACAGGGTTTAGGTTTCAACTAGTAGTACCGGTCTTAAATTGGTCGCAATCCAACACCCCATTTGAATTTGCCACAGAAAAACCAGGCCCTTGTTGTTCATGATATAATTTGCACCGGACAAGTCATAATCCAAGTCCTACCTTTCGTACTAGTGCCACCAAATCATAATGAAACCTGGAAAATTTTCTGTTGCCTTTGAAATTTTGTGTACATTTTTATTTCTCCTTTTGAGATTGCAAATGTTACTCACACATGAGAAGGAAACCATATGATTTGAACCCGTAGCTATCTTTCAAAGTGTCTCAGAAATTTCTGACTGGGTTACACACATTATGTGCCGGAGGACGGTACTCAATCAGCAGTAATTGGGAGTAGTAACATCACATCCGTGAGTTCCCAATGAATTGTCTTTAGTTTGATTGGACTCTATTGCAAAAGAAGCTTTAGTTGGCCACACTCATTGTCCTCTTTTAGTACATGATACATTCACTACTCGTGTAAGACCATCACCCTTTAACACAAAATGCATTTGATTTTTCTAAAGCTTTACTTAAGGAAGAAATATAAGGAAAATTAAAGTTGCAATACCCAAATGGAAAAAAATTAGAGCATGATTGAATATTATGATATTTTTTTTGCACCAAACATCTTATATGATAAAAGAGGCATAGTGGAAGTGCACATTGAAAAAAAATTTGATTCTAGTTTGGAGGTTGAAAATGCTTTTGGGATGGAGATTCTCAAACACATGAATACCGGTATTATTCAAATTATAACAGTTCAAGATGGGAAGCCATTATTTAACACTTTACAAAAGTTTTTAGTAGACATTATGGATATAACGTTATCCTTTATATGCTAGAGAGATTCATGAGGTAGTACAAACCAAAGACATTATTCTTATCATACTTTTGTTGCTTTGAGAGGAAATACTATTGTGTGTTTCTATAGAGTATAGATGAGATGGTGCACATAATATTGGGACAAACTAACAAAGTATGAATTTAAGAAAGTAGAAAATCTCACATCTCCCTTAAACGCTTATACTTTTGTGTGGGAAATAGTCAAAAGGAGGAAGGAAGAGCTCCATCTCTAAACACCTTCGTCTCAAAACCACTAAATATACAATCATGAAAATGGCAAGTGCTTGCATTTTCCCTATACATAAACACAAAAGTACTTGTACTGCTACCAACTGACATCCCTTGAGGGCTGGATAATTGTTAATTTACCATGAAATTTTTGGCACAAGATCACATGTGTGTTGAAAACCTGTATGCCATAATTCAAGGCCAAAAATGAACACAAAAAAAGATATTCAGAATCTACCAATATGTGAAGCTCTGAGAAAAGTTTCACACTTGCCAGCTTTGACACCCTCCCAAGGATTGAAAAACACATTTTTCCATGGAATTTTTGGCATGAGACCATCTCTATGTTAATTGCATGTGGGAAATTTCAATTCCAAAGGTTCCACATACAAAAAAAAATCAAAATCCACCAACATGTGTAGTTGTGAAATTTTTTTCACTGCTGCCAACTTCCCAAGGATTTCATTTCTTTTTTATTCCATGAGATTTTTGACATGAGACCATTTCTATTTTGATTACCCATGTGATTAATTTCAAATTGAAAGATTCACAGTTTTCTTGAATTTAAAAAAAAAATGAAAATCTACCAACATGTGTAGTTGTGAGAGACAATTGTGGAAACCATTTCACTACTACCAACTTTGGCACCCTTCCGAGGGATGAAAAATTATTAATTTATGATGAAATTTTTGTCACAAGATCATCTCTATGTTGATAACATGTGTGCCAAATTTCAAGGCAAAAGATAAAACACAAAAAAAGATACTCAAAATTGTTTCTCATTATTACACATGTTGGTGGATTTTGAATATTTTTTTTTTGTATTCATCTTATGGCCTTGAAGTTTGGCACACATGTCATAAACATATAGATAATCTTGTGCATAAATTTCATGGTGATTTAAAAAATTCAGCGTTAGGGAAGGTGCCAAAGATGGCAACATTGAGATGGTTTCCTTGATTGTTTCTACACATGTTGGTAGATTTTGATTTTTTTCTTTCTTTTGCTGATCTTTTGGACTTGAAATTAAGCAAAAATGTAATCAACAAAGAGATGGTCTCATGTCAATAATATCATGGGCAAAATTCTAAAAATAAATCCTTGGGAGGGTGTTAAAGTAGGCAGCAATAAAATGTTTTTCACAACTACACATGTTGGTAGATTTCAAAAATCTTTGGTTATGTAAATATTTTTGCCTTCAAGTTTGGCACACACTTATTGGTCTATTGATTGGTTTGATTAAGCTATCGTTTTGGCAATGATAATTCAAAAAAATTTAATATATTTGTACTAAGCTATGATAAGGGCTATATAAGGAATAGTTGAGTTTGAAGGCCATGATCTCTTTTCGAGATGAAAAATCTAGTTGAAATCCTACATGAGAAAGGTGAGTAGTGTTTCCTAGGCTCCAAAGCATAGCAAATGAAAACTTTGCTTTTGAGTCGAGATTTGAGTCCAATATTTTGTAATTTTAAAAATAACTTCTTGAAAAACATGACATACAACAAATATTGCTTGCATTTAATTAAACTTAGTAACCCCTTTGGACTCAAATGGTCTTATTCTCATTGCATTAAAATAAGTCATGGCTATCTCTTACCGAAATGGTGGAGCACATCTCACTCGATCCTCTTTGTTTCAGGGGTAATTTTGCTGCTTATCACATGTGGTTTCAGATTGGAGTCCAAATATTTCGATGTAGTGCAATTAAGGGTGTACTACCTTAACCATCAATAGATTCTTGTAAGAATTTTTTTTACTTTGAATTAGAGTGGTTCACATGTGCATTAGGTTGATAGATTTGCATTGACATATCATATGTGAAGAAAATACTTATTCACAATTATTGGTGATTTTTTTGCTTTTTTCTACTTTATTGTATACAAAAATGTTCCAACCTTATACAAATCAAAACGGAAGTTTTGAATGTGAGGAAAGAGATCAACAATCACAAAACAATGAAGACTGTCTTAAAGACAAAGTTCAATCAAAACTTAAGACCAAAATCAATGTGCATGTGTGTGAAATACAACATAGTATGTGGCATGGTATTCATTGTATTTGAGTGTATTTGATGTATTTTGTATTGTATTCCTAGCTTTTCCAAGAGTTTTATAAATCCAAATCATGATCTGAGTGTTGGAGAGTGTTCATGTAATGTGTGCGCAAATCTGAACCTTGTATTTGGAAGCCTAATTCCTCATGAATTTCATGCAAATTGAGTTATAGCACCTCTGGATTCCCATTCGGGGCTTCTTGGGCGGTAAAAGGTTAATGTCATCTAAGTAGATATCTAAGCACTCAAGCAAGGTTGTTGGAACTACATTCATTGTGCGACACCATGCTATTTCTTTGTGGCATAGAGTTGAAACCAATATCCAAAGAGAAAGTTCTGGAGCTAAGAAGTTGCATGTTCCATGTCAATGTTGCACCTCTCTTTACTACCTCTTGTGTGGCAACCACTTTCTCGTAACACCAAACAAAACATGCACATCTTTCAAGGATTTCCATTAATTTCATGTGGTATGCATGGGCTCATGTGAAATAAAGAAACAACAAGGATAAAAAGAAAGGTAAAAATGGGATTTATTGCATACTTTGACTTTCACCTGTGTGAAGTTTACAACGATACAAATAGGGTATCAGTCTCACTGCTCACAAAACAATATTGTTGGTGGCAGACTAAGATACAGAGGTTCACCCTATTCTTATGGCTCCCAGCATTTTTGTTGGCTAGTTTTATCAACACACAGCAATGGTGCATGTAAATACAAAAGTACAGAGATGCTGTGGTTTTCAAGGGGATGGTGATCGTAATTTTAATCCTTTGGGGGCAGTGATGTAGTAAATTTCCAAGGGGGCCCTGACTTTGGCACTTTCCACATGTTCATTTCAATTTCTATCCCCTTCTTTAACCCTGTAACGCATACGTTGAGCATGAGAGCCGGGAAGAATCCACGACTTTAATAGATTAGAGTGAACAACATGTACACAATGTGTACATTTCGGCATGACCCCACTTCAGAGAAATCACTATTGATGCTTGCATGGATTGGAGATTGAGATCCGTTGGAAAGCTAACAACAAGCTCAAATTGCATGTAGAGGACGTGAGAGACGGATCACATTATAGACCCGGTCGAGTGTTGCACTAGACGTGAATTTTGGTGCAGCCCTTGGCTTTGTCCCTGTTCCACACCCTCTTTCCCCATACCAGTCCTACGGTTGTCACGGTGGTTGCTCGCCACGTTGGTGGAGGCCACGTTGAAGGGCCGCCATGAAGGTGCCCGCCCGCTTGCTCACAGCCGCGCTTCTAAACCCATGTGCCCGCCCTGCCGCCCTTCAACCAACGCCCTCCTTCATCCGCCCTTTCTTCTCATCCGTCTCGTACTAACTGTCTTCCTATCAATGTGCTTCAATGTCCAGAGCTCAACTACCTTCATGTTAAAAAATCCCCGCAAATTTCCACGCCGCCTAAAACTCATTCACAATGTCAGGGTTTAAGGTAAGAGTTGGTTATGCATTTTGTTCTTGCTTTCTTCTTGGACGTTCTTGATATGGTTGTTGAAAGTGCGAGTTGGTTATGGATTTTGTTCTTGCTTTCTTTGTGGATGTTGTTGAGGGTGCATATTTTTGCAGTGGTTTCTTGGAGCACTTTTTTGGTATGTTTTTGTGCCCTTTCCTAGTTTCTTGTGGTTTGAGGTCACTCGGTTTCGCTCTAAGATGTTTATTGCGTTGCTTTGTTGTGTCGTTCACATGCTTTGGAGGTGTTGTAAGGTGTTTGAAGCTATTTTGCAATGTCGTAGACCTCGGCAATGTCGACGAAGTACACCCATGGATATTTGAAGATGACAACTTGAATTAGAGTCATAAAGTGCTCTCCCTTGCCTCTGAACTAGAATTCACCTATCCAAACAGCAACACGCGGCCTACCACTGAGTTGTACCTTGTAGAAAGTTTGTTCGTGGTGGTTGTCTCATGCCTAGCAAATGATCTTTCATCAGAAAGTGGTCCCCCTTTCAACAAATTTTCCTCGGCCAAGAATTTAGGGCTATTATGAGACTGTTGAGTCCACCGCCATTGCCCCTTTAAGGGAAAATATGGCTTGCCTAACAACTGGCCCCACTCATTAGAACGTCCCACCCCCTGAAATTAACGAATGTGCTAGGCAACCTGGCATTGCAGTCAGTGCCAACTTGTACAAGCGTGAATTGTGGAGGAGCGTGATTAAAAATGTACGTACCTCTGTACAGATGCTAGCTCCTAGCCCATTTGATCCTATAGATCTAAAATAGAAGGAGAAAATTAATCAAAGAGGCGGAAAAAAAACCATTAAGAAAACAACGATACTATAGAGCCGTCTTGACGACTCTTTAGAGGGAAAAATGACGATAAGACAATTCCCCTACACATTCATTGAGAGAAAAAACCTTTTGTTTCCGGGGCAAGGCATACTAGACATTGTGTCAAGCTAAATCAACTATCCAAAAAATCAAGTAAGTGATTGTGTCTTGGAATTGAAAAGTTTTATGTACAGTTTGTTACTTACTATGTCTTATGAATCTTCAATCCCTGTCTAGCCATGTACTCTTGTCACTAAGGACCGAAGGACTACACAAATCAGTGTAAGGCCAAAGTTCAAAAGGTGTTTGTGCACACATTGAGGGAGCGGAGACGATTGAGTAAGTATATAAAGGCAGTTCAAAGAGCTAAGCTGAGACGACAACTAATGCAGCATTTGCAAGGGCATTGAAGGAGGCCAGGACGGAAGCTAAGTTTGATCTAAACATTGACTCAGAAAAAACGACCCTAATGAGCTGGCTCACTAGAAGATCCTAATGAGCTATGTTTGGATGTGGATAGATATGAATCCAGACACCGTTTTTCGTAGTCTGGAAGTTTGTGATTTCCAAAGTTAACCAAAATTAACCTTAAGCAAGCCCACCTATCCATATCGTTTCTAGGGATTTTTATCGAGTGTAAAACCCTCTAAATCTAAGGACAATTCATACTCAATACCTCAGCACACTCGGGAGGATGGCTTCCCCAATACCTTAGTACCCGGTAACAAGTAACAACAATTGTTTAATTTAGACACTATTGAACGTCAGAGTAGTTTTCCGGTAAGTTTTTATAGTGCCCGAAAAGTCACTGCCCTTTGCTCTCATAGTCCACAGGCCACAATCTCCACAACCTAACTCTACACCATGAAAGAGTTAAAAGGTGGCAGCTAGTTTACCGGCCTTCACAGTCTACCGGAAAATAGTCTGCGTAAATCGATCACGCAAAGTCAGGTTCTAATTACAACCACACCTAATAATTTAAATAAAGAAGATACAAAAATTGCAACAATCTACTGCTAAATAATTCACATAAGCAAGACAACCTTTTACGGGGATCAAGGGATCTCATCCACTGTAAAGGTAGAATACTCCAGACTCAGGCTTAGCCGGGATCCCTCCCGGTGTACCAAGAGGGGGGGTGTCACCCATCCTCCCCACCAATTCAAATACTTCTCACTTAACGGATGCTATCATAAATAGCAGTGGGCTTCCCGGATCCCATTCGATAAGCAATTCTATCTGGTCCAACCGGTCTAGGGTTTGAAGTAGATCCCGGATCTTACTCCACCATCAAGCTTGGATATCCTACTCCCTCCGGAAGCCTTAACTCACATTCAACCACATAACATTTAACAAGCCACAACCTTGCACATCCTAGCAAAGACCCACTAGGAGGACTAAACCCTCGCCTTCTTTACTCACACAAGCTGAACAATGACTCTAGACACAAGCAATGAAGGCAAGACACAAGCAAAGCAACAAAGAGAAGAGTACTTAAAACAAGAGCCCAAGGCTCTTGAAGTACTAGCTATCCTCCAAAATCTAGATCCCCGAAAGGTGAGAAACGACATCTAGATCATAGAATTGAAGGTTGCCTAATCACGGGCAGATTATCGGCTAGACCGGTAATCCGGAAGACTTCCGGTCCGAGACCGGCAAAACATTCTCTAACGAAAGTAGGTAGCTAGAGAAATCGCTCAAGTGGTAGTGACCGGGTGCACAATGAGGCCCCATCGACATCAGTACTCTTATCCTAGCGTTAATCTACCGCATCTAGTAACATCTTACAAACCGATAGGATAAATCCACAACAACATGTAAATATAACATAGGCTCATTCGGGAGACTTATCCGCGTGAGTGGGCTTATCTTCCGGTAGATCCATGGGAGGATTGACTGGAAGATTCGAAGTATCGACGGGTACATAGTCAAGAGAATCCACCGGAAGGTTGGAAGTCTCAATCGGGAGGTCTACCCGTTGATTGGAAATATCTACCGATATATTGGGAGTATCCACCGATACATGAGAAGTCTCCATCGGATCAACAATCATAGCTACCGGAGGCTCAACCTAAGAATCTGTTTGTGAGAAAAAAAAAAGATCAACCGGTTCCTTCCCGGGTGGTTTAACGGAGAGACCTCGTTGCCTCTTACAAACTTTCACACTCCACCCTTTGGAAGATGGAAAATCCGCTCTACTCATTGGACATTGAGTGGGTGGATCATCATCTTCTGAAGAAAGAGAATTGGTATAGACAAACCTTCTCTTCTTCCGGGTTGGGCTCCGGTCTTGCCTTGGTATGGCAACATTCGTCTATCCAGCAAGTAGGTTGGTTAGTGCCACTATAGTCTCTTGTGCCTTGACCTTCGTGTCAAAGTGCTCTTTCTAAGATGTCCGGAGATCCTTCTTCACCTTGGTCAATTGTTTCCGGTCCTCTCGAGATGCAGCAAAAATGTCTCCGATGTTTTCAACTCCAAACACCTTCTTGAGAGTCCTTTGAAGACTCCTTGCCTCAAGAAGCTCCATCTCCATCTACTAGATATCCGGGGTCATAAGTTTCCTCCACCAATAACCTCATGTCCGCAAAGGAATCCTCGAAGAATGCCTGTATATAGGTTGAGGCTTGCCGCGCCGTGATTCTTTTACGTCGATTGGGGTGGAAGATTGGGTTTTTAAAACTCAACCACCCTCGTCAACCGGTTGACCACGGGTGTCCATCGCTCCTCTTCTTGAAAAGAATACACCTCACGTCATACTTCTGTGGTCCATGTTTGGGGATAAGCCCGGTAGACCCCGGGGTCTTCTTCTTCTTCTTCTTCTTCTTCTTCTTCTTCTTCTTCTTCTTCTTCTTCTTCTTCTTCTTCTTCTTCTTCTTCTTCTTCTTCTTCTTCTTCTTCTTCTTCTTCTTCTTCTTCTTCTTCTTCTTCTTCTTCTTCTTCTTCTTCTTCTTCTTCTTCTTCTTCTTCTTCTTCTTCTTCTTCTTCTTCTTCTTCTTCTTCTTCTTCTTCTTCTTCTTCTTCTTCTTCTTCTTCTTCTTCTTCTTCTTCTTCTTCTTCTTCTTCTTCTTCTTCTTCTTCTTCTTCTTCTTCTTCTTCTTCTTCTTCTTCTTCTTCTTCTTCTTCTTCTTCTTCTTCTTCTTCTTCTTCTTCTTCTTCTTCTTCTTCTTCTTCTTCTTCTTCTTCTTCTTCTTCTTCTTCTTCTTCTTCTTCTTCTTCTTCTTCTTCTTCTTCTTCTTCTTCTTCTTCTTCTTCTTCTTCTTCTTCTTCTTCTTCTTCTTCTTCTTCTTCTTCTTCTTCTTCTTCTTCTTCTTCTTCTTCTTCTTCTTCTTCTTCTTCTTCTTCTTCTTCTTCTTCTTCTTCTTCTTCTTCTTCTTCTTCTTCTTCTTCTTCTTCTTCTTCTTCTTCTTCTTCTTCTTCTTCTTCTTCTTCTTCTTCTTCTTCTTCTTCTTCTTCTTCTTTCTTCTTCTTCTTCTTCTTCTTCTTCTTCTTCTTCTTCTTCTTCTTCTTCTTCTTCTTCTTCTTCTTCTTCTTCTTCTTCTTCTTCTTCTTCTTCTTCTTCTTCTTCTTCTTCTTCTTCTTCTTCTTCTTCTTCTTCTTCTTCTTCTTCTTCTTCTTCTTCTTCTTCTTCTTCTTCTTCTTCACCTCTTCCTTGAAATCCCAACTCCTTGAAAGAAGACCCAATTCCTTGAAAGAAAACCCAACTCCTTGAAAGAAGACCCAATTCCTTGAAAGAAAACCCAACTCCTTGAAATAAGACCCAATTCCTTGAAAGAAAACCCAACTTCTTGAAAGAGACCCCAAGCTTGAGAGAGTGCGTACTGTTTGACATAGAGAGCTCAGTCTGTTTGAGAGAGAGCTCGACTGTTGAGGAGCTTGGTATTATTTGAGAAGCCGGCCTGTTGAGGAGCCCAGTACTCGGCTGGCCGTAGCCGGATCCGGGTTGATACCCACCAGTACATGGTACCGGATTGGTACCCAGTACTGGCCGGTTATCAACAAGTATTTTTTTAAAATTTTAATTTTATTTATTATTTTTTAAATTTTCTTTTTCTTTTTCTCCTTTTTATATTTTTCCTTCATATAAATTTAAATTCCTATTTTCTCAAATAGGAATTTAAGTTTTCTACAACAATAAAGTATCAAGAAAAATCTAAACAACTAAACTAAAAAGAACACTAATAAGTAGACTATCTAGTTGATGAAGACTTTGACTAGCTAGCTTAGTTTGAAGTGGTGATTTGGAATTTTGTCCCAAAGATCCTTTTTGGGCATTCTTTCTAGGTTTTTCTCGGCATAACCTTGGTAGTTTTAGGGCCCAATTTTATCACCACTCTAACACTAATTAACTAGCTAAGCATTCACCGACTTTCACTAATTATTATACAACCTACTTCTACGTAATACTAACTACTTTGCCGGTTATCTAAGACTAAAAATCACAATTTTAACTAATTTTTTTGGTAGGGGCAACCAAGTGGGAGTTTCAGACTCCCACATCTCACCTACTAGTGTAGTAAGCATCGACTTCCTCCGAGGACGATGGAATTGTAGGGACTTAGAATCGTCCTCATCCCTACCGAGGCATTCCACGAGGATATCCACATGCCTACCGCCCTCCGGGACATTTGTAGCACTCCAAAGAAGCCCTAACATCACACATGGAGTTGGAAGTCCGTACTTCTTGAACCCGATCCGCACTTCCATATTCCCCTTCGTACCATGAGATAGATAGGTTTATAAATCACCCCCCCCTCTGATAATCCCACACCTGACATCTCTTCTCATGCCAATGGTGGGAGAGCTCCGCCTTATCATTGAAATTGAGGTTACAATACCTGTAGAAGAATAGAACTCTTGGTCTCTTCCCCAAAGTCTCCACACAATAGTTGGAGTGCCGCCATAAGGTATTCACCTCCACCATTAGTCACTCATGTTCACTCCGCGTAAACGCACTGTGATTTGGGATCTCCTTGTTCATGGACTAACTCTCGCACACAAGGACATCTTCAAATCCAAACTTTCCCTGCACATCAAATTGCAAAATGGAGTAGAAACGGTGGTTAGGAGAGCAAATGAGAAAATGCTACAATTTATGGAATGAATATTAATGGCACACTTATCCCTCCGACGACACCCATTGAGCACGTGTGAATTTGGAGACGCCACTCGAGAGGGAGTCCACGCACATTAAATATGGTAGCCTTTCCCTCGAGGATGAAAACAACATTCTGAATTGGCAGTTGCCAGTTTGCCAAGGTGAGGGATGTTTTTGGACTCCATCTAAGAGGAGAAGCAATACAACATAGCTGAAATACAATGCATGGAAATACAAGGAATACCAAAATAGCATAAAATGACGAGGATAGGGACTCTTACAAGCTTGGACAACAGTGCCACCATGGATTGTCTTTAAACTCGTAAACCGTGAATTCCAGAGTGCAACTCAAAACCTGAATCCACATGTGACGTTACACTTGACCGTGGTGTTGTACCTAAAGCCTAGTTAACACGCCTCACTAAAATCCTACTATAGAACCTAAACCCTAAAAACATCAAATGGTATGTCGTTGGTCGAGCAAGGTGCCCTCCATATTGCGTGTGGCCAAAGGTGCAGCAGCCTTCAAAAAGCCATTGTGTCTCTCGTCACCATCTGCGCTCTCCTCACATGGCATGATCCTAGTTACCTAGAGATAGTAGGAAGACATAACCCTAAACCCTCCATAGCGTAAACATACCCTAAACATGCATGAATGCTAGAACTACACCTTTGAGGTAGACATCCATAAAGAAGTGAAAGAGGTGGGTGAAATGCATACCTAAGGTGCTCCCTTGTGACGTGGCTGGTTGGACGCCAATTTTTCACCTGAGGTAGACTTCTTTCAGCCGACGTCATATTGCACCCTTCCCGGTTTTTGCGCTCCACCTCTGTCACGCCATGACGACCATGATCCACGTTGCGCTCCGCAACACTGGCGTCCACATCATGGGCAATTTGGTGCAGGTCCGCAACACTCTCCACTTTGCACAACTCTCCGTCGCTGTCTAATTTGCGCAGCCCTCCGCTACGCACTACTTCTGGCAACCTTCTGTTGCGTTCCGCGTGGCGTAGCTCAATCTTGCAATCTGATTGACGTAGGCCTCCGTCGCCCTCCATTCTGCAAAGCCCCCTATCATGCAACGCTCTACACAGCCCTCCTTTGCGCTTTGGTAGACGCAGCTCTCTATCAGGCTTTGTTTGGCGCAAATCCTCGTAGCGCATTGTTTTGCGCAGCCGTAGGCTGTACAGCGTCGCACTCCGCTTGCTGTAACCGTGCGAAGCGCTTCTACTTGGCGCAACCCTCGTAGGCGCTTGCGTTTGGCGTAGCCTTGCGCCGACTCTGCGCTTGGCACAACCCTCTGTTGCACTCTGGTTGGCGCAATCCTATAATCCTAGCGCTCCGCTTAGCATAGTCCTTCGACCCTCGCGCTCTGGTTGGTGCGCCGCATTCCGCTTGGCGCAACCTTGTGTCGCGCTCCAATCGTTGCTGCAGGGTGCCTTGGTGAGTCACGAAGTGAGGTCGCCGTGAGTAATCTTGGAAGCCACTCCGCCTGACTCTCTTTCGGTATTTTAAAACCTAGAGCTTGGAAACCGGCCACCTTCATGTCGCAAGCAGGCCGCACCAATGCAATTCGGGTCAAGCTCCCACCCTGCAATTCGATTGCGGCACATAGATTTTGGCGTCAGTCAATCACCCTATAATGCCTTCACAAATTCCCGCACACATCAATACAAAATTCACCTTACACTCCCTCTCTTCACCAAATTCCTTTCACACCCTAACTCCTCAGACACGCCTCCCTGAATGCACGCCACCAGAACCCTAGACTTCCACTAGAGCTTCACACAACCACCTACACAAAAACACTACAAATAGAAAAAAGCTCTATCCGGCAACCATGGATGACGGAAAAGCCCCATGCTTGGGAGATTTGCCGTCATCCACGATTGCATTGAAAGGCCAGGGCAGTTGTGAGCAATGACTACAAGGATGCATTGAAGTGAAGAAGGCGGCGGGGATTTTTTGAACATGAAGGTAATTGAGTTGTGGACAATATATTACATTGATAGGGAGACGGTTAGTACCAGACGGATGAAAAAGGAGGGCGGATGAGGGAGGGCGTTGGTTGAAGGGCGGCTGGCGGAGCGTTGGCGGGCGGATGGGTTGAGGCATGCGAGTGTGAGCAAGCAGACAGGCATCTTCATGGCGGCCCTTCAACGTGGCCTCCACCAACCTGGCAAGTGACCACTGTGGCGATCGGGGGACGGGTCTCAAGAAAGGAGGCGTGGAACGAGGATCAAACCAAGGGCTGCACTAGACCTTACATCTCTTGCAACGCTCGACTAGGGTCAATAATGTGATCCGTGAAAGACGATGGCTAATTGTGGAAAGAGTTAGAAAAGCAATAGCACCAAAACAATGGTGCCAAGGCCTCGTAGGCGTTAAAGGGTCAAAATTTAGCTCTCATGATTCTCACCTTTTGTATTAATTGTTGCACCTTGGAAAGGACATAAAGCTGTGAAATCGAGTCATTGACATATTTTTAACTATACCCAAGTCAATTCTGCTCAAATGGGGACAAAATTTATACAAGGAAGCATGCTCCACCCTAAACCCTTTTCGGACAACACCTGAGACCAAGCCTAGGAGATGCCACAAGTGGGTACATTTCACCTTGACTTGTCTATACATCATTTACACATCGGGTACATTTTATCGCGATTGATCACTACGAACATCACTATAATTCACCCATTAGACTCCGGTGCACATTCTCACTGCATTCGTTGGAAGCACATGGATCCAAGGAACATAAATTAGGCTCCAAATCAAACAGAGATGAAGTATTGATCCACCAATTTGCAATTTACTCCAAAAGTGACCACCTTTGGGCTTCTCATTTTGAGAGGGTTAAACGATCCAATGTGCCCTTGTAGTCATGTATTTTACATATATGGTATTGCTAGGTGGAGAATCTTCACTCCAAAGGTGTATTTCTTGCTAAATTTTAATACACTTTTTGTATACTAATGATAAAATACATGACTGGATATACATTGGTCCCGACTCCCCATTTGTCATTTAAGAATTAATTCTAGAACTTCATTGGTGATCATGCACTTGTAAACATTTTGAAAATTGGTGAGGGTTACAAGACATTCTTAGCAGAAAAAAATATTGGCTTTTAACCCCTAGAGGATCAAATGTCCCAAAATGAGCTTTTAAAAACATAGGCATGATCCTATGGTGTTAATTTTCAACAATTATCTTTGAGGTTTTTACCATAAACAGGCACTTCTAAAAGCTTTGTGAATTCTTTTCATATTTTCTAAAATCCAACATTTGATGAAAAAGTTGTGAGCCCTGTCAAATCATAGAACCCCTTACTAGTGGAGAGGTCAACTATCCACAAGTCCTATGAATTTAACCCTTAAACGGATTTGCCAGTCCGAGGGGCTTGGTTTTTTCATTTTTCAACTCACTTTGACCATGATTTTCTAATGATGGATATTCATTTTAATGATTTTTCTTTTTCAAAATTCTTTGAATGTATAATAAAAATCATGTGATATAATTAGAATGTAAATGGTAGCTAAATATGGATGTTAAAATTCAAAGATTCTATAAAATTTCTATAGAAAGATTTGTCATTTAAGGGTTAAAGGATTCAGCCCCTTGTTTGGATTTTTAAAGTAATAAGATCAAATTTACTTGGTTGCCTTCTAATCCCATCCCTTAGGTTCAACTTACTCAAGGGCTAATGAATAGAGTTGTAGGTACCTTAATTAGACTCAAAAACACTTAAGACTTATGAAATCAATTAATCTTACTCAATTACTCCAGCCCAGGCCTCTAGACCTCAATGAAGGATCAAGTATTTATTTTATTAATTTATTTAGTTTGTTTTCTTTTTCTTTTCTTTTTCTTTTTTCTTTTTCTTTTGGTTTAATTTGGAATTCCTCTGTCCATTCTTGTACTTTTCTTTCCTTATTTTTTTCTGCTAGTTTTGATTTAATTTCTTTATCTTTAAATTAGTTCCTTCTTCTAAGCCAACTTCAACATCTCATAACTTCCTTAAAATTTGTCAGAATTGGACGTTTTCTTTGCCTGATTTTAAGGCCTCTACATAACAAGCCATTCACTTAACGTGTGTGACACCTCATGCATGTACCATTCAGTTGACCAGCAGAGCTCCCAGAGTTCAAATAAGCATCCAATGATCACATGCTTTCACCACCATGCACTTGGTGCTTACCAAGTTAAAACCTTAAAATTCAGCTTTGATCATAGTTCTAACAAACACCAGCTAGTTCTCAATTAACTTAGGTCAAGCTAACAGAATGCTCAAGCATGTGTCATTCACACAAGCAATACTTGAGCAACTCTAAAACCAACCAGCCTCGAGATTCAAGCAAAATTTTGGCAGCGCTTCCGCGTTATGCAACAATCCATAAGTTTTCCACAACAACTAGCAAAATTGACAAATGTTGCATCAACACACAATTCAACTCAATGAAAGGGCGATCCAACCTCAAGGGAGGTAATTGCTCCGTGACTGTTGTCATTGTCTAGTGGTTCGTAATTCTCAGAGTTAACCGAAATTAATCTTAAGCGAGCCCACCGCTTAGCAAACCGGGAAAAATCCTCAACCGGGTTGCCGGATCCTTTTGGTTGGTGTCTATGGTGACCTCGAACTCCTTGATCCACTCATCGACATCTTGGCTGCCATCACATCTAAACTCATTATATTTTAACCGGGTTTACTACCGAGTCATAGTGTTAGTAGTTGATCCCGGGATAACCGGAAGATTAGAGAATCTCCGTTGGCTCCCAGTATCAAGAATCGGTAAATCAACTATAGACTCTACGGAGTTACTCTGCTCAGCAACTTCCGACACAAGGATAAGTCTTACCGGAGGATGGTTTGAGAGGTTACCCTTCCGGAAACTTCACCAACTTCCTCCACCTTTGATTGTTGCACACTAAGATCCTCCCGGTCTCCAAGTCTTGAAACTTCTCCTCTTGAACTAGATTCCTTCGGAGAAGATGCCCGGGACGAATACCGGCTAGGCACATCTTCGAATGAACTTATCCTTGTAGACCTCCTTACTCTTGTTGTATCCCTCGAACTCCTTCTTGTGTATTGCATCCAGAACAAATCTAGAATAGCCGACATGTCAATACCCACACTTGCAGCTTACTGAACATGAATTCAATGAAAATTAACACAAATAACAAGATCAACCAGATTATTTCAAACAAGGATATACCGGTCACCACAAAAGTCCCAGTCAAGTCTCGCTTACCGGAAAAATCAACAATCACATGCAAGACATAAAAAGTTCAACACAACCAAAAATCCATGGCAGCGGCGCCAAAATCATGTCGTAGTCTAGTGGTTTGTAATTCTCAAAATTAATCAAAATTGACCTTAAGCGAGCCCACCTAACTAGATTGCTTCTAGAGATTTCTATCGTGCGTCAAATCCTTTAAATCTTAACGACACTTTACACTTAATAACTTAGCACATCCCAGAAGATGGCTCCCCCAGTACCTTAGTGATTGGTAACAAGTAACCACAAGTGTTTCGTTTAAACTCTGTTGAACGTCAGAGTAGTTTTCTGGTAAGTTTTTGCAATGCCCAAATAGTCATTGCCCTCCGTTCTGGCACTCCAGAGGCCACAATATCCACAATCTAATCCTACACCTTGAAAGAGTTAAAAAGGTTGCAGCTAGTTTACCGGTCTTCACAATCAACCGGGAACTTGTCCCGGTAAACTGTTCACGCAAGCCCGGGTTCCAACTATAACCACACCCAATGAATAAAACCAATAAGATACAAGACTCACAACAAGTTAGTGCTAAGCAAATCATATGAGCAAGACAACCTTCCACGGGGATTGTTGAAACTCGTCCACTGCAAGATTGTTTTGGAAATGTTTAAAAACTTTAGCACATCAACTTACATAGTATAGCTTGTAATGATAAAGATTGACAACTTTGCATAGTGTTAAAATTTCATGTCATCAAGAAAGCTTCAAGTGATGACCTTGTGAATCAGGGTGCGAAAAGACTATTAACCATTTAGAGCCAAGAAAGGCCCAAATGTGGTTCCTAAGGGGGTAAAAACACATTGTCATAGTCAATAGAGGAAACTAGGGCCAAAACATTCTTCACTACAAACGTAGTCTATGTTACGATGATTCTAATGACACCATTGCCTCAAGAAATAATGCGGGCTTTAACAAACTACAACGATTTCTGTGAATTAGTGTCTCAGTGATATGTATCCAATGTGTATATGATGTTCTACATGATCTATCGCGCTCATAGAATCTCCTTGGTTTTGCTAGTCATAATCGGCACGAAAGGGTTAAACATGTCTCCAATTTGCTACAATCTTCTATTTCATGTAGTTAAAAATTATATGAAGGAAATGAATACTTTTTTCCCATGAACATTGTTGTGGTCCTATAAATGGATCAACAACGTATTTCAAAACTTTCAATTTAAAAAGCAGGACGGGAACAATATCCAAAATAGTGTTGACAACAAGTCTAGTGAACAACATTTGATATATCCATGGAGTCAATCTAGGTTGTCATTACATCACTTATGAATTAATAGTTAATGCATAAGTCCCGTAATGATAAAATTTCTCTTTGAAATTCAAGATTGGAATAGAAGTTGGTGGGATTGGGTTGTTTCACTTCGTTGAAAAGATGATATGAGACAATAAACAAATATACCAACCAAAATAGGACAATCCCATATAGCTAACTTCTATATTCTTCCTAGGTTTCAAGGAGGAAATGGAGGATATCATTCCATCACTTATAAATTTGTCAGCCAATGAATAAGTCATGTTAAACAATCTCCATCACCTCCTTGCAACCTAGTAGGATGAATATAAAAGTTGTTTGTTTTGGCTCAATGATTGGTTATTATTATCCTACTTCACTGGTAGTTCTCGCCCCAAGTTTAGAGGATTTATGTTATATTAGTTTTGTAAGTTTTTAATAGAAAACAAATGTCTTGATTTAGTGTCTATCTTCAATAAAATTGGGCCTTCTAACTGACCAAAATCTTAGATAAAATCAAAATAATATTAATTGTTGAAAAAAGAAGTCAAAAGTGTTTGAAGTCACCATACATTATTAAGTATCGAAGTCACCATACATAAGTAGAGTTTGAAGTATTTGAAGGTTGTAGCATCAGTTTCCGAATGGAATACATTCAAAATTGAAAGATGGTTATATTTGAACTATTGCAACTAAATTCTAAAATTCTAATGAACTCTATGCATATTGGTATATCCATGACAAGCAAAAGAAGTTCAATATCAATTTAGGCAAGATGATATAATTGCAAGTTAGACATTTGTTATACTAATGAAGTGTCTATGGAATACTCCATAAATGAGAAAGTCAAATTTTCTCTTTGTTTGTTGTTCAAAATGTGAACAAGGGATTAAAAAAACAAATTTAATTGAGAAGGAACCACTTGCCTTTTAGACGAACGTTTGATAATTTGTGTAGATCCTATGATATCAATATTGATCACAAATTTTGAAATTTTTATGTGGGTAGAAAAAATAGTAGCATCATAAAAATATGATTTGTTTTTATACCAAACTCTGAAAAAATAAGTTTGTACTAAGTGGAATTTAGTCTACTTTAGGAAATTCCATATATGTTGCTAGATCTTTCTATTAACATTGAAACAGGTTTTGTGCACATAGCTATTATTAAAAAATCACGTAAAGATAAAATAATAAACTTGTCCTTAGTGCAAGAATATCCACCTGTAAAGCGAGTTAAAGGTTTTTGTGCCCTACCAAACACGATAAACAAAAAATCACACAAAAAATGATTTTTTTAAAAGTATTTCTATTGAAAGATGTGGAATTTATCTTTTTTACTATTTAGATCCTTATTCTATAACAAATTCAATGCACCAAAATTGGAATTCTATATTGATAATTTTGAAACCTATATGTTATGCTTAATCAATTTGAAAATGTTACACCTCTCTAATACCTCTAAAATTTGGTTACAAGGAGTTGACATTATGCAAATCATAATGGTAACAAGTTTACACCCTGGGTAGTTTGAACAACCAACACTAATTGAAGTCAAACTTCTTTCATGTTCTCAACAAAAGAAAGGATTACACCTTTAGTCTTTACTTTGAACACTCTAGTTTTTCAATCAACCAAATAAAATCTGATGACTCAATAAAGTAGTCTAAATTAAAATCCTAGGTTGTAGATGGAAATTGAACGTTTATTTTTCTTCTTCCTTCTTTGTTCATAAATAGTTTAAGAATGTCTTGGGTGAAAAAATTATTTTAAAATTGTATTTATGATTCTATGGCTATCCACAACTAAAACATTTGATGATTACTTTTGTGGGAATCCGTTTCCACAAGGTTCTAGAAGTTAGCCTAAAAATCCGGCAATTTTTTTATAAAAAATTAGCACTAGAATGTTAGGAAGGAGGAATAAAGCACTAGAAAAATAGAATTAGTAAATATGACATATAGGAGGCTGACAACTTCCTTAAAAGCCCTAATGGAGTGCTAAATTTGGATGTTCGGATATGACCGGATCCGGTAAGTCTGTCACGACCGGAACTCTCCAGAAGAATCCGGAACCCGGAGCAATCCGGAATCCGGAAACACCATCATAACTACGACGACACCCAACTGTCATCTATACGCCGTTAGAGATATAAGAATAGGCATCCATTTTTGTCGTCTTCCACTTCTTCGCTCGCTCTGTCTCTCTCTCGCTCTCATTCTCCTTCTCTTTCCTACCTTCTGTCTTCCTGATGTGCTAGTCCGGAAGTGTTTCCGGTAGAGAGTGTTTTGGTGAAGTCAGTGCATGCAGGTGTGACCAGAGAGGTTGTGAGGATAAGAACTCATCTTTCTTAAGGCATGGCGGATGAAGGACCTTCACGGGAAACGCAAGGTACCACGATGTTGCCGACTGTCCAGCGGGTTTCACCAACTATACCCACGGATCCGGAGGAGCTCGGAGTCCTCGAACACTTCCTGACGTCATGGGGTGCCGCGGACTACTGGATGTTGCATGGGGCGTGAAAGACGGGAAGCTGGTGGTGGAGCTCCTCGAAACTCCGGACAACCAGTACGATGGCACGATCCGGGCCCACCCAGAAACCTAGGGTGTATCGGAATGGCGACGCACCTATGCGTTCGCAAGCGGAGTCGTGAAGACGGCTGAGCGGAAGGATGAATTCTTGGAGAACAAGTTCACGAAGGCAACTGATCCGAAGGAAGGATTCAGCACCGACGACTTAGGGCACCAAGACACCCACATCGTGGTAAGATTCCTCAATCCCATCTTCCATCCGGAAAAGCCGAAGCGGGTGGTTTCTAAATGGGCAGCAACGATTCAGGGGGAAGATTTCAGTGGATTGGGCGTCGCTCATGAGCGACATGGTCACCCGAATGGTGAAAGGTCTCCAGAAGGTAAAGAAGTTTGGAACTCTCCTACCCTCCTACCTCACTCACCTTTATGCACGTCACGATGTCGGAGCAAGATTAGTATGAGGAACTCCTCAGCATCCAAACGTACGGCGGATCAGAGCTAGAATCTGACGAAGAGAGCACGGAGGTGAAAGAAATTCCAACGCCAAAACCTATCCTCCATCCCAAGAAGAGCAGCCGGTCGGCGCAGAGGGAGTTGACACTCGAACCAGCTGCATTGAGCCAGCAAGCAGGGATGCAAGAGGCACACGAAACCACCAGGCCATCTCGCGGAGAAGGTTGTGTGTTGGCCGCGGAACCACCGACACTCACAGGTCACACATGAACGGATCTTCTGGAGCTCATCCAGCATGTGGCGTGGCAGCTGCCCTCGTGTACCAGTTGAACGTAGATCACGTGAGCATCATCGACGGAATCCGACAGGAGCTGGAGGTTGATAGGCTGGCTGACATACCCACTCAAATCGAAGAGCTCAAGAAGAACAACCGCCGACTCTGGGCACTAGAGGATCAGCAGGCGACCATTCTCCAAAGTCGCGACAAGTTCGTGCTGCAGCTAGACAAGACGGAGACGGCACTGGCGGAAGCCAAGGCGATGCGAAAGGAAGCCGAAAATCGGGCAAATGCCTTGGTAGAGGTCCGGGCAGCTCTAGACTTTCCGGTTGACACTGTCAATCGCAGTCTTCTCTTCACCAAGCGGCAAAAGAGGGAGGACAAGCTGAATCGGGTACAAATCATCAAGTTCATCCACGATCATGGTAGAAAGATGGAGAAGACCTGGAGCCGGATGTAAGAGCTAGTGGAGAACATGTCTCCGGAAGGACCAGAGACCTAGAGTACCCAAGCACCTGAAGACTGGTCCTTTCCGGTATGAGTCACGACCACTCCGGATGAAGCCAGGCCCTCTTAGGTGCATCCGGAGCACTCCGGAAAGGAGACGGTGGTCTTGACCACTCCGGATTCCACCGCACCTATGAGTTGGAGTCCCCTTGGCCACCTTAGCACGGGCACGGTCAAGCATTGGACGGAGCTATTGCTGGAAATGAGTCCTGAAGAAACGCCTTCTCCCATCCGGCCTGCACAAACTCCTTCCTCATCGAGCGGCCGGAAGTCGACGCCTCTGCCAGCCTGGCGTTTAGTGACGGACCCTCCGAGCCCAATCATGAGCTTCCAGGGCTCCGTTGGAGGACTAGAAGCGGCTGCGGTGGACTCCGCCACTGAAACAATCCCACCGACGGAAACACCGGCACCACCTTCCGGAACCGGATCCCCGAGTCAACCGACAGCCTCGACACCCCAGAGGAAGAAGGCCAACAAAGCGAGAGCGGAAGGGTCTGCTAGTAGCCCAAGATTTAAGAATGTTGGATCACCTCCCTAGTTAGATCTAGGATTAAAGTTAGGAAAATCTTAGTGACCTAGGTCCGGTAGCGATTAACGATGGGGCTCAGAATTCCACCCAGCTACTAAACCAAGAAACTAAGGAATTTTTGTAAATGACTTAGAGTTAGAGGCGGTATGTCCAGACTTCAGAAAATTTCCGGATTCCGGACCCAAGAATTTCGGATCTGAGATTTGATTTCCGGATTTTTGGGGATAAGGCCTTTTTTCTGATAGGATAAGATTTTCCGGATTTCTCGCTGATAGGGAAAAACTAAGAGTAGGAAACTTAGTTAATACTTAGTAAATGAGTTTTAGAAAATTCATCATATTGTTTTCTTACGCCGAATACATTTCAAACCTCCTATTAGATTTGCTTCCTAGACATTGGGGCGTGGAATGTTGTCTTTGTGAGAAACGGATCCATTGTGGTACGTGTTGTTGTGGAAGAGTTCTTTTATAGTAAGTGATATTTTGTTTTTCTAGAGGGAACCGGTTGGGGCTTGCATTAGGAGAACGCCCGGAAGAGCTGGAGGCGTACTGCAGAGGTGTTCCTGGTAGTCTCCAGGGTCTAGAAGAAGCGAGGAGGGGAAGAAATGTACTACTGAGGTGTTCCTGGTAATCTCTAGGGCACGAAAGATCTGTGTGAACCCGGATTCCGGTTGAGGCCGGAGTTTACCCCCACGATAGGAAAAAGCCTGATGTGTATGTCTAGAAAGAGTCTTCTTTGGAAACTATAAAAACTCGCTCAGGAGAATCACAACAATACCAACCGGAATGTCGTTATAGTCCGGACTTACCTTCATGTGACCGCGTCCGGATGGCCATCCAAATGTTGTGAGAGTATAAGTCTAGCAGCAGCAATCAACCACCGATTAGCAGAGTAGGAAGAGTGGGTGTCCGGCCACTATAAGTTTCGAGGCAGTGGGTGTCCAGCCACTATAAGTTTCAGGGCAGTGGGTGTCTAGCCACTTTAAGTCACAAGATAGTGGGGAATTCGGCTACTTACACAAAATAGGATAAGTGGCCTTCCGGTCACTCGTTTAAACCTTCCGGAAGACTCTCTGAGGAGGAACAAAGATAAATCAAACTATCCTCTGGCTGTCCGGAAACTAGTTCCGAAAGTCATTGTAAGAGTTCTGGAATCCGGAGGGATCCGGATCTGTAGCAAACGAATGATTAGAACAACTAACATGTGGAAGAGTGATTGGTAGTTTTAGTTTTGTTGGATATTTTGAGAAGAATAGTAGATCTCTGTAGGAACAAAACTGGAGCGGTTTACTTTGGAAGCATTTAGTGACGATTGAGTGCATTCCGGAGGAATACTGACCCGACGACTTGCAACAACTTTGTATAGATTTCATGTGCAAAGAACATTTTGAGTGTCACTATACTGTACGTTGGAGTTGAAAATCCGGCTATCAATATTCGGCTGTCAATATTAGCCCAAACAAATGCAGGACTCTAAAGTCTTGGGCTAAAAGATTACACTAGAATATAGAAATTGAAGCCTTCAAGCGGTCATAGTGTAAAGCCCCGAAGGCTAGGTCTAAAGACCAAGCCCCATAAAATATGTGAGATAGAGCAAAAGAGGGAGAAAAAGAACCCACTTCATTCCTTAAGAAAAAAGAAAAACTGAAACTTTTGTAAAACTTGTCAATTTTGAATTACTTTATTTTTTAAATTAAAAATTCTTGAAGAAAGTTTGGTCGGCCAAAAATGGAACCCAAGTTATGTCTGAAGAGGCCGTCATCTTTGCGCCAAAATCTTATAAAAGTATTGCCAGATAGACATAATGGAGGGCAACGAATTTTGAACTTTGGCCTCTTACGTGAAGGATGAAAGGTTGGGATTTGGCCATTTTTAAAATTCAATTGGTAGAATTTGGCAGTCTTTTGACCTTAGTTCATAGTGAAAAGCAGTCTTTAGTAAGGGATGGTGTGAGGTACATTCACCTCATGAGCAATATTTGTCACTGTCACATCTAAGGTGTGACAACCCCCTATCGTCCACTTCTATACCCTCTCTAGATTTCAAAGAGAAATCTAGGAGGGGTATAAAAATGGATGATAATGGAAAGGTGGGCAGTAAACACATCTTTAAGTGGGTTGAAAACTCACATCAATCCCGTACACTATTTCTCATGCGGGTGCTTAATGCACTTGCTACTTGAAAATGAACCATTTGCTTAACTTCAAACACTCAAAGTTTATAAAATTTTGTGAGTATGTAACTTAATAAGTCTTTATTGAGATCCTATAGTCAAAACTAGAAATAAAAGTTTTAGTTTCCTTCATTATTTATTGCACTAGAATCCAACAATTTTGAAGTGTTCACTATTTATGGTGTGAAACTGTCATGGTAACTTAGGGGTTAATACAACAAGCACATGATAAAATCACAAACAATCAAATTTTTAAATGAAAACATAGATTGGAGCTTCTCACTCAAAGTTCTAACCGTGGGTGTTATTGTTTGATCTAATGGAAATAGTCTCTTTGGTCTTCGTCATCTTTGAGAAGTGGACAAGGATGAGGTGTAGGAAAGTGAAACAACATTGTCCTACATAGGTTAAGAACTTTGGGCCCATCTAAGATTTATCCCGGGTCTAAGTGTGGTGCCACTACACTAAATTTTATTTAGTGTAGTGTTACTTTGAAATTTGAAAATGCTATAACTTTTTAATTTGATGAATATTCTTACTGAAAGTACATCTATCTATACTACTTAAAGAGTGTGATCAATGTCAACAAAGTTGGAAAAAATATTCATCAAGAATAAAAACTTACAGCATTTATAAATCATATAGTGTGCCTACACTAAACATAAAATTAGAGCAACTGGATTAGTGTTTGAAGTCAAGTAAATGGTTCATTTTCTTCCTTGCATTGAGTGGATTAGGAGGCTTTGACTTCACTTAGTGTCAAAGTATTGCACTACACAAGGTCTAAATCCATTACCATTGTGTTAAGCATGATGTTAGTTCCTTATACAACAATTTTTATAGGTAGATGAGGGGTGCATCATATTCAAACAATTGTGCAAGGGATGGAGGTTCAAAAATTACCACTTCAAGGTTAAAAAATTTTGTGAACATAATTTTTTTTTTATTGATAATCCAAATGGTCAATATAAGCCCATTCTTGACACTTGGTCCTTTAGGGGTTAACCCCTAAAAGACAATTGTCCCAAAACAGGTTTTTTGAGAATTTGGGCAGGTTCCTATGATGTCAATTTTAGATATATTTTATTGAAACTTTTTTTGAAGGTGTGGTAATGTTAGAGCTTCATGGGGATCTAATTTATTCATCATTTGGACATTGGAAAAAAAAAATATGATGCCCAAAGTAAAAATTCCTACTCGTCGGGCACCTCCGGCAACATAGCAAAAACACTCCATTATTTATGAATTTTTTTTACAAGAAGCTAATATTATACTATTTGGTGATTTTGAAAAAAAAACTACTTTTGGAATTGATGTCTTTTTTTAAAAGAGAATCAAAGTTCTCACACCTTTTCGGGCAAGGTGCCAAAAAAAAATCTTCTTTGCCATATAAAAGATAGAGATTTTATTTTTTAGTACTTCTAATTTTTTCTACTTTGAAACGGAGTATGAAACTTCGATTTCACCGTTTGGATTTTGAATTTTCAAGATCCACAATTTACAAAAAAATAAAATGCAAATAAGCAAGTTTTAAATCCCTTCTACTTGCAATACTAATTTGAGAATGCTACACACTATTATTTCATTTGAAATTTGGGGAAAGTATAGCTTATATGGTCTATTTTTATTTGGTAAAATCTCCTCAAAAGAAAAGATGCAAGAGATATTTTTTCATGAGGAAACAAAGTGTGTTGATCGTGTTTTGAATGGTCCCAAAATGACTATGTTTTTCACTTCAAATACTATAATCTTCTAATTCATATGGTGAAAAAATTTGAGAAAATTACCACTTGTTTTTATTATACTCTAAATTAATATCCTAAGGTTAAAAATATTAATGGAAGATTTTTTTTACTCTTACCTTCTCTTTTACTAGAATATGTAGTTTTGAAGTGTTTTTGACAAGAAAATCGCAAAGAATTTTAGGGGTTAAATGCTTGTAATTTTAGTAAAATACTCCAATTTCATACTCATATCATCCACCAATCACTAGCCACCATTTTGACAATGTATACACCCATAGTCAAGTACAAGGTAACTGGACTAGGGACCAAGGAGTTTGATGCAACTCCATTTAGAGGAGATGACTACAAAAATAACATCCTCCACCTCAATAACCTCAAAAACCAATGCTACCTACTTCCATTGGTACTAATCTGACAGAAATGAACATTTAAAATCCATATTGCTGGCACAAATCAGTGTGTTCGTATGAGCAAACCTACACCTGTTCCCTTGATTTAGAAGACTTAATGGAGGGGTTTGTACAAGTGAGAGCAGCACGTATAGTGGGTGGCCATGTACCAAGCCGAAAGGAAAGCGTTGATGATTGATGGGGAAACATGGCTTGTGCAAGCTGACATAGGCTTGTCCTGCTAAGTTGTGGCGTGAAACGAAAAAATGAATAAATAAATGCTAGGCGTCACTGGTGAAAAGATGATGTGGATCATTGAGTGAACTTATGGGTTTCATCAAAGCTATTAGGAAAGCAAAGCAAAGATATCATGAGTTTTGACCTCTTTTCACATTGTTAACTCAGCCCTAAACAACTTTAAATTCTTACAATCATCTCAAAGAGAAACTTAGAGTCATGGTACATGTGACCTTGTCACCATTCTTCTAAGTCTAAAGACCACCAAACTCCTCCATGATTAACAAGTGAGAGACAACCATTCATATGCCAAGAGCAAGAAAAGGGTAGGTAGTATTAAACCCTAAAGGACGAAGGCAATTTAGAGAAATCTCTACTTCATAGATTTCAACTTCCTGTGAATGTAATGGTGGGATCTTTTTCTAAACTTATATGAGATGATGTGGTAAAAAAGTAGTGCAACTTGATTGTGTAGAGTGAAAGATAATTATAGCCAAAGTGAAAAAAAATTCCCTTAAATGGACACTTGGTCCTTTAGGGGTTAATTTTTATATTTAAAAGCAGGTAACCTATTGAAACTTGAGTGACTTTGCAAGTAAGTCAGTCTTCAACAAGGGATGTGCAGGTTTTCAAGGGTGAAGTTGCGGTCAGCAAGCATGGCGGCTTCAGTATGATTTGACTTGGAAAATGGACAACCAGGACGGGTGTTAGGCTACTTACGGTACGGCGGGGGTGATGAGGGGGACCCTTGGTTTCAAGCAGGGACTGTTAATCCTTGTCCACCACACTTGTACAGAAGACAGGCCTGCTGCTGCTGCTGTTGCCACTGCTGCCTTTCCTTGAGGCATGTGATGTTCCATCAACTTCAACTCATGGCCCCCCTTTTCTCTTCCACCAAGTACTCCACATTATGGTGAGGTGGACAATACTATTATTTTCTCCAGGATGTGGTGTGGCCTCCTATAAATGCACTTGTGTCTGATTCTTTCAACTCTATAGGACCAAGGTATTTTAGAAGAATTTCTATTCCATTGACAAAAACTGCCAAGGTGAACTTTTTGAGAATGTATCAACATGATCTTCTAAATTTATATGAGATGATGTGGGAGACATTTTGTGAACTTTGACTGTATGGATCAGTTGTCCCCCAGGGCACTTGGTCCTTTAGAGGTTAAGAGCACCTCCACCGCAGGCTCCCATCCCGGCAGACCTGTCAGGTTTGGTGGGTCTGGAGGAAGGTGCTCCCCCACCGCGCTGGTCGGGGCCGCCAAACCGGTCAGGCGGGGTGGGGGGAGTTGGGAGCAAGCCTGGAAAAGGAGAGAATATGGCGGGGGACTGAAAATTTCACCGGGGCTAGGCCACCAATTTGATTCTAGCACGTGGTGGAGCAACAATGGTTGTGGGAGTGGCTGCCACTGACAGTCCATTCACTGACGCGTTTTTGCATGGACCCACAGCAGGGCTTTTATTATGAGAGCCAGGTTTCCAGGCCGGACAACCTTGTTCCCGGCTGGCGCTGTGCTAGGCGCCCTGCAGCCCAACCACGGGGCAGGGTTCAGGGCCAAAAACCAGGGCAGTCTCCACCGGGCTGGCCCATCCCTGGTGGAGGTGCTCTAAGATATGTCAGCCCACTACAACCTCCTTTTCATTGCCGGCCACTTCTACTCCCTTCGTAGATTTCAGAAAGAAGGGTCTAGAAGTGGATGGTAATGTCATGGTGGGCGGTAATGTGGCTCATATGCCTTAGTTTTTGATTGATTTACCTCGTGGGTCAAAAATTTAACCAAAATAGTTGGAAGTGATTGGTGAATGATACGATTACAAGGATGGAATAATCTACTAACAATTACAGGAGTCCAGAAGGGGTTAGTGTGTAAGAAAACTGTATAAATTTGTTTTTCAAGTTCGAAAAATGGATTTAAGATTCTTGATGGAACTTCTAAGGATGGGTATTTTGCTTTTATGGAATCACTACTACAAGTTATTGGTTGCATGGCTTAACCTAACGGGAAAGTTGTCCTCTACCTTGGGATTGACAAGACACTGGGTTTTTACTTTGCTACTTCCAAACATGTCAATTCTCTTTGAATCCTTTGAGGACAAGCAACCATGTAAGGAAATTGAAGTATATCCAATACTTTGATGATGTTCTGCAAAATCTATCACACTTGTAAGTTATCCAATCCTCCAAAGTTCGCTCATCCTAAAAGAGTTAACCATTTAACGACAAGGTAACCATGTACGGATTTGAAATGTACCTAGGGCCGTCATGTTGTTGTCTGAAATGTTTTTGTGTTTGTCATTTCAAATTTCGTACATTATCGCTCGCCGTTAACCCTTTAGTGCCCATGTCATGTTTCTCCAAAACCAAGATATGTGCTGATTTTTTCTTTGAACTAACTTTGATGGAGATAGTATGCCTAATTTCAGTATACAAAATTGAAATCGACCCATGACCTGAACTTTGGAGAAAATTTGAACAACATCCAACAGTTGATGGAATAGATTATAGTGTTTAAAGCTACAATATATTGGTTATGAAAATCGTGGATTTTGGAGGGTATACTACTTTTTCCATTAATAGATTTTTACAAGAATGTTTGTACTTTGAATAAAAAAATTTGACATGTGCACTAGGTCGATAGCTTTGCATTGACATATCATATGTCAAGAAGACATTTATACATGATTATTGATGATTTTTTTACTTTTGTCCATTTGATTGTATATGAAAATTTTCCAAACTTATGCGAATTAAAACAGAAGTTTCGTATGCAATGAGAGAGATCAACAATCACAAAACAATGAAGAAGCTCTTAAAGACAAATTTCAATCAAAATTTAAGACCAAAATAATTTTGCATGTGTATGAAATACAACATAGTATGTGGCATGGTATTCATTGTATTTTATGGTATTTTGTGTATTTTGTGTTGTATTCCTGGCTTTTCCAAGAGTTCTTTAACTCCAAATCATGTTTGATTTTGCAGAGTGTTCATGTGATACGTGCGCAAATCTGAACTTCAAATTTCACAACCTTATTCCTCGTGGATTTCATGCAAATTGAGTTTTAACACCTCCAGAGTCCCATTTCGGGTCTCAGGGACACTAATGGGATAATGGGTCAATTCTTGGCCGCCCATATTACCATCTCCCAACAGTTGAAGGGTCATTTACACGTGGAGCGGCCAAATCCACTTCTGCACCCATTTTTCTGCCCCCGCTCTCTCCACCCTTGTATCAAGAACCATTTTTCATTTACACTTGAGGTAGCCGCACTAGGGGCGGAAGGGTGAGTTTTTCAACAAGGAATATAGGATTAAATTGAAAGAATGATATGAAAATTAAGATTTGGTTTGTGGTCAACCTCTAAATGAAAGTAGAAATATTGGAAACAACATAAGTGTGTTGTAATATCTGAATTTGGGGTCTTAAATAAAAACCTTTATAGCCAATGTATTTTATAAAAATATGTTATCAACACACACATGTTTTTTAGAATTGAGTAAAAATTGTGTTTTTAATTAGAGATAATTAAGATTGGATGAAATCAATTCATGCACTACATAATAAAAGAAATGATTCTTAAAAAAACATGCAATTATTTCACGAAAATTGTGAAATGAAGACTACCATGGCATCGTTGATGCATTTTTCTTCAAAAATCTTTTTAAAACGGAATTTTGTTGAAAATCATTCTTTTAGATTTAAGTAATATGAAATGAAACACTAGTTTCTTATTTCAAAAATAAAATGTAGATGATTTTTTATTAAAAATATAAAATGGGCCAACATCTTTATAGCCTTCTGATTAAATCTCATATTACAATCTTAGGAAATGGTATCATCTTCCTTTTCAAAATACAACTATACAAATGCGCACGCATTTGTGTCAACTCATAACTTGCATTCTCAAAATCATTAAAGTATGCTATATCCACTGCTAAGGCAATGACATACAATCCACAAGATGACAAATTAGCTTGTTGTTGTACATGAATGTACTTATATTCTATATTTTCAGGAATACCAAATCTATTCAAAATTTTAAAATCAATATCATGTTTACCCAAAGTGTCATATACATGACATTGATGAAAGAGATCACTAGTGGGATTAAAATATATTAACATCCAATGCATACCCTCTTTGTGATGAAAAAATTGGAGACATGGTTTTAGCAATGGTGGTCTTGGCTTCTTCAAGTTGCCATCAAAGCGAGTTTCATGAGGATGAAATCCTCTATGTACTAAAATATCATCATATAATATTTTAAACGCATCATCCATTATTGAAGTACTTAGCCATCCATCTTCTGACATCAAGATTTCTTGGTCTTCCCATGTCAAAAATAATGGCTCCATCGACCAAATTCCTGTTAATCATGTTTAGTAAGACCATACGTCAATACATTATGTTTAATATTTGAAAGATATACAAAACAATATGTATACATATTATGGAAAATTAGATTTATCACATGTCTTACCTTTCTCTTTTTTAATGCCTGTATGTTTTTCTTCAATGTTTTTTTCTTTTTTAAGGTTGTCTCCAATAATTTGCACTTCTTCATCTATTAAAATTGTCTCTTCTTTATTTGTTGGAATTCCACTTAATGCATGAATTAAACTTTGCATTCGTTTATCTTCCCGATCTTCTCTGATAGCCGCAACTTCCTTGTATGCAGCTACAAAAGAGTTTAAATAATCATCTGACATCTCTGGATTTGTTTTCCTTCTTTTCCCTCTCCCTTTTTTATGAGACAATTTTTGTCCAATAATTCCACGTGTATGCTTTTGCAACGACGAAGAACTCTCAGATTTTTCATTTACACCTTCTTTATCTCCAACTTCTCTATCGTCAACATTAATTTCCTCAATTTTTTCTTCTTCTTCTTCTCCTTCTTGTTGTTGTTGTTCTTCTTCATCTTTTCCTTCTATTTCAATTTCTTTACTTTCTTTTTCCATTTCTTCATTTGAATCCATTATTTTTTTAAGTCTCATTGGTGAAGATTGTCCAGTGTCTTTGCCTCCAGGTATTCCAATAATTTTAGGATTAGATCCAATAATATCATCCATCCTTGAAAACAAATCCCAAGACGATTTCACACCCCCTCTTTGATTCTCCGCACTTCGCTCACCTACATATCTGCGTGACAATGATTTCCATTTTGATTTGCATTGCTTCGTTGTTTTCGACTGACAATCAATGATATTTCTACCTTCATTTACAACTATAGAACATTCTTGCCAATGGCATTTTTTTTAATTTCCCATGTTAAGGTTTAAAAATTAATCATTATAATATGTCAAAAGAAGATTGACTTCTTGAGGAGTCCATATAACTATGTCAGTTTTTCCTACTTTTTTACGACCCTCTATAGGGCGTTTTTTGATGCCTTCTTTTGTACTAACATCTTTTGAAGAAGCCATAAATTATAATTATAATAATATATAAAATAGGTGGATAAATAGGTAATCAATTATAATTGAAGTTATACCAAGAATATAATCTCATGTATGTTTTTTATATAAATAAAAAAATAAAATACTTACATTGTTTATATACTTTCAAAATTTTGAAATGAAAGTAAAATGAAATCTAAAATTATAATATCTTTTACCAAAAAGTAAAATGAAATCTAAAATTATAATATATTTTACATAAAAGTAAAATGAAATCTAAAATTAAAATTAAAATAGTTTTTGCATAAAAGTAAAATGAAATGTGAAATTAAAATATCTTTTACATAAAAGTTACGTTGGTGCCCATAATCTAAAATCACAATACAAATGTATATTTAAAATCTCTTAATAAACTAAGAGAAAATCTCTAGAGCCATGAGCTCGATTACAATGTTATAGTGGTGACAATTTCATCTTTTTTTTGCTATATCTTTCTTTGCCAATTGTCTTTTCAACTTCAAGCTTTCACTTTTGTATTTTTGTATAAGCCAATTCTCAAATAAGACTTCCGTATTTTTCTTAGCAATATTTTCCGATATTTTTTCAACCTCTGGAATGAATTTTGAGGATATGGCTTTAGTAGAATTAAGTTCTTTATCAAAGTCATCGCTACCAACATCTCCTTCTTCAATTAAGAAGTTATGGAGTATACAACAAGCTGTGACTATTGTTGGAGCATATTCTAATTTAACATTCATATTTTTTAATATTTGAAACTTCATTTTAAGAATTCCAAACGCATTTTCAATTTTAACTCTACCAGCTCTCCACTTCCTATCAAATAAATCTTTTTTTGGATCTCCACTTTTAGTAGTATTACAACATTTCATTAATCCGTTCCGTAGAGGATATACAGAGTCTCCAAGAAAATATGGTTGGATGTTTTTCCCATTTACTTTGTAAACTTGATTATGTGGAAGCTGGTCTGATTGAAGCATTTTCCACAATAAAGAGGATCGAAGGTGGGCAGCATCATGGCAACCTCCAAGTGCTTGTACACAAACATTTAAAAATCGCCGCCTATAATCACAAACACCTTGTAATAATATCGAGTGAAATTTCAAACGATTAAAATAGTCGGCAGGAATTTGTTGTGTAGTTGGTTTTCTAGCCAAGCGTATATGACTTCCGTCAATTGCTCCCCACATGTACGGTATTCCAGTTAAATTTTCAAAACCCATCATAATGTCTTGTAATTCATCACCTTCTGGAATACGGATGTAATGATTATAAAATTGGTTCACTAAAACTTGACAAATTTTATGGGTGAACTTGGATGTGGTTGCAGCCAATACCCCCAAGTAATGACCACCAATGTATACAGAGCTACCATATGCCAATCTATGCAAAACAATAGCCAGAACTTTATCATTGGGAATTGGGTCTTTTGTTTGGTGATGAATGGAGACAACATTTCGACAAGTTTATAAAATTGCCTATGAGTCATTCTAAACTCTTTTGTCCAACGGCTATCTAAAAGATCCCCTCTACGCATCCACTCTTTTGTGCAAATTTCTTCCCATAATACTTTTTGCCGATAGTCCAACCACATAGTTCTATTTGGAAGATAATATCGTGGTTTTGGAATAGATGAGAATGAAGATAAAAATAAGAGAAATATGAGCACATAAAATTCATCATTGTCATCAGAGACTCTTTTTTGTCTTCCTCTCAAATATTTGTTAATCAATTGTTTGCAATGTTTTAATTTAGGTGTACTAATTCTTGCCATTGCCACCAATGTTTTAGATTCTAATAAAATAAAATAAAATTTAATATATTTAGAGAATATAAAAAATATGACATTGCACATTTATAATATTTATGTTGGTCATAGAAGTAAAAGAGTTGATTTTATACTTAATTGCTATTCACTTTATAAAATTAGAATTTCAAATTGATTACTTTTAATTTAGACCATTTAATCTTAAAGTAGAAAACTTTTACTTTGTATTTTTAATTTTATAAAATTGTTAAAATATGAACTTGATAAGACTTATTATGTTGTAATTGTGTCCTTTTTACATTAAGGCAACTTTCAAATTTCCAGTCGTATTTTTTTAAACTTGCAACTCATAGAGTCGAAATTATAATTGAATTTAAAAAAAATTGAAATGGAGCTTAACCCCTAAAGGACCACGACCACTTTCGCTCTAAAACCAGTCCAAAAGTACCAGTGCCAAAAAGAGACATGAAAATCACATTCTATAGTGAATTTTGGATTTTCAACCATAAGATCTTTAAATAGACTTCTATGTAAACATGCCATAAAATTTTGGTTGCAATCCACCGCACAGATTGATAGATTTTAGTGTATAAAGTCAAAACAATTTCACGTTTTAATTTTTTTTGAACTACGTATGTATTCAAATGATAATCCAAACAGTCAATAAGAAGGTTTTCACCACATATTGTTGTTGAAAAATCAAAAAGTTAAAAGTATGAAGATCTCTAGGTTTTATGTAGAAAAGATGAAATTTTTTCCCCCGTTGCTTGAAAATGTGTGAAAATGTTTGACTTGGAATAAAATGCCTTTTTACACTGAAGACAATTTTTTTTTGTAAATTTCCAAAAAAAAGAAATATTCTTTATATGTGTGAAAAATCTCAATGTCAATAGAAACTTTTGTCAAAATTTTTGGAGGTGCCCGGAGTCCCCACTTTTGGCTATAAGTGGTACTAACTTTCAAACAACAAATCCAAAAAATAAAATAAAAATATATCCACGAAGCTCTTATGAGAGGATATCTTGTATAAAATTTTCAATCAAAAAGGATTTTTTTTCCAATTGTAGGTACATGCCCAAAATCCAATTTGACCCCAGGGGGACGTTTGGCCTCATGTCTCAAACAAGAACTTGAATTCCTCCTGAAAAATGTCCTTCCTGGGAAAGTAAGCTACCATGTAGTGTGACTTTGTATTGTATTCCTCTGAATATGGATTGATGGATATGGTCAGTCAATAGTTAAATTCAGCATTGAAATATTCTTTAATATGTATCTGTACTGTAATTACCATTGAAGGTAAGTAGCAGGACACCTTGGACTGTAGCCATATGCTTGTGCTTGTGCTTCAATGGTGCTTCAATGGTGTACATCAAATACATAGGTGTACATCATAGTGAAAAAGCTTGCAGTGTAAATGAAACATTTATGTTTAGCTGGATCAACCATATTAATAGCCCAAAATTCAAATCACAATAACTTATTCAATTTTATGAAATTTTCAAAATTTTCAAAATTGGAGTGGAACTAGACTTCAAAGCTTCATTTCATTAGTTGGACTTACACTCTAAAAAACTTCACATTAATGATCAAATTCAAATTCAAAGAAAAAGCCATGAGTTTCTAAGATTTGCTAAAAAGAAGGAGAAGAACCCTGGTCCCTGAAGGGAGCCACAATCAATAAGTGTTTGTTCGTTCCACCACTAAATCCAAGTCCACCAGACATAGTTTTAGTAGTATGGAATTACTCCCCCCTCTCAAGGATAGCCACTATATAACTAGTAACCAGTAACCAAGATCTAAAGACAAGTTGGAGCCACAAGGCTCAATTCCAAGAGATGGTATGTAAAGGTTGAATGTGTGTTTTCAAGAGTTATTAACCTCTAAGGTACCGTGACAGTTTCACATCAAAAACACTTCAAAATAGTTGGATTCTAGTGCAATGAATAAAGAAGGAAACAAAAACTTTGATTTCTAGTTTTGATTGTAGGATCTCAAAAACGACTTATTCAATAACATACTAAAAAAAATCATAAACTTTGACCGCATGGATTGAAAGATTATTGTGTTTAAAGTCAAACAAATGGTTCATTTTCATCCCTGCGTTCAGTGGATCAGCAGACTTTGACTTCACTTGGTGTCAAATTTTTGCACTACACAAGGTCTTAATCCATTACCATTGTATTAAGCATGATGTTAGTTCCTTATACACCAATTTTTAGAGGTAGAGGAGGGGTGTAGCATACTCAAAACAACTGTGCAAGGAGTGGAGGTTCAAAAATTTCCAATTCGCGTTTTAATTTTTTGTGAAAGTAATATGTTTTAGATTGATAATCCAAATGGCCAATAAAAAGATTTACACTACATATTGTTGTAGGGAAAAAAAAAATTTAAAATATGAATATCTCTAAGTTTTATGTGGAAAATAAGAAGTTTTTTGGTATCTTGCCCGAGAATGAGTGACAATGTGTGAAATGTTTGACTTGGGTTAATATGCTATTTTTCAGTAAAGACAAGAACCTTCTTTTGACATTATGAAAAGAAAAAATATTACTTGCTAGTATTGAAAATCTCACATTCAATAGAGTGTCCTAGCAAAGGTTTTTGGAGGTGCCCAAAGTGCCCACTCTCCCCATTTGAAATTCAAAACCCTAGAACTTTTTCATTATATGTCGGATTTAGGAAAAATTGTTCTCCCATTGAGGTCTTAGTAATGTCCTTCTACAATAAAAATTTCAAAGTGGAATGTTGGAAGTTGACACCATATAAACCTGACCAAACTTTCAAAAAGCCCATTTTTGACACTTGGTCCTTTAGGGGTTAAGAGGTATCATATTAATCCAACGGAGGTTGGTTGTTTATGAGTTTACGTTTGTGTAGAAGTATAGACATTGTATGTTGGATAGCGGTGGTATTAATTTTTGTAAATGTCTTTTAAACTCGATTACTATGGATATTGAATGTTTTTCCAAGACTTTTCATAGAGGGGATAAAGGTAGTAGCTCTAGCTCCAATGGCTACAACAATAAGGGGGTAAATTTTCCATCCAAGAGTTGCAATGTCATTAATAAATGGTTGGTTTTGTGAATTTTGTTTTCAATTGCTTCCAGAGAAAATCTATCATTACAATATTTGAATTCGATAAATTGGATAATAAGTTTCTTATTTATGTGATCCGGTGGGGGGTCTTAATATGGTACTCTTTTAATGCGTAGTATGTCTGGTTTAAATTTGGCATGACAATGACATCTTTGGGTTCCACAAGTGCATGGAAGTAGCCATAGGGGTACCGTGTTTTCTTGTGGGTAGTTGTTGGAGGTTCCGGCGTTCATAAGTAAAAAGCACGGCTTTTCTTATGTATTGTTGGGTGTGTTTTTAGTAAGTTTGGCATGAAGCCGGGGGTTGTTTTTATGTCTCCACCAAGTAGAAGTAGAAGTTTGCAATGGATAATTTTAATTGAGTGTAAGATATTTATTTATTTATTTTTATGTTTATGATTTTTGTGTTTTATTTGGTGTTATGTGTGGTAATTGGGGTGCATATTGTATCTCGTGACCAATTATTTCTTTAAGGTTCAGCTATGTTGTCACTATTTGGGCATTTGTTTTTGTTTGAATTTATAATAAATTTAGTTTTGCTATTTATGGTTTGGATTTAGATACTTATAGTCATATCTTTTCCTAGTTTAGTATATGTATATGTTTTTTATTGTGTTGTTGTTGTTGGTTATTGTTTTTGTTTTTGTTTTTGTTTTTGTTTTTATTTTGTTTTTATTTTGTTTTTATTTTGTTTTTAATTTTTTTTAATTTTTTTAATTTTTGGTAAAAAAATTAATGTACTTTGATGTTTTGTTTTTTATTAAAAAATTAATATACTTTGATTTTTGTTTTAGTGGTTTATAGGTTTTGGGGGAGATATATTATTGTATATATACATGCTATAGCATATTTGTCCATTGTAGCATTGTTTAACACTATTAGTTTGACATGTCCATCTTGCTTTCTATGGCTCATTGCTCACGTTCCAACGCTTGTGTTTCCATGGCCATGATGGTTTGGATGAGTTGGGATTGAAGAGTGGACATTTTCCCTCTAAGGTTCTTGACCATGGATGCTTGTACCATATCCGCATAATTCTTTGTTTCTTGAACAATCTCCCCTTTCATAGTCTTGATTTCTCACCGAAGTTGTCCAACAGTAACTCCGTTACCCTTTGTTGGGCCATTCCCCATAGCAATGACCGCGTTCGCTAGTGCCAAGTTCACATCCGTGAATCCTAACTTTGCAAGGACCTCTGCACTTGGTTTGTTGCTACCATCTAAACTTTTAAGATGGGATGTAACATGATGTATTTACTTCGGAGTGGTTTTCTTTGTTTTACAAACTTTATATACACCGCCGCATTAGACATTCAATATTGCAAGTTCCTATGTGCCTTCCATGCACAAATTTGAAGTATGTATTAACCACATTCTCCTCCCCTAGAATGGATTTGATCCCATCGGCAAGTTCTTTCTCACTTTTTGTTTTCTTTAAGTTTTTAACAATGACAACTAGGCAGTTCTTTTTTGCAATCTCATCCTCATCCATCTTCCAAATTGCAAAGACAGACACAAAGATCTCATTAGAAAATGAGATTTTATATTCTTTCACTTTGGCCGCTTGCACCGGGGAGGGAGTTTTGATCCATGCAAATTCAGAGAATCCTTTCTTTTCGACTCTGGTTATTTCAAACTCGTCACCTCTTCCAAAGCTATCTCTCACAATTTCCGCATCCAAGTCATACCACTCTTTGTTGACTAAACTTGGACCAGAGATTTTTATCGAGAGGAGGTGTGAGAAGGCCAAGGAGTCCTATGTTTTGTATTCTTTCCCTATGTGAGGAATTCCTTCATTTAGAATGAGAATGAAGGGCCTCATCCCTTGCAAAAGTCCTTTTCCATCCACTTTTGGATGTTTAAGGTGCAATTTGATTGTACCATTCCAATGATCACTCTTGTGATGGCATAGTATGGCAATTGGCTCTCCAATATCTCTGCCAATGGAAATATCTATTTCCTTACATCTCTCCTTTACCATTTTCATGATCACATTCCTAGTCTAGATCTGCTCACCAAATTCATAGTGAATAGAGACATGATAGTTTAGGGCAAAACCATGAGAATCCACCTTAACTTTACTAGGGAATTGGGTAGGTTAATGTGATTGCCCACCTTCTCCTTGATCTTATCGAGGGCCATTTCTATTGGGGAACAAATGAGTAGGAGGGGAAAGCTTTAAAGCTCTCACCTGCCTCTTTCAAATAGGGCATTTTTTGACCAACTCTTCTATAGCAACAATGGAAAATTTGGGCATTTTTTTGCATTTTTTCCAAGGTGTTCATTTTGTGAAACCCGAGCCAAAATTTGGGTTAAGGCAAATTTGTTGCTTCAAATGGGTACTTGCAACAACTACAGCATTATGATTTTTTGGGTTTCATTATCAACACAAAGACTCTCCTCTACAACCTCTTTGAATAAGCGCTTGGAAGAAGCTGGAATTTAAGACATGTTGTAACAAACACAAATATGAGAGTTACTAGGGTTTGTGCAGATGGTTAACGCGTTACTCTTAATCACCTTGGGTCTACCCTCTCCCCTCAATATACTTTGAGAGCTTGTTGAGAGCAAAACTATCAAGGAGTGAAGTGAAAAACATGCAATAAGACTTTTGGGACTCTTATTGCTCCTTGTACACATACACTATTGAGACATATCCTTTAATGGGTTCTACCCTTTTGTATCCAAATTTTTTAATAATGATGGTCAAAGATTGAAAGATTTTGGGATTGCATAATAAGTCCTACTTTCAGCAAAACACAATGGAGGGATTTTAGGAAGGAAATAACCCGAATGTTTTCCTAGAGGTGGGCTTCGAGGAGTTGTAGGTGACTTCTTACATTGGAATAGGCGATGGCTATTATGTTCACTCCGACTAAAAAAAACATGGATAAGTCCTGCAATTGTTAGTGTCCAACATGTCACCACGACTTGTCTCCTCTTGGACTTAGGGCAACCTCCTCGAGTTTGTACTGATACTCTGCGGATGGAGGGTTTGAGATGTCTTTGACTCTTTGTTGCTTCAGGTTGTGACTCTGTGTCTCCACTACGGGTTGCAGTTGCACTTGGTTCGGGCTACGCCCAGCTCCTGCCGTGACATAACACTCTCTCTAGTCTTTTCTTTGTTCGCTCTGGTATTGCGGACACTCTTTTCTTGACTGTTGTATGGCGTTTTTATTGTACTCTAGCCTCCTTGTCATCTTGTTGCATTGCTCCGTAGTTTTGATGTGTCGCACCTTGGTCTGTGTTGTGGAAGTGCTCGGTTAGAATGCTGCGGGTCTTGATGCGTGCACAAGCTATGGGGGTGTATATATGTGTGAGTGAGATAAAATGTTGGGTTTAGCGAGTGGCATCACATGGGCAAGGGTTTGTATTAGATCTACATAGGCAAAAGATTAAAAAAAACAGTGAGGGAAGCTTTGCTCTTTACTATTAGAGTACAACTATGTTGTGGTGGCTAGTAGTTGTTCTCACTAGTGTGCCTTCTTTGCGGCAGAGGACCCATGGGCAACGCCTTGTCCTCCCAAGGAGGTTGTGTGGGTGGAAGCAAGCTAGGGTGGAGCACTTAGTACGTCACGAGCAGTTTTTTCAGGGAGTCCCAAACTTCAATGGCCGGATTAGTAGTGCTCCCAATGCAAAACTACTAATGTTTTTGGCAATGATGTTAGCAATACTAATGAATATTATAAAACTATTGTGCTTTACTCCAAAAAACATTGGGAACACATAAATATATGTACTTTTTTAACTTTCAGAAAGTACATCACAGTCTGGAAAAAAACAACAAAAGTACAAATATCATGTTGTTTGACAAAAGATAGTACAAATTCACACTTAGATAATGGAAGAACATGTTTAAAGCCTTCAAATGCACATCAAAAGTTGTGATAATTTTTAGTCGCTCATTGTGATTTTTACGGTCAAAGTGCTAAAATTATTTTTGGGCAAAATATACTCAAAAATGATCCAAACTTCGTTTTTTTTTAGTATCCAGTTGTTTTAAGGGGATCCCCATGTGGGTAGCAAATTGATTTTCAAGTAATATGAGTAAAAGGTGGCAAACAGAAACACCTTCCACTCTCGCAAAGGTACAAATTTTGTACAAATTAAACCTCACTAACGCCTCCAAAAACTACAATAGGCGAGACTTTCGAGGCTCCTAAAGTTGCGCGTGTCACACCACCTGCGAGACTTTAGGAATGCTAAAAATATTCATTTATATACTCAATGTACACAAGGCAAATTGGATCCCAAAGAAGGGTTGACTTTTACCACTTTTTTGGTACAATAGGTTGTCCGAAAGTGCACCCACCTTAGTGTGCTTCTACCCGTGTATGCGCGGTGTCGTCGGAGCTCACATAGTATGTCAAGATAAGAGGGTTTTACAAAGAGTGAGGTATGTGATTTATACCTCGTTGTATGAATTGAATTTTGATGGGGCTTACTGTAGATAAGGAAAGTCTTTGTTTTGAGAGTTGTTGGCCGCTAGGATTAGTTGCTGTAAATTTGATAGATGGCCGTTAAATTTAGATTTGATGGTTGTGATGGCTGCAACATAGATGTAGACCCGATTCTTGCTATGTCTTGTCGTTCTTTTGGCTGCTGTAGATAGGAGTTTGCCTTGGTGCATGCATTGCTTGGATTTTGATGCGGTTGCTTTGTCCTTGGTGTCGTGATCCTCGATGGTGATAAGCATGTTATTTGTATCTGCCAGCATACTTGTTGATGAGCGTCGTTTGACTTCTGCAGCTTTCTTTCCTCGTGGTTGACATCGACTTGCTCTTGTTGTCGGTTTTTTCTTCTTTTACACCTTCTCATCTTGGTTCTTGCGCGTCCATCGGTAGCCTCGTAGGTGGTGTTCATAGGTCCCATCTAATGCCCTGGGATGGTGTGTAGATGAGATCAAATGTCAAAGAAGTAAGAATGCTTATGAGTAGAAGTCAGCTAGGATACTCACTTTTGGGCCAAAAAACTATACCTAAAAGTATGCTTTTTTGGGCAAAACAAACTTAATTTTGCCCAAATTAATGGAAAAAAATGTTTTCTTAAGAAAAAAGTATGCTTCAAGATGGATCTAAGCATGGTGTATCTAATTGGATAAGAAATTGAAGCAAGAATCAACATTGATTCCTATTTTAGAAGCCCTAAAAAAATATCCTGTTTTTTAGCAATAAAAGTGAAAATAAGTTTCTAATCTAGAATTTTCAATTATTATATATGGACACATTGTAGCGTGAATGTGTCACAATTTTTTTAGAAGTATTTAGCTTCCTAGAACCCTCAAAATAAGAATATTTGGTAAATGTCATATACTTGTGACAGGTATATACTGATGAAAGATATACCTATATTGGCCAAACCGTAAGTCAGAACTCAACATTTTTGAGATTTTTGTACTTCAAGTCAAGGCAACTATCACATTCTATCAATAGAATTCTAGGATCGGTCCCACATTTGCACTATGCAGTAATAGAAGGTTTGTGACTCTTTCCAAAACGACTTGTGACACTATAAATATACCACCTTAGTGGACTTTTACCCTTATGTGTTTGCCAACATACCCAATTGATGATCTTGGTCTTGCGTTCTTGATTTCTTGTTTTTTCTTTACTTTCAGTAGTCAAGTCTTCAAGTCTTTGCTGCAACTTTGTCTCTTGCCTTCTTTTTTGCCATGTTCCTTCATGCCTTCTAGCTTGCGTGTATTTGCTTGGTGCTTCTATTCTTTCTTTGTGTCAACATGTCCTACTGGAGTTGGTGCTTCTTTGAATAATCTTGTTTTCTTTGGAGTTTTGACGATTGTTGCATGTGGCGTGGGTATTGTCGTGTAAATTCTTTTGACCTCTTCTGCTTGTTGCTAGGAGTGCGGATGGCATGACGATCTCATGTGACATGTTGCGGTGAAGAGTAGGTTTGTGTTGTCTTGGGTGTTTTTGGTCTTGATCAAGTTGTACTTATAATACTCTTCCTACATGTGAGGCTCTTCAAATAAGCTAGTCCATTTTTGGCGTGCTTGTTGTCTTGCTTATGGGGAGGCACGGTCGTTGAGTCGGTGCCGCAGTTGTAGTACTGCGGTGATTGTGTCGCCTTGATCTTGTTGCTTGTGATTGTTTGCGTCCCCACATCTTATAGGTGTTGTTGTGGTAGTACACTTCTTTCTCAGTCCTTGTGACCTGTGGGCAAGACGTGTCCGTCAGATTGTGCTTGCTTGTTTTTGTTTTTGTGATGCATAATGACGTTGTTGTTGGTCTTTATTTGCGTCCGCCTCCTCTTTTGTATTAATTGCCTTTTGTTTTGTCGCCATTTTGTATGGGTGTTGTGGATTAGGGCAGCTTAGTCTTTATAGTGTTGATTTTTTCGTGTCAACACAATACGATGGAAGTTAAGAGTGCTAATATGGATTGTTGATGATTGGAGCAGGTTATGGCTTGGAGATGGTTGGTTCCCAATTCAGTTCTTTGTTGGTGAAAGTTTGGTGTGTCTTGAGGGAGTAGCGTTGGTGGTCAGCTCCTTAGCTCAAAGTGATTACACTTTAGTCTATGGGTTGCGTACTCCGGGTTTCTAGTCCGGTCCATAACGTCGTGCTTGGTCTGTAACATCGCGTCTACGTGTCGTTGTAGGCATAGGTGTTGCAAATGGGGTGTGAACTCTGGATGTAGGACGAGTTGTGGAAGGTGTGTACCTTCTGACAATCTGGTGGTGGTTGTCGGCGTTTCTTCACTTGGGGCGTCTGGTATAGTCTTACAATTTGTAGGTCCTTGCTATAGTAGCTGTATTTCATGGAATACAAACTTGTAAAAGATTGTAGGACAAGAATAAAAGTAATGATTGTAAGACAACAAAGGTTTAGATTGAACATAGCTGACTGCTTTTGCTTGAATGATTGTGTTTGCACCTGAATGTAACTATAATGGCTTGGATGTTTTGGTGTGTGATGTGCGATATTTTCTCATGAGATTCAAATCCAAATCTGGTATACTCAGATCTGCAATTGGGGTAATAGATCTAGTTGGATCCAGGCCAACATTGAGCCCGTCTACAGACTACTCCATGTACCAGACACATATCGTATCAACAACCCAATGCGAACTTTGTATTTGCAGATCTGGATCCCCTAGTCCCTATCCAGTGTTAAATCACGCACATTCTTCAGCAACCTAGCATACATGAGAGGGACTAGCAACAAGGCCCATCACCTCTTGTTGTCTCGTGTTTGCAACACGCTTAACATCCAAACCTCACCTCACGAGGAAATACGGAACTACTCTTCCCTCATCTTGGGTCGTAGAACCTAACAAACTAGATGGGATTGTTATTTTTTCCACAACAATATGTGGTGTAAACCTTCTTATTGATTATTCAGATTATCAATCTAATACATATGTTCACAAGAAATTAAAACGTGAATTAATTAGTTTTGAACCTCCACTCCTTGCACATTTGTTTTGAATATGCTACACCCCTCTTCTACTTCTAAAAATTGGTGTATAAGGAACTTACATCATGCTTAACCCCTCACGAACCAAGTGTCCCTTGGAGGGACGATTTTGATCTTGGGAAGGTTCCTAAAATTCAAAAAAATATATTCTTTCTGAATTTTTTACACTAGATCTTCCCTGATAAGAGCTTTGTGGAGATACATGTATGTTTTTTTTTGGATTCATGGTTTGAAAGTTAATACCACTCAAAGTTTAAAATGGAGACTCGAGGCATTTCAAAAATACTACTAAGGGTTTCTATTGACATTGAGATTTTCATACATATAGAGAATATTACTTTCTTTGAAGTTGTCAAAAAGGATTCTTGTCTTTAGTGTAATAAAACATTTCAACTCAAGTCAAACTTTTTACACATTTCGGGCAAGTGGGGAAAAAAACTACTTCTTTTCTTTTCTATAAAACCTAGAGATCTTCATATTTTTCACTTTTTATTTTTCCCACAACAATATGTAGTGAGAACCTTCCCATTGACCGTTCACAAAAAATAAAATGTGAGTTGACAATTTTTAAACCTTCACTCCTTGCACACTTGTTTTGAATATGCTACATCCCTTCTCTACCTCTAAAAATTGGTGTATAGAGAACTAACATCATGCTTAACACAATGGTACAAGATTTTGACCTTGTGTAGTGCAAAAATTTGATGCCAAGGGAAGTCAAAGTCTGCTGATCCACTCGACGCAGGGAAGAAAATGAACCATTATCTTGACTTCAAACACTATAATCTTTCAATCCGTGCGATCACAGTTTATGAATTTTTTGAATATGTTAATTAGTAAGTCTTAATTGAGATCCTACGGTCAAAACTATAAATATAAGGTTTTGTTTCTAAATTCTCTCCTTAGTCATTGCACTAGAATCCACAATTTCGAAGGTTTTTTGGTGTGAAATTGTCATGGTCCTTTAGGGGTTGACGCAATGGTAATGGATTTAGACCTTGTGTAGTGCAAAAATTTGACACCAAGTGAAGTCAAAGTCTGATGATTCACTCAACAAAGGGAAAATAATAAAACATTTTCTTGACTTCAAACGCTATAATCTTTCAATCTGTGCGGTCAAAGTTTATGGAATTTCGTGAGTAAATTACTTAATAAGTCTTATTTGAGATCCTATGATCAATACTAGAAGGGAAAAAAAGTTTGTGTTTCCATCTTTCTTCATTGCACTAAAATCCAACAGCTTTGAAGTGTTTTTGGTGTGAAATTGTCATGGTACCTTAGGGGTCAATCTATCACAGTCGTAGATTCATCCAGGGCCTCATGTTAAATCTCACCCTACCTTTTCATTATTCTTTCCTCTTCAGGAAGGACTTTTAGGAAAACTCTGTAGTGTTGGTGTACTCATTGGTGGTTTCATGCCATCTTTCCGGTCGTGGGATAACTCCAAACATACTCGACTCCGTGACACAGCTTTACAGTTGTGAAACAGCCAATAGAAAGCACGCAGTCTGCGCTGTGTTTGGCCTAGACGACAGAAACTGTAGTTTGACTCGCGCGAGGTCAGACAAACTCTTGTACTGCGGAAAAGAGTTTGCCTGACTGGTTGCTCTCAACAATTTTCTTCACTCTGACATCAACATAGGGGCGGAGAAAAAGTAGATTCATGGTTCTCACTCCAATCATCTGAGAATCTTGCATGCAATTGAATCAGCCAGGTCTCCAAGCCTTGCATGCAAATATCATGACTTGCATTCAAATATCATGACTTGCATTTAGACACCCTGTGCGCTTGCTAGTGGCATATGTTTGAACCCCGTGGTTTTATGTCGCTCTGGAACATGGCATAACATCATGCCTGGAAATTTCTTACGGTGCCAGCCATACTCTGCCATCGCATCACACTTCTCTGGCTTCTGATTCAGCGCAGGGTGGAATGACCCCCAAGGGGATGGACGATGGACGGAGATGGATGGGGTCATCCCCTTTCCCATAGCTCCCCTCAAACCCTAAACCCTAAAATCCACACAAAACCCTAAATTCTAAACTTTACTCCATGAACCATGAATCCTGAAAATCTAGTCGTTGGGGAGCGGGGAGGGGATGACTCTTCATCCATTTCTGTCCATCGCTTTGGAAGGCAGCAAGGCATTCCTCCTTGACCCTTTGCATCTGCGCGGAGTTCGTGTTTGTCATTCTTTCACCATAGAATTTCCATCTCCATGAAATTTGCATGAACACTCAGTCATGGTGTACGCATCGGTCAATTTTGGACACTCTCTACCGAATTATTAGTTTTTCCAAATTCACAGTGGTTCCGACACTATGAATATCACCCAGGTATTTCATGAGTATCACCTAGATATCACATGGGATTCCTTGAATTTTCCAGATTTTTTGGATAGTCTCCATTGTGAATTAATTATGCATGAAGCTCATCAACGCATAGGGTAGTGGTAGGATCGTTGTTATGGACTACAAGAAGAATGTGCATATTTTATTTAGATCTTGACCATATGGATGTCAAGATACTTATCTATAAAGTGAAGAGAGAGATTTCTTTTGCGCTTACTCAACCTCTATAGGCCCAAGAGTCCCGTCCGGAGATTGTAAGAGGGGACTCTTAGACCTTTAGGGGTTAATACGGTCAACATACTTTTATTCTTGTAAAATGAACTTTTTGTGGTCTGAGAAATTTCAATGCTTTGCCATCACAATTCCATGTCATGGTAGGTGCTTATCTACCAAATTCTTGAAGTAGGGAATGGTATCTTAGAACCTTCAAAAATATTGCTAGGGAAGGAGGTTCATACACATGTAATTAATTTCTGTTTTAAATATAAAATTTCAGTTCAAATGGCGATCATATATTTTATTCAAGTATCAAGAAGAGTAAGAAGAGTAACTCTGGTGACTGAAAGAGACCAGCGTGAATGAAGTGTCTATTTGTTCCACCTCTAGACTTAAGTCCACGGGACAAAAGAATAGAAGGATAGAACTCAAGAATCAACTAAATTTGAAAAGATTGAAAAAAATTATATCCTCAAATGTCAAAGAATGATTATTTCAGATTTGGTGACTCTTGATAAAAAGATTACTCTTGTAGCAAATATTTTGAACCACAGAAAGGAATTTTCAACAACTTGTATTATTCACTTGTATTCAAATCCTATAAGGAGGAGAAGATTGTAAGGTAATTGCTCGAATCATCTAAAGTGAAATTATTATTACTATTATTTGTATAATTTTAGATGTCATTTTTTCCATCAAATATATAGTGGGTGACATTTTACATATCGACAAAGCTCTTCAAATTCCCTAGAATAAAAATCAGTTCTTTAAACTTCACAATTAACTCCTAAAGGACCAAGACTATGCTTCACCAATACCACCCCAAAATGACCTCTCTATGATGAGACATTGCAAGACAATTTTTTAATTGACACGGCTTTTATTATTTTTACCCATATGATATTCAAATCAACTACTACAAGAAGACACTTAATCAGTTAGGTCCCATGAGATTCAAGTGTGGTCTTTGGATGTGTTAAATCTCAATTTGCATGAAATCCGTGAGGAATTAGTTTGTAAAATTTGAGGTTCACATTTGCGCACATATCACAATTTAGAGTTATAGAATTCATGGAAAAGCTAACATTACATTGCAAAATACATCAAATACACTAAACTACAATGAATATCTACAAATATCATGCCACATATTATGTTGTATTTCAATCATTTTGTCTAAAATTTTGAGTAACAATTATCTTTGAGAGAATCTTCATTTTTTTGTGATTTTTCATCTCTCTCATTGCATGAAAAACTTTTTTTTTAATTTGTATTAGTTTGGACCATTTTTGTATACAATCAAGCAAATAAAATATCATCAATAATTGTGTATAATTGTTAACTACACATATGATATGTCAATGCAAAGCTATTAACTTTGTGCACATTTAAAATTCTTTCATTCAAAATATGAATTCCCTTTGCAAAAATATATTGATGGATAAAGTAGTATACCCTCCAAAATGCACAAATTTTTACTTCCAATATACGGAAACTTCAAACATTATAATATATTCCATTAACCGTTAGATGCCATGCAAAAAAAATTCAAAGTTTAGGTCATGTTTTGAGTTCAACTTTGTAAGGTAAGATACTAAAACTAGGCAATACATTTCCACCAAATTTAGTTCAAAGAAAAGAATCAATAAATATCTTGGTTTTGTAAAAACACCTCCTAGATGCTAAAGGGATATACTATTCTGTAAACTTTGACCGCACTGATTTTAAGATACATGCATTTGAAGAGTGCAATATGGTTTCCTCTCCCTTGCTTGAACAAGGTCAATGCACTTTGACTCAAGATAATGGCATACTTTTCCACTACACATTCCATATGTATTATGGATGTAGGTTCTAATTTGTGTTGGTCATTGCACTCAAAAAATTAGAAGTAATGCAGTTGTCTAGGATAAGAGAAATGGACTTGCAATGACTAGGGCAAATGAAGTAGCCATTTACTAAGGAATGCAATTTTATTTTCTAAAATTAAAAAAAAAACAATAGTTGGATCCAAAATCCACGCCGTAGATAAAATCATTAATTTCGATGCATTTCTTCTATTGGTAGAAAGCTAAATATTTGAAATAAAAGTAAAATCCTTAATTTTTATGCATTTCAAAATAAAACAACAAGAGTTGCCAAGAAATTTCATTCACTGCTACCCACCTCAAAAAGTGCACTAATTAGCTCTAAAGTAGTATTATTACCTACTAGAGTGTCTTGTCCAGCTACCCTTAATCTGAGCTTGATGTTTGAAGCGCTATTGTTTTTTCCCTGTAAGTCCAAAAAAGAAAAGAAACATTCTTGCAAAAATAACCCATATTCCTATTCTCAATAAATTTGTGTAAGAAAATATTTTCAAGATTAAACTTTGGTAACATGCCTAAACTCAATTTGTACCCTGCATGTACAAGTTTTCTATTAAGGTTTAATTTAACACCATAAGAACCTGGCCAAACTATGAAAAATCCATTTGCATAATAGTAAGAAGTGTCAAAGTGCATGGAAAACCCCTTTAAACCCGAAATGACAAAAGTCCAGAGGTGGGCTTTTGCAAATCATTTGCACGTTCCCAAGATTGCAATTTATATTCACAATTCTTGAAGTTCTTTTAAAAAATGCAAAAAGACAAGAAGGACATGGGAGTATTATTCTCATTGGACTTATGGAATTTTTTTTGCTATCTTATTGAAAAACTTCTCGAGAGCTAGGTCTTAGGACAACTCCAAAAACTTTTGCTAGGACATCCTAGAATGTGAGATTTTCAATACTAACATGCAATATTATTTCCTTCCATATTGTCAAAAATGATTTATTGTCCTTAGTGAAAAATAGCATATGAATCCAAGTCAAACTTTTTCACACATTAGAGTTTTCCTGAAAGTAAAGGATCTTTCATTTGAAATCTTAGAGTCTTGTATTAGGGCCAAACCACACGAGAGGAAAGGCAGTGGGTTGGATGACTCACATTGGTTCAAATTAGCAAGTGGTTGCCACATGAGAGGAAGTACGGGGAGTGGCAAGAATGACATGGAGCAACTTTGTAGCTTTGGAATTTGCATTGGATGTTGCTTTGGAATCTACATGGCAATGACTTGGCACAATAATTGCCGTTGAAAACTACCATGCACTAGTGCCTGGAAGTCCACAGGCACTAGTGCCATGTTGGAGGAAAAGAATATTTTTTGTGCCACTAGTGCGATGTTGGAGGAAGTTGTGAAACTTCCTCCCCTCCCATGTGGTAAGGCCCTTAGTAATTGGGACCACATGCACATGGTGACTTGGCTTGGGAAAGGTGTGGGGAACCACCGGTCAACTTTTTGGGATCTTGGATGCTAGGGGGAGCTTTAGCTTGCATGGGGTAGGGCCTAAGAGCATTGATTGCCATGCATCTCATTAGTGCAAAAAATGGAGTATGAGATTTTTGGAAGTTATTCTCGTGCATAAATGTTTCTTGTCTTATAACTCCTATTGGCTTTCTCCTTCGGAAAGCACTTTTAGGAAAACTCTATTGTCACACATTGTCGGGCAAGGTACCAAGAATACTTCTTCCTTTTCACATAAAACTTAGAGGTATTTTCATTTTTATTTTTTTTCAAAACAATATGTGGTGTAAACCTTTATATTGATGATTTGAATATTCATCTAAAACATATTAAGTTCACAAAAACATAAAACGTGAGATGGCAATTTCTGAATGGATATTCTTTGCACAATTGTTTTCAATATGCTACATTCCTCTACCTCCAAAAATTGTTGTACAAGGGACAATATCATGCTTAATCCTTAAACATCAATTGGAAATTGTATGTATAGGCACGTACTTTACTCTATTTTTGTTTTAAATTCCAAATTTAGCAAGACTTATATCTTTGGATTTAAGATTCTTCAACTAGAATATTTCAATTGGAGGTCATTATAGTATCTAAACCTGATCATGTTAAATACGACTCCATACATGTAGAATATTGGGGCCACTAGTGGCACCTTCTGACGTTTAAGGATTACCATGGTGGGAATGGATTTAGACCTTGTGCACTGAAAAAACTTGACACCTAGCAAAGTCACGATTTGTTTATCTACTCAATGCAAGGAAGAAAATACATCGTTTTCACTACTTCAAACATTTTAATATTTCAATTTGTGCACCCAGAGTTTATGAAATTTTGTGAGTAATGATACTCAATGATTCTTAATTGAGATCCTACATTTAACTTAGTAGGTTTTAAATGTTTTTAGTGTGAAAATGCCAAGGATTTTTAGGGACCAAACTAAGTAAAGAACAACATTATTGTTAAGAATTGCAAAAATGAAATTTATACCTTGCCATTCTTCAGTTGATTAAATATTTTCATCATATTGGTAGTAGACAAAAGTATATATGTATTTAATTTAGATTATCTCGAAATATCAATCAAAGGAGTACTGTAATATTTGACACAATATTGCTATGATCATTTTTGTTCAAAACGTTTTTTTTTTGTTTTTTTTTCATGTATTCAAAGAATTTCTTGATGTGTTCTGGTGATATTTAGTTGATACTCTCATAATTAAAATCAATTTGTATGTTATTAACCTCAATATTTTCTACACATCTAGCTCTTTGCTTTTTGATGATTCCTCATAATACAATATGAAGATTAGCCATCGAATATCAAGTCTTCAATGAGCTATAAATAGATAAATCCGTTGAATATCATTATATCCAAAGACAACAATTTTGTTTAAGCCTTAAATGTCTGAAGGTGCCACTAGTGGCCACAACATTCTACATGTATCATATTTGAACATAATAGGTTTAGATATTCAAATGACCTCCAAATGAAATTTGTTTGTTGAAGAATCTTCAATCCAAAGTGTAAGTCTTGCTAAAGTTCAATACATTCTTTATATTCTACATAGCAAAATACGTCCCTCTGTCTACCGTTCCCAACTGACGATTAAGAGTTAAGCAAATAGTGAAGACCTTTGGTTCCCATGTCTTCTTACATTCATTCCTTGTGACTAACTTAGCAACGAGCATGCTTCCCATGTGTAAAGTAAAACCTGTTAACATCTTTGAATATTTGACCCACTGATTTTCAATCCTTGGTAAAACGCATTGAAATTCTAATGTCAAGCTAGGTCTGAATACAGTTGTGTGCTCCTACTATGCAATTTGCAGTTTGGATTTGAGAATATAATTGAGGTAACCACCCAATCATGTCCAACAACATTAGTGGTTTGAAAACAAGTTACACAATCCATGTTCAAATGAACGGGATGATGTACAACATTTGTTGTCGGGAATTTATTCAACCTCCGGAAGACATTGCGGAAAGGTTCGTTAAAAAGCATTGCCTTTTAAGAACGTACAAGGTTGGTTTGTTGTCGGGAACTATTCGGCCATGAAAATACATCACCGGGGATGTTTTGTTTGAGTTCTTGCTTTTGAATCGTACAAGGTTTGTTGTCGGGAAATATTCGACCTTGGGAAGATATTACGGAGACATTCTTTCTCGACCGGGTACAATGTTTTGTCGCCAAAAGAGTTGACCTCGAAAAGAGGTTTTGTGGAGACATTCTTCTAGGTTTTAGAACATTCGATATGGAAACGGACATGTAAACCGTTAATGATGCAATCATTTTTATTTGACTTCCAATGATGTCATGTACATTTTAACGGTTTAACTAAGTCATTGCAAACAAACAACCGAACATAGGAATAGTGAAAAGTAGTTTGTAGGATATACATTGGGCACATGTTTCATACCGCACTTTGGGTGAAATACACCATAGTTTAAACCAATGTAGAAAACATTTACCCACAATATCAAAATAGAAATTTGTCAAGATAACAACCCAATCTTTCAGGCTTTTCTCAAGAGTATAATAACCTGCAGTGACTCATTTTAGTACGATGAATGGCAAACTCATAAACAATCTTCATAATCTTCGCAGGGTCAAGACCATAAAGATAAGGCAATAGTTGCATACATCAGAGAATCATGATTACAGTCCAATGTAAGAACCTTTGAAGGGCCAGTCCGTAGATTAAAATTGAGTAGGTCTTGAGTACAGTGACAAGCAGGTGCAGCTCTAGTAGTGCATAATAACAAAGCAGAGCTTTGAATACAATGCAATTGTAATAGTTTTGAATGTGCTCTCTGGACATGAGACCTGCGTCTTCACAGAAGCAAAAATGAGCCTGCTTCTGTAAGAATGAATGCGCTTCAATTGAAACTGTGCATGGTTGTTGGCCTGAATTTCGGATGCCCTTACTTTCTAACTCCTTATTTTTACCTTTTTTTTTTTTAAAAGAAGAAGAAAAATCAATGGTTTCATTTTTTTATGTACCTTTCATATGTTGAACCTCTCCCTACTGAACAGTTGGGGACAACTTGAGAATTTTCACCCCAAAAATCCTTGTCTATGTTCTCACCAACAACTCTTCAAAACTCCCCATTCTTGTGTAAATTATGTGGATTTTCACATAGCCAATCCGATGTTTAGAATCCACATTCAACTAAAAAGAATTTAGAAATGAAAGCATTGAGTTTTCATTTTTGAATACCAAGGTTTTTCTCAAAGAAAACAACAAAGAGACTTAAGTACTCTACACCAAAAATGGAATGCAAGTGATGCATATTCAACGTGTTATTTGGCCATGGTGCAACATTGCAGCCAAATGGTCATCATGATGATGGTATGGACTCTAACGGGGCTATTGAGGCCCTGCCAAGAGGAATTTTCAAATTGGACATCTGTAGAAATGGATGATTCTGAATATGCAGCACCAGTAATGACTTGTCTGTGGCCCAGTGAATTGTGCACCTGGATGGATTACTGCGAGCTTTGACGGGCCCTGAGCAATGACACACCTAATTATTAGACGTCATCACACTATTTACTTGGGGTGCTGTAAAATTCATAATACTCCATACAGTGGCAAGTAGTCATATGTGATACAGGAGTCCTTCCGTAAATTGAGTACTCTGGTACATGACACTGGCAATAACCTACCCGAGACTTACCTCTCCACAGCTGATGATGGACCCAAACTGCTGTGATCAGGTGATTAATTTGAGTACATACACTCACCAAACATAATTTGATTAATTTGAGTACATACACTCACCAAACAGAATTTATTTAATTTGAGTACATACACTTGCTGTATGAGGGCGGCAAACCCACATTGGCCATGGTTCCATCTTCTCCCACACTGGTATGCTGCCCGTGCATTTCACTTCCATCATCTCTAACTATAGTATAATAACCCCCGAAATGCCCGGGTGGAATGACCTTCTCTATGCCCTTGGGGGATGGACGGAGATGGACGGGGTCATATCCTCCCCATTCCCTTGCCCGTTCCCATGGCCCAATTCAAACCTAAAACCCTAAAACTCATTAGGTTACCCTAAATTCCTAACACTAAACCCTAAATCATGAACCGTAGATCCCAAACTTGAATTCATGGACTTAACCCCTAGAAAATTAAAAGTTCGAAGGTGGACTTAGGCAAATCTCGAGTACGTTCCCTTGATTACCATTCATATTTCATTTTTTGCAATTTTATTAGAGAATGTATGAAGATCAAAGCTACATGAGGGTATAATTTATATTCTTTTTAGACCTACAGAAAAAAAATTAAAAAAATTGTGCCGTCTCTAAATTTGTTTTTGTTGAGGGTAGACACATCAAGCAACTTCAAGGAAATTTGCTACCACCTTCTATTGAAGATGAGAGTTTCTATTCAAGAAAGTAACATTATTTTGTTTAAAAATTTAGATGAATCTAACATTCCATAGTGTAACACTTCCACTACAATAGTAGTCAAAGTTTTTTCACCTTTTCCAAGGTAAATTGAAAAAAATGAATCTGTATACCTCATTCAAATAAGGGATTTTAGTTTTTTTAGGAGTTACTCTTTCTACTCTAACAAGAAGCATGAACCTTAGTTTAAGCCATTTTGCTTTTCAAATGACATAAATGGGTTCACCAAAAAGATAAATTGGCATTTTTTGAATAAACCTTCAATCCGTGATCTTTTTGAAAATGCTTCCCATCGACTCTACTCTAAAAATTTTGGTGGACAAAGAACTGACATTACTTACATCACATTGGTATGAAATTAAGAGCTTTTCGTAATGCACATCTTCAGCACCAAGTGAAGTAAAAGTTTGCTGACTCTTTAGACACAAAGAAGAAAAGCCTTTTTTCTTCACTTCAAACACTACAACCTTTCAATACGTGCGGTCAAAGATCATAAAAATTTGTGACCACGTGATTACAGTAGTGTACATATAGATCCTATGTTGGAGATGGAAATTAAAAACTTTGATTTCATTTTTCACTCTTTGCACTATAGTGAATAGTTTTGAAGTGTATTTGGCAAGAAAAAAATAAAATAATTGTAGGGGTTAAGGTTGTGATCAAATGGCCAAAACCCTTAGATAACCAAACCTACTCTCAATTTTTATTTGTAAAGTTTTAAACTATTTAATTATAATTTTTAATAGCTTGGAAGTTGCTTTTTGCAACCTTACATGCCAAGAACAATTTGTACAAAAAGGTATTTTTTCCAAGATAGTTTCTTACAGTCCGGATGAAATAACCAAAGCCACTTGTGTTAGAAATACCACTCAAAGGTTGAAAATTCTAATATAACAAACACCCATGGGGAATATGTACATGAGAAACTGGAGGGGTTCCTATTTTAACTTCTAAACTTAGGGTTTAGGGGTTAAAATGGGGGCTTGCTTAACCCCTAGAGGACCAAGTGTCAAAAATGGGCATTTTGAAAGTTCGGTCAAGTTTCTATGGTGTCAATTTCCAACATTCTTCTTTGAATTTTTGTTGTAGGAGAGCATTACTAAGAACTTAGTGAGAGAACAATTTTTTCCTAAATCCAATATTTGATGAAAAAAATTTAGGGTTTTGAATTTCAAATGGGAAGACCGGGCACCTCCAAAACCTTTTGCTGAGACACTCTGTTGACATTTACGTGCGGAGCTCGCACCCACTACTTCAGTTTAAAATAGCATATTAACCCAGTCAAACAATTTCACACATTGTCACACATTGTCGGGCAATGTATCAAAAAAACTTCTTCTTTTCCACATAAAACTTAGAGATCTTCATATTATTTACTTCTTATTTTTTCCATAATAGTATGTGGTGTAAAACTTCTTATTGACCAATCGGATTATCATTCTAAAACATATTAAGTTCAAAGGAAATTAAAGCGTGAATAGGAAAATTTTGAACCTCCACTACTTACACATTTGTTTTGAATATGCTACATCCCTCCTCTACCTCTAAAAATTAGTGTACAGGGAACAAACATCATGCTCAACACAATGGTAATGGATTTAGACCTTGTGTAGTGCAAAAATTTGACACCAAGTGCAATCAAAGTCTGTTGATCCACTCAACACAGGGAAGGAAATGAACAGTTTTGTCGACTTCAAACACTATAATCTTTTAATCCGTGCTGTCAAAGTTTATGAAATTTTGGGAGTATATTACTTGATAAGTCTTAATTGAGATCCTATGGTCAAAACTAGAAATAAAAGTATTTGTTTCCTTTTCATGCATTGCACTAGAATCCAACAGTTTTGAAGTGTTTTTGGTGTGAAACTATCATGGTACCTTAGGGGTTAACCCCTTAACATTGGGCAGGCTATTGCTGATGGAGAATATCCAAGTGAAATAGATGATATCCTACAGAATCTATTAGTCTTGTAGAGTTGACCATCACCCTTAGCAAGACGCTAAAGGGTTAACTGGCACAAGGTATGAGGAACAAATGAATATCTCAGCGCAAGAATATGGGACCCCTTCGAACAAGTTCAAATATCCAATTCTAATTTCTGGACCCAAGTACCAAGTTTTAGAAAAAATATGGGGCTAAAATTGGGTTATGCCCTCAAAGGAAATTTAGAAGAACCCTCTTAAAAGATGCTTTCATCCAGAACTCTTGGCACGAGGAATTAGACCACTAATTCGTTCAATCACATCCCTCTTTAGCAAATGAGGAAATAGCCTAGAAAAACCACCAAATTTTGAATTTCCAAACTTGGAATTGCATATGAAACTCATGTGTCTCTAACCCACCATTTTAAAATGATGCTGACGGTCTCAACAAATCAACGCATAAATTAGTGAATATTAAAAGCACTTGTTTCACACTGGATATGCTTTTGACTTAAAGTCAGAATTAATGACTTTAAAATGTCTTGGGAAAGTCCATTTTAAAATATAAGATATGAGTTATTTGTTACTCAGGTCATAAATCCGGATTTCTGCATGATAGCCTACGTTGAATAATAAAGTAGTGAGCAATGACTATTTGTTCTGCTATTGTGAATGCTTCTAAAAGATAAAATTATTGAGATGTTTTACTTCTTACATGGAAATTTAAAAATAGGCTGGAGTATCTTAATTTGCAAAGTTATTTCTTTTCACTTTCACGAAAATTCCAATTGAGCTGCATCTGACATGTGCTTCATCCCAAATTGCTTCCAATGTCATTTCCATGGAAGATGACCCAAATTGATTCTAATATCATTTCAAACTAAGGGGCCGTTTACACTACGGACCAAGAACTCGCCCCATGCACCTCTAAAATCTGGGATTGGCCAATCGAGTTGATGGAGCCAATCACATATTTGACGAGTTCTTGGTCCGTAGTGTAAACCGCCCCTAACTCTGATGTCATTTTGAAAGATTAGAAAAATCTCAATACAAAGCAGTTCAAGTTAATTTTAATAGAAGATAATCAAGATACAAATCCCATGTGAAGGTTTAATTCAATACATTGACTTTTAGTTTTTATGATTTGTAATGGTCACAATGAAGTTCTCACTTTTTTCGAAATTTAGTTACACTTGCGATAATGCCTAGGATCACAGGTCTTTATGAATTCTTGAATATTTCTCAGACAAGAAAAACATACAGAAATAGTGTGGAATTTGCATTCTTCTTGGTGAAGAAATTTGAATCAAGCCGCAACACCGGTCGTCCCAAATTCATCAGAAGTAAAAGAATACCAAACGGGCCAAAGGGCAAAAGTGGAATATATTATATCTTGAAATCTTGATATTTTCAAGCCATTTAAGGCCATTTCCTTCTTTTTTTTAAATCGTTAGGAGGATTCAAAGAATGGCATATCATTAACCCCTAAAGAAGCAAGAAAATGCAATGCACAAATTAGATGGGAAAGCACACATCCCTTTGCACCATAAAGGGGTCAAGTTAGAGCATCTCCACTAGGACACTGCGCCCCCACACAAATGCGCATTGTGGAGTGCGGCACTTGTGAAGCCGTCCCACTACGACTGGCTAACACGCCACCCCGCTCCGGGTTATTGTTCCCCGTTGGCGCCCTCACAGGGAAAAATGCAAGTATGGCGGGTCATCACCAAATTAAATGGGTTCACATAGCTGCAATGTAGAAATCAATCAGGAGCTTCATCCCGTGGCCTCTCCCAGGAGCGCCTCCCTTCATGAATTACCCCGGCCTTGCGTCTCCTGAGTGGAGATGCTTGTATGAAGTAAAAATACATTCCTCACAAGGTTAACAACCCCCTATGCCTCTAGGTATCCATTCCCCTCCCCCAAAAAACCCATGGTACACTGTTTTTTATGTTTGGTGTTATGGGCAGTAAATGACTTGTAAATGCTATAAGTTTTCACTCTTGATGAATATTTTTACCGACCATGTCCACTATGATCCCCCTCCTTTGAGTAGAATAGATTGTCGTGCTCTTAGTAAAAATTTATATCAAAAGTAAAAACTTACAGCATTTACAAGTCATTTACTACCATGACACTAAACATCAAAATCAGTTCAAGATAACCCCTAAACCATTGGATGACACTGGAGTCAATGGGCTAGCCATGAAATCCCCTCTCTACTTGAGCGAAAAGCCCAGCCAGCAGACGAGAGAATTGCAAAAAATGGAAGGAAAAAAACTTCCGAGTCAAAAAACAATCATAAATACATTCTGGAACAAGCAAAAGTCAAAGAATTCACTCTTCACAAACAAGCCCAGAAGATAAACCCCTGTCCAACCCCAGTCCAAAACCCCCAGTCCAAACGAGGTAGGTGAGTGAAAAGTTAAGTGCAAGCGATAAGAAATAGGAGCAGTAAAGCTAGATACAGGTATAATGGGTGTAAGAATAAGTACGTCCGCACATCCCATCGAGTATAAGAATCTCGGTTCGTATAGGAATCCCATGATGATCGCTATCACTGCCCTTTCAAAAAACTCTTTCTTTACAGTTCCCTTCTCATTGTCGTCCATGATTCCCCATCGTGAGCATCGACAAACTCGCCTGGAGTAATGACCGTCTTTTCTTATGTAATATTAGGGTTTCTAATATAAAAACCCGAAATTGGGAGCAGTGGCAGTTGTTACTTGGAAAATGGGCGTATGAGAATGAGGTGGAAACCCTAGGTAGGGTGGGGATGTTAACTTTTTTGTTTTTCTTATTTTCAGGTAAGAACAGATGTGGTGTTACACATGCTGCTAAAGAATACTCACATACCGGAGCTAAAGGCAGGTCTTGTCTGTGGGTGCACACACGATTGTGACAAAATCGTTGTTCCTAGCAATAAATTACGGGGAGATGGGGGATGATGAAGCCATGGCGGTGGAGGGGCGACGTACTGACTGCTCATGGCATTGACGAAATGCCGATCGACTGAGGTAGTAGCAAAACTGGTTATAGGAAGGTCTGCTGCTGCAACGTCCATGTGGTGTCGTAGAGCTTGTGCCGCTTGGATGTGGGGAAGGAGTCCGGGGAAGGCGACGACTCGCGCGATGAGACTCCTCCGGAGGAGCATGTACCTTCACTGGCGGAGCTCAGAGCTGCCGCCTCCAGCACGCCCACGGGGCTCTGCGGCTCCGACGCCTTGCGCTTCAGGGAGACCCGCCGGTAGTATGACTCCATCACCGCTTCTTGCATGTCGTCGTAGCACTCTTTCACCGCATCCTGCAGAGGGGAGGAATGTTAGCGAGAGTGGTTCACCGGAGCATTGGGGTGCGGGAGGTTGGAGTTTACTCACCACATCGACGGACAGACTGGCAAAGATTCGCAGCAGGTCGCCAGATTGCAAGGCCGTCACCTCCTCAAGGGAGCATGTTATGGCCGCTGCCGCGACGACTGACGGCAGGTACGTCAGAAAAGTCGTGTCTGCAGCGGGAAATTGGAGCGCAGTCAGCGTGAGGATAAAGTGGAAGCGGAGAAAACAAAAACCTAACTTTCTGAGAGGTCTTACCCTTGACGACCTTTAACACAATCTCGCTGACGCGCGTGAGAAGCGCTCGCAGCAGCACGTTGCTGATGCCGAGCTTGTGGAAGAAGTAGTCGATGTAGGAGAACGGCGTCACAACGCTCATCCGCCACTCGAGCGTGGACAGCACCAGAAGCTCCATTCTTTGGATCGTGTGCGCCTCGAAAACGTGCTCCACGTGCTCGACCTGCAGCACAGTCGGAATCAACCTGTGAGCAACGGGAAAGGCTTACGACGCCACTCAACCAAGAAGGCGATCGATCCTCCAACCTGAAGGTCCAGCAGAATCGGCACCTCCGATTCCTCCATCTTCGCCGCCAGCGAGATGCAGGCCACGGCCAGCAGCTGCAGCATCCAGTCCTTTCCTTGCTGCAGAAGACACAGACTAACACTCAGCACCCGGACACTCACTCGGAAACAAACAATCCAGACAGACAACATTCACAAACTCACTCACCGGGAGATGGTGGCGTGACAGAAACCGATCCATGTAATTCACCGCCAACGCCACTGTCAACGGACCATAATTATAGAAAGATTGCACCTTCACAACACCAAAACACGTCCAGTGTCAAAAAGATCGCGCGGTACTTTTTCTTTCGCAACCTCTCAAAAGAACGACACACTCGAATTAACCACTACAAGAAGCACACCTTCTGAATCCACTGCACGGACTCGAGGCGAGCTCCGGCGCTGAGCTCTTCCGCCTCGTATCGCCCCGCGTAGTCAGGTTCGGGCATGTACTGGCTTTCCTTGCGCAGCAAAGTGGAGATGGCTTCGTCGTCCTCAACAGGAAAATCCAGAAACGCCGCCGACGGCTGAGACTGAGACTGAGACGATGACGACGACGGCACCACTCCCTCCCGCTCATCGCACTCCCACGCCGCCTCGCTCACCTCCTCCGCACAGTACAAGCTGTCCGCCATCCCAGCGCTGGAGGGAGCCCGACCTCGCTCGCGCACTTCATGCCACCATCGCCCCCACTTGCCTCACTCCAGCTCACTCCAGGGCTCCGGCGACCGGAATGTGGGAGAGAGCTGATCAAGAGAGCTTAAAGAGGCGAACCTGTACATGTGCAGCCGCGGAAGCGACCAATTGAAGCACAAAACACAAGACGCGAACACCTAGTATACAAATATACAAGCAACGAGCGCAAGCTGGAGCTCACAGAGTACTATCAGTCGAGAGGATGAAGAAGACCCAGAAACCGTCAGCGAGGACGTATGCCCGTGAATCTACGTATGAACCGAAAATTGGGGACATATCTACATCCCCCGTAGAGGACGCGGTTTTGGGTATTGGGCTCACCTTCTCTAGAGTGCGCCGAGGGAGAGGCCAGAGTGGCCAGTCCATGAGTTTAGGGGAGAGCTGCTAAAGTTAGCAGAGGTCTCATTCATCCGCGCTGAGTTTAGAGGCGCCTTTGTCTGATCGCGGCCGGGCTGGGCCGGGGTTCCGTGCCCGCGCCCGGTCCCGCCAAGGGTGGAGGGAGATCTAGGAACGGAGTTCATTTCGAGGGGTACGGTCAACTACCTGGCGCGTGTTTTGCATTACCCGCCAGATGACGTGGCTTTTCTGCTTCTTATTGTTTTTATTTTTCCCCATCTTATCCTCAAATTCTTCATTCATTCATGAGGCATGACTCCTGGTTTTCACAAGAGATCAGAGAATTCATGGAGTCCTTGATTTCCTGTAAGAACATCCTGGTGACCGTCGTAACAGGCCCCCTTTTTGTAAGGCGTACTAGTCTTGATTAAGACACTTGTATAATTACACCATGTTACGTATTACTTTAGAGGCCGCTCTCTTTCTCCATTAATTTGGTGTATATGCCTATGTATTATTTGTATGGTGTGCAATTGATGATGAGCAATGGTTCTTACAATTACAGTTTCTATGGTTTCCGTAGTCTTTGGTTTTTTTAGGTATATATGTTGTTATTTTCCATTCAATCATTAGTGGATTTAATGGATCAAATGTAGTGAAGTGGGAGATAGTCTTAAATTCCAAATATCTTGTTTGGAGTTGTTGATGGATTGGAGGGTTGTGATTTTGGGCATGGTACTATAGAGTCTAAGGCGGTCTTGGATTTGAAGCATCTTGATTTTTCTCAATCCTTCTTCTGTGAATTGGTTTGTGACCCCCTTAACTCTTAAATTTCCAAGAGTTCCCTAAGGGGACACTTGGAAATTTAGATTTGTTATAAAATATAATTTTAGATGAACCACGTCGTTCATTGTCTTCTTTCATACATTAATATGTTAGAGAGTTGTGATTTGGACATGCTAGATCACAGAGGATATGAACTGGTCATTAGTTTGAAGCATCTCAATCACTATTATCTTGTGATCATACACAAATAGATTTTAAACCTTGGACCGATGGTTATGAAACATCATAGTTTGTAAAGGGCATCTCAATCACCATCATCTATTGTTTATTGGCGGATTTGATAATCAAGATACAATAAAGGTGAGATGGATTGAGGTGCAGACATGTGAGTCACTTTCAAACATTCATAGATAATGAGGACATTATACAATATAGTTCATGATGGTCATAGATTTCAAACATCTGAGTCATGTCCCCTGTCATATATTGGTAGGTTACGAGTGATAACGATGTATTGTTTGAAAATTATGGTCTTAGGTTCAAAGCATTTCAATCACTGTCTTCATTCATACATTGGTGGATCTTAATGTAAGAATACAACAAAATTCTATGACAATTTTAGATTGGACATATCATGTAGATTGTCTTATTTTTGTTTTAAAATGCATTTCACAATCACAATGTAGTCACTTGCAATAGTTTTAAATATCAAGAATGTCAATTTACCACCTTCTTTTTTCGCTATAAGATTTCATAATCATCATACAATCGAATGAAGTGGCCTTGGTTCAAACACCTCTATCTCATTCACTTGTAGATATTTGAAAAAGGATATAATGTCTTCAAGTGGTTTAATAATGTCTCTTAGTTGAAAACCCAATCTTCTCACTAATTCTAACTTCTATGATTTTTGAACATAGATATGATCCCCTTGCCTTCTCACCTTGTTCCTCATCTTTCATTTTGTTGGTACAACTTTCATGTAAATGATTTTTCATATGAAGTGTTTTCCATGCAAAATTTAAGTACAACAAGTTGAAATGTGTTAAACCATAAACACCTAAAACATGATTAGATTAGATTTTTTGGATCACCTTGAGTTCATACCAACGTGACAATAAACTGGTCAATCTTAATATCCTCTACAAGGACACAACATTTGAGGGTAGGAGAGAATGCCTTAACCCCTAAAGGACCAAGTGTCCCTTGGGAGGACGGTTTTGATTTTGGGAAGGTTCTTAAAATTTGAAAAAAAACAAAAAAAATCTTTGAAATTATTATACTAGATTTTTCTTGATAAGGTCTTTGTGGGGTTATTTATAAATATATTCTTTTGAATTCATGGTTTGAAAGTTAGTACCACTCAAAGTTAGGAATAGGGACTCTGAGCAGCTCTAAAATTTTGCTAAAAGTTTCAATTGACATTGAGATTTTTCATACACATAGAGAACATTACCTTCTTTGTCAAAAAAATTCTTGTCTTTAGTGTATTGAAACATTTTAACTCAAGGCAAACAATTTTAGACATTTCAGGCAAGCGAGGAAACAAACTCCATCTTTTCTACATAAAACCTAGAGATCTTCATATTTTTCACTTTCATTTTTTCAACAAAAATATGAGGTGAGAACCTTCTTATTGACCGTTTGGATTATCAATCTAAAACATATTATTAAGTTCACAAGAAAATAAAACGTGAGTTGACAATTTTTAAACCTCCACTCCTTGCACACTTGTTTTGAGTATGCTACACCCCTTCTATACCTCTAAAAATTCGTCTATAGGAAACTAACATCATGCTAAACACGAAGGTAATAGATTTTGACCTTGTGTAGTGCAAAATTTTGATACCAAGTGAAGTCAAAGGCTGGTAATCCACTCAACGTAGGGAAGAAAATGAACGATTTTCTTGACTTCAAACACTATAATCTTTCAATCCATGCGGTCAAAGTTTTTGAGATTTTGTGAGTATGTTACTTAGTAAGTCTCACTTGAGATCCTACGGTCAAAACTGTAAATACAAAGTTTGGTTTTCTTCTTTACTCATTGCACTAGAACCAATCATTTTGAAGTGTTTTTGGTGTGAAATTGTTACGGTCCTTTAGGAGTTAATTTACCGGAAAAACCAAGATTTATGCTGATTTATTTTTCTTTGAAGTGGATTTGATGGAAATACAATGCCTTATATTAATATCTATCCTTACAAAATTGAACTTAAACCATGGCCTCAACTTTGGGGAAATTTTGCAGAACATCCAATTGTTGATGGAATAGATTATAGTGTTTAAAGTTACCATATATTGCTAGTGAAAACTATGGATTTTGGAGGGAGTACTACTTTAACCATCAATAGATTCTTGCAAGAATTTTTTAATTTTGAATTAGAGCAATTCACATGTGCACTAGGTTGATAGCTTCGCATTGACATATCATATGTGAAGAAAATATTTATACACAATTATTGGTGATTTTTTTTGCTTTTTTCTACTTTATTGTTTACAAAAATGTTCCAACCTTATACAAATCAAAACGGAAGTTTTGTATGTGAGGAGAGAGATCAACAATCACAAAACGATGAAGACTATCTTAAAGACAAAGTTCAATCAAAATTTAAGACCGAAATCAATGTACATGTGTGTGAAATACAACATAGTATGTGGCATGGTATTCACTGTATTCACTATATTCATTGTATTTTAGAGTATTTGATGTATTTTTGTGTTGTATTTGTAGCTTTTCCAAGAGTTCTATAAATCCAAATCACGATGTGATTGTTGGAGAATGTTCATGTAATGTGTGCGCAAATCTCGAAGCTTAATTCCTCATGGATTTCATGCAACTTGAGTTTTAGCACCTCCGGAGTCCCATTTGGGGCTTCCTGGGCGGTGAAGGGTTATATGGTCAATGGTAACTGTAAAACAACTCATGTAAATGGTAGAATATGTTGGTTTGGCTGAAAACACCACTCAGCCGTGTCATTTGTTTATACAAGTGATGTACTTTGTGATCATAATCAGTTGATTATAACTGAAGGTGGTTGGTGAAATGGATTGAGCTTTATCTCCATTCATCTTACATCCCAAGATCGGTGTCCGCTGTCTGTACTTTAGCGGATAAAAAATCAATAACAACAACATGTTGAAAATTCCGAGTCCAACAGCTACTTCCCCTGAAAAGGATTCCATTCTTGGATGGGCATAATGTTGGAGTCAATCTCATTACTCAACTACCCTATCCATGTACTTAAAGTTAACTTCGTCTCTCTTTTTCAACAGCTACAAACCATTGCAAGCAAGGATCCGATTGTCTTACCTGGCTTGCCATTACGTTAATCGAGACAGCCACAAGAAACCCCGGGTATTTTTCAACCCACGCTATCCATCCACCACCTGGCTTCATTCCTCCCTTTTTTAGATTTGTTTATATTGGGGACACACCGATTTCAAGCAAGTTGAGGTCTTTCCAAACTCACCCAAACTCTCGATTAGATATCCTTTTGTTTGAGTAATAATACCACTAATTCTTTGCTCTTACCCCTCAATGCTCTCGAGTGACTATTGCAACCACCACTATAGAATGTGTTTTATTGTCTTTGGAATGGTTTCACATTTCCTAACAAACTTGACGAAGCTCATGTTAATATGGTTCACACGAGACTTCACTAGGCTTTGGATGTGGGACCCAAATACACGCAAATGTGTCTACTATTTCAATGGAACCTTTAAGGATTAATAGCTATCGATCAACGGAAGAGCTTGGTGGTCTCTCATCTCGAATCGTTATCCAACCAACGGTAGAGCTTAGTAGTGTCCAAATTAGAGTCAGAAGTAGTTCTATTTGAAATTTATAATGAACAAGAAGAGGGCCATATTGGAGTTATCTTGAAAGTGAAAGGTGGTCAACATGTATGTCACCCCCTACTTTATGGTCTTATGTTAGTACTTGAGACCACATGAATATGGTGACTTGGCCTGGGAAAGGTGTGGAGGAACCCTTTGAGCACTTAGTATACTATAGGGGGGGGTTAACGTGCTTTCGGTAGCGCCCAATAGCATCGATTGCCATGCATTTCATTTGTGCAAAAAAAAATTGGAGCATGAAATTCCTCATGCTCTCTTTCTTTCGGCATTGAAATCTCACCCTGCCTTTTCCAATTCTTTCCCATTCAGAAACAATCTTCAAGAAAACTCTATTCTACCTAGAATCTTCGTTGCATGTTTTGATAATAAGTCAACCCTGTAAGGCCGGGTTGGTTATGGCTAATGGTCGACTCTACAAACTCAATAGATTCTACAAAACATCATCTACTATGGTCGTAGATTTTCCATCAGCCATAACCAGCCCAGCCTGAAAGGGTTAAAATGAGAGCTAAATATGTTTTAAAAAAGAAGAAGAGAAAAAGTGGTCAAAACTCATGCCGTACTTTACAAATACCATAATCAAAGTGGCTGGGCAAGGAACACGTTTGCTGAGAGGGGAGGGGGGGTGGGTTAATGGCGGAAGATGTGGTGTCATTGGAGATTGCACTCTGAGGGATTTGAAATTGCTTGTGTGAGGGGGCTCAGTTGCATTGAATGCAGGTCAGGCATGCTGGTGCCTCATGCACGGAAAATGACAATGGTATGATGTTACATTATAACTTCAGTGGGCGGGTCCTTCGCCTTCCTGGGGCTGGCCAGACGTATCGCAGCAGTACCAGTCGCCCTCCCCACACCAATGCGGTCCCAGGTGATTACATCATTCATGATTTTCGCAAGGTTTTCCCCCTCGCATCGTGACATCATATGGCCTAACCGAATGCCCATCCACGTGCCTTCATCACTTTGCATCCCTTTGGCTTCTTTCAAGAAACCGCTCATCGACCATTTTCTATGCTCATCTCCACCTACGGTGACTTAGCCGCCTTTCACGCGTGTTCCAAGGGTAAAACTCTACTACCATGCTGAGGGGGGCAAAATCAGATTTGGGAATTGAAAAAAAAAAAACAAAAAAAATTGCGACATGTGGGATATAGAGTTTGGATATTTTTTAATTGTAAAAATGGTGGGCCAATTGGCATGAGCGTGGGGTTTTGTTCATCCGAACTCCTAAATGAGAGGCCGTATTTTGGGGGCTATAACTCTCAAAAAGTGTTGCCATGCACGTACTTTCGAGGACTTCATCCTTGGGCCCCAATGTGTAGAGGCCCAGGAGATGATTTTGAGCTTTAGACCTATCAATTTGCTAGAATGGCTTAGCCTCGCAACCTTGGCCCTCTTGTGTGAAGTGCCGCTTCGCCAATCCATTCTTGATCGCCATTCAGTTTCCAAAAAAGTAGGGTATAATTGTGTTTGAATGAGATCTTTAATCTGAATGCAATCGTTTTTTTTGAAAGTTTAGAATTTTTTCGAAACATAATTGGTTGTGAGAAAATATTGGTTGAGAAATTGTTTCAGATATGCTGGAAATGTAACAGTTCTTGGAAGAGTGCACTGAGAACAGGTTTTGATAAGAATCTTGATTTTGAAAACCTGTGGTGAATTCAGTATTGTATGTAAAGAAGTATATTAAAAAAAACTTTTACTTTTACATATGATTTCCTTCACCATAACCCCACCATGCATGTGCTAGAGTGTTCAACCCATAACCCTTTAAGGTCAGTAGGGAACCTTATATACATGCACGTATTTTACTATGTAGACTACAAAAAAATGTATTAAGTTTAGCGAGACTTACACCTTTGGATTGAAGATTCTTCAACTAACATCTTTCATTTGAGGTCATTTCAATATTTGAGGTTTATAATGTTGAAATACGACACCATACATGTAGAATATTGTGGCCACCAACGGCACCTTATGACGTTTAAGGATTGATCGTAAGAACGGCCCACTTGTGGCCACAATATTCTACATATATGGTGTTGTATTTCAACATTATGGTTCAAATATTGAGGTGACCTCCAAATGAAAGATTTTAGTTGAAGAGTCTTCAAGCCTTGCTAAACCTAAACCCTTTATTGCCTACAAGGCCTTAGCAGGGTTGTTTTTTGTGCTTTTGGTATTCTAACTTTCACCACAACTGTTTGTTGTCGTCATGTTACTTAGAGTGCCCTCGGAGCTCCGAAAGAGTTGTCCAACACATCTCTCTAATCTCCAATTGATGTAGGCATTGACGAACTACAATGATTTTTGTGAAGTGGGGTTGGAGATGAAATGTATCCATTGTGAAGATGATTTTTTGCATAATATATTATGCTTGTATAGTACCCTGTAACAAGTGTTGCAACACACTCTGTTTTTTCACTTAAAACATATCCCATGGCCTGATTTAGAATGATGGTGTTGGCATGATAATCATCACATCTCTATGAGATTTTTTGCATCATGGAAGGTGTTCCAGTTACCTTCATACACCATGCATTTTCTAAATATAAAGAGGCATCCATTGCCATGTGTCTACCAAAATTGCCATCATGCTTAAAAATCTTGGAAAAGGGTACCCTTCTTAATGTGATCACTTCTTCTTTGGGATATCAGATTTTGAGTATGTTTGAGCTTGGGAGGGTCCAGAGATACACATACATGTTTGCAAGTCATCTTGATGGTACACATTTCTTAGAAAAATTGTGTGCAACAAATCCTGTTTGTCAAACATATCGTTTCTGTGTTGTTGTTAGGACCTTTTTTATCAAACTTTGTGTGGATGTAAGTGTTGTTTGAGGATTGTGCACCATGACAAGGAGTTATGTATCAAATGATATACGACACATGATAGTTGGTATGCAGAAAGCTGACATGTCAGTGAGTGAAATTGGAAACATTGTAGGAAGGCCAAAATCGACTATTTCAAGGATTCTCAAGCGATTTAGAATTAGTGGCTCTGTATTGCCAGCAAGTAGGTCCGGTAGGCCGCGAAACATGAGTGATCGAGATAGGAGAAAGCTCCATAGAGATCTTAGTAGTAATCGTCGTGCTCCTCTTGCAGAATTGTGCAGCAATGTGACATCTTCCGTGGGCATGTCAACTTTACGTAAAGAGCTTCATGAGCTTGGTGTTAACAATTGCATTGCAGTGAAGAAATCATTCTTGAGTGACATACACAAGGCAAACTTCAAAGAGGTTGGATTTTGCAAAGGAGCACTTGCATTGGACGATTGACGATTGGAGTAATGTGATTTGGACCGATGAGTCATCCTTTGAAGTTGGAAAACCATCACGCCAAATTCGTGTCTGGCGAAAAGCACATGAACACTACAACTACAATTACTTAGCACCTACATTCAAATCGGGAAGGACTTCAATTATGGTATGGGGTGCTATCACTGGCTCGTCTAAGTCTTATTTGGTGTTAATTCCTCCTAATAGAGGCACTCCCAAAGACTTTGTAGAGATAGTATTTCAAGGAGCATTAGAGCATTATTATTGGCACCATGACCACTATGAGCACCTCATTTTAATGGAGGATGGTGCTCCAGTACATGGTAGTAATATACAAAAAGATTGGAGAGAACAATTTGGATTGAAAAAGCTTGAATGGCCACCAAATTCTCCTGACCTTAATCCTATAGAGAATGTCTCAAAGCAAGTTAAAGATCAAGTGCAACAGAGAAATAGACCACGAAACAAAGACGAAATGTGGACATCAGTCAATCTGGCTTGGGAGGATATACCTCAAGAAAGCATCAAAAAGTTGATTTCAACAATGCCAACCCGGATGAAAGCTGTAATAGCAGCTCAAGGTGGTAGCACTTGATGGTAGTAGGTGTTCCATTTTACTGTAGAATATTTGTTAGTGAGTAAGACATATTGTAAACTTCATATCATATTAGGCTTCTATACTACTATAGCTTTGTAATGATACCTTATTTGACTTTATTTGATCAAATTTTGATTTAATATATGAGTTTGATTTCCTTAGCCTAGAATATGAACGAATGGAAACTATGAAAATACTTTAGAGCCACATAGAGGAGAATTTTACCTACATAGTGTGCATCTTTGTAATACCAAGAATGTGAACAATGATATATCCTATAAATTGGTGCAATCAAATTTTTAAAAATCATCATATATATTTCTCAGTTAATTTTTTTGAAATTAAGTGAATAAGATAAAATAATTCACCAAAAATAGAGATTTCATTTTTTGACATTGACATTTTATGAACACGTGAAGGGTCCGTAACACAAAAGATTTAATAGGATATATTTGATAAAATCCTCCCATATTGAAAATGAATGAGAGAATTTCAAGAGTTCACAAAATGATTGCAAGACATGTTGGAGGGTACTATACATTCTCCCAATGCATCATGACCCACTTGGGCGTTAAAGGGTTAATACATTTTTGTATTCTATGTAGAAAAATACATGCTTGTTTATACAGCTGTCGATTGACGTTCAAGGGTTAACTCCTAAAAGATTGTTATTATGTTTCACCAAAACCACCCTAAATTTGTCTCTTTTTATGAGATATCATGAGACTAGTTCAAACTTTTACTATTTTCAGTTGTAGGATCTCGAAGTTTAGTACTACATGAACCATGTGGATTGTAAGATACATGCATTTGAAAGGTGCCATAAAATGTTTTTCTTCCTTGGCGCACGGGGTCTTCGTACTTTGACTTGAAATAAGAGCATATTTCTCCACTACATATTGCATGAATTTATGAAACTATATTTTAACTTATGATAGGTCATTGCAAGCCAAAAATCACAAGGAATGGAGGGGTTTAGGTTTAGGAAAATTTATTGCAATGTCTAAGGGTTTTAGAATGTGGTCCTTTTCTTGACAAAACAATCTTATTCTTTATAAATATTTTTGAATATAGAACGATGACATCATCATGTCGACTTCTACCATGGGATAATTTTGGAAAAATAAATAAATTCTTGATTTCTATGCATTTTAAAAAAAAAATCAATGAGGGCTACCAAGAATTTTCCTTTCTTTGCTGCCCACCTCAAAACTTAAAAGACTATACTATTCAACTTTATAATATTGAGTTCTAAAGCACCATGCCCATGTGCCCCCCACTCCAACTTTTGATGTTTGAAGAACCATAACTTTTCCCTGTAAATCAAAAAAATTTAAGCAAATATCTCCAAAAAGATTATATGTATTTATATTCTCAACAAAATTCACCAATTAGATTCACCAATTAGATTCACCAACTAGATTCACCAATTTTTGAGAAGATATGTATATTTTATAAATCAACACCATAGGAATCCAACTAAACCTTCAAAATGCTCATTTTGGGACAGTTTGTCCTTTATAGGTTAATGAAAAGATATAGAGTTTTGAGTTTAAGATGAGAAGAGTAGGCATGGTGGGCAAGATACTATATAGCCAAGTAGTACTACTATAGGACTCAAATAGTACTATTGTAGAGCTGAATAGTGCACTTTTTTTGAGATGGATACCGGTGAAGGAACGTTCTTGGCAACCCTCATTATTTTAGTAAAAAACTGGTGGAAATTGAGGATTTTACTTTATTTCAAAAACAATTCTCCTAATGAAAGAAAGCATAACAATTCTATCCACCATTTGGATTTTAGATCCAACAATGAGATTTTAATTTAAATAATAAAGTTACTTCCTAGATAAGTGGCTACTTTATGTACCCCTAGTCATTGCAAGTCCTTATCTTATCCTAAACACCTTCATTACTTGTGATTCTTGGAGTGCAATGACCTAACACAAGGTAGAACAAAGATTCATAAAATTTATGCAATGTGTAGTGGAAAAATATGCCATGATTTTGGATTCTGTATGCTAACCCACGTGTCTCCATACAGAATGAAAAAGAAGAAGAAGAAGAAGGAGAAGAAAGCTGGTCTCCGAAGGAGGCCGACTTGAATAAAGTGTTTGTTGGTTCCACTACTAAGACCATGTCCACCGGACAAGGAATTAGTAAGCTGGAACTACTTCCCCCTCTCGAGGGTAGACACTATGTAACGAATGAAAAAACCATATTGCACTCTTCAAATGCATACATCTTACAATTTGTGTGCTCAAGGTTTTTGAGTGTCTTTTTATGGTAGTTAAATTGAAGATCCTACATTTGAATATAGTAAAAAGTTGTTTCAATTAGTCTTGCTATCTCTCATCTTAGAATTGCAATATTTGGGGTCCTCTTGGTGAATCATAATCTCCATCCTATGCGGTTAACCCTTACAGGTCTAAGAAGCCACATTTGGGTTGCATCATGATGTTTTTTGTGTATTAAACATACAGGGTGTACTAATTAATGTATACAATAGTTACAAAAGTTTGTATTTGTATTAAGCCCGATCCAATGATACATGACATTTCAAATTTAGATCACCGTAGCACCTAGTACATGTTTGAGAAGTTGCAAAATGGTCATGAATTCTACATGTATGGTGTCAATTTTGAACATGATAAGGTTTAGGAATTGAAATGACTTGCAAATGAAAGATGATAGTTAAAAAATCTTCAATTTAAACGTGTATGTCTTGCTAAGTTACATTTTTTGTATCCCAAGAGTAAAATTTGTTTCTGTTTATATGGTCCCCTATAGACCTTTCAGGATTATTAAAGAGCAAATCAATGATATCTTCTTTATTCACTTCAAACACTGTAACCTTTGAGTCTGTAGAGTAAATTTTAAAGATTTTTTTTAAGCACATTCTTGTCGTAAGCTAGATTAAAACCTCTCCGTTGAACATGAAAATAGTTTCCACTACACTACCGTACGCTACGGTGAGTTTCGGCAGGCATGTGCCGAAGCATTTTTTTTTGGTCACATTGATTCGACACAATGGATATCATATAGGTATTGCATGAGTATCACCTAGATCTTGCACGGGTGTCGCCTTGGTATTACATAGGTATCTCCTAGTCAAATCTCTTGAAATTTCCAAAATTTTGGACAAATCCCCATTTTAAATTAATTATGTACGAAACTGACCATAGCGTAGGGTAGTATGGACAATTTTGAATTGGTTTTGGTGAGAATTTTTCAATTAAATTTAGAGGTCAAGCCAAATTATAAAAGTGGTTTTTAAAGCTCAAATCTACATAGTTAAAAATGTCATACATCAAAAAGCAAATCTACAGCAAATGGTATACGTAGTGGTTAGTGATAGAGCATTCTATGGTGTATCACAAAGTCAAAGACAGAAAAGGATGTTGCTATGTTGAGAGCATGATCTTCTCAGGCCTATGTGCATGTCTTGATGCAATATTAGCAAGTTCTACTTTCTATGTGGAGGATCCCCCTTATTTTTCTTCATAAAAGTGACGCTGATGTTGCAGACATCAGTCCCTTATCCCAACCAAAATTTCAAATTAGATAACTGCTATTCTTCATTTGATAGATTTTCTTGTTTATCCTTAATAGTTGTTAGATATGGAAGAATTTGTGGTATGTCCCATTAATCCTCAACCCCTAAAGGACCAAGGCTATGTTTCACCAAAACCACCCCAAATTTGTAGGTAATCTACATACTATGCAATGTACGGTTCCCAACTGATGTTTGAGGGTTAATTGTAAAGGTTACATCCTCCCTTTCAATGCACGACCGTGTGGACATTAACCCTTTACCGCCTAAGTGGACCATGAGGCATTGGAAGAATGTACAAGCGTAGTGGATTATGCAGAATATAATCTACACATTGGGTACATTTCATCGCCACCTCACTTCATGGAAATCACTGTAGTTTGTCAATGCTTAACCCCTAAAGGACCACAACCACTTTCGCTCTAAAACTAGTCCAAAATTGCCACTACCAAAAAGAGACATAAAAATCACATTTTAAAGTGAATTTCGGATTTTCAACCGTAAGATCTTCAAATAGATTTCTATATAAACATGCCATAAAATTTTGGTTGCAATCCATCGCACAGATTGATAGATTTTAGTGTTTAAAGTCAAAACAATGGTTCATTTTCTTCCCTGCGTTGAGTAGATCATCAGACTTTGACTTCACTTTGTATCAAACTTTTGCATTGTACAAGGTGTAAATCTATTACCATTGTCTTAAGCATGATGTTATTTCCCACAACACACCAATTTTTAGAGGTAAAAAAGGGGTGTAGCATATTCAAAACAAGTGTGCAAGGAGTGAAGGTTCAAAAATTGCCATTTCACATTTTATTTTTTTGTGAACTACGTATGTATTCAAATGATAATCCAAACGGTCAAATAGAAGGTTTTCACCACATATTGTTGTTGAAAAAATAAAAAGTGAAAAATATGAAGATCTCTAGGTTTTATGTAGAAAAAATGAAATTTTTTCCCCCGGTTGCCCGACAAGGTGTGAAAATGTTTGACTTGGAAAAAAATGCCTTTCTACACTGAAGACAATAATTTTTCTGGAAAATTTCTGAAGAAGTAAATATTCTTGTGTGAAAAATCTCAATGTCAATAGAAAATTTTGTCAAAATTTTTGGAGGTGCCCGGAGTCCCCACTTTTGGCTTTAAGTGATACTAACTTTCAAACCACAAATCCAAAAAATAAAATAAAAATATCTCCACGAAGCTCTTATCAGAGGCAATCTAGAATAAAAATTTCAGAGAAAAAGGGTTTTTTTTTTCAAATTTTAGAAACCTGCCCAAAATCAGAAATCCCCCGAAGGAGATTTGGTCCTTTACGGGTTAAATGGATTGGAGATCCGAGAGATGCGTTGGAAAGCTCTCTCGGAGCTCCAAGCGCTTTCTGAGCAACACCACAACAATGGACAATCGCGATGAAAGTTACAACATCCAAAGCACAAAAACGGCCCTGCCAGGGCCTTGTAGGTGTTAAAAGGGTTAAGCAGGCAAACTTTTCAATGGTAACATCACAAGACTCTGCGCAAATTTTAAGGGCAAAGAGGATGGAGTTGAGGAGGGTGGCCCTTGTTCATGCATGGGACTTTTCAATGGTAGCATGGCAAGATTCTGGGCAAGTTTTTAGCACAAAGTTGATGGAATTGAGGAAGGTGGCACTTTTTCATGCATGGGAAACTATTAGATTGATATTTTTTAGAAAATAATCTTCATGATTTTTTGAGGGGGAAGGGAAGGAGACTGCAAGCACTCCAGCTATTATTTTACATTTTGCTGTCCCCTGTTTAGCAGGGATTTTAGCAGCCTGCCTACGTATTTTGAAGGAAGAAAGAAGTACTCTAGTCAACTTTTTAAATGTTTATACAGTGAGAATTTTTTCTATGTAAATTTTTTACACAAATTGCAAAATTGAATGTGACCTTCCAAAAACACATAAAAATAGAAACCAATATGGAATGCTATGTTATAATCTTCCCCCTTCTTATATAAGTTATTTAAACAAAATAGTTTTCTTAGAACGTCATAAATTCTTTTATGTTTATTTCCCCCAAAGCTTATTGCACGTACCATAGTCACTAAAGTTGCATGTACAATAGGGTGACATTCAAATTGGCCGTTTAGTAGTTCCAGGGATAGTGTCCTACATTGCTGCCAACTTTGACACCCTCCCCAAAGCTGAGAAATTGTTATTTTACCATGAAAATTTGAGGACAGCATCATCTTTATGTTGAAAACATGCATACCAAATTTCAAGTCCAGGAGACTTATACAAAAAAACTTATGCAAGATCTACCAACATGGGATAGCTGTGAGAAAAGTGTCACAGCTGCCAACTTTGACACCCTCCCAAGAATTGAGGAAATTTTTTTTGCCCATGAAATTTTTGGAGAAAAAACATTTTTATGTTGTTTGCATGTGTGGAAAATTTCAAGTCCAAAAGACCCATACAAAAAATAATATTCCAAATCTACCAACATGTGTAGTTTTGAGAAACAAAGGGGAAAACCATTTTACTACTTCCAACTTTGACGCCCTCCTTAGGATTGAATTTTTGTTGATACGTAGTGAAATTTTTGGCACAAAATCATCTCTACGTTGGTAACATGTGAGATAAATTTCAAAGCCAAAAGATGTACACAAAAAAGTTATTCCATATCTACCAACGTGTATGTCCTCCATTAGCGTCAATCACTGCTAGTAACCTAGAGGGCATAGAATGACATGGTTGAAGGAGCTTTGTACCATTGACTAACTTCCACTCTCTTTCAAGAACTACCTTCAACACATCTAAGCTTCTAGGGCATTGTTTGCCATGTTGCAAAACATCTTTTAACATCCTCCAAACGTTCTCGATTGGATTGAGATCGGGAGAGTTTGCAGGCCAGTTGAGCTTTTCGAGAAGGTGGCTCTGTCTCCATTCTTCACATATTTTGTTCCTATGGACGGGTGCCCCATCTTCCATAAGCGCTCCTTGTGGAATTTGATTCATGAAATGAACCAATTTGGCATCGTAAACCACTTCTATAAAATCCTTAGCAGAACGTTGACCTTTAGGCATAAAGACAAGTTCTGACTTTTGTCCTCTGGAAAATGCGCCCCAAATCATTAAAGAAGTCCTTCCACTTTTAAAAGTAGGAACTAGACAACTTGATGAATAACGCTCGTATGCACTTCTCCAAACATGAATTTGCCGAGAATTTTTTCCAATTTCAAAAGTAGATTCATCTATCCAAACAACACGCTCCCGCTCTTTTGCACTCCATCCACGGTACTTCTGAGCAAAAGCTAATCGTTGAGACATGTGACGAGGTGTCAAAAAAGGTTTTTTGACTGCAATTCGACTAAAAATGCAATTTTTATGTAAGACCCTTTGAATAGTACGTCTACACACTTGAGTAGGACATGCATTAGTAATCTCTGAGAGTGAAGAGCAACGATGAATTTTTGAGTAATGCACAATACTACGAACATCTCTATCACTAAGCTTTTTAGCGTGACTTCCACCGCAAGGTTTGCGCTTGTAGGTTCCATCTTCTCTAAATGTTTTTACTAACCTTGTAACTGTTCTAATAGGAACTCCAATAGTAGCTGCAATTTGAATTCCTGTAAATCCTCCCTCACTCAAACCTATGATGCGAGCACGAATTTCATCTGAAATTGCCATCATAAACTTATAGAGTGCGTGATGCTAGCTACAGCAGTAGAGTAGGGGTTAGAGCAGAGCAAGGGGAAGAGAAGGGGGCCAAGGGGCTAGAGCAGAGCAAAGGGGGTTGCAGGATTGACACGTGACAATTGGCAGAGGAAGGAGAACAAGGCTGTAGCAGAGCAAGGGGGAGAGAAGGGAGCCAAGGCGTTGGAGCAGAGAGGAGAGAGAAGGGTCGCCAAAACACAAGCCCATATGCATACATGAAAAATCGTTTTGCTCTTAATCACTCATCATGTATGCCCAATGTGAATCAACACTCATGCATCCCACAATACAACACTCTCTGTTTTGAGGATTGTCTCAACATTCAGTCTATCACAAATCACACACCATTCCCTTTACATAGTGTTCAATAGATATTTAGAAGAAAAAATTTGTCATGTGTCTAATGCACACTTTATGGCCAAGTGGATTCTTCTGCATGGAACACCTCTTCACTTCTTCATTTAGATGTTATTGATCTTTTTGAGAAGCATTTATGTTTGGTGGCTTACTCACATGATTGAGTTCAATGAAAAAGCATGAGGTGTCAAAGATATTTTGACATTTTCAATATGACCTTCAAATTGTTTATCATAATTACACATGTTGATAGATATGGAATAACTTTTTATATGTATGTCTTTTGGCTTTGAAATTTATCCCACATGTTACCAGCATAGAGATGATCTTGTGCCAAAAATTTCACTATGTATCAACAAAAACTCAATCCTAAGGAGGGCGTCAAAGTTGGAAGTAGTAATTTGCTAATTCCTTGTCCGGTGGGCATGGTCTTAGCAATGGAACGAACAGACACTTTACTCACGCCGGTTCCCTTTGGGAACCGGCGTTCTTCTTCTTCTTCTTCTTCTTCTTCTGGAAGTAGTAAAATGGTTTTCCCCTTTGTTTCTCAAAACTACACATGTTGGTAGATTTGGAATATTATTTTTTGTATGGGTCTTTTGGACTTGAAATTTTCCACACATGCAAACAACATAAAAATGTTTTTTCTCCAAAAATTTCATGGGCAAAAAAAATTTCCTCAATTCTTGGGAGGGTGTCAAAGTTGGCAGCTGTGACACTTTTCTCACAGCTATCCCATGTTGGTAGATCTTGCATAAGTTTTTTTGTATAAGTCTCCTGGACTTGAAATTTGGTATGCATGTTTTCAACATAAAGATGATGCTGTCCTCAAATTTTCATGGTAAAATAACAATTTCTCAGCTTTGGGGAGGGTGTCAAAGTTGGCAGCAGTGTAGGACACTATCCCTGGAACTACTAAACGGCCAATTTGAATGTCACCCTATTGTACAAACTACTTATACAAACCCTAGATATCCTTGAAAATATCGTACCAAAAACACTTCAAAACTATTGATTCTAGTGCAATGAGGTAGGTAGGAAACAAAAAATTGTATTTCTAGTTTTAGCACTAAGATCTCATCATACACTCAATAAATAACATACTCACAAAATTATATCAACTTCAAACGCACAGATTGAAAGATTACAATGTTTGAAGTAGGAAAAATGGTTCATTTTCATCCTTGCGTTGAGTGGATCAGTAGACTTTGACTTCATTTGGTGTCAAAGTTTTGCACTACTCAACGTCTATGTTTTATATCATCATGTTGATCACAATAATAACTCATTGTACAGTGGGATGACACCCAAATTGGGGCCTTGTGCAATTCTAGAGATAGTGTCCACACTCCTGCCAACTTTAACACCCTTCCAAGGGCTGAAAATTTGTTATTTTACCATGAAATTTTAGACACAAAATCACCTTTGTGTTGTGAACATGTGTACCAAATTTCAAGGCGAGGAGATATGTAAAAATAAATGATATTTAAGATCTATCAACAAAGGGTAGCTGTAAGAAAAGTTTCACAGCTGCCAACTTCGACACCCTCCCAAAGATTGAAGAATTTTTTTTCCATGGAATTTTTGGAGTGGAAACATCTTTATGTTAATTATAGGTGTGATAAGATTCAAGTCCAAAAGACCCACAAAACAAATGATATCCCAAATCAACCAAAAGGTGTAGTTGTGAGAAACAAAGGGGAAAGTTGTTTCACAACTTCCAACTTTGACAGCCTTTCTAGGGTTGAGAATTTGTTATTTCAACATGATTTTTTTTTCACAAGGTCAATAAACAGGTTTACACTACTTCTTTTGATGGAAAAATGAAAGTAAAAAATATGAAGACCTCAAAGTTTTATATGGAAAAGAAGAAGTTGTTTTGGTTCCTTGCCCGACAATGTGTGGCAATGTGTGAAAGATCTTTGACATGGGATAAAATGCATTTTTTCACTAAAGCCAAGAAACGTTTTTTGACAATTTAAAAGGAAATGGAATCATTTGCTAGTATTGAAAACCTCAAATTTACTAGAGCGTCCTAGCAAAAGTTTTTGGAGTTGTCCGACGTGCCTGCACTTGACAATTTTTCTTTAAGATGGCATAACTTTTTTTTCAATAAGTCCGATGAGAATAGAAATTTTACTCCCGCACATCTCTTGTCTTCTTGCATCTCTTTATAAAATTTCAAGAATTGCAAATAGTAATTGCAACCATGGGAAGTTGCCTGAGATTTGCAAAAGCCCACATTGGGACTTCTTTCATTTAGGAGATAATATAATATTCAATAAATGTACTGCCTAGGACTCTTAAATGAAATCCTCTCAACAAATCTAAATTTAAAGCTTAAGATTTAGAGTCATGGGCTCATATTATATGTGTAGGTTTTTTCTTCGTAGAACTTGATTCTTTGCTTGCAATACTTATGCTTTAAAGATTGATTAGTTTCGGTGGTATAAAGTAATCATTTGCACATCTCAAGACACTCCTCCAACATTGTAGAGGTGCAACAAATTTGGCACATAGATAAACATCAATTACTACACATTCAATATGTGTGGATATTGAACATGTGATATGTGAATTACATGGAGGTGGTCTACGTGAGCATGATGGCACAAGCATTTATAATAATTTAGCCAAGTTTTAAAATTTTATCTATTATAATCTTGAATGCAATACCTTGAGTGTTCAAGATATCCTAGGATGATGCACAGATGCAGTCATCTTGCTCTCAGTAATGGCCTCTACCCCACGACTGGTGTGGCAATATACTTCTATTTTATCATTTTCAAATGCAAGCCATACACTGCCGCCGGATTTTTTGCGTTTTGAGCACCGGACAGCCGTCTTGACAATTAATTCTTCATCCCACAGTGCACAACAATCATCATTGAGCCCCAAAGTATTCCTCTTTGGATTCAATGACATGGGTTTTAAAAACAAGGGAAAAAAGAGCAGATGCTTGCATGCTTTGCACAGCGAGTTGGAATGGGTAATCTACTGTACAGTAGTACCTACCATGGCGTATGGTATTCAAATCACAAGTTATAAGGTAAACCCCCAATACAACAAGTTAAGCAATGTGCATATACAGATAACAAATGATAATAATTTTTTTAAAGCAATATCCAATAGCCAAAAAATGAATTTTCAAACAATGTTGTTATGTTTAACGGCCGACGGTCAATAGGTACTCTCCACAAGCGCCAACCAAAAGTAAGTGGTCCTAACTACACTAAAGATCACATTTAGTGTATGTCACACTAAGGTATTTATAAATCCAATAGCTTTTTACTCTTGATGAATATTTTTACTATAAGCACAACCATCTACACTACTCAAAGAGGTGGATCATTATAGACATAGTTGGTAAAAATATTCATCAAGAGTAAAAAGTTATAGCATCTATAAACCAATTAGTGTGACATACACTAAATGTGATCTTTAGTGTAGTAGCAAACCTCCATTTGGAGCTAAATGGGTGGTAATAAGATGGAAGTGGGTTGGATATACCTCAATTTTATAAGTATCGATTGTGAGTTTTCGTTGTAATCAAGTCAAGTCTCCTTCTTCTTTGAAGAGAAAGGTAGAGGATATTATTTCCATTTGTTTGATCCATGCAACATACTTGTAATCTCCACAAGTACAACAATTTCCAGACGGATCCTCAAATCCATTTTTGGAATTCACAAAGTGATTCATCATGGTTTTCTTGCGAATTAAGCCCTAAAGGACCAAGTGTCTGTTTAGGGGACAAATTGTTTCACTTTTACTACAATTACCTTCCACTAATCTTTTACCACATCATCTCATGCAAGTTTAGAATAAAATCCTACCGCTACATTCTCAAAAAGTTAATCTTGGCAGATTTTAATCAATCGAGTAGAGATTCCTCTAAAATGCCTTGGTCCTTGGGGGTTAATTAGAGTGAGTCTTCATAGAACTCTATAATTGTTGGTAGATACTATGGTCTTGTACTCACACCATCCACCAATCACTTGCCACCATTATTGTAATGTTTTGGTTCTTAATCAAGTATAAGGTAAGTAGATATGAACTAAGAATATTGACACTTGTGCATTTATAGGAGATGACTATGGATCCCACACAAAAATACTACCCTCCACCTTAGAGTCTTCAATGGGTGCTATCCCGAAGACCACAAGAAATAGAACATCCTATCCAAGGAAAAAATCCAAATCCACTAGGTTGGATTGCAATGTGTTGAAGTTGCCTAGACCGTGTGCTATGGTATAGGGTGAGGCCCTCCCGGCCAAGCCTCACGCGATGTGAGGTACCCGACGAGGAGGGCGGTAGCCCGACGAGGAGGGCCTCACATCGCGTGAGGCTCGGCCGGGAGGGCCTCCCCCGGAGTAACGCCCAAGCAAACAAACAAAAATGCCGGCCTCCCGCCCGTGAGGCCCGGGAACAAGGCACTTTTTCCCGGGAACGTCCGGGAACAGTACCTCACGCGAGGTGAGGTTCGCCGGGCGTCCATACAGAAAACAACGCGCTGGTGTTACGTAGCGAACAAAGGCAACGGCTATGGTGGGATGGTGCTTTTGATGGAAGGAGGAAATATGGAGTGCATGACAGGTTCAATTTTGTTTGGCATTGCCACACACTACGCTGTTCCAAGAGGAAAAGGATTTGAATTGCCCACATTTACATCCATGAGTACAGTGGGGTGACGCATTATGGCATGTTTGCATTTTGAAATTTCATTTCTGCCAACTTTGACACCCTCTCTAGGGCTAAAAATTGTTATTTAACCATGATAATTTTGCCACAAGATCATCTCTATGTTGATATGTTCACAACATGTATGCCAAATTTCAAGGGAAAACATTTACACCAAAAAAGATACTTGAAATCTACCAATATGTGTAGTTGTGAGCCATTCACTACTATTAACTTTGACACCCTTCCTAGGGCTGATTGTTTTTAAAAAAAATTTACCATGAATTTTTGGCACAAGATCATCTCTATGTTCATAACATGTGTTCCAAATTTCAAGGCCAGAAAATGAAAACCAAAAACAATATTCAAAATTGTTTTGCATAGTTACACATGTTGGTAGATTTTTTGTATTCATCTTCATTTGTAGACAATGTGCGATAATGTGTGAAAATGTTTGACTTGGATTTTTATGTTTTTTTCCCCTAAAGACAAGAGATATTTTTTTGACAATATGGAAGGAAATAATATTATTAGCTAGTACTGAGAATCTCACATTCAATAGAGTGTCCTAGCAAAAGTTTTTGGAGTTGCCCGGCATGCCTGCTCTCCCCATCTGAAATTCAAAACCCTATAACTTTTTCATAAAATGTCAAAATTAGGAAAAAATTGACTCACACAAAGCTTTTAGTAATGTCCATCTATTGTAAAAATTTCAAAAAATAAAGTTATAAATTGACGCAGGAGGTACCTACCCGAACCTCCTAGAGTCCCCCGAGGGGACTTTTGGAAATTTAGGGGTTGAATTGTAATACTACTCTTTCCTCACTCTTAACCCTGTAAGGACAACATGCCCATGGGTGGTCACTTTTGAAGTAATGTGCAAATAGCTATATTGAAAGTTCATCGCTGCCTGATCCACAAATTCCATGCGCTCCCAACAAATGCACTGAGACAATGAGCCACAATATGACAGATTGCGGAAAAGGAGATTCCATACAGACCAAGCGGTATTTCCAGTGCATTTTCACGTAGAAACCACTCTCACAATTTGTAATTGTTGACTTTTGCAGGTGGGCCATCTCCATGGAGTATGTAAAGACGAGTTTCTGCAACCCACCAAAGGGATCTTGCATTGGACCATCAACGCTTTCAACAAAAGGAGTATATGTTGCATACAAATACACGGTTATCCTTAAGAGATCAAGAGGAAGAGTTTGGTAGTCTCTCATCAATTAAGTCAATGGAAAGTCAAAGGAAATGCTTGGTGGTCTACAAAACTCAATATAAGGGAAGTTTCAGCTACAGTTAAGTTAAGATCACATTGTACCATTTATTTGAGCTGACTTTTTTTCTCTGTGAGGTGAATATGGATTGATTGCAAGCTATTGAGGGCTAAGGAAAGAGGTTAAAACTCACGCATTGCCTGTCATAGGCTACCCAGAATGCACCAGGTGACAGACAACGCTACCAAAAAGGACCATCCAGAGTGGTTGAGCCTCCCAAAGTTCATCACTTGGTTGCATGTCACCCAACAACCTTCCCTCACGTCTCGAAATCCAATGACATGACATGATATGTGGAAGCCCTACATAAAACCCTCCACTAACATAGTTTGACCATCACTAACTTGTTACTAGCGCACATAATCCATGAACTCAACAGACACACCTAAGAGTCCCTCCTATCCATGAAAAAAGTCATGGCCTAAATAGTACACATGGAAGGATTCAGACAATAACTAAGTGGCAAGCATAACTAAATCAACTTGCAACCAAGTCAGCAGAAACAACATAAAAAGCAACACAGACAAAATCAAACAAGACAATGCCCAAATTCACTCACTAAACACATGCAGGGAGACCGATAAAAAAATCAATTGCATGATCTATCACCAATACACAAATTCGCTCACAAAACACCTGCATTTACTGTAGTTAGATTTGCAGCGGATTCCACATTTATAGTCACATCTCTCAAAATCACTTCTGTCAAGAAAGTTCAAACATCAGAGAGCCAATGTCATAAAATTTAGGATGCAAGTCATCATGGACCAATGGAAAAAAATGCAGCATGATTCAGCTCTCTTTTCATACAGGCACGTGACTTACATGTACAGAAATGGCTCCCGCTTCCATTACCGTGAATGAGCAGTCTCTGATGGTTTAGTCAGAGTCTTCTTCCGAGTGCAAAGGGCGCCACAGCCATTCACGGCAATTTTGGGCGCCACAGTAGCACTTGATGTGGGTTGCAACGTCTTGCTTCCCAGCTACTACTTCATCATTCAGCTCGTGGCGTCCATAGTTGTAGTCGTAGGAAAGCTCCTCGCCGGCTTTGATGTCGCGCATGGCGTACATCCCAATGTGCGACAGCCACTTGTATGTTGTCTCCACGTATACCCGGTAGATCTTCAGATTTGCATCACAACTGAAGAATGTGTGTTAGAGAGTTATAATAATGACCATGATGAGCAAGCATGACGAAGAGGTTTGATTCTACTACACCTGTGGTTGATGAAGCGAGAGACATTGGATGCATGGAATCCATCAAGAGTGAAGTCCGGGGTCCTTTTTGAATCTGGGTAATCCAAATCATATAAATAACTGTTTCAATAAAAAAAACGTGTTTAGTTATGAGTTGGAAAGAGAGAGTTATATAACAACCTTAAGAATTTATCGCACATACCTAGAAGATGAGTGAAGAACAAACAAGATGCATGATGTTTGAGCACATGCTACTTACTAACCTTCGCTTGATTTCATCATAAAACTGGCCATATTTTTGCGCTTGATCTTGAGTCAACATGTCTCCCACAAACTCAACCACAAACCGGCCCCTGCCTCAAAACCATCTGAATGATGAGAACTTTGACAGACCACTGGAGTTCTTTCTAAAGTCACCCAAAGTTTCAACCCCTCTTTCCCCACTCTAAATAGAAGAGCTTGGTGGTTTAATCCTTCAATCTAGTAAATGGAAGAAGAGTTAGCATGAGATCAACACCCGCCCCCCCCCTCCCCCTCCCTCTCTCTCTCTCTCTCTCTCTCTCTCTCTCTCTCTCTCTCTCTCTCTCTCTCTCTCTCTCTCTCTCTCTCTCTCTCTCTCTCTCTCTCTCTCTCTCTCTCTCTCTCTCTCTCTCTCTCTCTCTCTCTCTCTCTCTCTCTCTCTCTCTCTCTCTCTCTCTCTCTCTCTCTCTCTCTCTCTCTCTCTCTCTCTCTCTCTCTCTCTCTCTCTCTCTCTCTCTCTCTCTCTCTCTCTCGACGTGATTTTCATTATTGAGAAAAGAGGGGGATCTTATTCAGACTTCACGTGCTTTTACAAAGGAGTCCTCTGATATGTGGAAGAAGAAGAAGAAGAACAACCTGGGAATAGGAACCAGTGTGCGTACAGCCCACCCTTTATTTACAGTTTTGTACAGTTCAATGGGATTCCTCAACCCCTTCTGCATCTCCCTGTTGATGCAGTGGTCGCCGCACTTGCACCGCTCATTGCACTCCACAAGCTCATTGTAATCCGTCCCAATCTGTTCCAAACACATCAGACACCAATTAAACTTCTTTCGAAAGCCACCAAAAGTTTCAATAAGATAACCCCCTCTTTTGACTACTCTTTCCTCACTTAAACTAGTTAAATCCCAAGTCAAAGTAGCCATCGTTCAGAGAGTTCGCAGGAGATCAACCATGATGAACAGCCACCTTTCTCTCCTTTGAGCTGAGTTTAGAGAGCTATTGAGAGGTGATTTTAAGGGAAAAAGAGGTCACCTTTCTCTCCTGTGAGCTACTACTGAGATGATTTTAAGGGAAAAAGAGGTCACCTTTCTCTCCTGTGAGCTACTACTGAGATGATTTTCATGGAAAAAAGAGGGGTATCTTATTCAAACGCCTGGTGACTTTACAAACAAGGCAATTTGAGAAGAAAACTTACCACAAGCCGGGCATACTTGTCATAAGGCAGACGCCCATACATTCGCTCCCTTTGCCAGTCCTCACGATAATCAGCCTCGCGCCTTTGGAACGGAATGTGGACAGACAGAGGAGCCAAGGGATCGTCCGGGTTGTAGAGAGCGCATCCATTGCAAGCTTTGGCTCTTCGTCTCAAAAGTGGGTGGGAGCAGTTCCGGCTGCCTAATCGATGCCCCTGGTATCTGATGCACACACCAAAACACACCAAAGTCAAAAAACGTAGAAGAGAAAGCTCACTGACCACCATCATAGACATCAACCAAAGCAAAGCAGAGAGATCACCACCTGGACTTTGTGATGTATTCCAGGACTGGTGGAGGATCTCTGTCCACATCATTGGTACATGGCACTTTGATGGGCTCCAGACCACCTGAGAAGTCGGCTGTGAGAAGATTCTTTCCCAAGTAGGCTGGACCTGCGCTGGGCCACCTGAAACAACAGCCAACAGCTTCAACCACGAGATCAAAGAAGAAACACACCTGCATATCTTGTTTCTTATAATAGTTGCTTAAATCTATGCCTCACATATGAACATCTCCATGTCAGCTGCGTTGTGTGCCTGGGGTCCTAAGTGTGAAAACATCCTTCAAAGAGAACACGAAACGATAATCCGTTCATGAAGAGAGAATATCCGTTTATCATATTTGACTGCAACAACTTTGTGTGAGATTGCTTCAGAAGAGATGGCCGAAAAATCATTCCTCCATCAAAGCTTTCAAAGGTGAATATTACAATGACAGTTGTATTTTCATCAGTAGACTAGATTCATAACCAAACAAAGGAGGGAGGGGGTCGTCACCTGTTGGGAGAGACAATACTAGCAAGTCTCCGCGGCGTGTTCCACCGCCGGATCACGTCCTGAGCAGTAGCGCCACGAAGAAGATCATCATCATCCTCATCACCATCGTCACTGCTCTCGATGAGAACCACTGCATCTGGTGGCGTCCTTGACCCTCCCCCTTTCTTCCCCCCGCGCTTCCGCTTCCTGCTGCCCTCCCGCTGCAGATTATTCTCCTCGTCCACGTGCAGGTGGTCGAAGCACGTCACGGGCTCCACCAGACCCTCCCACATGCGCACCTTCACCAGGGCCGACAGCCTGTCCGCGCACGGGTAGTGGAAGCTCCTCCTGCAAGTGGCGACGCGGCAGCCGAGAGTTGCTCCGAAGAGACCGCAATTCGGATCGGAGCATCTCTTGCACATAGAAAAAAAAACAATAAGCATGGGAAATCAGCTCACCAAGTTCTTCTTCCATTGACGGAATTGAAGGATAAGATCGCCAAGCTCTTGTATCTATGTGATACTTGTCTATTGTGAGGAAAGAGTGGTTAAAAGAAAGGGTATTTCATTGAAACTTTGAGTGACTGTTACAATGACTCTGATTCATGTTGCATTAGTAGAATCATGCCAGGCTCTTACGATTTTCTTCGAACGCCGAACGGCATCTCCAAGCTTCATGATTCTCCAGGGCTGCTTTGAATCCTCAAAAACCTGTCACACCAAAGCTATGATCTATAATTGAACATCACTCTCTTGATTGCAGATGAAGGTGAAACTCTCTCTGAAAAAAAGGGCAGGCAGCACCTCTGCAGACCAGAGACCGCACAGCTTGTGCACCTTGCCGCTCCACGGATAAGCCGGGTCAGTGGACTTCCAGTTCTTGCCAGCCTTCCACATCAGAGCCTTCTTCTTCCGCCTGCAACCAACCAACATACGTCGATCAGAATCCTCACACTGAGAAAACACTCTCTGAAGGAAGCTAGCAAGCTCCTAACGCCAACACACACCTTCCAAGCTCAAGAATTTAGCTGGACGTGAGCTGCTTACTGCACGTCGACGAAGGAGCATGAGCATCCGAGCGAGGGGTTTCCGCAGCACCACGAGTACCACGCGCCAAGAGCGAGCGATGCGCCGCGCTCGCACAGGTCACACTGCACCGAAGGCGACCAGTCCGGAGGGATCACCTCCACATGGTGCGAGTTCCGGTAATCCTCGGAGACAGTGCTGGATTCCTCGACTTCTTCGCTTTCCGCTTTCACATGTCTTCTGTGGGAACCGCCCTCTCTACTCATGTCCATCTCCGGCTTGAGCTGCCTCCTCCTCATTGAAGTGGGGGTCATTCACATCGAGAGGAGGCCTGTAGCAGAAACCACAACATGTAGGAGCGTCAACATCGCCAATCTCCGTAAATTCGACTCACAAGGAGAGGCTGAACTTGACACACTTGAACTAGTCAGTTACTTCTTAGAAAATGGGTACTATCACAGTTTTGAAAGAAGAAAAACCATCCCAATTCTCTAGACTCCAATGCAATCCACACAAATACTTGCGCCAACCAGAGAAATTTGCAGCAACTCCTACAGAAATTCTTGACAACTCGTCTGTTGGAATCATCGCCGCATCCACATTGTAATGGTTTCCTCACCTGCAACCCTAAACACATTCCTCACCCACATGCTCCCTTCGAAACTAGAGAATGGAAAAAACCATGAACCAGCTTCTGTCTGTCAATGATTCTCCTCCTCCTCCACCATCGCCAAACTGTAATTCTGCAATCACCATCACCTCGCCAGGCCCGTGACAGGTCAGAAACACCCTCATTATGAAGATACTGCAGGATACATCTACCTCGAAAGAGGGTGAGCTTTCGAAATCCTAAACCCTGACCCGGTCTGTCGGTGTGAGGGTCTGTGTTTTCTCCTCAGATTAGATGGGTTGTTAGGACGATTGGCGCTTGTGTGAGATGGATTTGGAGTTGGTGGGTTGCGCAAGACTCCCAGTTTCGGATTATCAGTCGATAGCTCTCGGTGAGTGGTATGATGCACTTGCGAGATCTGTACTGCGTTTTGTGATAGTTGATGACAAGATCATGTGTAGTGTTTTGAGGAGCTAGTGTTCCAGGAGAAGGGTTTAGGGTTTGGAGGCGAGTCTGTTGTGTGCAGCTTCGGATTTGATTCTGTAGGTGTGTGTTCACTGTTATCTACAAAGAAGAGGTTGAGGAGATGAATTGGTTGGTTGCTTGGAGTCTGACGTTTGGGGCAGGTTTTTATTCAAAGCTAATGATATGGGGTTGCATATATATGCCTGATCTTTGCATATGTGCCTGCTTCTTGCTTCATCTGGTTGTTATGAAAATAAGGAGCAAATTGTTTTCTGTGTGATTCGGTGTGTTAATCTACTTGTGTGATTGCAGCCATCTCAGCTGCATGCATTACCTCGGTGTCACATGCGCCAAAGGGTGTGTGATCAATTAACAAGGCTCGAATGTACAGTAATGGACATTGTTAATGACTCAACGAAGCAAAAGCACTTGTGTACATGACCAAACAGGAACGATCAACAAAATCGAGATTTCGGATGACAATAGAGTTAAACTTCAACTTGAAACAATCCAAGTCCCAGTTGCCTGATCCACCCATCTCCTAAAACCAATAACTCTTGTCTGAGAAGCGGCAGCATCATCTTCGTGATTCTCATGTGCAAGACGATGTGGCAAAGTCATGGTTCAGCTTTCAGATCATCATGATAGTAGACTTCTTCTACAAGGTATTGTCACATTCTGAGAAAGTGTACGATCTGAACACATATGGAGTAACTTATTTTGCTTAGGTGAATACTGGAACGGGCCTCCTACTCTGACCTACCAATCAAAGCCATTTCATGCTGAAATGTTTACTTCCAGGGCATTCTGAAAATTAATGCTCGGGCGCAATAATAACAAGAGTAGTTACCTGTTCAGATGTGTATATGAAGGCAGCAGAAAGTTTGGAAGAGATCAGATTTGTGGTGAGGTAGCTAACGTACAACACGACCATGAAGTTGACAGGTTTGGTGAGGATGCCATATTCGTATCCTATTCACCGCACACCCCTACATGAGCACAAAAGTCATGACACCATATGTATATCCAACCCACACCCATCTATGAGTCAAGGAGCCCTTACTCTTGGTCAGCTCTTAACAGCTCTTGGGGTACCATCTAAACATGATAGCACACTTTGAAAATTCATAACTAAATCACATTTCATCAGATAATATATGAAATCAATTGGATTGGATTGGATAATATATGATTTTATTGGCTATCACTGAAAAACAAATGTTTTCTTATCTATTCTCTCCATATATGCACATTGCTTAACTTGTCGGTTGTGGATTACAAGTGAGATTGCCCTCAGAAACATAGCATACAACGCGTAACGTTAACGCAGCGTACAGCTCTTTGCAGAGGATAAGACGGTGAAGGTTACGTCTCATAATCAGCAGCTGCTTGCACATGGCTTAGTCCATCGCTCCTCACCACTGCAGTCATGTCCTCCAGTACTGTCTAGCATCTACAAATTCCTCTCAGATTCTTTGAAGCTGCACACTACATGACGACTTTCGAGGCCGTGTTGATCACGCATCTCGCTCCATAAAGTATCTTGGCCCTCTGTGAGACTCAGATTGTAGGAAGCAAGTGAGTTGGGTGTGGAGGAACCATGGCGGACTCCGTAGGCAGCGGAGGAGGTCCTCGGAGGTTGCAAGTGGCCATAGCCATCTCCGAGAACATGACATTGCTGGACGCGGTTCGGCCATACTAGATGCTCAGCGCAGTGCCGCACTTGGACGACACTGCGTCGAGCATGTCGTAAGGCCCGACCGCATCTAACAACGTCATGTTCTCGAAGATGGCTATGGTGAATCGAAAATCATTCCTCCATGGAGGCCGAGGCTTCTTTCGATGAGGTATGTTACCCACTGATAAAGCGTTTCGTTTTCTCACCCCCAAAATATTCTAGGTTGACAATCTTCATCGATTCAATTCTGGTTCCAAGCCCGGACGTCTTGGTGGTGCCCGGAGGCCCGGCGCACGCACTCTTCAGCACGACAAGACCATCGTCGACTGGATTCGTAAGGTGCCCTGCTGATTTCTAGCAAACCCTTCTTGTCTTCAACATGTCATGTCATGTGTTTAGAGTTACCAAACCACAACTTGTAGTTGTGATCACCCTTTCTTTCTAGCGTACTTCAAAGTCCTTGATATCGTGTCAACAGGTCCACGAGACCACGTTGTACGCGACGCCGGTGTGCACAGGCTCTCTTCTTCTGGACTTGGGTGTGCACAGAACTTCTACGTCCTTGAAACAATTTTTTGGTCATATTATGGAGTGTCATAATATGGAGGGTATGTGCACTCGAGATCAATCGCTAACATTCAGTTCGTCTCACATCGACGAAAGATTCGGTTTGACGCAATGACAACATCGTCATGGACAAGTTTTATTTTTTCTTGCACTTCAGCGGCACCTGGAAGCATATTATGATGCAGTAATGGATGTGAAAAGCGAATGATGTTAACCAGTACACTAAAGATGACATTTCAATATGCATCTTGAGATGGACCGGGCTACTCAAACTCACTCTCAATTCTGGAAACCGATGCTGGCTGTTTGTGACTGAAAAATTGCGCAAAATATGACACTCTACACCCGTCCAGAGTAACATATTTGTCACCTTTCTCAAGCCAGCAAGACAACGTGCAAATAATTAATAACCATAAAGTCTCACAACTTATCGTGAGGCACATGGTGCTATATGGTGAGAAAACCAGCCTCTTTTCAGTGTATCCCAGGCTAGAGCATGCGCAGAAAGAGAAAAACGCACTCCTACTTACGGCAAACTCTCCTGGATAAACTAATCAAAGAAGCAGGACTCATCAACTTGATTTTTTATAGACCTAATCAACGTACTAGACTTAAAGAGAGCTTGGTTCAACCAGTATGAAACTTGATTACTTTGGTACTAATCAAGAAGAAGAAGAGAACAACAACTTTGGCCTTTATTGACTCACATGAATGAAGCGTCCTGACACAGTGTGCGCTTACTCAAAGTCTGGAACAAATATCCATATTAGCACCTTGCCCAATGACGACTGCAATTTCAGGCCGCAATCTACGAATCAGAATTGACAGTTCTGACGTCAGAGCCTATCAACAAGAGAATGACCAAAACCATAAAAAAAAACTTCTTCATTGGGGCGTCGGTTACGACAGGGGTTCTACTAGTCGATCATAACAAACGTCAGGAGGGTGCTCCTACTTTCCAGGCTGCGTCCTGGCAGCGAGAAGCGCAGCACCTGATGCTCGCAACGAATCCGCCTTGGCAAGCACATCCGGGGTGGCCTTGCGAGGATGCCCGGTGTTGAACGGCGGCTCCGGGTCGTACTCCATGAGCAGCTGCACCGCCTTCGCCGTCAACTCGTCGGTGAGCAAAGCCACCAGTCGAATCCCCATGTCTATGCCGGACGACACCCCCGCCGCCGTGATGATCTTGCCCTGAAAGAAACTCAAGTATCAGAAGTGAAGCCTCTGTCAAATGGGGAAGCTAGCAATTTGAAGTAGTAGTTACCTGACGGACGACGCGGGCGCTCACAGGATTGGCGCCGAAGCTTGACAAAGCCGGCAACATGGCCCAGTGTGTTGTCGCGTCCAGCCCTTTCAGAAGCCCGGCCGCGCCCAGAAGAAGAGAGCCTGTGCACACCGAAGTCGTGTACAACGTCGTCTCGTGGACCTGTTATCAAGGATTTGAAAGTTCGCTCGAAACAAAGAAAGAAAGGGTGATCACAACAAGCTGTGGCCTGGTAACTCTAAACACATCACTGAAGACAAGAAGAGTGTGCTAGAAACCAGCTGGGCACCTTCCGTATCCAGTCCAGGATGGTGTTGTCGTGCTGAAGAGCGCGTGTGCCGAAGCCTCCGGGCACCACCAAAACGTCCGGGCTTGGAACCTGAATTGGACAGATGAAGATTGTAAGCCTAGAATATCTTTGGGGTGAGAAAACGAAACGCTTTATCAGTGGTGAACACTTACCTCATCGAAGGAAGCCTTGGCCTCCATGGAGAATGGTCCCAGGTCCGACACCATACCCCGCTTGTGGGCCACAAACACCACGTCCAAGTGCGGCACTGCGTTGAGCATGTCGTAAGGCCCGATAGCATCTAGTATAGTCATGTTCTCAAAGATGGCTATGGCCACCTGCAACCGCCGAGGACCTGCTGCTGCTGCCTCCGCCATAATTCCTGCACACCAAACTCACAGCTTGCTTTCTACAAGAGTCTCACGGAAGTCCAAGATAGTCTACGAATTCTACAATGGAGCGAGATGAGTGATGAACACGGACTCGAAGGTCACAGAAGTCCAAGATAGTGTATGAATTCTATATTGGAGCGAGATGAGTGATGAACACGGACTCGAAAGTTGTCGCAGGAGTGTCGCAGAATGTGCAGCTGAGAGGAATTTATACAGGATGACAGCGTTTCTACGACTGCAGTGGTGAGGAGTGATGGACTAAACCATGTGCAAGCAGCCGCTGATTTTGAGACGTTACTGGTACTGGGTGAATTTTCGTCAACGTGGCAGCACGTGGTTGGCGGAGAGGAGGCTGGTTAAATGTGGTAACGAGCTCCGTGCAGCGCAAAATCCCTAATGTAGGCCACAATCCGCTCCGCGGGTCCGTTTACAACCGTTGATCAGCAGGATCCGACGGCCCCCACGAAAGATAACCGGCCTAGGGAGGCTAGTTACCTATGATATATAACCTTCACTTAGTAAACTTCCATTTGGATGGGTGAATGGGTGAAAATGGGTGGGAAGTGGGTTGGATGTACGTACCATATGGTGTCACATTTTTTGTGCTTGTGTAGGTGTGTGTAGTGAATAGGATACGAATATGGCATCAGATACCCTCATCTACGCCAACCGAAAGTCAAGAACCTGACGAATATCACAGCTCCATTTGAGTTGAGTGAGTGGTGATGGGACGGAAGAGGGTTGGATGTACATATCAAATGGTGTCATGACTTTTGTGCTCATGTAGGCGTGTGCAGTGAATAGGATACGAATATGGCATCAGGTACCTTCATTAACGCCAACCAAAAGTAAGGGGACCCGACCTTCTTACCAAATCTGACATGCCGCTGGAGTCGCTCTTGCCTTCTGGCCTTGTGGGTACTTCTGGGTCCTTTAAGGATGAACGACCATGTTAGGAAACCGAAATGTATTTGTTGCCTTGATGATAAACTGCAAAATCTATTTCTGCACTTGAAATTCTCCCACCGTCCAAAGTTTACTTGTCCTTAACCCCTAAGAGCCCAAGTGTACTTGGGGCGTACGTTATGGATTTTGGGCATGTACCTTTGAGTGGAAAAAATACTCCGATTCTTATGAAAATTTTACACTGCATTGTCTTTGATGAAATCTATATGGGAAATTTTTCAAATATGATTTTGGACTTTTGGTTCAAAAGTTATTAGCCTTCAAAGATCGAAATGGGGAGTCTGGACTATAAGGGCAGCCATGTCAACCAATGCAATTTGAGGAGAAAAAAGGGGCATAATTGGGACAGCAAGGGCGAGGAAAGGAATCCAGACTTCTATGCACGAAGTCCAAGTAGAAAAAACATTGAAAATTATTAAAAGAATTATTAATATATTTTTAAAAAAACAACAAACAACCAGCCATCAGCTCGCCTGCCAGCGTACCGCGCCAGAAGCGGGCCCGCCAAAAAAAACTATTTTATTTTTTATTTTAAAATTTTAATTTTTTTTCCCTTTCCGTCTAGCTAATAGGGCGGTCAACAACGAAACAAATTGGCCATCCAATTTCAAGCACTACCCTTTCCCATAATGCTTTATTTATTCCATATATTCATGAAAATTATGGATTTTACTAATTTTAGTCGTTTATTTTTCTAAAATTAGTGAAAAAATCAATTGAAAGTTTCCACCATTGTAATTTCATATCAACAATTTTAAATCTCAAATGCAACAACTTGTATGAAACAAACAATTTCATATCACTTGTGTAGTAATTGTCATCATTTTGTACCCCCTTTCTTAAAGTGTATATTTCTACATCTTTTACCCCTTGAATTGACCTCAAAATTTTCACACAAATAGCTAACAACATGTAAGTCATATTGGTAAGAGATTTTATCACATTTCAATGTAAAAACTAGAAGATATGCCTAGTTAAAGTAGGCTAACATTGCCAGGCAAGGGGGGAAATATACTTTTCTTTGCACTTCAAACGCTATAATCTTCACATCCGTCCAGTGGATTGCAACCAAATCTATATTGTAAGTTCATATACGTGTCTATTTTAAGATTGTATAGTTAAAAGCCTAAAATTAGACTTTAATGTTAGATTTTGTTGCCACTTGTTGATGACGGCAATTTTGGAGTGTTTCATGAGGGAAAATGCCTTGGGCTTTCAGGGGTTAAAGGATTAAATATTTGTCAACTTTGTGGTAGTGTCGTGCGTCAGCAAAGCTTAACCGCTAGTGGACCAAGTGTCAAAAATGGGCATTTTGAAACTTTGGTCAAGTTCATATGGTGTCAACTTCCAACATTCCTCTTTGAAATTTTTACTATAGAAAGGCATTACCAAGACCTAAGTGGGAAAACTATTTTTTCCTAAATTGGACATTTGATGAAAAAGTTATAGGGTTTGAATTTCAAATGGGAGAGCGGGCACCTTGGGCACCTCCAAAAACTTTTGCTAGGACACTCTATTGAATGTGAGATTTTTAGTATTGGCAAGTAATATTATTTTCCTTCATATTGTCAAAAAACAAATTCTTGTCTTTAGTAAAAAATAGCATACCAACCCAAGTCAAACATTTTCACTCATTATTACTTATCTAAGGTTTGGGTATACTTTACCAATCAATAGAATGTTGCAAAAAAGTGGACGAAGCTCATATATGCACTATGTTGATAGCTTTGCATTGTCATAAAACATGTGAAAATTACATTTGTGCATGATTTCCGCTCAGTTTTCATATTTTTTCTACTTGATTGTATACAAAGATGTTCGAAAACTTTTATGAATCATAAAAACAAAACATTATGTTGTAATTAGAAAGATCAACATTCACAAAACATTGGAGAGTCTCTTAAAGATAAATTTCAATCATAGTTTAAGACCAATATCATTTTCCATGTATATGAAATACAACATAGTATGTGACATCGTATTTGTAGGTATTCATTGTGTTCGAGTGTATTTAGCCCATTTGGCAATGAATTTGTGGAATTCTCATACTTCAAATCATAATTTGATTTCTGAAAAAGCGTGCATATAATGTGTGTGCAACTTTGAACTTTGGAGTTTACAATCTAAGGTAGAGAAAATAGAAAATGAAAACGTCCAATCTCAACAAAAGTTCCACCTATTGCCATACCAACAATCTCTCTATATAAAAGAAAACAATTTGTCATGTGTCTATCCGGAACATCCGCCGATTCCAAAAGAGATAGATTTCATCTGCTCGTTCTTGGCACATTTTCGGATGACAAAGCCTTTTGGAGGAATCACTTTGTCCTTTGGATGTGCCCTTTGAAAGAATCCTCCTCCATATGTGCCCTTTGAAAGAATCCTCCTCCATATGTGCCCTTTGAAAGAATCCTCCTCCATATGTGCCCTTTGAAAGAATCCTCCTCCATATGTGCCCTTCATAGGAATCCTTTGAATGTGCCACTTTATTAGAATTTGGATATGAATTTTTAAAATGAATTTAGTTCTAAAATACTATTCTGCACCAACTATTTAAAAAAAAAAGTCCCCACACATACAATACAAAAATAATGATTTCTACATAGTGAATTTATTTGGATGAAACTACAGGGCATATGAAGTAGATGCTGGGGTATACTTAATAGAAATAACAAATATATAGTAAATAACAAACACACCCATGATGCTTCTCCGCAATTTGTCTGCATCAAATGGGTTATATAGCAGCACCAGATTAATTGTACCATAGTGCTCAGCAGGGGTTCCACTATATATATATATATCATAGTAATATATCATAGTAGTATATCATAGTAATATTCAGACAAACCTGGGATTTGCAATCCTAAGAAGAAAAAGACAATAAACTCTATTATTTGCTAACGAACAGAACGGTAGCGACTTATAATTTGAAAGCATGGGCATGACATCGGACCGTTCATAATGAAGGTGTTAGAAGTAGAGGACATCGATAACGATAATCAGAATGCGTTGAAACATACAAGGAACTGAAGTGAAAGCAGTGAGAGCTCGTGTCAAAACTGCTTCACCGACATGTTTGAATTCACGTTGATTAAGCATTCACAGACCGCATCTTCGACAATGCCCTATGTCGGTAGTTGGTTCTACAGACACCAACTGACTCACAACTCTGTTGTTGTTTCAAGGCAAAAGATCACAAGCTCAATGCGCCAGAATCTTGGCATCACAAGCAACAATCTTCACGCGGTCTACGGCTGTCACCTCGTTGTCTGTTTTGAACGAGGCGTTCTCCAAGATGAACGTCCACACGTTGTCGCAAAATCTGTACGTGTGAAGATGACCCTGTAGGAAAACACAACAAAAAATAACACACTGTAGGACAGGTAAAGGAAACGCACAAACACCACAACAAAACCATAAACATTCACACAAACTCTATGTCGAAGCTGTTGTTTGTGAAGTCAGTACAATACCCTCTCTTGAGTCAGCTCTACATTGATCTAAAATCAGAGAAGGCGACTAATGTTATCGCTCTCTCAAAAGACGGCTACATCTAGAGTTTAGAGACCTCCAAGCTCTTCTTCCATCGCCTGAATCGAAGAATAAGACCACCGAGCTCTTCTACTCATCTAGAGTGCGGAAAGAATACTCGAAAGAGGAGGGGTATGTTATTGAAACTTTGAGTGACGTTGCCAACAACTTACTCCAATATGCACACCCACTGAAGAAAACTGAGGAGATGGTGTAAAACCGTACCTTGAAACTGGTTTTCACCTTCACCTTCGACGACAAAGCGTCGTTCATTGACTGGTCCATTCAACACGAAACAGTAAGAAACTAGATCAACAAAAAGCTAGATAAACAACATCACATTCAGAGCAAAACATGTAACAGAAGGCTAGCTTCAGAACACCACATTTAGCGGAAACCGACACGAAACAGTGAGAAACTCGACCAACTAGCTCATTTACAGACAGAAACCTCGAAATTAGGGTTTCAGCTCAAACCCACCTTGTCGAACTGCATGAGCACCTTGACGGCGAGAAGAGGCGAGATGGTGCCGTTGGTAACGAGCTCGTCCAACGCGTCCGTGAGGCTCATCCCAATTGAGGATTTCCTGTAAAGCTCATAGCTCGCCATCGCTGCAAGCCGCAACCTTTCCACGTTCACGGCGACACCGAACTTCTGAGGGGTTTTGTTAACCGACTCTCCGAAATGCGAGGAACGGCGGAGTTTGCGAGAAAACTCGGAGGACCACGCACCGCGATAGTAGCCGAGCGCAGATCGAATTCAGCAACCAACACAACACTTGGTCACCCGCGAATCTGGCCCAATCAAAGGAATTGTGTCAGACTCCTCATCACATGTTTCTGAAGCAAACATCCATCACATGTACAGGAGTACTACATCCGGAAACCGATGCGAACGTACGACCTTGACGACGAGGAGATTTTGCGTTGAGAGGTGGTTGAAATCTTTGTCTAAAGCGATGGATGCCTGCTGGTCGTGAAATCTGAGGATCACGGCAATTTTGCGTTGGGAGGTTTGAGAAATATTTGTCTGGAGCTATGGACGCTTTCTGGGTGAAATCTGAGGAATCATGGCAATGTGAGCAGTTTTCTGCGTTGTGAGATGGTAGAAATCCTTGTTTAGAGCTATGGATGCCTGCTGGTTGTGAGATCTGAGCAATCGTCCATCTGAGAATTTTGTTTTTGGTTTGGTGTGGATGCCACAGCAGATTAGGGTGAGATCCGGGGAATCATGCCAATTTCTGAGCAATTTTTCGCGTTGTGAGGTTCTAGCAATGGACGCCGAGGTATGGCTCAACCTCCCATCCGAGCTCGTAGAGCGCACGCTCTCCTTCCTCCCAATCCCCGCCCTCGCCAGGTTCCGCACTGTTTGCAGGAGATGGAAAGCGCTCATCTGCGACCCTGGGTTTCTCCACCACGCAACCCAAGAGTACGTCGTCGCGTGCTACGCGATCCGAGGACCCGAGCCCGGCATCAACGACGACGAGTTCGGCTTTGAGCCCTTCAACGCCGACCACGGCTACGCCTTCCTGGACGTCCACTCGAAGCGATGGCACACCATCTGCCGCGACGAGGCAGCGCACTTCGACCGCTACACCGCCGGCAGTGTGGCCATGGACGGCGGCCTCGTCTGCCATGTCCTAGAATCTGATGACTCTGTCTCCACTTTCCTCACCAACCCCCTGGGAAACCTCTCCCGCAGGTTACCTCCCGCGCCGCATTACTCCACCGCCGGCGTGCACCTCAAAGTGGACATGGCAGTCGCAGATCGCGCCTGCATGATCTTCCTGATGCCCGGCGTCGACGCGCTGGAAGCTCCACCTCCCCCGATGGTTACGTACGACACAACATCCAACCAGTGGCGGACAGCAGCACATCTTCCCTTGCTCCCCACCGGTCAAGAATCGTGCGTTGCATGCAGCGTCATCTTGGGAGAATTTCTCTTTGCGCTGCTTATCCCGAACGTCACCGTGGACGCGACGGACCACTGGCTGTGGTGCTACGACGCGTTGTCCTGGAGCGACACCGGCGTTATGATCGGCGGGTGCGTTCTCGTGAACCCCAAGCTCATGGCGACCGGGGATTCTTGCATGCTGCTGCTTGCGGCATGGACGCATTCCAGCTCCGGGAAGTTTGTCTACGAGGTGAGCGAGGTGGGTATGGGGCGAGGGGTGGTGGATGAGAGGGTGAGCGTGGATGTGGAGCTGGTGTTCGGCATTACGGATACGGAGTACGGGTTGGGATCTTTGCACGCGGTGAGTATGGGTGAGTGCCTTGTGCTGGTGTGGAAGCCGAGCGAAGCTGTTAGGATTTACGATCTGCGAACTGGTGAGTGGGATGAGTCGGTGCCGGAGAATCCTGTTAAGGCGGTGGAGGGCTTCACAGGATTTCAGATGTGGTATGGGAAGGCCATGCACCTCAATCTGCCGAGCAATACACTCTGGATACACGAATCAGCTGATGCTTGAAGCGTGTCCAACTTGTGCAACCTGAAGCTCGACGATCGATTTCAGTCTCTCCGTTACAGTCCTCAAGCACACCTTCTTTTCGAGTGAAAGTCCGCATTCGGCATTCTCATTAATCAGCAATACGTACATACTCTACAAAGTCTAGCAATTGGATACTTGCTTTTCAATATGATTCACGATCTTCCATTGCTCCTTCCGATCAGCCTGATTCGTTAAGTGCATGTGAACCAAAAAAGTCCGCACTGTATGTACATCTAGTGTCTGCAAGGCGCGTCGAAATCAGCTGGAACCAAACTCCTGGTTCCATTGCTCGAAAGACAGCAGTTGGCTTCGGGACACGGAGGGCCGGATCTCCTTCATTGCTGCCTTGAAATCTGAATACCGTAATGGTCGCAACTGCACAGGAAGTACCATCCAAAAACAGTCAACAAACTTGTGCCAATTCAAGGGAGAAAGGTTGGGCACATTCTTATCCTAATGCCAAGGATATAAGAAAGGTACCTCACTCATCTTGATGGTGCTAACAAGCCCACCAAGTTCCCGGATCGGCAGCATGGCAGCCTCTTGACAAAGAGCCTTCAGATCACTTCCTGAATAACCTGTTCAAAACAAGTGCAAAACAAGGTGACTAACCAAAATGGTGATTTCGCTAGAGATCCAAGGTGCATGTGGACAGAAGTGTTCATTGACATAGCTCATCCAACCTCAAATGAATCACTTCTAGGTAAGAAGAAAGCTTACGCTCCAACATAGGATGTATACATAGGAAGTTCGATATTTTAGTTTGGGTTCAGTCAGAAGTGACAGAAAGAAAAATAGAGGTTGAAACCACGACTCACCATCAGTTTCGCGAACAAGCCTCTCCAAATCATCGCCTGGCAAAGCGAACACGAGTCAGGACTCCAGCTTCAAATATTCAAAGCAGCATGATAAATTTCATTTCATAAATTCTACAAATTGTCGATAAGTGACATTACCTTGAAGTGCATAATCGTCCCCTTTCAAGAGATTCTTCAAAAGAGCTCTCCGAGCTTCTGCATCTGGTAGAGGGACATATATTCTCTTCACCTGGCCATTGTACAGTCGTATTGGACGATGTTATCAAGACTCGTGTACACACACGTGAAGCAAATATATTTTAAGAACGAAGCGAAAACAGTAGATCCTGTCCAAGACATTAACTTTCAAAGCCAGGAAGCCTTGTCACATTATGAAACAAGAGCAGAGATTGGACGCAAGAGTGGCATACCAGACGTCGTCGAACAGCACTATCCAACTCCTCCGGCCTATTTGTAGCTCCTGCAATTCAGCCCAATCAAGTTGTAAGTTGATGTCAATCAGATAGAAGAATGTGAACTGAAGTGTGGTAGAACTAACCTAAATTCATCACTCCTTCCTTGACAGTGATTATTATTTGCAACATGCATAATGCATCGGGTTAAAAACAAAGATCAGCCTAATTACCACCAAGCTTACCCATGACAATGACCCGATCATTTTCATTGGACGTCACTCCATCAAACTGAACCAGAAACTCGGTCTTCAGTCTTCGACTTGCTTCGTTCTCGTTCGCAGATCTTGCAGACATCATGCTGTCAATCTGTATAATGGGCCAAGTCAAAATTCAAAATGTGTAACATTATGAACCATAAAGACCATGGCATGATCATGGACTGCATTTGAAAAGAGATTCTGTATTATTACCTCGTCAATAAAGATGACCGATGGTTGGCGTGCCCCTGCTACTGCGAATAAAGCTTTCACCAATTTCTCCCCTTCTCCCACCTGCACCAATGCTCTATCAGAAAGATGTAGGTAGGCATCTAAGGAGATATGAATACAATAAAAAGAAGCCAGTCAATACACACCCATTTTGAAGTCAAACTGGAGGCGCTGATGCTGAAAAACGTCGCGGCTGACTCAGATGCAACAGCCTTTGCTAGCATGGTCTTACCATTTCCTGGTGGCCCATAAAGAAGCAAGCCTGCACTCTCAAGTTCAAATTGATCAACTATTAGCTGACCTAAACAAAAGTATCAGACCTGAAAACATTCCAAGACCATCAAATGACTACCCGTGGCAAAACCACTAACTCATTCCTACTATAATGCAGTCACAAAGGAGAGTCACAAAACTTTGTAAGATCATGAGCAGTGATCAAATCCCGAGACTTCAAGACATGGACACAACTCCAAAAACCTGGTGTACCTTTCGCAGGCTTGCGAAGACCTTGAAATATGTCGCTTCTAACTGAAGGAAGAATTACCATTTCCAATAACGCCTGCTTAGCTTTCGCCTGGCCAGCTGGCACAGAACAAAAAATAATCATAAGAAAAGGCATCTAACAAGCAGTTTCCGAAACCAAACTCATGCCCGTAGAACCAAACACACATTCAGTTTCTAATCATCTGAACTTTCCAAGCAGATCATTACCTATGTCGTCCCATTTGACAGAGGGGCTCCTGTCAACGATTTCGTTTTCAATCAATTCAACAAGCTTGGAATCCACGCCAGGAACTGCTACAGATTTGGGCGTGGTGGTAGGCCGAGAATTCCTGGCCACAGGAGCAGCTGACTGTGGCCTTCGAATGCCCTTCCTCTCTGGCTGTGGTGGTGGGGGTACAGACTGCGCCCGGGCAACCACAGGTTTTGCACCTGCAGGCCTTGATTTCACGCGTGCTGGTTCTGCGCTCTGCAGCGGTCACATAATCAGGTCCAACATCGCTAAGAAACCATCCCTAAATATTGCTCCTTCACGTCAGAAGGTTTTGTTTCTGTAAAATCCTAAAGTCAGAGACTCCATTTTGTAAACCCTTCAAAACAGAGGATCACAGAACCAAACGATCGTGTAGTACCGTATCAGGGCTCTCCCCACGAGCACGCTTCTCCAGAATTTGCAACCTCTCCGCAACCTTGCCCTTCCACTTGGCCATTTTCTGTTTCCACTGTTTCACCTCATCCGCCAATCTGAAACACAAACTTCACATAAACAAGAGAAAAAAGCAAAAATCCTAATCCAAAACCCGACTAACAAACCATAATCCAACCTCTAATACATAGTCTACAACAAACCCTAATCCAAACCCTACCACAAACCTTGATCCAAACCAAAACCGCACCTGCTGGACTCCACGACGGCCGGCAACGCGACGCCCTCGGACAAGACCCGGTGGGCGTTCCGGTAATGCAGTAGCGCGTCCTGCAGGAGGCCAAACTCATCGGCGCGGACCGCCTTGTCGATCTCGCCCTTGCCCAGCCCGAAGTATCCCTTCAGCTTCTCCACCACGCGCTCGCCGTCCACGCTCCCCAGCACCCCCGACGCCATCCCCTCCGCCTGCTTCCCCCCCAACACCACCGCCTGGAGCGCCTCTACCACCTTCCACATGACGATCCTGGCAACATCATCGCGAGCAGCAGCAGAAGCTCCGGTTTCGGTGTCAAATCTGTGTCTGTGCGTGTAATGAAATGAATTCCACGAGGTTGATCATGTGTAGAAATGTGAGAGTGATGGTCATTGTGAGATTGTGAATGAATTGGTGTGAGCTCGGTGGGGTGATCGCCATCGCTGACCCAGTCGTACCGACATCGCTGCTTCGGCGTAGCGCTCACTCTTCAAGTTTCGTTTCTTCTCTCCTTTTTGTCTCTACCTTTCAGTTCTTTTCATTTTCTCTCTCCTTATTTATCATTCCCATGTTTGTTTTCCTGGACTGTTTTCAAGCTGGCTCTATTGATAGAAGGATGTAGCAATGATTTTGGAGATGTTCACAGCTCAATAATTTTTACTTAGAATGGTACAACTATTTTTTACAAGTCTATTGTAGGAACTACATGTTTCCATAATTAGTTAAGAATGGAGACTGTCAAAAAAATTTAGAAAATACAAGGGATTTGTCTAAGGTAATACCCATGTAATATCTAGGCAATAATCATATATTACCTAGGTGACACCGATTGTGTCCGAACTACTATGGATTGGAAAAAACAATTAATTCAACAGGGAGTGTTTGAACCCGACCAATGTGTATGGTTGTGGTACCAAGATAGAGGCACCCAATTCCGATCACTAGAGTATGCATGGTGCATGAAAATGGCAAATGCTTGAAATGGTGCATGAAGTGACCGGAAACCGATAACTCAAAATCTGAAAACACCAGTCATTATCGGCATTCATGATGTGTGCAATTTTGGGCTGTTGCACGTCTATTGAGCTCTCATTGGTGGCATTGCCTCGAAAGTTGAACAAGGGTGATCGGTATTGGGTACCCTCCATGAGTTGGTTATCCATGGCAAGTCTTCTCTCTTTTACTCACTCTCACTTAGTGGCACTAGGTGAAGGAGGGCACCAAATCTCACCTACTCTAGAGTTTGATTATGGGCTGTGGTGGTTTTTGGGCTTCTAAATTCTATATCAATTCCAAATCTTTGTGATCTTTGTGATCTTTGTGATCTTTGTAAAAATATTTGTTGAGTTTCAATCCTAATTCCGCATCTTTCTACATAAATTTTTGACATACAATGTCATTTGAGTACCGAACTAGCTTAAGTGATCGGAATTGGGTGCCTCTACCTTTAAATATGATTTGAAAGTGCTTTAATTTTTGACTTTTGATGAATATTTTTACTAAGAGCACAACAATCTGTACTACTCAAGGAGGGTGATCATTGTCAACATTGTTGGTAAAAATCAAGTCATTGAGAGTGGAAACTTACAACAATTATAAATCATATAGTGTGGCTACAACAAATATAAATTTGAGTTTACAATGTGGCTATTTTTACTTTTCTGAAGTTGTGCCATCTCCAGGTGTGAATTGCTTGTACTGATTGAATGAGTTTGGCTGCAGCTCTTGTGATATAAATCTTCTGTTTGGAAAAGCAGGCGACCAGGTTTGGTGAAATAAGCTGATTCTCTGTGACGGTGTACCCATCTAGTGCGTTGAAGAAATCCTCACAGCATTTAGAGAAGATAATCTGGGTGAGAAGTTAAACACCTCTAATACTTCCCCAACAGGATGTTGTCCTCCATCACACTCTATGACTTGCTTGAACTCAGCAGTGAAGGGACCAGTTCGAAGTGAATTCTATTGTCTCCGAAAGGTTTTGTGGATCTAGTTCAGGATTTGAGTCCGATGGCCCAACACATATTCACTTGAAAATCTCCGGGTTGGCCTCCTTCCATTTGAGCATCAATGCCTGTTATATGCTAACACTAACATCAACGTTCATGAGCGACAGAATTCACTGAAAAATCATGGGTGAATAGTTAGACACACACTACCACTCCTTTTCTTTTGTGGCTTGGAAGAGAATGTGTTTTTCTGTCCGAAATTATGTATTTAACTAAGAATTTGGTAACTCGTTATGGGGTCTTTCTAGAACGCTAAGTAGCATCACGATAGCGCTCAAGGGTATTAACTTATGTATCACAAGGGTTAGGGTTCAGAGCCCGCACCCATCCATTTTGCAAACTGGAGCCGCCGAAGTCGATTATTATCTTTGCGAATCCCATTCTTTTAGGGTTAAAGTTGACGTTTGGCAGGATTACTAACTACGACGACGTAATGGCTGAACTCAATGAAAGAAGCATTGGTTTTGAAGCCACTCTTGTGCAGATGTGAGGGAATTGGAACATCGAATTTCATGTACCTGGCTGCCCTTCATCGCTTGGAACCATATCATTTCACGTTTGCTAAGATTTGCAAACATGTCCGAAGGGGAATGCTAATGGTGCAGTGAAGCTTCTGCAATGGCCAGTAGGATCTAGATTCCAGAGTGACAACTTCCCTTGATGGTGCATTTACCGTAGCGAGGGTGATCATATACCCAACATCGCTTGCAGAACGTGACAACAAGCGGTATATGGGAAGCGGGTTAGCCATTCTCCATCACGACTATACTTGAACAGGATCTGTTCTGTTGTGTGAACGTCTAACCTGTGATCTCTGACTCAGGCAAGATCTTCATCCCGGACGATGATTGGAAGCTCCCTGCCCTGAGCGCGATTCACGCGGACACAAGGAGCTTCTCAAATTTTCCCTCTTGGGAAAAGGGGAAACATGGCCTAATACCCATGGTTTACATCAAAGAAAATGGAGTTGTTTGTTTTCCCCTATGAATATTCCCTATGTCACTTGGGATAGCGGTCTCATTTCCCTCTTTGGAATTTCTAACATGGGAAAGTTTCTCTGGTTCCCAACATTCTACTGTTAATCGGTTTTTTCTCATATGGGAAAGAATAGTATATTCTACTTTTCTGGCAACATACATTCAAAGAATAGTAGCACTGTAACTGAAGTACATATTTTGGAGAGCATTTAGGTGAGACTACTTGTGGCGATGGTTGCTCGGAGCTAGCAAGCTGAACAGTCGAAGTATCCAAGAGCTCTTTAATTGAAGCATCCAAAAACTCAAAAGTGCAATTCCCTTCATCCTTTACATCACAAACACCCTAGATTTACAAAGAGAAGAGACCTCTAGATTAATAACTCACCTGTGATGGTTGAATGCGATCTTCAAAGACACTATCAGGACTTCTCTCCTGAGAGATCTTTGTAGCGGTCTTGGAGATTGTGTTTGCGCGTATTGCTCGTTTGTTTTGGACAGTTCTCACATGCTTCATGCTTTCCAAGTTCCCTGCCTTTCATAACTAAGAGATATACACGACGTCTTCTACGTCCTCGATGAAGTCAAAATTCAGAAATCTACGTTCTAGCAACCTACAAATGTTTAAATGTACGCCACCACTAGATCACGACGGTTTTAGGTGCAGTGACGATTTTGGGTGCATGGAAGCTCGTGGCTATGGCTTGTAACACACAACCAGTTTGGCTATGGCTTAAGACAGACGCTCATCTTCGCCTCTGCTGCTGCATGCTTCAGCTAAGGTAATGGAGTTCATTCTCTAACTCTCTAGCTAAACAACTTTGTCTGAATTGTTTGCAAGTTTTAATTCTTTGCACATGTATGATTGAGAGTTTTTCTCGATGTTCCGCACTCAGCAAATTTCTCTGTTGCTGCGCAGAGGCTTCAGAGGCTGACTGCGTCCACTCCTCGAGGAGCCAGGAGGAGCCTGGTGAGCGCACTCTCGGACGTCAACAATCAAATGCCGTCAGGTGCGTTTCTCTCTCACGTTTTTTTTTAAGTTTCAATGCTAGGAGACTTGTAAGTCGTGATTTGTGATTAGGAGTTCTTTTTTGGAGGGAGGATTGGTGCATAGGAGAGCTGGAGAGAGTATTAGTTGCCGTTGTGATGGACAATTTGGCTTGGAGGTGAAATGCGATGCGTTCTTTTGAGTTTTTAAGTTTGGAATATTTCACTACAGTCTTGGAGAGAGATTTGTGATATCGAGCATCGATGATGTGTTGCGGAGGAGAGCTGAAGAGAGAGATTTCGTTGTTGTCGTCATAGGTAATTAAACTTGGAGGTGAGATGAAATGATTTGTGTTCGTTTGAGGTTTTCAATGAGATGAAATGACTTGCGTTTGTTTGAGGTTTTTGGATCAATTGTTTCAATTCTTGGAGAGTGATCCTTTTTTCTTAAGTACGAGTTTGTTTTGGTGTCTTGATCGATGGTGTGCTACGGAGGAGATAATCATAATCCACGGTTTTGTTAGCTATGAGCGAGGCAGTGAAGCTCTTGATTATGCTTCTCTTATCACAATTAGCAGAGTTTAAGTTCCTTGTTGTGCTGTCTGATTCAGGCTAGGGCACGCATTTTTGAGTACAATGACAGGCATCAGAGTTGCATGAATTTGTTGTGTACATTTTCAACATGTTGAATGGAGCATCCTCTTGTTTACTTTTTCTATAGCATCTTTGATTGCAGAATTGACAAGCTGCTTCCAACATGGCAACAAAAGTGATATTTGTTAACCAGAGTGACAAGAAGGAGTCCTTCAAGTTTAACCTCTTTGGTGAAGAGAGGAACGGTGTGAAAGTGGCCAACGTGCTGACGGTATTCAAGTCATCTGCAGTCATTTTGGACGATCGCAGCATACTCGAAGGTGATGAAGACGCTCTCAGTGTCGACTGTTTTGAAGCAAGAAAAACATACACCATTTCGTTCTTAGCTTAAGGTATACCAAAATCTTACACTGCTCATTGATGGAATACTGCATTGATGGATTACATAGGCTCACATAGTACAAATGATCTGAGAATGTTTTAATTTTTCTTTGTAGAATCAATACAAGACCAGGACCAGGGAGTTTTGACGAGTGATTTTTGGAATGTAGAAAGACTCAATTCTGTAGGTTAATTGTGTTTTACATGCATACTGTAAATATGGCATACAAGTTGGATAGTGCATTGACATACAGGCTAAAGATAGGCTGTTTTGGGAAAAAACAGAAACTGTTGCATATCCACTGTTGAGGAATAAAAGGTGGTTTTCCCATGTGGGATTTTTGGCGTTATATCCTGGTTGATTGCATATCCACTGTTGATGAGAAGAAGGAATAAAAAGTGGTTTTCCCATGTGGGATTTTTGATGGTTTTTTGAGAAAATTCCCTTCTTGATATTCTCTCTATATTTTTCCCTCTCAAGAGGGATGGAATATGAAAAAAATTCCCTAAATGGCACAGTTCCCTTACGTAACAAAAAGAACCAACTTTCCTATTTACAAGGCAGGAATTAGGTTATTTTTCACTTGAGGGAAAGCACTAAAAGCTCCTTGTGGGACCCCGTTCGTCCCTCGGGATTGGACGGGGAGCTTGCTAGAAGAACGTCCCGTCTGCCCATTCTGCAGGCGGTGATGGACGGAGAGCGTTCTGACGGGTGCATGTACTTCTTCTGGCTAGTTTCGACGTGTTTCTTGTTGCTCTGAAGTAACGAGCAGGCCCTGAGGGACCAAGTGACGGATCAGTGGTATCCAACTGACCACCATGAACATCTAAGAATGTACCAAATGATCATATAGTTTTTGGACCATCGACCAGCATTCTAGTGGTGATTGGGAACTTGCTTTGTTCGTTGTTCCAGCCTCAAACGTCCACAAGCTCCTTCAGGGACCTCCCAGCCTCACGGAAATGGGACCCCATTTTCCAGAAAGGACAATTACAGATTCAAAGGAAACAGGGATGGGAACGTAATTCCATTTCTGCAAAATTCGACTTAAGCAAATTGCGGTGGTTTCGAGCGTGACATTATCATTGGCACCATTATTGGTCACGTGGTCATACTGGCAGACTGCCAGTATGACCAATAATGGCAGCTTGTATGATAAAGTTGCCAAGTTCTTTAGAAGCAGAAGGTACAAGCGCTATCTCCAGCTTCAGGTTCAACAAGCTAAGTCACTTTTGACATCTGACAATTCAACTTGGAACTACTCTAGACGTCGCAGTTCAATTGCTGAGGCATTAAATATAATAAAGAAAGAGATCTTCGCGATAGCATCTCAACTGATAGCATCAAGTGAAGGACTTTTCGATGCAGAAAATAGGAGGAGAGAATCCCCTGGAAATCATAAGCGGGATCCGGGACGGTGACATGATTAGTAGTCGACTAGTTGTGAGAAAAGCTTTTCACACATACGTACACGTCTACCAATCGCTCTTAACCAGTGCCTCTGCTCAAGAAAATTGTGTGTTCCGCGTGTGACTTGATATGACCTCCGGTTCTGAGCTCTACACCAATCTTTCTGAACGAGAGTCTCGGACTTGCATCTCGGGATTCAGAATCTAGGATTTTTCAGTTTAGTAGCTACTAGATCATACTGCGGACTGAAGATATTAGTTCACGACTTGGAACGTAGATAACACCATATTTGACCTTCGATGGAGAAGTTTGCTGGGGTCTTGGTCTTCTTGGCATTGTGGATGCTTGCTGCTGGCCAAGGTGAGGTGCATGTCAGGTTGGATGAGCGGAGATTGATAGCGCCGACCTCTGAGGACTATGGGCAATCTAGGATGTATGTTGTTCACATGAGCCACAGTTGGGCTCATGGCGGCCATGAGGCGGCGCATGCCAAGTACAGCCAGCTGCTGCAGGCGGTGAAGGCTCAGGACGCGGCGCTGCCGTTGCACATTTACCACTCAGTGTGCCATGGATTTTCGGCTCACATGACGTCGCAGGAAGCGGAAGCGCTGAGGCAGGTAGATGGGGTTCTGGCGGTGTTGCCTGACAACGAGATAACTCTGCAAACCACCCACACCCCGGAGTTTCTGAGATTGACTACTGTGAGGGGAGTATGGCCGGATGCTCACTTCGGAGATGATGTGATTGTTGGTATGGTAGACACTGGGGTGTGGCCAGAGAGCAGGAGCTTCAGTGATGCGGAGCTGGGGCCAGTTCCTGCTCGGTGGAAAGGGATATGCGAAACTGGTCAGGGATTCAACAGCTCCCATTGCAACAAGAAATTGATCGGCGCGCGCTATTTCTATGCTGGGTACGAAAAGATGTACAATATTTCCTTGAATTCCACCCCTGAGTTCATGTCGGCCAGAGATGCGCAGGGACACGGAACGCACACGGCATCCACAGCAGCGGGTTCACCGGCGTCCAACGCAAATCTGCTTGGATCCGCCAATGGGACTGCCCGCGGAATGGCCCCGAAGGCTCGGATCGCAGTGTATAAGGTTTGCTGGTTAGATGGGAACTGTGCGGAGTCCGACATCCTTGCTGCAATCGATCAGGCCGTGGCGGACGGAGTGGATATCATCTCCTTGTCTTTGAGTTTCCCCGTTGTGCCGTATGCTCAGGCTAGTCTTGGAATCGGTGCTTTTGGGGCTATGAAGCATGGCGTTTTTGTGTCTTGTTCAGGTGGGAACAACGGAAGCTTCGGTCCGGGCACGGTTAAAAATATTGCACCATGGGTGATGAGTGTGGCAGCGAGCACTGTTGACAGGACCTTCCCCGCCAACGTTCAGCTCGGCGATGAGCAGATTCTCAGTGGGTTGTCCCTGTATTCGCTCCACGGCGGTCAAGTTGCGCAACTGATCACCGGAGCGAATGCAACCGCAGGGAACGCCACTGCTGGCGCCAGTTGCATGTCCGATTCGTTGGATTCCGCTCTTGCGAGAGGAAAGATCGTCGTGTGCGACCGAGGAGGAAACTCCAACGTCGAGAAAGGAGCCGCGGTTCTGGCAGCCGGTGGTGCCGGCATGATCGTCACAAACACAGTCGCCGAAGGAGAGAATATCAATGCTGACCCCCACTACTTGCCTACTTCCCATGTTGGAGTCAAAGCCAGAACCACCATCCTCGCATACATGAAAGCAACCGCAAATCCTACTGCAGAACTCCAGCTTCTAGGGACACAGTTGGGGTTGACGCCGGCGCCCAAAGTGGCGTCGTTCTCCTCACGCGGACCCAATCCTTTGACGCCCCAAGTGCTGAAGCCGGACATTGCCGCACCGGGAGTCAACATCCTCGCTGCGTGGACTGGTGCAGTAGGCCCCAGCAAAATGGATCCACCGGACACCAGGAAGGTGGACTTCAACATCATCTCTGGAACCTCCATGTCATGTCCCCACATCGCTGGGGTGGCAGCCTTGCTGAAAGCCGCTCACCCAGACTGGAGCCCCTCCGCCATCAAATCCGCCATGATGACCACCGCCACGGTCCGCGTCGATAACACCGGCGGCGGCATAACCGACCAAGCCACAAGCGCGGAAGCGAATCCGTTCCAGTACGGGTCCGGGCATGTGCGGCCCGAGCGAGCGTTGGACCCTGGTATGGTGTACGACATGACTGCCCAGGACTACGTCAACTTTCTGTGCGCGGCGAACGTCTCCGCTCAAGACATCCTGCTCTTCACTCACAATGAGACTGCCCGCTGCCCGCAGAGCTCGGTTCGAGTGGAGGACATGAACTATCCGTCGTTCTCCGCCGTGTTCCTGGACTCGCCGTCGTTCTCGGCCGTCTCGATGAACATGTCTCGGACGGTGACGAATGTCGGTAACGCGTCGGCCTTGTACACGGCTCAGGTGTATGCGCCGGCGGGTTTGAACATCTCGGTGGAGCCGGACGTGCTGAGCTTCGGTGCGAGGAATGAGATGAGGAGGTTCACGGTTCGGGTGACAACTGTGAACACTCCCGCTGTTGGTCTTGAAGGGGAGAGTGTGACGTCGTTTGCATATTTGGTGTGGACTGATGGGGTTGGAGTGCATTCTGTGCAGAGCCCCATCGCTGTCACAATGTATAAGTGAGCTTAGATTGGGAAGTTTTGGCATGAGCTCTGAGAGTAACATGTGGAAACGAGTTCTCTGTACAGTATGTCGTTTATTTGTTGAAAGATCTCACTGTACGTTAAATTTTTGTTAAAAGGGTAGTCCAGTCTTGTTCTCGTATCAACTACGAATCACTTGCCACCATTTTTGGTAATGTATGATCAAACACAAGGTACCTAAATTAGGAATTAAGGAGTCATATACAAGTGCATTTACATGAGTCCGCTACGAATATAGTATCCTCTGCCTCAGCCAAAAATAAAATATTGCCGATGGCAACGAAACAAACTATCAATCATAATGTGGATATAATTGAGTTGTTTCTTTGATTTAATTTCTAGTGTACGTCTTGTTCAACTGAAGTTGAACAGAAGGTGAAGGGACTATTTGATGGATTTCACAATTTAATCTCTTAAGTCCTTATCTTTCATCTCCGGTTTTTTCAATTTCCGGCCCCACAATTGCATTTTGAACCTAGGTTTAATGAATAATTATTGTTACGAAGGAAATCATGCACTTTGTTCACAAGATTGGATAAGAGTGTCACTACCTAACAGAGTCAAGGAGGAGTTTAGGGTTTAAGGTTTAGGATTTAAGGGTTATCAGAGACATCACTTATCCAAAATACAGACATCCCCACGCTTTCCGCTGTACACACCTCTCGGTTTTCCACGTCCAGGCTCTAAATCACGTGCAATCGCGCACTGGCAACGTTGGATTGTTTCATTCGAAGCAGACATGTGGCAAATCTGAGGAGATGAGGGCGCCGATCCTGAGCTGCCTGCACCCGACCGCGCCGGTCGCACTCTCACCCGCGTGCTTCCGCAGGAGGACGCGCATCGCGCCATGGGCGTCGCCTCGCGTCATTCTCCTGCGCTCCAACAGCGCTTGCCGCGCTGTGAACTGCCTGCCCAGAAGCGCCAGGAGCACCATCCATGTCGCGTCAGTGGAGGGCTCAGCGGATGCCTTCGTTGACAAGATACGTGAAGCCACTGGGGTTGGCAGCGACGCAGAGTTCACAGTCTCAGGTGCGCTTTTTTTCAGTTGAAGGATCAATCTTAGCCTCCAATTCTTACTCTAATATTCAGCATATTTGTCAGGTATATACGAGGTTGGTGTTTTCATGTCAATTTATTAGCCTCCAGCCCTAACCCTATTGATTGACTTGCAGGGAAGCAGACGATGCTGGCGATGGAGGGGGAGTGGGTGCTGAAGTGGCGGAGTGGGCGGTTCTGGGAGCAGTTTGACGGGGCGGAGATGACGATTGAGTGGGGGTGCGATGGGGATGAGCTGTGGGCTGTGGATGCTGCCGGACGCTGCTGCGTTTTGGAGCTTGATGACCGAGAGGTTGTTGATTAGGGTTCTGGCTAGGGTTTGAGGTTTCTTAATGTTGATTTGAGGTTTCCTGAATGGTGGTTTGATGTTGCAGGTGTGTCTTCTTGGGGCGTGGATTCGCACGGGGTTCTGGGTGACGAAGGCGGGCCGGGAGCAGCTTCACATGCGCCTGGCGCAGGATGGTGACGATGTGGAGGGGTTGGAATGGGCTGCGTCTTCTTCCATGGAGCACACTCTTAGGGTTCAACTCAAGGATGGCAAGGTATGTGCATTCACATGAACAGAGCCGTGAATTTTACATGAATTTAGCAGGGCGTCATCAAAGTTATTGGGAAAGTCATCCGGAGTTTCAATAAGATACCCCCTTCTTTCTCCATCAAAATCATCTCTAGATAGTGCTTGAAGGAGAAAAAGGTGGGTACTGTTCTTCTGCAAACCCTTTTTCACTCTTAAAAATGAATAGAACTACTTTGGATTGAGTTTAGAGACCACCAAGCTCTTCCATCGACTTATTTGAAGGATAAGACCACCAGACTCTTACTTAGAGTGACGAAAGAGTAGTCGAAAGAGCGGGTATCTTATTGACTTCAGAAAGAGCTCTGTTTGTCGTGAGCTTCATGGGGCCGAAGAGTGGGTGGGGATGCCGCATGGTTCGCGTTGTTTGCAATGAAAGTGTTGTACTGTAGGTGGTGGCATACGTCGTTGTTGATGCCACAACAATGTTCCCATTGCGAGCAGGCATCAGGGCTTTTGGAGGGTGGAGCAAGTGGCAGTATCTAGACTGGAAACCCCTCGTGGTGAGTCTACGTGCTTTATTTCCATGGATGCTGACAGATTTTCTTAGGTGCTTATATTCGTGCTGTTATCAACAGAGAAAGTTGGTTCCATACAGGCAGGACAGAGACATCTCTTTCCATTTTCCACCGTTCATATCCAGAGCTCTGAGAACAAGGAAGTTTACTCGGTGCAAGACTTCTCTTGCGATGATGGTTCTGAGTGTACGCCGAGTTTCTCGTATTCTCTGCCATCGCTTCCAGTCGTGTCGAGGCCTCAAGCGAACCATCCTCATGTGGACGTTGAACCTGGTTGCGAGCCTTCTGTTGAAGTAAGTTCTCTCTGTATGAATATCATTTTCTTCGTAAGGTGTACAGGTTTGACCGTTTGTCTTCTGTGCAGATGGTGCGGGCAGAAAGTGGGCATTATCTTGTGCAACCACTCGTGGATGGCAAAACTATAGGGTATGGCTTCATCCTCTTAGTATCATTGCGAGATGTTTTGAGCTTCGGCGTGAAGTACTGAAAGAGTGTCGGTATTGGTCTTCAGGTACTTCATTGTGGACACAGGTGCTAGCAGTCTTATTATTGCGCCCCAAAAGGTAGCCACTCCTGACATTTTCCTGGTTGAGCACACCCGTAGGTATGTTTTCCAATTTTAAATAACGAGGAGAATTGGTTGGGATGGTAAAGAAGTAGGAACCACCAGAGAACTACCAAAGTGACGAATTCGGACCCCTCTTCGTATATATTTTTTGCAGTTGTGTGCACTTTGCTTCAGCTTGGTGTCTCAGATAAATATGATGTCTTTGCAGGCAAGGGAGCTTGGTTTGAAAACGTTCGGGGAGATCTGTATCACCGGTGCAAATGGCGTGGTACCCTTTCCTACCCTCTCTAATTAGTTTGTATCATACCCTCATCAACACTATATTCACAACTTTGGCGGATAACTTATATAGATTTTGCAGATTTCCTAGTTGCCAAAGTTTGTGAAACGCAGCCGACGTCACGAATATCTCGTTCATCATGAGGTGGCAACTGAGGTGGATGCTTTCTCTAGAGACATGATCAAAGCTGGATTGTGTCATTTCGACCCTGAATGTCATTATCGAAAACAAGCTTTTCAGAATTTTTCGATAATTTTCAGGTCAAAAGCCACTTTTGTCGAGCGAGCACCTTCCAGTTGGGGCAGCTTCGAATAAGGAATCCAGTATTCACGGAGGTAACTTTTTTTTCTCCCTCTGTACATGAGATAAACTTATCTGAGAAAACATTTGTTTTTTCGCAATCTTGATTTTGAACCCTCCTCTGGGGTTCCTACTGGTTCAGTTACATGCAATCAAATTCGTGTGGATGCGGTCCAATGCAGATACCTGTGTCTGGGCTTGTTGGAGGAGATCCGATGGTGGTGGGCATATGCGGATATGACATGTTTGCACAGTGTATCGTCGAGGTACAGCCAGCTGACTTTGTTCTGTTGATCAAGACGTAATTAGGTTTTTCCGGTCATTAATCATATATTGAAGTTGTATGCAAAGCGAGGGCATAATACCATGAGTGTTGACCTCATTTTAAAGAATCAAGATATAAACCCTAAATAGCTCTACATATCTATAATCAGCTCAATGAGTAGAAATGGATTCATGGTACAACATGACCTCCCCTTCTTCATTCTCAAGAGCGGTTTAAACATCTTAAAGAGAACAAGTAGGAGTGTTTTAAATAAGAAGAGGGGTATCTTATTCAAACTTTGGGTGATTTTACAAATTCTCAACTGTGAAAGAACTGACAGTTTCTCTTGTTTTGTCCTCCAGATGGCTCATGATGAAGGCACGATGTCACTCTTTGATCCATCAAGCTACAGGCTGTTCTACTCTGAATTGCTTCAATGGCATGTGAGTACTTCAAATTAGCCACTTATGAATATTTTGCAGAGATGTCTCATCGGAACACTCACTCAATCACTCAACCCTGTGGTGAACCAGACTCTGCGGTTGATGGAAAGTGTGCCCTATGCGTCGGCCACTTTCGATGGCCACACCGCCCAAGTTTTGATTGACACTGGAGCTGGGGGTGTAGACGTCATTTTTCACAGGCGTGCTGTGGAGGAATTCGGTCTGGCAGACTCTCTGCATTCCGAAACTTATGCTGAACTAATGGGCATCAATGCAGAGGGCAAAGGCCTCCAGGTACTTCAGATATCAGAACTCACTGCTACCGTCTCTTATCATAGTATTCTGCTGATGCCATATGATATAAAAGTTAACCTACTTAGTACTAACCAATCCATTGACACAAATTGCTTATTGATAAAACCAGGTGACATTGGGCGTACTGAACCAGCTGACAATTGGAGGACGATCATTGCAGCAGGTAAGAGTCAACTTCGAATGTCTCCTCTTTTTTATCCTCCTGCATACATTGTAGGTTTACTTGCTTCAACTGAATTGGCTTAGGATAGGGTTGATTAGGTGTGGGCTCTACTGTAGTGGTTACTCTGGACTCCATGGATTCCTTTCTAGAATGACTCACCGACTAAGAAATTTGCAGGTTAAGGCGATGCTTGCATTGGAAAATACTGGAAACTTGGACACCTCCGCATATGTATCTGGTCTTCTTTGTGGAGATCTGCTCATGAAGTGCCGCATCGTGTTTGACTACGCACAGCGACGATTTGCAGTCAAACAAACACAACGAGAAGTTGACTTGGAGGCGTAAATGGCGCAATTCCAAGTTGGTGATTCTTTTGTTCTGGTTTTATATTGGATCGAGAATGAACACATGGGTTTTGTGCGGGTTTGAAGAGGAGGGGTGCGCTAGCTTTTTTCCGCAAGAGTTTGATTTGTGAGAAAAAGTTAGTTTTGAAGTAATATTCATTGATTTAAATTGGGAAAGTAGCTTCTTGTGGTTACTGCAGATATCGTTCTGGAACTCCGACCTTCAATATTTGCCACAGGAGCCTCAGCTTTGAACTGACTTCCTCATTGTCTTCCTTTCAACCTTTTCCACGGCGAAGTTCCAGAAACATACTCCAATCCACATCATGACCCTCTCTCTTGAAGATCGAAACCAGTAAGTTAAGCCCCCTTATACCGACAAGTTAAGGAATGAGCATATATGGAGAGAGGAGATAATTATACTATTATTTTTCAGTGATAGCCAGTAGAATCACAAATCCAACCCAAGTGATTTCATATTTTTCCAATGAAAATTGAATTAGTTATGAATTTTCTAAATGTGCAGCCATGTTCAATGGGTGGCCAACAGTAGGTACTCCCCATAACCAACGACCAAAAGTAAGGGTCTTGACTAATAGCAAACCTCCATTTGGAGCTGAGTTGGTGGTAATGGTGGAAGAGGGTTGGGTATATCCCAATTTTATAGGCGTTAGCTATGGGTTTTGGTTGGTTATGGGGCTTACCTTAGGGCCGGTTTATACGTGGGGCCGGATTGAGGGCCGGCCGGAACTCTCCAAGTTTCAACCAGTAGAATCTTTTCAATCTTTCCAAATCCAACCCAAGAGCTTTATACTTGCGGTCGGCCGGAACTACATTTCATCCTATGTGTCGCCTTAGGTGGCATGATTTTGGCGCCAAACCTTCTGGCCCCAAGGGAGCAGTCGGGACGAGGTTTAGGATGTCCCAAACTCCCATCTAGAGCCGGATTTGGTTCCTCCGTTGGATCCTTCAAATCGCTACCATCAATTAATTAAAAATTATTTTAAACTTTTATTTGAAATTTAAATTTTGAAAAAGTAAAAAGACTCCTTTCTTTTGGATATGCATCCAAAAAAGGGATTTGGTCAAATATTTAATAAAGTAAATAAAACTCTTTATTCCAATAGTCAAAATAGGAAGAAGAATTTAAAGTTGCATATGTATGAAAAAAAAATCTCTTTTATTTTAGACCTATCAAAAATAAGAGAAAAAGGAAAAAATTATGAAAATAAAAAAATACTCTTATTTATTTTTAAATTTTAAATGTAGTAAGGAAAATAAACATATAATGTAAATGTATGAAACCAATTTTTCTTAAAACTAGGATAGAAACAAAGACAAAGGCAAAGGCTTAACATATGTGCTTCTATAATTTTTAGCTGAGCCTCATGAAAATCTAAGACACTTAAAAATTGAAAATTTGGCCCTAGAATCCGGCCTCAACACTTTACATTGACTAGTGCCAAGATGATGAATTTGAAATCCGGTCCTACAATCCAGCCTCAATGCTTTACATTATTTAGGATCGGATGGAAAAATTGGGGCCAAATTGAAGGCCGGATTGAAGGCAAATCCGGCCAGCCTTCCATCTAACCGTAGGCCTAATGTAAACCGGCCCTTATATTCTTGATGAATTCAATAGTGGTACCCAGTGTGCCAATCTCTGAAAATGACAAAATTAGCTGTGACAATGTCATTTAACCCTTAAACCCTGTACCACCCAGGAAGCCAGAAATGGGACTCCGGAGGCGCTAAAACTCAATTTGCATGAAATCCATTAGGAATTAGGCTTGGAGAGACGAGGTTCACATTTGCGCACTCATTACATGAACACTGCAACAATCAGATCATGATTTGGAGTTGTAGAATTCATGGAAAAGCTAGGAATACAACATTAAATACTTCAAACACGCTAAACATAGCGAATACCATGTGGCATACTATGTTGTGTTTCACACATGCACAGTGATTTTGGTCTTAAATTTTGATTGAACTTTGTCTTTAAGACATTCTTCATTGTTTTGTGATTGTTGATCTCTCTCTTCACATACAAAACTTCCTCTTTGATCTTTATATGTTTGGAACGTTTTTGTATACAATCAAGTAGACAAAAGCAATTAAACCATCAATAATCATGTATAGATATTTTCTTCACGTATGATATGTCAATGCAAAGCTATCAACCTAGTGCACATGTGAATCGATTTTATTCAAACTACAAAAATTCTTGCAAGAATCTATTGATGGTTAAAGTAATACACTGTCGTGCACAACCGCATCGTGCCAAGATAACATCGTGCTAATTAAGTGAGAACGCACAGTCAGAGACAACTCGAGAGTAACGGTGACATAACCACCACCGTTACCTCTATAAAACAACAAAACAATACACACTTACACACTCAGCAATCCAGACTTAGGGAAAAGAAATAAATGGCCCATAACCTCGTACACCAAGAAGTAGTAAGCGGTCTCCAAGTACCCCTTTACTTGCCCCCTTCGCCCGTGCTGAAGCCCCTTTCACACCGGCAAACCACATAGTATACATGTAAACTGCATGATAACCGTGAATGAAAACCTCTCAAAACCATAGAATCAATGTGATCCACATGAAAAGACGCTAAAAGACTTAACAAACAAAGGGGTAGGCCGGGTGCAAGTAGAGCCCCATCGTTAATCGCCTCTAACATATTTTTAATGCTAGACTTTGTCTACTCAGCCCCTCAACGTGCTAAACACTCAGGACAAGACCATTGACCCACTGGTACCACCAAAAGAGGTGGAGTTAAGCATTCTAAATGCCACCCCGTAGAACATAAGTCACAAATAACCATAGTGGCAGCCTGTTTGGCACTACCACACAATCGACAATGTAATCCAGCAGAGATGTGAGAGAGACCAGGGTGTATTGTCCCATCAATGTATGGCAAGTGGCAAGGTGCACAATTACGTGTGTGATCCTTCCACTTCTTGCCATTACGACCCTCCAACACTAACACCCCTGAGTCCTTCACCTCACGAACCCTTAAGATTACCCTTCCTGTTGTCACATCTAAGGGGGTGGGCGCTGCTTGTTGCAAATACACATAGTCTCCAAGCGTGAAACGCCGCACCTGCGGTCGATAACCACCTCCCCGTATTGTAGCATAGCGCAATGTATCTCGATGTTGAGCAATGGAGAGGTTCTCCAATGCCATAGGCATCACCCTTTTGAACAGCTCTGCACGTTGCTCACACACTTGAGCCCACGTGTCTAGATTGTCCATGTTTGCCAACACGGTGTCAGCATCTGCTTGAATGGCCTTTGGTAAAATCGGGTGCCTTCCAAACAATAGATAGTAAGGTGAAAAGACGCCAAGGATGCCTGTTTGCTCAACCAATAGCCCATGGCTATCCATGGTAGCTGCAAATCCCAATCCTGGTGGTGTCCTTTCTTCAAGCTGTACTTTCGGAGCCCCCTCTTGACGGTTTGCACCATACGCTCCGCCAATCCATCTGCTTCGGGGTGATCCCTCGAAGTAGTACGATGATCAATCATCGCTTGCTCACACAAAGTCTGAAACTCACCCAAGAACTCTCTACCTTGGTCTATGAGTACCTCTGTTGGAGCTCCAAAGCGACTCAGAACACGATCAAGGAATGAATAAGCGGCCCCCTCACTGAATTTATCAAGCAATGCCACTAACTCTATTCATTTCGAAAAATACTCGATGATTACCAACACGTACTTGTTGTGTCGAGGTGTCACTGGCAATGGTCCTGCAAAATCCAAACTCCATCTATATCCTAAGCCCATAATTGGTAAAGGTTATAACTGTGGCACTAGAGCGTTAAAAGACGCTCGTACCCGGTCACACACCATACACCGAGCCACCAAAGCTTGCACTTGGGACTGCATGCCACGCCACCAATAGTGAATTTGAAGTAGACTATAAGTCCTCCGCATTCCAAAGTGTCCAAGGTCCTCATGTGTGTCCTTAATCAATTTCATTCTTTCTATTGGAGCTGGTACTACCTTCTTAGTACCATCTGGCCACAATCTTACAAGATGAGTCCTCTCCCACACAAAACTCTTAGCTCGTTGTAGAATCCTATCTCTCTCCTTATGAGCCTATGAAGCCACTGCTTCTCCATCCTGTAATAACTGCATCACATTCGTGTCTTCATGGATATCTCTGGCGCCCTTAGACTCTTCACCTCCATCCTCATCTACTGTGGCCACAGTAGCTTCCCCAATGGTGTCTTCATTCAATACCAATATTCCCAGAAAATCCGAAGAGTGTCATCTTGGCAACGAGCCAGTTTCACCCTCAGTATGCCATGTAGCACCTGTATCATCCTCTTGATTTGGAATTGGATTGCGGCTAAGGCCATCAGCATCCATATTTACCAAACCTGCCCTATGAACCACCTTGAAGTCATACTCCATCAACATCAAGGGCCACCGCACTAGCTTTCCTGTCAATTTATCAGACTCCATCAACCATTTTAAAGGTTGATGATCTGTAACTAACAGAAATTCGTTACCATAAAGATAACACGGAAAATGGGCAATTGTCCATATGGCAGCCAAGCATTCCCCTTCATACGAGCTATATTGAGCCTCAGCATTCTTGTTGGACCGGCTGGCATACGCAATCACAAATTCATTGTCATCATCATCCATTTGCGTCAATACTGCACCAATCCCCAACGAGCTCCAATCTGTGTGTAGCTGGTACGTCCTTCCTGCTATAGGCCTCCAAAGTATTGGTGCTGATGCCAAACGGTCTTTCAATTGTTGAAAGGCCGCCTCTTGCTCATCTCCCCAGATCCAAGGTTGATCATTCCTTGTCAACATGGTTAATGGCTTGGCAATAGCACTGAAAGTTTTGACAAACTTTCTATAATAATTACACAATCCCAGAAATGCTCTCAACCTACTAACATCTCGTGGTCTAGGAATAGACATCACTACCACACCTAATCCACTTGGATAAATCATGTGGCCCAAATACTCAATGCGATCAAAGTAGAATTTGCACTTACCAGGGTGCAACTTGTAGAGCCAAAATGATAAAGTTGTGAAATTTCAAAAAATTAGAGCTCCAAAGCTATAAAAACAACTTCAAAAGAGTAAAGTAAAAGTAAAAGTAGAAGTAAAATAAAAAATAAATAGAAACTATCAAAGTAAATGGAAAATAGAATTAGAAGGGTACGAAGAAAGGACATAACTCCTAATGATATGAAAAGGTTTTGAAATTAAACCAAAAGAGGTGATAGGAAAAGTCATTAGGAAAAGTGGTACCTTTTCATAATTAGATAGTATAAGTGAATAGAAAGTGATGATGATCACACCACATTTGAAGAAAACTATGTGAGTCCTAGCTTGGATTGAAGCTAGTAAGAATTCTTACATGTGATTTGTAAGAAATTTGTTTGAAATATATTTAATTATTGAATTATGTGTAAGTCTACGAGTTGCTAGCTACATAATTGTAATTGTTATTGTTGTGTGAAATTTGTTCATGTGTAATAAGACACATTAAGAAAGGAATTAAATTCAAAATTATGAATTGTGGAAGTTAAATGTGAAGGAAAATTGTAATGAGATTATAAAATTCACTAGAAAAGAATTTATAATAAATAAATTAAATTTGTGAATTTTGGAAGTGAAATTGGTTAGAGTAGAAATTGAATATCTACAGTACCAATTTGTGAACAAATTGTAAAAAAATAAAAATAAATAAAAATAAATATATAAACAAAAAATATGCAAGGCAATTGAATCATTGATGCATAGAAATGAAGTAAAATTAATTGCAATTGAGAATAAAATTAATTTTAAATTGCTTATAATTAATTTTGATAGAATGCATTATGTATGTGGTGTACTATTGTTTGTTTGAAGTTTGTGATTCAGAATCATTGGAATTGGAATTCATGACAATTGAAGTTTCAATATTGAATGCAATATTAATTTGAAACTTAATAATTTTGATTATTAATGTTTGGTCAACACATGGTTGAGTTGATCACATAATGTGGAAATTACATTGACTTGTGAGTCTAGTAATTAAATTGTAAATTTTAGATCAAGAGTCTAATTGTGTTTAAAGTTAATCTTCAAGATTAGCTAAGAAGTAGAATTGATCGAAACTTATATTACAAGAATGTCCTTAGAAATTGTAATAGCATACAAAGGATAATAGTGTAGTAAGTAAGTTAGAATTAACCAAAGAATAAAAGTTTGATATAAAGAAATATTCAAAGTATAGGAGGTCTAGTTAAAAGAGATAATAGTGCATCTAGTTAATTGAGACAAGAATTAGACTTAATACTTTGAACCTTTAAAGAATAGTGTGAATTATTACTTGTGTGTTGTTTGTGCTTTAACTTGTGGTTTAAAGGTGTGATGACAAGAAGTATAAAGTGAAGACATAAGGAAGCTTGGAGCTTATTGCTAGAGGTTAGATTGTGATTTATTAACTTAAACTAATTAAGGAACTGGCAATGAGCATGAAAATGGATAGCATCCATTTACCCATGAGGGTATAGGTTAGAAGTCGTTGGGCACTTCACAGAATAATGACAATGAGCAAGGCTCACGTCATAACTGCACATGCTTGTGGGAATAAGAGTAATAAGTAAAAATCCTTAAGAGTGTAGGTTATAGATCCACTTTTACCTTTAAAACCTTAAAGCCAACAACAATTGACACATTTATTAGTGGAATTAGAGAGAACTACCTAAGACTAGACGCCGGACCATCCCCTAGAACGAACCTACCGGTGGGTGTAGCCTGGGTGTTTTGTAAGTCGATCCAAGTTCCAAACCTTACATTTTGGCGACCATGCTGGGGATGGTACCGTCAAACCTTAAGTAGTTTCTAATTGAAGAGAAAAATAAATTACAAATTAAAAATAAAATAAATTTGAGTGGTTTAATGAATGATTCATTAAACGTCAACTTATAAGAATTAAGTTGAGATAAGTGTAGAAGTGTACATGGGAGACTGTACTGGGAAAGTATGTCGTTTCCATGGGAGATTTCTAAAGAAGCTTTGAGTGACTTTTTTAGTGGTCCGTATTTGTTTAGCGCCCTTTACCGTGTCTGTAGAGGTGCATATTACGGACAAGGGTTCCAGTTTTATGGAGCTCACCTAAAAATAGATAAATAATTTCAAGAGAATTTTAAACAACTACCCTTAGAAATTAAACAATTAATTTAAAACAAAGTTTGGGGTAAGGGTGAAGGTTTTAATGAAGTAATTGTTAAGAAAAGAACATTGTACTTAAAATATCAACTACACTACCTTTTCGCCCAGTATGGCAGATTAAAACTCCAGACACAACCCTTAATTTCTAAAGGTATTGGGGCTTGGAACGGGTATAAGTTTAATAGGGAAATTTATATCTTTGTTTATAGTAAACAAAACTTTGAGAGCAAAGTATTTTTTCCCGACTTCTTATCTAAAGATTCAGAAGTTCCCGTTAGTGTAGCTTTTGATTTATTATGTATTTAAGAAATGAGTTCCTCAATTGAGACTTTTAAGGAACAACGAACAAGGTTAAAAAGATTGTTAATAATTTATTCTAAAATTCAGTACAATGAAGGTAAATTATTTAGACTTTTGGGGATAGAAATAGAACGCATTAAAGAAAACAACCAACATTCCATTAATAGGAAAAAAATCATTAATACTTTCTTACAAAAATTCAATTACCCATGAGAATTAATAATAGAACCATTGTCACGAGAATTTCAGACAGAACAATTTACACTAACTGATTGGCGTCACTATTGTTTCTTGAATGGAGCAAATGAGAAAAATTGAACGCCTAGATTCTAGAAGTGGAAGAAATAAATCCCTTAAATTCTTGTATGCAAGAATAGCTTTCTATGAAACTTTTATCAGTCATGATAGGAAATATTCAGCAATAGTAGAAACTGAAATAGATAAATTAATTGAACAAGCAAAAGAGTGGCTGAGTGACCTTGAAATAGGGGAATTATTGACATATTTGGGTTATCCTATAAATAAAGAAAATGAACTAAACCTATCTATGGAAGCTCTCTACCTTTGCTCAAATCAAAACTCTTTGCAGTTTCTTAAAACCAAACATATCTCCAATGACAAAATGAGTCAAGAGATTGATCCTCTATGTACCCCAATTAATGGTGGAAAAATAATTAGAAGATTAATCACTACAATTTGTATGTACGACAAGATAGGTCCTTATGACGGGGAATATTTAAAAATGGCTGAAAATGAGATAGATCTTTTAATAAGTATAGCCAGTGAATGGTTGGGAGAAAATGAAATGGGAGCTTTATTAACCATGTGTAAGTATCCTAGAAAGAAGAAGAAGAACGCCGGTTCCCGAAGGGAACCAGCGTGAATAAAGTGTCTGTTCGTTCCATTGCTAAGACCATGCCCACCGGACAAGGAATTAGCGAACTGGAACTACTTCCCCCTTTCGAGGGTAGACACTATGTAACGAGTAGCCAGAAACCAACCAACAACGACCAACCACAACCAAACTAACTAAACAACAAAAAGAAAAACCAAACAGGCAGCCAATCAGGAAGAGACAGAGTGGCGAAGTTCCTAAGGGGGGTCTTGCCTATCAGGGAGGACTTGGTTGTTTTCGATTTTGCGTTTATGCAGTAAAATAGACATGGCATGTTGAATAGCGATGGTGTTGATATTTTTAAAGGTAGTTTTAATTGTATCAATGGGTATCTTGAAGGTATCTTCGAGAGTTTTCATAGATGGGATAAAGGTGGTGGCACGAGCGCCGGATGTGATAACAATAAGGGGGTCCACATTCCAGCCGAGGGCAATGATGTCGTCTATGAGGGGTTGGTATTTATCTATTTTGTTTTGTATTGTTTCCGGGGAGAATCTATCGTTGCAATATGTAAATTCGATGAATTGAATGGTGTAGTCTTGGTTGATGTTCTCGGGTGGTGGGTCGTTGTATGGTAAACCTTTGACACAAAGAATGTCCGGTTTGAGCCTAGCGTTGCAATGACATCTTTGGGTCATACATGAGCATGGAAGTAGCCATGGGGGGACCGTGTTTTCTTGTGGATTGCTATTAAAAGTGCCGGCGTTCATAAGTATGAAACATCTCGATTTGTTGTAGGAGGTGATTAGTTTTCGGACTTCCCATACCGCTTTGTTATGTCTTTTAACAATTAGAGAGTGTATGTGGTGGTTTTGGCATTTGAGTAGCACATGAAGCCATGTGTCGGGGTCCGTTGAGGGGCATATGGGGCATGTTATGGATGGGAATCTTTCTATTCCAAAGAAGAGTTGTTTGCGAGCGTTTCCCATGTATTGACCCGTACGGAATTTGATGAGGCACGTTATTTGTGAGTCTGAGATGATGGGGTTTTTCCAAAAGTTTGTAGAGAGTTCATTGTCTATGTCGTTATTGTTAGTCCATTTTTCTATGTTAGGAATATTTTCTGAGATTGTATCCAGGTTGTTGTAGAGGTCTTGTTTTTTGAGATATTTGCCCAGAAATCTAATTGGGCCTTTGTCGGGGGTATCTTCTTTGGAAGGCCAATCTTCTTTTTGAAAGTAGTATGGGGTGGCATGAGCATGTTCGTGAGGGTCTTTGGCGTTTTTGTGTGTTTTTTCTCGGCCTTCTTTTGCAAGTTTGTCTGCTTGTTCGTTGCCATCAATCTTGGCATGGGCTCTGACTTTGTGAAGGGTTGTGATTTGTGTACGTTTTTGTAACATTTGTACCATTGATGTAAGTATGGTTTGGTCGGGGTGACTGTTGTGAAGGGTTGGGTGTGTTATTTGAGTGTTTAGTAGGTAGAGTGCATTTATACAATCGGTGAATATATGTGCAGGTTCATTTTTGTATTTTGTTGTGATGATTTGTAGTGTTTTGTGAATGGCCATGAGTTCTGCTCTGAGGATATTTTGTAGTCCATGGAGTCTTTTGGCTAGTTTAATTTCTTTGGTAGAATTATATATGCCATAGCCAGCTTTTTCTCTTCGCCAAGAGCCCGGGCTAATTTGTTCCGGTGGCTTAAAGGAGCCGTCGGTGTAATAACTGTATGCGGGGTTAAATTTTGGTGTGGTATGAGTTGGGTAGTCTGGGAGAGGGGGAGGTATGACGGAGTAGTTTAATGTGTTGTTGTCATAGTTTAATTTTGACCATTTTTTACTTTTGTTTACGGGGGTTTGTATGGGTGTTGGTGGGGCCGGTTTTGTGTATGGTCGTTGTATGTCTAGATTGTCTGTTATGGAGGTAAGTTCCGCAAGTTGTTCTAGGGAGCCCAGGTTTTGATTTTGATGATGGACGCATAGTATTTGTAATGTAGATGGCTCTATTCGGGGTTTTTTTAGCTCGGGTGGGATATTAGGTTCTTCGTATGGTATTGTGTCTGCTTTGAATAATGCAATGATGTGGGAATCTGGGAATGGGTTTGAATGTTGGTTGTTGTTTTGGTACCAGTTGTTGTTCGGTGTGACGATGATTGTTTTTGTGTTATTTGGATCGTGTTTGGCGGCAAGTCTAGCCCAATGTATGGCTTGTTCTATGTCTTTCTCGTTGTGGGGGTGAGCTATTCCATTTCCGATCCATTTGTGTTCAAAGGCCTTGCCTAGGGATCCAAATATTTTGTCTCTTTCGTACGGTGAGTAGAATTTATTTAGTTTGATAGGACATGTGATCGGGGAGGAAAAGTATGAGTGTTCGATGTTAAAGGATGATATTAGTGAGTCTAAAATGGGGGTGGGTATTGTGTATTGCGCATTTTTGAGGGGGTCTGTTTTTGGTATTCGATATTTATATCTTTGGTAAAGCCATATTAGTTCGGTTTCAAAGGGTTGGGTTGTTGGTTCGATGTTTGTAGGGGTTTGTAATTTTGTATGATATTGGTTCCATAACCAGTGGAGCCGGGTAATGGGTATGGTGTGTAAATGTCGGCCGTTTTCTTCGTATAGATGTGCTTGATTGTTATCTATTTGAATTGTGTTTGAGGATGTAAGGATATCATTTTCGGGGTTGCATTCTGTTGTGTAGATGTTTAAGAGTGGGATAATTATGGGTGGCGTTACGGACCTTGAGTCTGAGGATTGTTCTTGTGGATGGTGGGCAAGGATGATATCTGAGTATATTTTGTTTTGGATCTTTTGGTAGTATTGTTTCAATTTTTCGGTGTTATGTGTGGAGGTATTGGTGTCATGCCGTGGAAAGAGGTCTCTTTGGGGGAGCCATTTATTGTATGTATTATCATTGTGTTGCCATTGGCATAGATATTTTGTGTAGGTATTTTGTATGTTATTTGTGTCTGTGTGTTGGATATGTTTATGGTTTATGATATTATTAATGGGGTATATGGTAGGATTTTTGGGGATGTATGTTGGGGGGCGGGGGTGGTATGTATGTGGAGGGTTAGGGGGATTGGTTGGTGTGGGAATATTTCTTGGGGTGATGTTATTGTTGAGGGTGATGAATGGATCTTTAAGTGTATGAGAGTATGGGTGTATGTTGCAAGGGGTATGACATGTAGTGGGGCATGTTATGTGGCAAAATAGTTGTTTAGCAACACTTAGGGCACTCTTTATTAGTTTAGATGGGGTGAAGTGGTAGGTTTTGAAGTCTTCATTGTTCATGATGTGTGTACCGTTGGGTAAGGTAATTTGGTTTAGTTCAAAAATATTTTTTGAGAGGAGTTTTTGTAGAAGCTTTTGGGAGAGTTGGGCATTGAGTGTGTTATGATTTAATGTTTCTTGGCGCCATAGTATTTCTAGTGTTGTAGGATTAGTGAGGAAGTTCGGGAGCGTACTTTTAAGGTGGGCTTTAGCTATATGTTTTAATAAGAAGAATGTTCGTGTTATTGGTGATCTTATGCAGTCACTTTTTTTAATTCTCGGTATGTTTTCAGCGCCACCATATTGGGCAAGGACATAGTGAGTTAGTCCATTATATATTTTTCCAAGTCTTCCTTTATCGTTTAGAGCATTTTGCAGTTGTTCGCCTATACATCGGAGATACGCGTTTTTGAGGGAGAAAGCTTCAAGTCCAAATAGGTTATGTGGTAGTTGGGTTATTGCGTTTGACATACATTTTGGTAATCCACATATGGTTTTTTGTATGGCTATTATTTTTTTATCAAGTTTTTTGATAGCTGGCATAGAGTATGGTACACCGTAGAAACTGTATGCCACACCTGGGCGTAGTACGGTATCAACCATTTTTATTTTTTGTTTCATGGTGGTTGGGCATGTTGTTAGTTCTTTGCATTGTTTGATGAGTTTTGTCGTTGTGGTGTGGATTTGGATTTTCCATTTTAGTGAGGGAACAAGGTTTGTGCCTAAGTATATGTATGGTTCATTTTGGTGTAGTATGGGGATCGGTTGATTGCGGTAATTGATGTTCGAGGCTTGCATTAGGGCTTTGAAAGTGGTAGGATTCAATTTGGATTTGTTTGGGCAACCGGTAGCGGCACATTTTGGAACACCTACGTCCATACCGGCCCATTTACAATATCTATCAATTTTGTTTAGTTGTATTTGGATTGATTTGATTTTGTTAGTTATGGTGGCTAGGTCATCCGCGTATGCGGCAGAGTTTATTATGACTTGTGATGTGCCAAAAGTGTATCCGTAATTTCCTCTTTCTAGCCATCTGAGAAGTGGTTCTAGAAATATAATGAATAGGTATGGGCTGAGGGTATCTCCTTGTATAGTTCCTCTTTGGATGGGTATAGGTTTTGTTTTCCCAAAGTGTTCACCGGTATAACATGTAGATGATTTAGAATAGATGTTTCCAACAAGTGTAGTTGCATCTTTTGGGTAACCAAGGTCCATCATTATTGCTAGAAGTCGGGCATGGTCAATTGAGCCAAAGGCATTTTTGAAGTCCACGTATAGTATGTATATATCTTGGTTAGTAAACTTTGCGTCTTCTAGTGCGGCTATTATAGTTTGTATTTGTCGTGCGGTACTTCTCTCTGCTCTAAATCCTTCTTGACTATCATGTAGGATTTTGAATTTTTCGCCGTATGAGGATAGTATGGAGGTGAGTGTACTGGTAAAGAGTTTGTATATTGTGTTAGCTAGTGCAATTGGTCTATGGTTGGGTAGTATGGACGGGTCGCCTTTTTTGTATAGTAGAATTGTTGTACTTAATTTCCATGAGTTTGGTATCTGTTTTTGTTTATAGCAGTGGGAGAAGAACAGAAATAATAGTTTATGAAATCTTGGAGGCATGTTTTTTAGTATTGAGTTTGGTATGCGGTCTGGGCCTGGGGCTTTATTATTTCCAAGATTTTGAAGGCATGTGTCGTATGTGGCTCTGTTGAGGTATTTATGAAGTGGAATTTCTGATTCGCCCCGTTTGTCAAGGGTATATCCGTCCAGGTCGTGCCAAGGGTATTGGCGTATTGCACATGTGCATTCTATTGTATGTTGTGGCTGGTAATTACATGTTAGTACTGTCGGTCTATTGGTTTTTGTTTGTTGGTTAAATATTTCATTCGCCATGTCTTCGGGGCTAGTTAGAATATTATTATATTGATCTTTGATACAATCCATTGGTGGGGATACAAGGTTTTTAAAGACTTTTTTGTTAATTTTTTTGGAGCTGATTTCGTATAGTTGTCTGTATTTTGAGATGGTTTTTTTAATGTTTTCTTTTGTGTATTTTGTGATTATTTTCCGGGCTTGTATGTTGGCATTTTTTGCAATTATCGCGATATCTTTTATCCATGTATCGTGGGGAAGGTCCGGAGGCGGCGGGGTAGGGATTTGGATGTGTTTTATAGTTAGTAGTTCGTTGTGTATGGGGTGGTTACGCCATTGAGGGTTGCTTTTTACAATTCTAATGGTTTTACGTATGGTATGGTATGTGGTTAAGTGTTGTTTCCAAGTTTTAGAAAGTTTACGGGGTAGATACCCGCCTTGTTGAGAGGTTCTGTTTGTCATTTGGGGTATTGGGTGTGCTCTACAAGTTTGTTCTAGTGTATCAGAGATTTTATCGATGAGTTTGTCTAGAGAGTGGCATGCTTCTTGCCATTGAGCTTGTGTTAATTGGCTATTGTTTTCAAGAGTGTTTATGAGGGAGTCTATTTGTACGGAGTTTTTTTCGAAGAATTTTGTGTTGAATTTTTCTATGTTGGTTTTTGGTATGGGGTTGAGTATGCGTATAGTGTCTTTGTTTGGGATTGTAGGAGTTCTACCAATTAGTGTGTTATTTGGGATGTGCAGTTGTACGGGTGAGTGGTCCGAATTGAGAATAATATCTTTGTTTGTTGTGGCGGTGTATTGTGTGTTGTTGTTTGTATTTATATAGAAACCATCTATTAGACTCCAATCACTATAATTGTAGCCACCTTGTCTAGAGAATTGTGTATCGGTATTTATGTAAGTGAAGTTTAAGTTTTCTGTGAAGCGGCGCCATTGGTAATCAATGTTTTGAGGGGGGGTGTGATGGTTTCCATTTTGGCGGCCAATTAGCGCTATGTCTCTATTGAAGTCTCCACATAATAGGTATGTCTGATTGGGATGATTATTAATATGGGTTGTAATAGTGTTTTGTATATCTAAGAGAAATCTAGTATCTTCGGGATGGGATGGCATATATATGTGAAAGATTAACCACGATTGTAGTGGGTGATTAGTGATTTTAATTATTTGAATGTATGGTGATATGTGCATTGGGGTAGGGATTTTGTTGATGTTGCCGGGGAATGTATATTTTTTGTGTATTAATGTAAGGAGGCCACCGCGGCCCGGTGTGTATGGTCTCCTTTGTTGCATGCATCTTGTAAGTGCATGTGTATTGTTAAAGATGAGTTTATAGTCTTGAAATATATTTTGTATATATTTTGTAGATTTTGTGGCGGTTAGTTTTGTTTCTTGTATAACTATAAGAGCCGGTGGTGTGTCTGTGTTTGCGACTAGAGTTTGTAAGCTAGGAAGGGCAGTGTTTAGTGAGGAGGCATTCCATGTGATTATGTATGTATTTTCTTGGTTTGGTCCAATGTTTTGATTTTGATTTTGAGGAAGGATGTAGGGAAGAGGTGGGGGTGGGTGGGTGTATTCTGGTATAGGGTCTAGACATTTTAGTGATTCACTTATGAGGTTGTTAGGGAGGTAAGGGAATTTTAGTTTTATTATATCATTTGAGGGTGGTATGTCTTGACTATGTAGGAAGTCGTATAGTCTTTTATGTATTGAGTTCTCATGGTTTATAATATTTTGGTTGTCTACTAGGAATTCAGTATAGGGGTGTGGAGTGTAAATGTGTCGTTCTGGTGGGTTTTGTAAGGTTAGTAAGGTTTGTAGGAGTGTATTAGTCCATGTAATTGTGTTTAAATTATGTGGATTTAGAAGTTGGTTACATTCATCTATGTTTGGATGAGTAGTGATTATTAGTGCATATAAGATGTGGGGTGGTGGATGCGTATTTTTTTGTAGTATGTATTGGGCAATGTTTGGGTGGGAAGTGTTGTGTATGTGGTGTAATGTGTGTGTGTTTTTTAGAAATGGTGCGAAGGGTTTTGCAATGTGTTCATATTCTGGCTGGAGTTTTATGGTATTAGGTATAAAGTAGATTTTGGCATTTTTCTTATGTGATGTAGGATGTCTTTTTAGTATATTGGGCATAGGTCCCGGGTTGGTTTCAATGTCTCCTCCTAGAAGTAGTAGAAGTTTGTGGTATATATGTTTAGTGGTGTATTTTAAAGGCTTTGTTGTGTTATTAATGACTTGTTGGTTTGGGGGTAGGTGGATGTTTGTATTTTGTGTGTGAGTTGTGGGTTTATTTATTTTTATAGTAGGTGTAGTTGTTTTCGTCTTTAGTTTATTTTTTGTCCATGTGTTTTTTGTGGTTGTTTTTGTTTTAGTAGAGTATGGATGTATGTATGATTGGTTGTATTTTATCTTGGTTGTTTTTGTCCGTGTGCATATGTAACTATTATGTTTAAGACTATTTGTATGTGGGTTTATGTTGGTTTTTAAAGTAACTTTTAAGTCCTTTTTTTCATATGCGGTGTTATTGTATACTTTGTGGTTTGTACAATTGTTTATTTTGGTGTTTGTATTAGTATTTGGTATGGAATATGTTTTGGCATTCTTTTTGGGGTGTCTTTTTAATATGTTTGGCATGGGTCTTGGGTTAGTCTCCATGTCTCTTCCAATTAATATTAGTAGTTTGTAGTAGATGGGTTTTTTGTTTTGTTTTAGAATTTTTTGTTTTTGAATGTGGCTTTGGTATTTGTGTTTTTTTGATTGTATGTGTTTGTCTTTGTATGTGTGTATGTATATGTATGTGTTTCGTTGACGGTGTATGGTTGTCTTTGTGTGCGTGTATGTAGTTTTATGTGGTATTATATTAGTATTCTTTTGTATGTTTGTATTAGTGTATGTCACTATTTTTGTCTTGGTATTTGTATCAGTATCTTTGTTAGTATTTGTGTTAGTATTCGTATGAGTACACGTACTACTATTTGTATTGGTATTTGCATTTGTATAAGTATAAGTATTTGTATTTATACACATATCAATATACGTATCAGTATTTGTATCAGTATATTTATAAGTATACTCATCGGTGTATGTATCAGTATAAGTATCAGTATACGTATCAGTATATGTACCCGTATACTGAAATAATGAGTTTTCTAAAAGATTTCTTTCTAAACATATTTTGTCTAAAACTGTGATTTCTAAAAACAGATTGATATTTATTTCAATCAGATTCGTATATATTCTTACTTTTATTAGACTTTCTATTTTTAGTAAGTCTATTTTTGTGTATTGATTTTTGCGGTGGTTGATAATTTGTTGTTTGAGTATTTATACTTATATTTGTATCCGTGTCCATATCCTTACTTGTATTTGTATTTACGTTAGTATTTTTTTCCGTATATGTGTTTATGCTTGTATTCGTATTATTGGTATTTATATGTATGTTTGTATTTGTATGCACCTCAATATTCTCCGTGGTATTTGTCTCGTTATTCATAATAGTATTTATGTAGGTATTCATATCAGTATTTGTACTAGCCTTCGTATTAGTGTTTGTATCCGTTTCCATAGTAATAATGTTCGTATTCGTATTAGTATTCGTGCCGGTATACGTTTCAGTATTCGTATCAGTATACGTTTCAGTATATGTACCAGTATACGTACCAGTGTATGTACCAGTATACGTATCATTATACGTACATGTATATGTACCAGTATATGTACAAGTGTACGTACAAGTATATGTACCAATATACGTACATGTATATGTACCAGTATATGTACCAGTGTATGTTCCAGTATACGTTTCAGTGTACGTTCCAGTATACGTTTCAATATACGTTCTAGTATACGTATCAGTATGTGTACTAGTATCCATATTAGTATATGTACTAATATACGTACATGTATATGTATCTTTGTATGTACCAGTATTTGTTCTAGTATATGGTCTGGTATATGTATCGGCGTATGTACATGTATTTGTACTAGTATTTGTATTGTATTTTATGCTAGATATTGTATAGTATTGTATTGATTCAAGTTTTATGTATGTTTTACGATGTAGAATTGTGTTTTCAATGATACGGTATAAATACTTGTGAGGTCTAGTACAATAATGTATTTTGTATTTAAAATAACATCCAATACAATGTATGTTTTTGTTTAATATAAGTAGTAGTATTTGTATGTAGCTAAGGTATGTAGGTATTTGTTCTAGACTATCCATTCTATTCCATGTTGTCGTAGAAGAATTGTGGAGGTGGTAAGTAGGCTTTACCGTGTGTTCTTTGATCATTGCATGTTTGGCGATTTGTCTTGGAGGAGTGGTAAGTTGGGTTTACCGGTCACGACGGACATCTTTTGCACGAGGGAGAACATGGTTGCTTGGATGTCCTCCATGTGGAGCTTGAGTTCTTCATGCTTCATGTCGGTATAGTCTTTGTTTGCTTGAATCACCTTTTTGTTGTTGTCCTCAATCATTTGCTCTACTTCCTTCGTGGTGCAATAAGGAGGTGATGACGGGGGGACTTGGACGTTGAATGTAGTGATTGTGTTGATGAGGGCGGTGTTGATATCATCGAAGCCGAAGTCTTTGATGGCTTCGGCGGTGGGTGGGTGTAGTCCTTCCAAGCTTCTTGGATGTGGCATGAAGTCCACGTAGTTCCCATCTATCACATGGGTCTTTTTCACAAAAGTTCTATATACAATGGGGTTAGCACAAAGTACATTGCAACTTCCATTGTGGTAATTATCTCTCTCCCTATGATACCATATTGCTCTTACGTTAAGGGCTCCCATAATCTTGTAAATTTCTTGTGAAGTTCTCATAGTGTTCAAAGTAATAGGAAGAGAAGAGAGGGTAAGGGTTAGAGCTTCTTTCCTTGCCTTTGTTTCGATTACTCCATTTGGTCCTTTGGTGTCCACTACTTGCCTTGGAAGTAGGATTTCGTTTTGCACCACAATGCGGTTGGTGATCATGTTCTTCACTTGTGTTGGTGTTGAGGCTATGATGAATGCCCATGATTCACCATAAGCCTTTTGCACGTTGGTTATTTCGTAGTCATGTCCTTGTGCAAAGCTATGCCCAAGTATTTCTTCAAATACCGCTTGGGCTGAAATTGCCTCTAGACACTCACTTTTCACTGTGGATTCGTTTGTCTTGACCTCGCAAGGGAGTTGCGTGATGTTGTAGTGTTGCTTGGCAATCCCTTTTCTTACCTCCATGGGGTACAAGACTTGCGGGATTCGCGGGAAGGCCGTCCGTGCGCCATGGGCCTCTTTGGCCTCCTCTTCTTCAAGTCCTCTAGTTATCATATCCATCACCGTTTCTCCACTAAAAAGCTCTTCGCCTCCTTCTTCCATTGCAAGTGCTTCCATGGCCTGGAATCCCATCCAAAACTTGTAAGTGGAAAAGGTGGGTTTAGTGGTCTTACCTCCATTGGTGCTGGATCTTTTGCTTCTCTTGCTACTGCTGGTTTCGCCTTCTTTGCCTCTTGGTGTCTTTGATTTTGTGGTAAGGTTGGGGCTTTCGTCCATTTGATCCACCATCTCTAAATCTATCGATAGATTCTTCCTTGCGGTCCCTGCCATGTTAGTTGTACGACTTTCTAATGCTACTGACTTGCAAAATGTGTCTAAACTTAAGTTGTGAGGGAAAACTAGGTTGCTGCAGGAGGAGGGGAGGTCGTTATGTGGGGGAGGGGGGTCGCAAGTTCTGTGGGGGGGGTCTCTCCTAGTAGTTGGTAGGTCGCTGATTGTGTTTGGAGGGTCTCTGGAGTTGGTTGGAGGGTTGCTATGGCGTATGGGGGGGTCGCTAGTTAGGCTTAGTAGGTCGCTAATTGCTTTCTGAGGGTCGCAGGGGGGTTTTAGTGGGTCGCTACTCTTCTTTCCCGGGTTGCTGGAGAGGTCGCGGTCTGGGGAGGTGTAGGTTGCTGCGGAGGAGAAGGTCGTTGCGAGCAGGGGTTTTCTATCTGCGGCTGCGAGAGGGATTGGGAGGCAGTTTTCTTTGTACAAGGGCGGGGGTCTGTTTGCTAAGGCAGCGAGGGTTAAGGTCCGGAGAGGGAGGGTTCTGGGTTGAGAGTGGAGGGCTGCGGGCTGGGATGGGAGAGAGGCAAGTCGGGGAGCTCTTCTGTTACGAGAGTAGGGGGGGACAGAGAGAGGCGGGAGGTGGATTCGAGGGGGGGGCGAGCTTTCGAGAGGGGAGGGAGAGGGGGTACTGATCTGGGGTGGACATGGGTTAGCGGGGGGGAGGGGGGTAGGGAGGGGCGGGGTTGAAGGAGGGGAGAGAGTGGCGAGGGGTGGGGTCGAAGAGGGGTGTGAGCTTGGGCGAGGAGGGGAACAGGGAGGGAGGCCGAGGGAGGGGCAGAGAGTAGTGATCCGGGGGCAACAAATTTTGGTCAGGGAGAGGAGGGCAGGTAGAGGCCGGTTGGGAGGGTGGCAGGGGGATGTGAGGTGAGGTGAGTAGAGTGAGAAGTGAGGTGGGTGGGGGTTGGGAGGAGGGTGTGCGGTGTGAGGGAAGAGAGATGGGATCTGTGGTGAGGGAGGGGAGAGTGGTAGAGGGAGCTGCGAAGGTGAAAAACAAGGGTGTAGACAGAGATTACTTACAGCTTCGTTGCTTTGTATTGCACCTTGTTGTGATGTTGATGTGTGTTGTCCCTTGGTGTGGTGATGTTGCGGGTTGCTCCCTCCTTTAGCGTGCTTGTTTGCAGCAGTCTTGATGTGAGTGCCTCCCTGTGTTGTGCCCTTGTTGTGCGATCTTGTTCTTCTGATGTGGAAAGAGTTGGTGTAGATTCGATGGTTGCTGCGTTGTGTACTTGCGCACTCCTGTCTTGCTGTTGTTTGGTTTGGTGCTGATGGAGTGCTTCCTTGATGATTCTGCGCAGGGAGGTCCAGATCTGGAATTTTTTGCAAGCGCTTCCGCGTGCGATCTAGATCCACGTGTTTAGTGTAGTTTTTTAGGGTTTTAGTGTAGATCTGTATGTGTGTGTTGCTCTGGTGAGATTTAGGTGTACTACTACTGGTGTGTGTGTATGTGGTGAGGTACAAGGTGTTACTAGCATTTAGAGAGTCTATTGCAGAAAGTAGATGGAGATGGGTAGAGAATGCCTGATTTGACGTGTCTTTGCTGCCTTGGAGCTGATCCACTAGGTGTGTTTTGTTGAGCTTCACTTCAGAGGGTGTTCTGCAGTGATATTCTCCAGATCTAGTGTACCAATGACTCAAACGAATGATATCAGTACTATTATGTAATATATGTGTGATTCTAAGAAGATTTTGTGTAACTGTGGAACTAACAACTATGAAATGAAGAGAAAGCAGCAAGGTGGAGGGAAGGTAAGAGGTAGCCTGTGGCTGGTGAAGGGCGTTGATGCGGTGGCAGCCGTGCTGCCGTCTTGTCTCCTTGTTGCTCCCAATGATGGTGTCGAATTCTGGATTGGAGAAGGGTGGAGGGACTCACGGGCGAGGTGTTTAGTTTCGGTAACCTTTGCTAGATCTAACTCCGATCTACTATCGAAGTGTGTAAGAGGTGAGAATCTGTGTGCCAACACACGTGCTCCCTTGCTCCAGATCTAACACCACTCAGAAATGTCTCACCAACTCTAGCACTGTTCGTCTTGCAGATCTAGTGTTTCTAGCGTCCTTTTCCAACACATGCATCAAAACAACCTCCCCTACCCCTCAGATCTGAAACACACAATGGACGTGCAACAGGGCCAGCAACCTCCTGTTGTTTGTGTCTTCCCTCTCTGAGACTAAGTCCCTACCTCCTCCTCACCAGGAATTACGGAGCTCCAAAACCAAACCACATCTTTTGTTACAAATTGACTTCCCCAGTATCCTAGAAACATTGAATGGGAAGTTGAGGGAATGAACTTAACGGAAGAATCGTTGTACCTTTGTTTGAATTAACACACTCAACATTCTTTGAACAATTGACTTGGAGAGTTAAATGTTTCAAATCCTTATGGCACCTACCAATGTCAGATAGGGATAAAGGTAAAATTGAAGAACAAAGGCTAGAAAGAGCCGAACGCTACAAGAAAAGGATAGCAAAAAGGGAGAGACCTATATTGTTAGCAATAAATTCAACCTTTAATAATACATCTTCACCTATACCTGCAGAAGTTCAGTTGCCAGCAGAAAACTTAGAATTCACTCAACAAGACACAAAAGTTCAAACTCTTCCTCATTCACTCAAGTTCAGTTTAACAACTAAGGGACTTACCTCAAAAAGTTTTAGAGTAAGGATAAGGAAAAAATGACAACAATACATTTCACGATCAGGTAACTCTAGTCCAAAGAAATTAAGGCTAGAAACCTGGAGTGACCAATCTAGTTCAAAGACTAGGGAGAGAAGATATAAGTCGGATAGTAGTCTAATAAACCAATCAAAGGAGGAAGAACACTCTTTCAAGACTCTAGTAGCAACTATATCCACCACTCAAAGTGTTCTAGAGGACAATAGACCTTTCCACCCAACAGAGTTTAAAATTCCATATCCAGAATCATTTTATTAAAAATTAGATCTTAAAATTAAAAAAGAATTAGAGGATATTCCTAACTTTACTAATGAGGAAGCAATTATTTCCCTAGAAAAGTTTATTCAAAAAATAAGAACAAAAAGTGTTGAGAGTTCCCTACAGTTAGACAGAAAAGAGAAGAATTTCCGTCAAAGTATAGAGGATGTTTTTAGACGTACTCTTGAACCAAGAGCATTGAATTTTTATGCACAAAATGTGATAGATCAATTAAGTGTAAATGGAGAAGAAGCAGGGTCCAGTAGTTTAAAATGAGGAGTCTAGTGAGAGTAGTAAAATACGGGGTAGTAAAGCTGGTAAGTATAGTACAAGCAACGAAGATCAAAGTGACTCTTCTTCATCACATTCACCTAGATGGTCACTATCTCCTAGAGGAGCACCCTGTCCTGTGATTTTTTCTACTTCATCTTTTTATGAAGAATCTCCACCTCCTACTCCACCATCAATTCCATCTACTCCTGAAGGGGATTTTGAAAATCCATTTGCTATGGCTCAACACAGAATGTTAAACATTGCCCCTTTTCCTTTATTTTATGGAGATTTAGGGGAAGACCCAGATTCCAACTTGGAACGATTCCAAGTAGTTGCAACAACTAATAATTTAGCTGTTGACAAGTATATCACCAGTTTTCCTGGTAATTTACTAGGGGAAGCTCAAAGGTGGTATGCAGCTTTAAATCCTAGACCGGTAGATTGGGAAGCGTTAAAAGAGTCTTTTTTAACAAGGTTTAGACCTCAGTCCTACCATAACACTTTGCAAGATCAGTTGCAAAGTTTTCAAATGTATCCTTCAGAAACTATAGCTGGATATTATACTCGTCTAAGAAACTTGTTGAATAGATGGCGAGATCATAATATGCCAGAAGCATGGATCACTAATACCTTCACCAGAGGATTATTAGATCCTATGTGTATATACCAAGTTAAACTTTTCAAACCCGACAATTTTAATTGCAGCATATGAAGCTGCTAGAAATTGGGAAGCTGCTATGCAGCGATCTAATATGTTGTTACAGACGAGAAAAACCCCATATCAGGACCCATACCTTTTACCTATAACTACACAGTATGGAATGGATAATAGTGGAAGAGATTATTATCCTAGGTCAATATCTAGTCAACCTCAATTAACTATACAAGGACCACCTCATCCGAGAGAGCAACAACTTGCATTGATGCCTCCTAGTCATGAGGAAAGTGAGATACAAGCCTTACAAAAATAATTTAAGGAATTGTCAGTACAAGTTAATGAAGGTAGAAATAAGAAACCTAAACCTACAAACCAACGAACCAATATTTGGTGTAGTAATTGTAAGGGTCACGGACACTTAGCCACCGAGTGTAGATATCCCATAAGAGGAATTCCTAAACTTAAATGTGCATATTGTGGTGCAAAAGGTCATGATATAACTACTTGTAAAAATATCAAGGAAGTTAAAGCCTTAGTGCAAGAACAACCCTCTCAAGATAATAGCCAAAAACAACCTTATAGAATTACATCCAAACGACCTTTTATCAAACATCGAAATAATAATAACCAAACGAGAGGATATAACGGTTATAGTCAACACCAAGTTTGGAAGGGACCTAACGAGGATGGAGACAAGGAAGTAGTATGTTATAGGTGTGGAGAGCCAGGTCATTATTCTAGGGAATGCACAAATAAGCGACAACAAGTAGAGTTTAATCCTTTGTGTCGGAGGTGTGGTCAAATGGGACATGTTTCTACCTTTTGCGTTTCCTAATGTTAGAAAACAAGTTCAAATTCAAGAAGTAGAGTCTTCTAATTCTAGAAATGTTAACTATATGGCTATTGATACACCTCATGATGTCTTTATCACTAGATCACAAGCCAAAAAGGCTCTTGAAAAAGAACCAGTTAGTAGCTCAGAGAGTGATTATGGTAAAGTGAAACTTAATCCTGTGCTTGATAGAAATATGCCAACTATACTAAAAAGACCAGAAGTTCTTAAACCATCACCACAAATAGTTGAAATGATAAGTAGTGATTCTCAAGAAAAATCTAAACCACCTCCTTTACTAGAAAAAATAGTCCTTAAGCCTGCAATTATAGAAAAACCAAGTACTTCAATGAAACCATTGGAACAACCTACTTTTTATAAGCCTTCAAAAAAGATAGTAAAAGAACCATCTTTGTCCTTAAAAAAGAGAAAACACAATAGAATCATGAGGTTAGCTGTTGAGATGCATCCATATGATATACTCATAGATTTGGATAGGTTACAACCTCAAATATCCTTGAGATAATTACTTGCTTTATCACCATTTTGCAAAAATAAATTGACATCCTCATTAATTCGTAAGAGAGCTAAAACAATTGAAGAGAGTAATGTTAAAAATTCTAAGGCAAAAACAAAAAGTGAGGCAAGTAAAGTTCAACCTGAAGTTGTAAATGTCCATGATATTTCCTTAGATCCGGGGGCACCTACAGTTGATGTCATTACAGACGGAACTTTGATTGATGGAGTACAAGTAGATAGTGGAAGTAGTGTTAACTTAATGAATGTTGACACTATGGAAGAGTTGGGTATAACCAACGTAGTTCCTACTCCCATTATCTTAAGAATGGCCGATCAAAGTAGAGTCAAACCTTTGGGAAAATTGATACAATTTAATACAATAATCGGTGGAATTGATTATAAAATTGATTATATTGTCTTTAAAGTGAGTGAGTCCATTTCCACGTATCCGATCCTTCTTGGCAGACCTTGGTTGTCATTCGCCAAAGCCAAGGACGATTGGGGTAAAGGGACTTTGACTATTGGGAAAGGTAAAAGTAAAATCATTCTTCCCATGTTTCTTGCCAACTACCATGGTGAGACCCAGGATGATGGTTGAGAGTGGACCACTGATCCAAAATCAGAATCTGAACTTGAGGACACTAACGTTGTCCAGGATATGCCTACGTTTAAAAGTTTAAGTCCTGGAGAGTATTTTGTCGCTCCTAGTCAAGTCGATGACTCGAATGCAGCTATTGAAGCATGGCAAAATTCTCCTATTTTTAATATTACTATTGAGGGCGAATCTGATAAGGAACCTCCCTATGTATCAGAATCTGATGAGTTATTAGGTGAGAAAATACCTAGTGTTCGTCCTTTAGTAAAAAATACTATGGAAATGAATTTAGGCACTAAGGAAGATCCTAAGCCTATTAAGCTCTATAATGGACTAAGTCCTAAAGAATATGATGAGTGGTTAGAATTCTTTAAGAATGAAAATGATGCCTTTGCTTGGACTTACAAAGACTTGAAAGGCATACCTCCTGATGTTTGTCAACATCGGATTATCCTAGAAGCGGATGCTAAACCTGTTAGACAAAGGCAATATAGGATGAATCCAAAGTATTCTCTAATGGTTAAAGAGGAAATTGATAAATTACTAGAGTGTAATTTCATTTATCCCGTGCCATTTAGTGAGTGGGTGTCACCTATTGTCATAGTACCTAAAAATAATGGTAAGATTCGTATTTGTCAGGATTTTAGACAGTTTGAACAAAGCAACCAAGAAAGATTTCTTTCCTTTACCATTTTCTGATGCAGTCCTAGATGGTGTAGCTGGTCATGAGTGTTATTCTTTCCTGGATGGATTCTCGGGTTATAACCAAGTTCAAATAGCCCCAGAAGATAAACCATTGACCACTTTCACCACAGACTGGGGAACTTTTGCATATAATGTCATGCCATTTGGATTGTGTAATGCTCCGGCAACATTCCAAAGAGTTATGACTCAAGCCTTCACAAAATATCTTAGAAAATTCATGGAGATATTTTTAGATGATTTTTGTGTGTTTGGTTCTAAGGCAGATCATGCAAAAGATTTAAAGAAATGTTTTGATCGATGTAGAGAGTATGGTATATCCATAAATGCTGCTAAGTCTGAGTTTGCCACTGTATGTGGAAAATTATTAGGTCATGTTGTTTCAAGTGAAGGAATATCAGTTGACCCAGACAAGGTTGACATTATCCTCAAAATGGACATATCTGAACATCTGACAGGACAAAGGATTTCTAGGTGCAACAGGCTATTATAGAAGATTTATTTATAAGTTCGCTTTTATAGTAGCACCCTTGAATGTTTTAACAAAACAAACATTACTACGAGAGGTATGGACAGATGATTGTACTAAGGCCTTTAACAAGTTAAAACGTCGTCTTAGTAAAACACCTGTTCTCATTCCTCCAAATTGGTCAAAGCCTTTTGAAGTGTATGTTGATGCTTCTAATGTAGCAATTGGAAGTGTCTTAAGCCAGAAAAATTCTAAAGGTCATGAAAGACCAATTTACTTTGCAAGTCGGCAGTTGAGTGCCCCAGAAAGGAATTATTCTCTAACTGAAAGAGAAGGTCTTGGCATGATCTTCTCTGTTAAGAAATATAGACATTACTTATTGGGATATAAGTTTACCTTTCATATTGATCATGATGCTCTAAAGTACATGATCAATAAACCTCAACTCAGTGGCCGTATTGCAAGGTGGGTTTTGTTATTGCAAGAATTTGACTTTACCATCAATGTCAGACCAGGGAGAATACATCAAAATGCAGATTTTCTGTCACAATTGAGTGAGACCATTAATCCACAGACTATAGATGATAATTTTCCAGATGCACACATCTTTAGTGTTAAAGAGGGTGTGGAGGTACTAGATATAATTCCCAAAGAATATGCTGATATCATCTACTATTTGACAAAAGGCACCTTTCCTATTAAATACACTAGCAAGGATAAAACTAAATTAGTTCATCAATCTTTACCATACACTATGATAAGTGGTGTTCTCTATAAGAGAGGCAAAGATGATGTACTTCGACGATGTATAAATCCTAGTGAGGTGTCTATGATTTTAGTAGGGTGTCATAATGATGCTTGTGGAGGGCATTTTGCAGGTTGGGCTACAACTCAAAAAGCATTAAGAGCTGGATATTGGTGGCCCACGCTTTTTGCCGATGCCACTAGTTATGTTAAAAAATGTGATCCTTGTCAACGAGTTGGTAAACCGACAGCCACTAAGGCTATGCCATTAACACCAATTTTAGCACAGATTCCTTTTGAGAAGTGGGGGATTGACTTTATAGGTCCCATTAAACCACCTAGTCGTGAGGGTCAAAAGCGTTATATCTTAGTTGCAACAGAGTATGTGACTAAGTGGGTAGAAGCCCTTGCCACTAAGAATGATGATGCGGATACTATTGCCAGATTCATTTATGAACATATCAGTACTAGATTTGGGTGTCCAAAAGAACTTGTTAGTGATAGGGGGACTCACTTTATCAATGATACTATTGAGAAAATGTTGCAAAAATATTTCATTAAGCATCGTAAGTCAACACCCTATCACCCTAGAGCTAATGGACAAACTGAAAAATCTAATGGCATTCTTTGTAAGATCATAACTAAAACATTACAAGGGAATGCATCTAATTGGGATTATGAGTTAAATAATGCATTATGGGCATATAGATGCACCATAAAAACTACAACTAAAGCAACACCATTTCAGTTAGTATATGGTTTGGAGGCCATGTTACCAATTGAAGTGGAGGTACCTTCATTACGGGTAGCAATATCCGAGAGACTTGGAAATGTAGCATCTTTGAGAGAACGTTATGATACTTTAGAGCGTCTTGATGAGGTAAGAGCTCAAGCTTTCCAAAATATGGAAGCTATTCAGAAACAACGAAAAACCTACTATGATAGTAAGTTACAACCAAAAGTTTTAAATGATAATGATTTGGTGTTACTATATGATAGTCGATTTCAGAAATTCCGAGGGAAATTTAAGATGAGGTGGTTTGGTCCATATCGCATACTTAAATCTTACCCTAATGGTTCAGTAGAACTGCAAGATTTTTAGGGGAATGTACATGCAACCCGCTATAATGGTTATCGTTTAAAACAATACATAACTTGAGGGCAAGTTATGAATTAAAGAAGGGGGCAATAATCCTAAACAAAAATAATTGTTAAATTAAGCCCTTAGCTACAAGTCCACTAAAATTCTCTTAAAATAATTAAATTTGGGTCAAAAATGAAAAAATTCATATTACTAATTAGTATGACATTATAAATAGTGATAGAACTGGGATCTTGTATTTTAGTTTTAAAATGTCACCTTTGGTAAACTTAAAAATTTGATTATCAAAAGAGGATAGGGGAAAAAACAAAAATTGGAAAATTAAGAGATGAAGAGAAGGATAAACCACTACTAAAAAACTATTTTTTAGTGGTCCGGAATGACCCTAAACTACCCGAGGGAAAGTGAGGAAATGTCTAAGTTTTTGGAAAAAGTATGAGTCAAACTCTTATCACTCATAATTTAAAAACCTCTCACTTGACCGGAATCGCCACAAAGTACTATAATAGTCACTATGGCGTGCTAAAAAATAAATTATTTTTAGAAAAAATAAAAATGGAAATAAAAAATAATTCTCTAAGACTAATGTGGGACCAGAAAGGGAAAGCCACACTAATTTGATAATTAGTAGGGCACTAGAGAACCTTTTGGCACTCACCAAATTCATGCTTCTCAAATTTTAAAACACATGAAAGCTTTTAATTAATGAGAAAAGGAAAAATGAAAGGATTAAAAAGTAATTGGGAAAAGAAATTTTTAATTAAGTTGAAATAGACAATAAAATTTTAATAATGAAATCAATAAAATTTATAAATAAATAAATAAATAAATACAAAAATTACCAAATAAAAACAAACACTCGAATGATCGACTGCTGTAAAGAGGCTGCTATGTAGTACAAGTTCTCATGAGAAGGGAACATGGAACCAGGAAGTCAGATCAGAAGTGATGAGAATGTACATTGTTGATGATACGAGTAGGAGGATGTGAGATCACTTACGAGTACTCAACAGTCCCATGCATGTAAAATCCTAGCATTCCATGGAAGCTTAATCACAAGAATAGACTCGAGGGACATGATGAAAGAAAGATTAAAAATTGAGTACTTCAAAGTGATGAGTGTAGAGAGCAACCTCTTAAATCAACACAATTGAAATCCAACCGTTGAATACTACACCACAAGATGGGAAGTTAGTTTACTAGTGGAAACCCTGCAAGAAGCCGAACAACCATCTCATCACACACTAACTGTGAAGGCGAACAGTCATGAGTTGAGAGACTCACTGGGAGCAAATTGTGTGCATGACCTTGCGAACAACCTGTGAGAGTGGAGACTCGATCTGTGAGGGGCGGTTAGTCTGCACGAACCGAAAGATGGCGACGCTAAACAAGGTGAGTTATCTATTGAACTTTTTGAGTTATGTGTGGTAAGCGGAAGGAGCAGTTGTTATGACACGAAGTATTGATAAAATGGGATTAGTAAAGAAAGCACTAAGCGGAGACAGCTATTCCAGATTGGGTGAGTCTGTCTGTTGTTGCATCAATCTGCGACCTTACAAATCTCAAAGATAGAAACGATGCCATGAACTTGGTTGCGATGCTTGGTGAGTAAGTTGGAAATAGGCTTATGAAACTTGCATGAGGTCAAAATTTGTAAAGATGACAAAAATCCTGACCTGGGAAGTAGACGACACTGGAATGAAGTCGTTCGGTATGCATGGAGAAAATGGGCTGGGAATTGTTGTGATCACTAAGATGTGTGTGGTTGTGCATACAGAGATCATCACCCATGTGCTCATCTGCGTGAACGAGTGGACGTCTCGCGTCAGTCGTGTTTGTCAAACATTGTTTGCATTGGATCTGTGAGGTGAGATTCTGGAATGTGGTTGAACCAGGAGTAGAAGGGAATCGTAGGCGTTGAATAATACAGATAGGAGTCACTGGGAAAACCTATATGTGGTGAGAGATTGATCGTAAGTCATAACACACAAAGCAACAGGAAGACTCTACTTGTCTGTGTATATTTTTGAGATGCGGCTCACTGGTCTTGGAAGAAACATACAAAGTGAAATTTTTAGATGACGTTGTCAATTTTTACCATGAACGTGGAACCATAGAGAGGCTGTCAAGAAAAATAGAGAGCATAATCTGGAAGCTTGTGTATAGTTTGAGACTTTGTTAACTTCAAACCCTAATCTTGAAAGTGAATGACACTGGATTATGAGCAGTCAGTATGCATGGAAAAGATGAGTGGATTATTATTTGTGATCACTGAACATTTGTGCGTATTGTGCATAGAGAAATTAGTGCCCATGTGCTCATCTGCATAATCGAGTGGACGTCTAGCATCGGTTGTAGTAGGCAAGCATCGTCTGCGTCATCCCTGTGAGGTGAGAATAAAAAGTCATGCATGTTGTATCATTTCCAGTGCATTTGTTGTCTTGAGTGTTCAATATGGGAAACTTGTGAAGAAAATTATAATCGTGAAAAAAAAACTGAATAGCCCTAGGCAGAATATTAAGCCGAGACACATGTAGACAGGTTGATACAATATTCAAGAACTTGCATGCTACGTTGGGAACATCATTAATCATGTATGTGCTTCCAAGAGACTAGAGTGGTATACAATTTGTTGCATTTGCTAAGTAATGCAGAATTATCCATCAGCATCTACAGTAGCGAGCCCGACAGACGTTGAGCATCTGCAGGCATCAGGCATCTTCGTGAGCATTGTCTGCGTCATCTCTGAAAGGTGAGTGGAGTATGAGAATTGTCGAGAGCAACCAGGAGATGACAACTTTACTGAATTCTAATTTTACCTGAAAAAGAAAAAATTCATCTTACTAAATTGTAGTTGTATGAGTATCATCTCCTTATCGTCTAGTAGTATTTGTATCATCTCCTTATCGTCGTCTGTCTCTTAGAAGATACAGAGTGTTCAGACTCTGAGAGTGGTATGTTAGGATGCTGGTATCAATACAGCCATATCCCTTATGTATAACAAAATTTATACCTGATGAATGTCATGCTATCAGTAAAAAAGAATTTGCTGGAAACGAAGATAGCATTGAAATCGTGAACTTTGTAGATAACATATGCATAACATGAAAAAATTCTGAATGCATTCATGAGAAAGTTGGGACTCAGGAGTCAGTCCGAAATAAAAAAATAAATTAAAAACGAGCAAAGTATGGTCGTAAGAATGCAGGATGAAATGAAAAAAAACAATAAGAGTGCACCTGATTAAAGAGAGTAGTTTTGACGGGTGTCTTAGAGTCACAACTCTGTTTAAATTGGATCAAAGGCTTGTAACAGGACTTGCCTAGAGAAAGAGTAAGGACTAAACTCTGAAGCAAGAAGTTTGAGTGTTGAAAGAATGGGATCCATGAATACACGAAAACTCATAAACATACGTCATACAACAGAAAATCAGGGTTTGCCCATAGCTGTAAGCTTGAGTCTTTACATGAAGTCATGAGAAAGAATTTTTTTTTATAATTTAAACAAACCTTGCCCAGAGCTGTGAGAAAGAGAAGCCAAAAGAAGAGTGTTAGAAGCAAGAAGAAGTTTTTGAGGAAAAATGATTCTCAGTAATGGTATTCTGACAAATGATCAAATTAATGAGATGTGTGCACCATTTTTGATGACAAGACGAACAACAGAAATGGTGAACAAACCAGCATCTGAGCGGTCGGTAGCACCTTCACCGCTCATGGTCATACCAGAAGAGGTGGTAGATCCCAATCAGGTGAAGTTGGAAGAAGTTGGATTGTGGGAGTTCATCTGCAAGAAGTGGCCCATGGCGGATCCTGAGCGAACGCTAGCATACTGGAGAGCTTCGAAGAAAGGATCACAGGATGAGTTCAAGATGGAGAACAAGATGGTGCACTTCAATCTGGAGGCAATCGCTCCTCACTTTCCAGGACTACCTGATTCAGGCTCCACTTTGATCAGCATACAACACCTAGGTAAAGCTGATCTTACGCAAGTTTTTGAAAACCCGAAGGGAGCAGCAGTGGCAGCAGGGTACATCATCAACCGCGCCAAGGATCATTGGATTGATTGGCTGAGGTATGTCAACCAGCGACTGTTGATGGCTCCGGAGGGAAAAAATATCATCATCGCTCCAGGTTTGGCAATTGCAAATCGGAGCTCGCATGGCAAACGACTCAATTGGCTGAAGATTGTGTTTAATCAGATCAAGCTAGAGATATCAAGGAAGAACACGAGGAACAGGTTGTTCTTTCACCGTGCGACATATCTCTCTGAGTTCTGCCTAGCTCTTACGGAGGGAGGTCCATTGGAGACACCGGAGATGCCAACGCGAAGAAGGACATGAGTCTATGTGGAGGATCACAAGAAATGTGAGCTGGAGGAGACTCCGACATTGCCCGAAACGTCACGACGTCCGACACCTGAACCCCATCCATGGGCATTGATGACAGTGAATCAAGAGAGGACTCCGGAGTACATAGTGCTACCGATCAAGGAGGATCAGCAGCCCTCGGAAGAGCCAATGCTTCATGAAGCATCACCTCAGACCAAGACACCATCAGGTTTGGCCAGAGCCTCTAGCGCTGTCCTGACAGGAAAGGAGAAGCCTAGTCTTGGAGACTTGATGGTGCGACTGGGAAGATTGGAGGAGTCCGGGAAGAAGGCGATGGAGTCCAACACGGCCTCCAGAGTGAAGACTTCGGAGCAGGCAATCGAGATGGAGAGCCTGCGGAGGGAGATCGAAGCTTTGAAGAGTCAAGTGGTGGTGCACGAGCGGGCGCTATCTCTCAAGGACGCGGTGGAGGGTCGAATGACAAGAGAACGTGTTGAGATGTTGGAGAAGGTGGCAGAGGCAGCCGCCAACGCCACTCAGTGGAAGAAAAGATGGGAGGAGTTTGCGGGTCAAGCAGCCCACTATGAGCAAACTCAGCTGGAGGTGGGCCGCCTTACGAGGGAGGTCCATGAAGCTAACCAGAAGGTGAAGAACATCACCGAAATGCACAGGTACGAGAGAGAAAACGGTGAGAAGCTCACCTGAGAGAAAGATGCGTTAGTGTGCACACATGCAAAAGAGTTGCATGAGCTGAGTTTAGATGGTCAGTGAGCTCAGCTGGTGGTACATGCAGATTCTATCACAGTAACCACGCTTGAGCGCAGTGTTCAAACTCTGACAGCGGCGAACACTCAGCTAATCCAGCAGTTCACCACGGAGCAAGCTTCGAGGTTGAAGCTACAGAGTGCTCTATGGGAATAGGAATTGGAGGCACCTTATCCCTTTTCCCTGTTCAAGGCCTATGAACTGCAGAAGCGTACATTCTTGCGCCTTACAGACTTAGCACTTGGAGTTAAGATGAGTAACGACGAGTTTGAGCGTCTGTGGAGAGGCGCAGAGCCATTTGCTAACATGCAAAATCTCATGTGTGAGATGTTAGCAAGAGCTGACCTTGATCTGGAGAATCCAAATCAGTGTAACCTGTGGATTGGTGACTTAGGCACCAGAGTGCTCCTTTACTACATGACCTTAGAGGCTCAAATCAATAACAAGAGAAAGGCGGAGCAGCCTGTGGAACCATATCGACTTGTCAGGATTCCAGATTTTAGGCCCCTCGTCACTCCTGAGAATTTTGAGGCTATTCCAGGATGGCAGAGGACATTGGAGAATCTTCTCCACGAACTGGATAGCGAGCAACTGCTATCAAACACTTTGATGCATGCCCGAGTGCGGGAAGAGATTGGCCAGCGAGGAGAGATGACCATGGGTCACTATGTCTACGGCCAACAGCGAGCCAAGCAGCGCTTGCTGCGAGTACTGGAGGGAGCAAGAACTCACGTCATGGACACGGACGACTTCAAGACTCAGGTGATGTTGAGTGCTCCTCCTTTGGATTACCAGTCACCCGGTTGGGTAGGTGCAACAGCGCCAGTGGGAGGTTCGATCATGAAGCAGAGATACCTCGGTAACTACGACATCATGTTTGATGCCGATGAGGAGAAACCTTTCCCTACTTGGCCTGCGCTCGAGTGGATACTGGAGGACGTGGGACCTTAAGTGAAGGCTTGGAAGCCATGGAATAAGATATATCCACGAGCTTCGATTAGCTGGATTCACGCAGTTCCTGTAGCAGTGGCTACGAATCCTCATCTATGCCCTCTTTATGGACCAAGGAGATACAAGTGGGCGCCGTGGGCGCGCTTGGATTCGGTTCCATACAATTGGCCCTTGGTGCCAGGAACTTTCGCCACGCCGCACGAGTGCGCAATTTCCTATCGTGCTTATTTCGAAGCACACAAGTATCACACAAACCCTATTTATTTCCGAGCAGCTGTGTTCTGTAATTTTCTTGCCTATGTATGTACGCAATACAAGGTGACAGTGAATGTGAAAAAGTATGATGAAGCGAAGCCAGAGTTCCATATTTGGATCAAGCTTCAGCAGAAGCCCGCGCGTTGGCTGCGCATACTTGAGACCATGGCACTTACGCAGTTCCTCATTGGACCAAGCTCCATGTTCTCATTGGAGTTTTCTCCAAAGCGAGAGCATCAGATCACAACTTGGTTGCCATACCAGAAGTCACATGCAACCTATCTCATGACTGATGATGACGTGCGATGCAACTTGGACGGGATAGAGATGCAGAGCTACCTCCAAGATTTGGAGTTAGCTGATGAATACAAGCACAAGAAACCGAAGATTGACACGCGTCGCAAACTTTGAGAAACTGTGCAGGTTTGAGAGAAGTGCCGAAGTCTATCCTGGAATTGAGGATTATGGAAGAAGTATGAAGATTGGATGAGGAGCAGGGGAACATTCAAAGTGCGATGTCAGCTTAGTTAACAGAGGCTTTTATTGTTCACCTGATATGGTAGTTTGGCCGCGTTAGAGTTTCGATTTTTATCATATTTGAACTCAGATAGTGCAATTTTTTGTTTTATGATGATGCGGCGGCATACGCTAACTTGAACTGAAAATTTTAAAAATTACTCTATGTTATGAATATGAGTTTAGTTGAGTGAATTTTGAAGCTGAAGCACCGATACATGCAGACTGCAGTAAAGAATGAACAGATTCTAAGACACACCAGGTGTGCAAGTTATACGCGTTAACTTATGTCTATAGAAAAAGTTCTTGAATCCTGCTCATGAGGTTATGAATACTAAGCTGAAAATAACATACGAGGATCTATGAACTACAAGTGGGTATTATAACTCAAGAGTACCGTGAACGGACTGAAAATGATGTCAATACAGATAGAGGCTGTCTGTGCAGACACCACCTCGAAACTCACGCTGTGAATGGAAAGTGACAGACTAAAGAGGATAAAATTTAATCGAAATCTAGAGATATGAATGAGATTATGTGCTAATACTTGTTATTCCCAGATTCACGAAAGTTTCTGAACTCATGAGTTTCGGTTATGTAGCGATGTTTCCAATGTTGCTAATTTGATGAACTGAAGTTAACAAGGACTTCTAATTGATACTATCAAGGTGCATGAAGCGAAATGCGTGAAGTGAACATGTTATGTGGATCAATACTATGAATTAAAAAAAATAAAAAATAAAAAAAATTTGTGCTCCAACTGCACCTACCTTGTGTCTAAACTACACCAAGCGGAATGGGGCGGATCTCTCAAGGTTATTGTATACCCGGCACTAGCGCCCGAAGGCTGCTACGGCAGTATCAACTGTGACTTGAGAAGACCAGGCCATCCAGGCTTGTAACTGAAGGTGACTAGTTCACTCAACGATTATATATTGCGTAACCTCAGCTTCACCAATCGATATGGGATATATCGTTGGCTGACTTCGAGGATGACCGCGCGACTACCCTGTGGCCGTGTGAAGACACATATCAACATCTGAAGCGTTCGATTAATATGAACTATGAGAAATAGGACGATGGATTTTTCAAGTACAATACTGTGACCATCTACTATCTAGCAGCTATGTAATGTAGCTTGGTGCTGGTGAGTGGGTGTTTTTATTCTCCAGCGACCATGATGCTGGACTCAGAGGAATATGATGTGAGGACCTTTTGGTGGAAGTTGACCCCGAGTATCAAGGTACGATGAGGCATAGACAGAAAGGCTGTCTATATTGACGTGCATGGCTCTCAAGTTGTTGATCAGCGCAACAGTAGTTACGTGGTAATCGAGGTGATTATGTAAGCCTTGTTAAGTACTGAGTATGGAGGTACAGAAATTTCGGAGTCACCTGCCATGCAAAGTCCTTGCGATATATGTTGTTTTCTCAGCATCTAATTTCACCTATCTCGAGGCCTATCGCGAGCAGCTTAAGTCCAAGTGGCTCAATCACGAGTGACTCACAGTTTCTAAGTATACCGGGACCACCACTGATCCAAATCGAGTGAAAGACCAAAAGATGAGTCGCTCTGTGTACAGCTGCATGCAAGTAAACCCGGATTAATGGTCGAATAAAAAATAAAGTAATTTGGAGGTTATGCAATATCATGTGTGTCCTGCTCGCAAATGAGACTCTACACAATTTGCAGTAATAGGCCCTGAACTCCTTACCATGCCTGTTTCAAACATATGCATGAAGATTTCTGAAAAGATTCTATGAATATTCTATAATGATGCTCAAGAATATGCTCAGCAAATTGCAACCATTTACTATGTTCTTAAAAGTATTCTTATTCCATTCTATGAAAAAATAATAGAAGTTGCTAAAAGTTTAGAAAACAAAAAAGTAACCACTCCCAGTCAATTTTATTTATTGAAAAAATCAAATAATGATAATAATAAATAAATAAAAATTTAGCTGAAAGAGAAAAATAGTGAAAGGAAAAAATAAGAGAGAACATGATAAATTTAATGAGAGATTGTCATGAAAAGGAAAAAATAAGAGAGAACATGATAATATTGAGAAATGGAAAAATAAGAAAGAAAAGAGGTTAATATGTGAGTAATGTAGATAATACAATTAGTGGTGAAGTAATACACACATTACATAAATTGTATGATAGGATAGCTCACATAAGCTAGAAAAAATAGATAAATGTGAAAAGGAAATTAGTGACATAAAATTAGTAATTAGTGGTGAGGACAAACACTACTAACATACTATCTAGTGATGTAAGGACTGATGAGTGCTAATTTTCCAAACTTAAATAAAAAATAAAAACAAAAGGAAAAATAAAATATGAAGAATATGTTTAAGTGATACATGATGAATGGAAGTTTGGAAAAGTCTAAAGTTTTAAAAGAAAAATGAAAAAATATAAGAAGTTGATTGATAGAGATTTAAAGAAAAAGAAATTGAAAAAAAAAAAATTGAAGTATGGAAAGCAAATAAAGACAATCAACAATTGTTAAAGAAGAAAGACAAATAAGAAGAAATGCTATATGGAGATTAAGGAGACTAAAAAAGAAAACGATAAAAGAGAAAACGATAAAAAAGAAGACGAAGTGCAGAAGTCAAAGATTCAAAAACAAAGGTTTTTGAAGTCGACGAGGACGTCTCCAATTTAAAGAAGAGGGCTATGTAGAGCCAAAATGATAAAGTTGTGAAATTTCAAAAAATTAGAGCTCCAAAGCTATAAAAACAACTTCAAAAGAATAAAGTAAAAGTAAAAGTAGAAGTAAAATAAAAAATAAATAGAAATTACTAAAGTAAATGGAAAATAGAATTAGAAGGGTACGAAGAAAGGACATAACTCCTAATGATATGAAAAGGTTTTGAAATTAAACCAAAAGAGGTGATAGGAAAAGTCATTAGGAAAAGTGGTACCTTTTCATAATTAGATAGTATAAGTGAATAGAAAGTGATGATGATCACACCACATTTGAAGAAAACTATGTGAGTCCTAGCTTGGATTGAAGCTAGTAAGAATTCTTACATGTGATTTGTAAGAAATTTGTTTGAAATATATTTAATTATTGAATTATGTGTAAGTCTACGAGTTGCTAGCTACATAATTGTAATTGTTATTGTTGTGTGAAATTTGTTCATGTGTAATAAGACACATTAAGAAAGGAATTAAATTCAAAATTATGAATTGTGGAAGTTAAATGTGAAGGAAAATTGTAATGAGATTATAAAATTCACTAGAAAAGAATTTGTAATAAATAAATTAAATTTGTGAATTTTGGAAGTGAAATTGGTTAGAGTAGAAATTGAATATCTACAGTACCAATTTGTGAACAAATTGTAAAAAAATTTAAAAAAATTAAAATAAATATATAAACAAAAAATATGCAAGGCAATTGAATCATTGATGCATAGAAATGAAGTAAAATTAATTGCAATTGAGAATAAAATTAATTTTAAATTGCTTATAATTAATTTTGATAGAATGCATTATGTATGTGGTGTACTATTGTTTGTTTGAAGTTTGTGATTCAGAATCATTGGAATTGGAATTCATGACAATTGAAGTTTCAATATTGAATGCAATATTAATTTGAAACTTAATAATTTTGATTATTAATGTTTGGTCAACACATGGTTGAGTTGATCACATAATGTGGAAATTACATTGACTTGTGAGTCTAGTAATTAAATTGTAAATTTTAGATCAAGAGTCTAATTGTGTTTAAAGTTAATCTTCAAGATTAGCTAAGAAGTAGAATTGATCGAAACTTATATTACAAGAATGTCCTTAGAAATTGTAATAGCATACAAAGGATAATAGTGTAGTAAGTAAGTTAGAATTAACCAAAGAATAAAAGTTTGATATAAAGAAATATTCAAAGTATAGGAGGTCTAGTTAAAAGAGATAATAGTGCATCTAGTTAATTGAGACAAGAATTAGACTTAATACTTTGAACCTTTAAAGAATAGTGTGAATTATTACTTGTGTGTTGTTTGTGCTTTAACTTGTGGTTTAAAGGTGTGATGACAAGAAGTATAAAGTGAAGACATAAGGAAGTTTGGAGCTTATTGCTAGAGGTTAGATTGTGATTTATTAACTTAAACTAATTAAGGAACTGGCAATGAGCATGAAAATGGATAGCATCCATTTACCCATGAGGGTATAGGTTAGAAGTCGTTGGGCACTTCACAGAATAATGACAATGAGCAAGGCTCACGTTATAACTGCACATGCTTGTGGGAATAAGAGTAATAAGTAAAAATCCTTAAGAGTGTAGGTTATAGATCCACTTTTACCTTTAAAACCTTAAAGCCAACAACAATTGACACATTTATTAGTGGAATTAGAGAGAACTACCTAAGACTAGACGCCGGACCATCCCCTAGAACGAACCTACCGGTGGGTGTAGCCTGGGTGTTTTGTAAGTCGATCTAAGTTCCAAACCTTACACAACTTTAATCCATGGAGCCTCAATCTAGCAAAAACCTCCGTCAAGTGTAGTCTATGTTGTTTTCGATTCCTGCTAAAGACAATGATGTCATCGATATATCATCTCACAAAATCCAACCTCAAGAATACTCTGTCCATAACCCTTTGAAATTCTGCTGAAGCATTTTTCAATCCAAACGGTAGAAACTTCCATTGAAACAACTGGTCCTTCCCATCTCTGTCAATGCCCTAGAACGCGGTTTTCTCCTTGTCTTCCTCTCTCAATCCAATCTGGTGGTATCCAGAGCGTAAATCCAACGTACTAAACACCTTGGCATGGCCAATGGCCTCAAAGTTCTCCTCTGGAGTTGGCATTGCATAACGGTCTGACTTAGTGAATTTATTAATTCTCCTATAGTCACCACACATCCTTTTCTCAGTCCAATTACCATAAATGTCCTTGGATGGCATAACCGTTACTGATGCATATTCCCAATCTGGAGGAGCCAACTCCACCAACCCTGCAGCCATCAATTCTTCAGTGCGAGCACGAATCATCTTTCGCTCCATGTCGCTATACTTGTATGGCTTTCGATAAATTGTTGCTTTGTCGATTAAGTTAATACGCACTTCTTGCCCCTTCAACACTTCCAAATCATGTAATCTGAAAGCAAAACAATCTAAATACTCCTTCTGGAACTCATGTTTCTCCACCTCCACTGCTCCATCCGCCAAGCCTACTCTTGGTTTCCAAGTGTCCTTACTGACCACCTCCTTCGGTTCCTTTGGAGTAGGGTTTTCCACCCTCGATTGCTATTGAATCCCCTATGAAGGAGACTCCCCTCCTTCCTCCTCAATAACGCTCCCAAGTCCTTCCAATTGACCAAGTTTGTCAATTTCTTCAATGTGAAGAGCTGTGTGTTCTTCCAAGAAGATCTTTTCCACAACATCCTCCAAATCCATCCTCTGGTGAGCCAATCTACTCTCTTCACTCCTGTTCTCCCCTCTATAGTGAAGATCTGTTGCCTTGGTGGTCGCAAAAATATTTGCGGTATCCCACATATTTCATGGATGAGGTGCAACGGCCCTCTCGCCCTTAACCACTTTGCTTGTTACCCTGACAGAGGCAAGTGGTTCTCCTCCCGCCCGCAACTCGTACTATCCCATGTAACTCGTCAAACTAGAAGCTAAACGCTTCTGTTCAGCAACCACTAATGAAACAATCCAAGTCAGGCAATTTATATCCATTGCCTGACCAAGTAGAAGCCGTCTCTGTGGTTATGAAATCCCAGGCACATCGGTGGTGCCAGTGGAAAATTCCATGGCTCTCTTCCTCTTATTGGCATTGGGCTCTACCATCTCTTGAGACAATGAATTCCAAACAAGCCCAGGTCCATTATCCTTGAAAGCATAAGACCGTGCAAAATTAACCAACGTGGATAAGGCCCTACGTAGTTCCCCCTTGCGGTTAACCACCCCTAATGGTGCCTGGTCATCGTGATACACGTGTCGTGGTGTCCTGTGAGGATCCAAAATGTCACTCACATACACATCTAGGCGTTTAATGCGACCCACCGCGGACTGTAGCAACTCTGCTGGTGCCAGGTTTGTCCACCACAAGCGTGGTCTATGTGCCCTGGATCCTACTGAAGCCGCATCACTTAACACTGGCAATCCCAGAGTCTGATGGATCCTATACATACTCTCGAGTGTCTTGGACCTCGAACTGCTCACCACGGGCACATTCTCTACAATATAACCAGGCGGTTGCCTCTGAGAAGTCTGAAGCAACAGAAGCACTCGAATCATGTCAAAGAACCTGGAAGAACGGGAATCCTTTAATCCATTCTGATTGCCTGCCATAGACATGCCTTGGCAAAGCCATTCTGCAATGACAAGGTCCACAGGACCCACACGGTGAATGTCATCGTCTTACAACAAGGAAATATTACCCACTAGTGTAGAGAATGAGGTTTTGATGGCACTAGTGGCCAACAATTCTGGAAATTGAGTCCTCAGTCTCCGTGTGTGACGTTTGGCCACATGCCTTGCTGCTTCATCCACATCCACGTAAATGTAGCGCTTAACCTTGATCCCAGCTTATAAAACAACTGCCAATCCTGTGTCAATTCCTCCAAATAGTTCCAACAACACGATGCCATCTATCGGTGCCTTCCAATGGATGGTGGCAGTGTCTAATGGCGGTCCTAGGTCTTGGTCAACTCCATGCTCATGTTGCATCTGTGGTAGCATAGAATGCTGCCATGCCTCTTCCACTGCTAACTCCGCGGCCTCCTTTAACTGAGTGGTGTTACTCCATGCCGCCTCAATCCCAGGTCTGTATCCTTCTTCCTCTCCACCACTTGTGTTGCCCATGTAGACATCCATCTTCTCTGAAATGTCGTCAACCATAGAAAGATCCTCAAAACCTGCTTGAAACCATGAAGGTTTCATATTCATATTCCTAGAGAAGGCAAACACGTCAGCAAAGTTACCAGTAAGAACTCGAACAAATCGAGTTGACAGCTGAGCCTTCCGCCCATCTCCTGCTTGCCATCTTGGTCTATAGTTTGCTGACTCCTTGTCGTAGTACGTGTTGGCAACTATTCACATCTTAACACAAAGATACCCTTAAGGTAATCGTTCCTAGAGAGAATCACCGAGAACTACAACGACTAACAACTCATCTATATGTACACCATGTTAACTATATCACAATGATTACATCAAAGGAAAGAAAGGAAAAGGGTTAGATTACACCGCCTGAGCGTTTATCTACAGTCACTATCCCGCTCTCTGTACGAGGGCTTTCTCCGGGTAGGAACCTATCCCGTCGGAAGGTAGGAACCTTTGGGTAAGGACCTACCTCGTCGGAAGGTAGGGACCTTCGGGTAAGGACCTACCTCGTCTTAGTCCCGGTTAAGGAAGGGGGGGGTATCTTTACAGCTATACACACTATAGACATCCGGGGTACATGAGTACCTGGATACAGATTATATCACCACGGATGGTAGTCCGTGGACTCATAGAGATTTTAGTGGTTGACACAAGTAACAGCTACTCTACCTCCCATTCTCTCCTTCTAACTCTACTCACTCACTTGGATGGTTATGGTGTCGCTGAGATCCCCCCGAACGGGTGTTAGACCCATGTTTCCGAGGCTGCGAGCGGCATAATGTAAGTGAGCAAGGGGCCTACCCGCCCACTATCCGTCCTCCTCTCAGTCTCCCTCCACTTTAGCTGCAACTGGAGGTAGGATATTTCAGGGATTGGTACGAGCCTTCACAACCGACACCAATCGATACGCCGGAAGGTCACTCAAGACTCGTTAGGACCCTTTTCACATCCGTCACTCCCCCCTCGTCCTCCTCTGGACACATACAATCTCACCTGTTATTCCCATCCACCCCTACTAATCTACTTGATGGAACAAGGAAACAACTGTACGGTTAGAGTTGGAGTCACGCCCCTACTAGCTATCTTCTCACCTCACCTGTTATTCCCATCCACCCCGACTAATCTACTTGATGGAACAAGGAAACAATGATTAGATAGTTAGTATAGACTTGAAGAGTGGACTACTTGAAATGGCACTCACAGTCATGTATGCAATCCGAGCTCTCCAACCATCGAAGGTCTTCTCAGAGCGTAGGTTTAGAATTAAACTGAAAGCAAATACGCACATCAAGCAGTGAAGAGAGAGGCCACGAGACTCCTCTCTTATACTGCGAAGGACTCACACAAGAGTCCAAACCCAACGATACCTTCTAACGGTGACATTAACTACTCTTGGCGGCGGTGGCTGCCACTCCACACGACGTGCACCGTCAGAGGTCACTTATTACACAAAACCCAAGGCAAAGCCAAGTCAAAACCCAAAGTCAACGCGGGGCCTAGTCCGCGAATGAACAGTGACCTATCAACTAAGATTCCGACCCTACTTCCGGGCCAACTCCTCAAGTCTCTCTTCTCTTCCCTCCTCTTCCGCTTCTTTGAACTCTTGCTAGAAGTCGGGTGCGCCGCAGCCTTCGCGAGTGTCACAAGTGGTGATAACAGATCCGTTGATGAAGAGGGTGCCGATTCTGCCATGGATGTCTTCGGCAAGGCCTCCATTGAATTCCCGGAGGCACCCGGGCCACCCGGAGTGAGTAGCACGGAAGTCGTGCTTCGGTGGAGCTTGGTTCGGGGTGGAAGAGTCGGTACGAGGCTCGGAGTCTCCATGAAGGTCCCCGGTTCGGAGGTGTGTGCCAGTTTGACCTCAGCCCGTACTGGAATGTGGAAGTATGCCGAACTCTCGCTCGTGGTCTTCCCAAATGGAGACATACCCTGCAAAGGAGTAACAGTCGGTGTTGCGCAAACGGGGTCACCAAGGGAAAACTGTCGGAGGAGAGTCGCGCGCGGAGGCTCCATCGGAGCACCCAAGCTATCCTTCCTTCCACTTTGTACCTGCGTGGTGAGATTTGAAGGAGAAGGACAAACGGTAACGCCCTCAGGGGGAATTCGAGAAGCAAGGACAGGACTATCGAGGTCAATCACTCCCTTGCCCGGCGGCAGTCCTTGGTCACCCATCTCCGAATCCGCATCCGAACCCGAGTCATCATCCTTGTCCAAATCCTCCACAAACTGGGGTAGGATATGGGTGAGGTTGCTTTCCAACAACCTCATGTTGGCATACGCCTCTTCGATCTTCACGGTTTGCTCCATCATGAACGCGATCACCTTCTTGCTGGAAATGTGGCCGTCCTTCTCCAACCTTGCGTCAAACATCTTCGCCTTCATCACTGCCTCCGCCGGGACGTGTAAGGCCTCCTCCACTTGTTGCAACGCCGTGGTCGAGGCATTGGCTTGGAGGAGAGCCTCCTCGCAACTCTGTTCTACCTCCAACGCCCGGCTCTTCATCTTGGTCACCTCCAAGGTGAGTCGGTTCACCTTCTGCTCCATAAGGCGGAGGTCACCAACTCCTCTCATCTTCTCCTTGGCCGCCGTAACCAGTCCTTGGTAAGAGGTATTGCCGAGGAGACTACCCAACTGCCCCAAGGTCTTGTCCACATCCTCCACATACACTCGAAGAGCCTCTACCAACTCGGAGGCACGGTAAGACTTCCCTCCGAGTTGAGCCAATCCCGTAGCGGCTGCCCGGGCAGCAGCTCGAGTTCGGGTGGAAGGTGCTCCTCCATGGCTCGGTCGTTGGCGCTTGGGAGGTGGGGGTGCTTCTCCCTCTGACTGCGATGAGCTACTCCCTCCTTTTGATCCGGGTTCGGACTCCGACTCTGTCCCCTTGAACTTCTTCATCATCAGTTGCGTGCCGTACGCCATGGCTTCCTCCGGAGTGGTCTCCTTGAAGTGGTGATAGAGGTGGATGAGGTAAGGGCAAATGGGAGAGCGCCTTGTGCTATTGACGCTCTTCGTCAATCTCATCACTACCTCTTTCATGATAAGAGCCCAATTCACCATTCGCTAACCCAAATAAGCACCATACAAGGTGTTAGCCATAGTGATCGTGACTCGGGTGGGCTTCTCCGGGTGCAAGATAGGTACGAGGAAAGCGAACACTCTCTTCGCCCGAGGGTCTTGGCAATCTTGCAATGCATAGCCATTCTTGGCATCCTTAGTACCAAAGAGTCCCTTCGCGTATTCCTCCTTCAAACTTGTGAAACCCGCCCCCTGTCGCGGGAAACCATACACCTCTTGCCATCTTCCCATGGTCCAACGGTCCGTGCAAGCTCGTATGCTACTCCCCTTGGGCTCTGATAACGGGTCTTGTCATAGCTCCTGCACCGTGGAATCCACACAAAAAAACGAGTAGAAGTCGAGGAGCGAGAGACAACCCATCCAAAGAAGATCCTCCTTTAATTCCGTGAGTTCAAGTGGATCCCTTGGAAAGATGGGTGAGATGTCTCCTAGTGGAGGTCATGGTGAATCTGGTGTGGACCTCCTCCCTCGGCTGTGTGTGCTCAGACCTACCCGTGGGGTGTGAGTGTGCTTCCCTGCTGGCCTTGCTCTCTCGTGAGATCCTCCACTGCTGGCCTTGGTCGTGATGCTCCTCCTTGGCTGGCCTTGACGGTGATGCTCCTCCATTGCTGGCCTTGGTCGTGAGTTAGTCCCGCTTGGAGCTACCTCTCTAGTCTAGCTCGGAGCTACCCATGAGGTGTGAGTGTACTCGGACCTACCCGTGGGGTGTGAGTGTGCTCCCCTGCTGGCCTTGATCGTGATGCTCCTCCACTGCTGCTGACCTTGCTCCTCGTGAGATCCTCCACTGCTGGCCTTGATCCTGAGCTAGTCCCGCTCGGAGCTACCTCCCTTGTCCAGCTCGGAGCTACCCGTGGGGTGTGAGTGTGCTCGGACCTACCCGGGGGGTGTGAGTGTGCTCGGACCTACCCGTGGGGTGTGAGTGTGCTCGGAGCTACCCGTGGGGTGTGAGTGTGCTCGGAGCTACCCGTGGGGTGTGAGTGTGCTTACCCTGCTGGCCTTGATCGTGATGCTCCTCCATTGCTGCTGACCTTGCTCCTCGTGAGATCCTCCACTGCTGGCCTTGGTCGTGTTGCTCCTCCTCGGCTGCTGGCATTGGTCGTGATGCTCCTCCACTAATGGCCTTGATCGTGATGCTCCTTCACTGTTGGCCTTGGTCGTGAGCTAGTCCCGCTCGGAGCTACCTCCCCTGTCTAGCTTGGAGCTACCTCCCCTGTCCAGCTTGGAGCTACCTCTCTAGTCCAGCTCGGAGCTACCCGTGGGGTGTGAGTGTGCTCGGACCTACTCGTGGGGTGTGAGTGTGCTCGGACCTACCCGTAGAGTGTGAGTGTGTTTACCCTGCTGGCCTTGCTCTCTCGTGAGATCCTCCACTGCTGGCCTTGGTCGTGATACTCCTCCTCGGCTAGCCTTGATCGTGATGCTCCTCCACTGCTGGCCTTGATTGTGATGCTCCTCCACTGATGGCCTTGATCGTGATGCTCCTTCACTGCTGGCCTTGGTCGTAATGCTCCTCCTCGGCTGGCCTTGATCGTGATGCTCCTCCACTGCTGGCCTTGGTCGTGAGCTAGTCCCGCTCGGAGCTACCTCCCCTGTCCAGCTCGGAGCTACCTCTCTAGTCCAGCTCGGAGCTACCTAAGGCGCTTGCTTTGTGTGGTATAGAGCTCTCCCATGACCGGTTCCTTATACTAGGGCCTTGGGGGGTTTCCTTGCCGTTGCCGGTGGGATTTCCTAGTCGGTGCCGGTTGACCTTCCTTGTCGGTGCCGGTTGACCTTCCTTGTCGTTGCCGGTTGACCTTCTTTGTTGGTGCCGTTTGACCTTCCTTGTCGGTGCCGGTGGAGCTTCCTTGGGGTAAGGTCCCTCTGAGCTCTCGATCCACCCGTTTGACAAGGGTGTTAGGATCCGGTGTTAAACCACCACTTATCCCTTTTAACACGTCCCTAGGGTCTTATTCCTTTTCTATCCTAATTCTCCCTAAGAGCCATTACTAGGTGTCTACTTTCCTCTAAACTTAATAAGGTGGTACGGTGATATACTTTCTAAGTAACTAATTACAAAAAATTTAAAATTTGGGGTACGACACTCCTTCCAGAAATCCAAGGTGAATCCCATTGGATATAGCACCGCCGAGCCTAGCAAGACATCATATGACTTGGCCTCCGTAAGTATTGCCTTCACCTTCATGGAACTAACATCTACCACATCACTTTGGTTGAATTGTAACACCAATTCAGCCCTTGTGATCCCTGTAGCGTGCTTTGTACCCCCCATGAATGTGCTAATGGTCCAGAGACACTTCTCCAAAGTATCCCCAGTTAATCCCAACCCTTCCATAGCAGACGCTCCCAGCATCAAAGGTTGAGCTCCCGAATCCAGAAGCACACGTCGAGATATAAATATCTTCCCCTTAGGTCGAACGAGTTGGAAAATACCTTGGGAATTATCAACCACTACCACACCAAGGGTAATGGATGATCTCTCAATTGCAGGTCTAGCATCCATTGTCTTCACACGCATGTCTGCTGAAAGCAGCCTCTCCACGTTGTCACTCTAGCTCTCCTCTGCATTGATTATCTCCGTCTTCAACACATTAACCCTTGTGGAGTTGTCTAACTGTGAGCCAAATAAACCACCCCTCAAGGGTGGCTTATCTTGAACACAAGATCCTAATATGGGGCCTGGTTGCTTGTGTAACCAACCCTCAGCCCATTCATACACAACTTATACAAGCATGGCGACACGTCTCATGTTCACTTGGTTCCTTGTGGTTAACTAGTGAGGTGATGACTTAATCCAGCCTTCTAATTGAACCCACCTCTTAAAACAAGTGTAACTTTTGCTCTAGGGCTCCGATTGCAACGTTGTCAACGCTCATGGGTTCAATTCAGCATTCCGAACTTGATTAGACCCTTAATGATCAGGTTCAGGCTTAGGTGTGACCCTGGAACCAGTTGGCAGCAGACAGGCTTCCCTATTTTCTACCAACTTATAATCCTAATTATCTCCTTGACTTCAACTCCGATTCTTATGTTTGTTTTTTTGATTCTTATTAGTTTTTTGTGATTAACATGATGGCAGCATTCAATTGATCACTTGACTCGACCCTGGACCTCACAGCCAGCGACCAGCAGTGCACCTTCAACATATGATGTATCCAAGATCGTGAATCACATTCCACGCATATACCACATCCATTCACACAAGTATCCCACCTCAACCTCGTTGCGAATGAACCTCCGGCTGGTTTTACTTACTAATGACCAATTATCCGGTTGTTTAGTTGAGTGCGAAGCAAACCCTAATTCTAGCAAAAAATTGGCAGCGCTTCCGCATGGTTTTAGTATTTAGAAATTTAGGGTTCCTTATTGCATAAGGAATTTACTACTAGCTGGGGGGTGAGGAGTGGCTCCCTGGTTGATTCGATTCACCCTCCTTCCTTCAGTTCCGGCTCTCGTCCCTCGTGATCTTGATCGTCTTCAGCTCCAGCTCTTCCTGGTGCTCTTGTCCTTCGTGATCCTGATCGTCTTCGTATCTTCGTGATCTTGTTCGTCTTCAGCTCTAACTCTTGCCCTTCGTGATCCTGATCGTCTTCGTGTCTTCGTGATCCTGATCGTCTTCGTGTCTTCGTGATCTTGTTCGTCTTCAGCTCCAGCTCTTGCCCTTCGTGATCCTCATCGTCTTCGTGTCTTCGTGATCTTGATCGTCTTCGTGTCTTCGTGATCTTGATCGTCTTCAGCTCCAGCTCTTCCTCGTGCTCTTGTCCTTTGTGATTTTGTTCGTCTTCAGCTCCAGCTCTTGCCCTTCGTGATCCTGATCGTCTTCGTGCCTTCGTGATCTTGATCGTCTTCGTGTCTTCGTGATCTTGATCGTCTTCGGCTCCAGCTCTTGCCCATGTGCTCTTGTCCTTCGAGATCTTGTTCATCTTCAGCTCCAGCTCTTGCCCTTCGTGATCCTGATCGTCTTCGTGCCTTCGTGATCCTGATCGTCTTCATGTCTTCGTGATCTTGATCGTCTTCAGCTCCAGCTCTTCCTCGTGCTCTTGTCCTTCGTGATCCTGATCGTCTTCGTGTCTTCGTGATCTTGTTCGTCTTCAGCTCCAGCTCTTGCCCTTCGTGATCATGATCGTCTTCGTGTCTTCGTGATCCTGATCGTCTTCGGCTCCAGCTCTTGCCCTTGTGCTCTTGTCCTTCGTGATCTTGTTCGTCTTCAGCTCCAACTCTTGCCCTTCGTGATCTTGATCGTCTTCGTGCCTTCGTGATCCTGATCGTCTTCGTGTCTTCGTGATCTTGATCGTCTTCAGCTCCAGGTCTTCCTCGTGCTCTTGTCCTTCGTGATCTTGTTCGTCTTTAGCTCCAACTCTTGCCCTTCGTGATCCTGATCGTCTTCGTGTCTTCGTGATCCTGATCGTCTTCGGCTCCAGCTCTTGCCCTTGTGCTCTTGTCTTTCGTGATTTTGTTCGTCTTCAGCTCCAGCTCTTGCCCTTCGTGATCCTGATCGTCTTCGTTCCTTCGTGATCCTGATCGTCTTCGTGATCTTGATCGTCTTCGTGTCTTCGTGATCTTGATCGTCTTCAGCTCCAGCTCTTCCTCGTGCTCTTGTCCTTCGTGATCTTGTTCGTCTTTAGCTCCAGCTCTTGCCCTTCGTGATCCTGATCGTCTTCGTGCCTTCGTGATCCTGATCGTCTTCGTGTCTTCGTGATCTTGATCGTCTTCGTGTCTTCGTAATCTTGATCATCTTCAGCTCCAGCTCTTCCTCGTGCTCTTGTCCTTCGTGATCTTGTTCGTCTTCAGCTCCAGCTCTTGCCCTTTGTGATCTTGATCGTCTTCGTGTCTTCAGCTCCAGCTCTTCCTCGTGCTCTTGTCCTTCATGATCTTGTTCGTCTTCAGCTCCAGCTCTTGCCCTTCGTGATCATGATCGTCTTCGTGTCTTCGTGATCCTGATCGTCTTCCGCTCCAGCTCTTGCCCTTGTGCTCTTGTCCTTCGTGATCTTGTTCGTCTTCAGCTCCAGCTCTTGCCCTTCGTGATCCTGATCGTCTTCGGCTCCAGCTCTTGCCCTAATTCGCACTCTTAGTGGCCGGGACTTCCGGCTCTCATTCCCTCAATTCTCTCCCTTCTCTATCTCTTCCTACTCCTCGGACACCAACCAAATGAGGCTTCTCCAGGGGGTAACCCCCCAACCCTTGCTCTTCTTGCGTTCCCAAAGATGGTTCCCTGCCGCCTTTGGCCTTCTCCCATAAATGGATCCTTCTTACAAGACCTACTAATCCTATGACTACTAATTCCGTGCCACCCTTGCATTTAACAAGAGTGGGCGTCCCACTAACCAAGGAATATCTAAATCTAAACATTGACTCCATGCCACATGAGTGTGCATGATTTCAATAAGTGAGCTATTAGCTAATGTCCAAAGGTGCTAGATCTAATTTAATCTACCTAAATTGAATTCCCCTTGCTTGGGGTTAGGATTAAGTTACCAAGTGATTGTTAGGGCGGTTCCCACTTCTTTTGGACCCCTTTCTTTTTTTTTTCTACTTCACCTAATTTTTCCCCCGTGGTTTTCCCCACCACTTTACTTTCTTCCTTTCCTATTGTTTTTGCTTTTGTTTTCTTTTTTCCCTCTCTAGTCTTCTCTTCATTTTTTCCTTCCCTATTTATTTTTTTGGTTAACTTAATAAAATCCGTGGTCGCCATGAAGTGGCTCCTATTCAAGGAATTAGTGAATGGAAAGGCCATTTAGCCATATTGATCAAAAATCATGGGTTAATCCTATTGGATTACCCACTTCAACTACTAGTTGAACCTAACACAATTGATGTGCGGTCCATTCATCCTCGGGAGTCGTTTTGGCGGCTCACACATGGCGGCCATCTGGGACAACTCGAAGAGGCAGAGAACCCAACTCTTGCTCATGGGCACACGGTCAAGTTCCATCTTTTCGTGTCCGAATGGGCCGCGGTTGTAACCCTAATTTGGAGGTTTAATCGTGAAGGTTGTGAGCAATTCACACCTTGTACTCTTTGCATCGGTTGCCCGATGTTCGTGTGGGGAAATCCTCGCCGTTAAGGGTCTGGAGTTGAACGGAGTTGGGGAAAACCTCCTTCACAAGATATGGGCCCAACCACAGGGCATCGAACTTGCCAGGGAAATCCAGTCTCCTTGCATCTTAGAGGAGTACTAGCATGCCCGGCTGTAACGACCGGGCCTTGTTTCGCTTGTCGAAGGCGATCTTCCTTCGACGCTGGATGGCTTCCATGTTCTGGGCGCTCCATCGGCGCTTCTCATCGAGCTCCTCCAATCGTTCTAACCGAACGGCTAAGGACGTGGCCATGGACCATCGTTCGGTCACGGCCACTCGCAAAGACGGGATCTCGAACTCAATTGGCAAAATGGCTTCAATGCCATACACCAACGAAAAAGGGGGTAGCATGGGTGGTCACGTTGAAGGTGGTTCGGTAGGCCCATAATGCAGCGGGGAGTTTCGTGTCCCAATCCCTCTTGGAATCGGTGACCGTCTTCCTCAAGATATTCACGAGGGTTTGGTTAACTCGCTCGGTGTGCCCATTGGTTTGAGGGTGATAAGGGGTGGTCTTACGATGGTTGATCTTGAACCGAGTGGTCATGGCTTCGATCATCTCGTTCAAAAAAATGTTTCCGTCTATCACTAATGAGGATTTTGGGACAACCAAACCGAGTAATGATTTGCTCGAACAAGAATTTGGCTGCATGATTCGCATCATTGGTTTTCACGGCTCGAGCCTCGGCCCACTTGGTGAGATATTCGGTTGCCACCACAATGTGCCTCATCCCACTAGAAGAGCTTGGATGCACCTCCTCCACGTAGTCAATGCCCCACTTCTCGAATGGGACCAAGGGCAAGGATACGCGTAGTGGCATGTGCATTCGGAGGTCATTTTGGGCATACCGTTGGCAAGCGTCGCATCGCTTGGTGTACTCATGGGCGTCTTGGAAAAGTGTGGGCCAATAGTAGCCTGCGCGAAGGACTTTTTGGGCCGTCAAGGTCCCAGAGAAGTGCCCTCCACATGCGCTGTCGTGGCAAGCTGAGAAGATCGTGGGGATTTCCACGGATGTCACACATCGACGTAGCAAGCCGTCAATTCCACGACGGTACAATTTGCCCCCTACTATGGTAAAGTGGCGGCTATGTAGACGAACCTTCCGTCGTTCGTTTTTGGACAATGAATCCGATAGAAGGTGGGTAGTAAGGAATTCGGCCACCAAATTGTACCATGAGGGAATGGAGGATACCTTGAACAAGTCCTCGTCTATCAAGGCCTCATCGATGGGGACGACACCAAGTTCCTCTGAGAGGCGTGAGAGGTGATCCGCTTGAAGGTGCATCCGCCCCGGGCGGTATTCCACCGTGTAGTCGAACTCCTCTAAAAGTAAGACCCACCTCGCTAAACGACCACTCAAGTCCGCCTTGTTGACAAGGTACTTGATGGCCATGTGATCCACGTAGAACACTACAGGGTTGAGTAACAAGTAGTGGCGAAATTTTTTTACTGAAAAGACCATTGCCAAGCACTCACGTTCGGTGGTGGTATAGTTCTTTTCGGCGGGGTTTAATTGCCTGCTTGCGAAGGCAATGGGGTGGTCCTTGCCATTAACGCCAACCGGTTGGCACAATGTGCTCCCTACAGCCACCGCCGAGGCGTCACAAAAGATGTGGAAGGGCAATTCCCAATTCGGGGGTCTCAAAACCGGGTAGGTGGTTAATTCCTCTTTCAAGACATCGAAGGCCTCTTGGCAATGGGGAGTCCACTCGAATTTTACATTCTTTTGGATAAGTCGAGTAATGGGCATGGACTTCGTGGCATAGTCATGGATAACCTCCCGATACCATCCTATGTGCCCCAGGGTTTTCTATACTTCTTTGACGGTTGTGGGAGGGCTTAACTCCACAATGACCTTCACCTTGTCGGGGTCTGGCTCTCTACCCTCCTTGGAAACCACAAATCCTAGCAAGACTCCCTTCTCTACGGCGAGGAAAATCTTTTCGGGATTCAGAGCGATGCCGGTGTGCCTACACCGCTCGAAACTTTGCCCCACACATTTGAGGTGGTCGGCCTTTGTGGACTGGGTGCTAAAATCGTCAATGAATACCGTCATTGATTTATGCAAGAGGTCTGAGAAAGCATAGGTCATGGCCCTCTGGAATGCGGAAGGGGCGTTACAAAGCCCAAAAGGCATGACCAAGTAGATGAACGTGCCCCACCGGGTCGTGAAGGCGGTCTTGTGATAGTCCTCGGGGGCAATGGAGATTTGGTTGTAGCCCGAGTAACTATCCATAAACGTGTAAAGCTCATGACCACCTACCTCCTCTAAAATGGTGTTGATAAAGGGCAAGGGAAAGTGGTCTTTTTGGGTGTGGTGGTTGAGTTTCCTATAGTCAATACACACCCGTAGCTTCCCATTTTTCTTCTTAACTAACACCATGGGGGAGACCCAATCGGATATCTCCACAGGCTTGATGAACCCCGCTTGGAGTAGTTTTTCCAATTCTACCTTGACAATGAGCTGCAGGTTAGGGTTCATGCGCCGCTCCTTCTGTCTAATGGGGGTAGTGCCTGGGAGAAAGGGGATGTGATGCTGCGTTACCGCCGGGGGAATGCCCTTGAGGTCCTTGTATGACCACGCGAAGATGTCCCCAAACTCCACCACTAGTCCTTTGTATTCCACTAACTCTTCCTCGGTCAACCCAACGCCTACCTTTATACTCCGGGTTCCTTCCGCCTCGTGAGAGACCACCATCAATTTCCAATCATCATGATGTACGTGCGGTTGTTGAGTAGGTCCCTGGTACCAGTCGTTCGGAACTTGGGGGTACGTTGCCCCAGAACCACTAGCTAGTATACCGGTGGATGTCCTACGAAAGTGGAGGGAGGGTTTGAGAGGGCCTTCGCTTCCCAACACTTCCAACTCGTTCCCTTGTGTGCCATCAACATCCAGTTCAAATACTGCCGCGGGTTTTAGGTCATCGAGAAGGGGGACTAGGCTAAATCCCAATCCGGTTTCCCCGTTAATAAGCTCACTATCGATGAAATGCACGGATATGGCTTCGTCCGCGCTCGAGGTGGGGTGCTCCCTCAACCAGTCTACAAACTCCCCGGTGGAGACCCATTCATAAAGGCCCGGTCCCATGCTTTTAAATGGCATCACCTTGGCCCTCGAGGGTTGAGCTCTATCCACGGCCTTGTGTGGTGCGAACCTCACTCTCTTGGGGGGTTCTTTTGTCAACACCTCTTGTGACTCATCGTCCGAAGAGCCCATACAACCATGGCATAGCCCTAGCCTACTCGATTGGATGTGGACCGTAGTGGGGTTCTCAAGGGGCCCGTAGGTGATGTTGGGTTTCGGTCCTCCCCATTCTACCGTGGCATTGGCAACTCGCAACCAAGGCCTACCTAGTAGCAAGGGGTATGCCTCCTTGTTGGAGTGCATTCGAATGACTTGGAAAGTGAGGGAATACTCTACACCCCCTGTGGTAACTTTACAACCACTAATTTGGCCTAACGGGGCCTCCGAGCTCTGATTAGCCATGTTGATAATGTATGGCGATGGTTCCGTGATGTCCAACCCCAATTTCTCCATAGTCAGAAGGGGCATGATGTTCAAACCACTACCACCGTCGACTAGTACGTTGGGTACCACCTTATCCACGATTGAAACCTCAATTTGAACCGCCTTGACTTCGATATTGGGGTGTGCGGATTTTACACGAGCTGCCAATCTAACTCTTGCCTTAGGCCTCCGCTTCACCGGGGTGCCCAACCTAAGGATCTTCCTCATGGATGGGGATACCTCCAATAGTTGGGCTATGGTAATGTCTGCCCTGAGGCGACTCAAATCCGCCCATAAATCGTAAGGTCCCTCTCCTACGTGTCCCTCGACCCGTGGGAGTGTGTCCACCTCGGAACTAGGGGCTGGGGGACCTTCCCATGGTTCTTGGGAAGCGGACGATGGTGTTCGGGACCTAAGTGTCCCGTGGGAAGACTTTAGATTGGCCCGTTTAGTGCTTTCCACCGCCTCCTTGGTGGCATCGTTTAGGTCAGAGAAGTGAGGTGAATCTTCCTCTGAGGTCTCACCCTCTTCTGGTATCGGTGGAGGGGGGCTCGAATACCTAGGCTCGCGTCGGTTAGACCAGGTCTGGACGGCCAATGCGGGTAACTCACAAGGTTTTGCTTCCTTGGTTGTGCTAATCTCGTGGAAAACGACATTGAGCTCAGTGAGGGAAGGGCCTTGTGTGGACACGATTTCGCTTGACATGGTGGCATAGCGGACATCCTGTGGTCCTTGGTTTTGTTGCCCCCCATGGTTTTGTTGGCCTCCACAATTTTGCCCTTGGTTTATAGGGATGTAATCGTCCTTGGTATTAACCCCCATTGGGGGAGTTTGACTTTGGCGGTTGTTGTTGTAGTCATAGTAGAGGCTAGGTGGTCTAAGAGTATTATCACCGGTAGGGTTGCGTGCACCTGTCAAATGGTCTTGAGCTTGCTGAGGGTAGTTCCCCGGTGGGGGAGGCATGGGGATTACCTTATCCGGTCTTCGACACACTTCGGTAGGGTGATTACCCCCACAGTTACCACATACTACTCCACTTTCGACCCAACACTGCCAAGGTGCGTCCCTCTTGCCACAAGCGTGATGGGTTTCATACCGTGGTCGTGGAGGTCCCCTATAACCTAGGTTTGGTGGTGTATAGCCTTGCGGGCCATAGTTAGCTGCCACCGGTGGTTGATTCCTATGGGGAGGCACATACGGGAGTTGAGCGATCTGGTACTGCGGTGCCGCCGCTGGGGTGGTGCAGAAGGGATTGGTGTGCCCCGGTTGGCCACATTGAGTGCACCATAGGCCCGAGGCATGTCTACCAGACACTATGGGTGGAGGAGTGGGGTTAGGGACTTGGTTTTTAATTAACAAGGCCATTTGGTCTTGCATGGCCTTGATTTGTTGAGCTAATTGATCCTGGAAGCCTTGTTGGCCTTGGAGGATTTCATTCTTCATTTCTTCCTTCCATGTGCCCCGCTCTTCGTGATAGGTGAATTCGGGGAGAGCTACCGGTGGCCTAACATTCAAGGGTGGAGCATAGTAGTTCCACATGGGGGCTTGGGCAACCGGGGCTCTTGAGTTAGGTTCTGGGATTGGTCCCTTGCCCTTGGCATGGATAGGTATAAAACTAGGGATGTGGTGCTCTTCCTTCCGCCACATACGCTCTTGGTCTCGATCGACTTGCTCTATTAGCCTTGCTTGTGCCTTGGCAGCGTCTAACGTTGTGGGGCGGACCTTCAAAATCTCCCTAATGGTTCCCTCGTTGTTGAACCCTTGGATAAAGAATTGGGTTAGGGTGTCATTGGTGAGGAGGTTCCCCACAAACCTTGTAACCACTAGCTCAAACCTCCTAATGTAGGTCGTGATCTCTTCCCCTGGGCCTTGGCGTAGTCCGGCTAAGGCTGTGAGGGCATTACTTTGACCTACCTCGGGTCTAAAGTGCTCCAAAAAGGCCCTCATGAGGCTATCCCAATCCTCAAAGGTACCGGGGGGGTGATTCCTATACCACTCGTAGGCGGCGTCCTTCAAGGTACACGAGAACCACACTAGGAAATAACCGGTGTTGGTGATGAGGCACGTCCTGAGGAACTCCAGAAAACGTTCTACGTGTGCGGAGGGGTCTTCATCTTTGGTTCCTCTAAAGGTGGGCAAATTGGGTGGCATAGGCGCCGCTTGCAAGCCCTCGGGCACTACGATGGGTAAACCGCTTGGCTGAACCAAGGGATTAATGGAAGGCCGCACCGGGGGTGGTCCCCCAGAGGCCATGATAGGGGCTGAGGGGGTGTTTCGTGGGCTAGTGGTGTTAGTGGTATTCACCGGATTGAATGAAGTGGAAGGAAGAGATGGGGGGAAGGGAAGGAAGGGGGCGGGCAGAGCCTCTAGTTGTACCTCCAAGAACCCCTCTGCTGTGTCCTCGATGAGTTCCCTAGACCTACTCCTTCTTTCACTCGCTGGTTCCCACGGTGGTGTGAGGGAAGGTTTTTGGGACCTTGTGACACGGGACATCTACTCTAAAATCCAAAAATTAGGGTCCAGTGGGTCGTGGATGGTAGTCATGTCCTCCAAAAGGCTTCCCGTCGGAGTTGTCGAGGTCGTGGGTGGATCTACACGAGCACGGTCTAGTTCGATCAGAGAGTGGGTGTTTCCCACACACCTACTCCCAATTCTATCACGAGGATGGACTGACTCAGGACCAAGACCCAATTTTAGTGGTGGAGTTTTAGCTCGATGAGGCCGCCGAAGAATCCTATTAAGGACTACCCTTCAAGGGCAACGACAAAAGGTTAACCAAATTGAGGAATGTCTCCACGAGTATCACCCCGTTGGAAAGTTGTTCCCCAATTGGCACCACATGGTACAGATCCTTACTGTGGGGCTGACCTAGATCTCAATTTGATAAAAGGTGGGGTTCCTCGGTATCTTTGGTATCCCCCCTTCCACCTTTTTCCACCTTGAACTAGGCATTACCCACTAGGAGGAAAACGATACAATTACGGGACGACATGCAACAAGGTGTGAATACAATGTTATCACCGTGAAGAAGACATACCTTGATGCATCTCCAGCCACCCTGTCACCATTAGTTGAAGTCGACCGTGGACCTACTCGCTCTCTAACGATTCTAAGGCCAACCCATGAGTCGCATACAATATTTTAGAGGGGGATAACTTACCTCAAAGCAACTCCAGCCACTCCACTTGTTAGCAAAAGGTTCGTTGCATGCAATTTTGTGGTTGGCCAAACCTAGCGGTTCTAAGGCAAGTGTTCCACACGGCTCAAGTGGGAAATCAGGGTTTTCTAACCCTAGTGTGGTCACCACATCCAAGTTGGTCCTATTTACTACTCGTGGTCCTAAAAAGAGGGTGTAGTGCACATACCGTATGCAACGCTCCTTCCATCAGCACCCCTACGTCTTGGATGCGTCCACGACTCCAACTCCCCTCCAAGTAGCTCATTCACACATACATAGCGTTAATTTGCAACATCGGAGTCAACCGTTCAAGTCACACCAAGTTGTTCTTACCTTGGTGGTTAGTCAAGCGTGGGGGGAAGGAAGGGGCGCCCTTGTCCCATTCCCCGTTTCTTGCACCCTTCCCCTTCGACCTGGGGCTCACTGGAAATCCTCGTGGATTTCCGTGGAAGGGCCTCAACCTTTCACCCTTAGGCCCCTTGCTCAACTCAAGCCACAAGCCTAGAAGGGGATCCTTCCAATACAAAGTGTTTTGTGGTTGGAAGGTCGGGAAAACCTCACTCCCTTCTAGACCCCCACCATTAAACACAACTTGGCATTCATTCATATACAATACCTCCAACCATTCCAAAAACATTCACCATTCAAATGATCACTCACCACACACGAGCAAGTAGGGCACCTACCTCAAGTCGCCCCATGCTGCTCCATACGCCACAAGGCTAATTGCGTTTGTACCTTACATCCAACGATAGAACAATTAGCACAATCAACCATGAACACGCCTCCTCCCGGCAGACGCACCAAAATGTGAGCCAAATAAACCGCCCCTCAAAGGTGGCTTATCTTGAACACAAGATCCTAATATGGGGCCTGGTTGCTTGTGTAACCAACCCTCAGCCCATTCATACACAACTTATACAAGCATGGCGACACGTCTCATGTTCACTTGGTTCCTTGTGGTTAACTAGTGAGGTGATGACTTAATCCAGCCTTCTAATTGAACCCACCTCTTAAAACAAGTGTAACTTTTGCTCTAGGGCTCCGATGGGGAAAGCTATTTTGCGTGCCTTGAGCCATGAGCCGTGAGCCATGAGCCTTTGGACGTGAGCCTTAACCCAAAAATTTAGTGAAAAAAGTAAAAGGTTAATTAAAAAAAGAAGATATATTCTAATTTTAGTACAAAATGTTGACCTATTACCGTGGATTAAATAGCAGCGGTTTTAGTCCCTAGAGTTTTTTTTGTGAAAGTTTGCAATGGAACATTATGTAAAGGTGCATGTAGGGAACAAAAGGACCTAGGTTTATGGATTGATTAAGAGAAGGAGAGGCCTGAATATGGAGAATTACAGTGAAGGAGACGTCTTGGTGGAAACACTTAGGGAGAGGCCCTTATTTGAATAGGGACAATTTTGGAGAGGAATATTCTAAGGTTTGCGGAGATTTATGGAGAGTTCTGGATAATAACAATGAAAGAGGTGGAAAGTTTGGGATGGAGAGGATTAAGGATAAGGGCAAATAGGTCCACGAGACTTCATGGACACGGATAGACACGTTTAGGGACTGCGAAGGTGAGAGAATTTGGAGAGGATAAGGCTCGGTTAGGACAATTAGTGGTAGGGAGTATTTTCTGAAAGGAAACTTACAGATATGGAGAGTTTGGGATAAGAATAAGTAGGGAGAGGGAGAGTTTGGAATAGGATGTAGGGATAGGGGGGATTTAGGTCTGCGATAGAGAGGGACAAGAGAAAGTGGTATGGACGAGGGGCATTGGATGTAATGTAGTGCAAAAATATTTTCTATCATCAAATGGTGCATGTAGGTTTAGAGTAGTGAGGTATGAGCAATTCCACCAGTGAGGGTGAAAAAACTATAGAATTAAGCTCGTTGAGAGTTGGAACCCTAAGATGCCTCCAAGCAATAAACTTTACTTATCAAAAAGTTCAACACTCATCATACAACCATACATCAAACAAGACAATCACTTTCATAAGAATATGTAAAAGGAATACAATTGATCCAATTTCAATGTAACCACTAGATTCTTGACATTACCGTTGACCCCTTGATGGTTGAACGAACGCCAATGCTTGGTGCTTAGCTGGAATGAAGTGAACTTAGGCTTGTTAGATAGAAGGCTCCAAGATGCTCTAGCCCTCCAAAACTCGCCTCCAAGCTTGCTTTAATCAAGAAGATCTTGGCACTCAAAAGTGGCGCTCTCAAATGTCTTGGCAGCGAAATTCTTGGTGCCTTGAGGGTTATATCTTCTTCATCTTCTTGCAAAACACCTTGATTTTGGTGTCACTTGAAATTTAATTCTAAAAAGCTTTCTTCCTCCAAATCTCAAAGCCTAATTCGCCACAAACTCCGAGATCTTGCCTTCCAAAATTGATGCTTTGGTTCTGGGTTGACGGTAGGACCCCTGAAGCCTAGTCTGTCGTATCTCCTTTGCCACTTTGCTAAATCCCTTGTTCTTGGTGTCTTTAGAAATTTTACTTGACAGTGTTTGTACCCTTTAAATCTCAAGTCTTGATTCGCAACAAACTTTGTGATCTTGCTCTTGAAAGTTGATGCTTAAACACTGTGATGGCTGCAGACCCCCTACTGTTTGATTATTGTCACTCCTTAGGTTGTGGTCCAAACCACATAAACCTTAGATCCTTGGAATTTCAATCTTATCTAGTTTATGCTTGAAAAATATCAGCTGCAAATTATTCCTAATCTAGCCACACTCTTGATTCAAAGTTGCGGCTTTGTTTTTCCTAGTTCTAACTCTACCTTTCTATCTTCTTGCATACACACTTCCACACACACCTACACAAACTTGGGAGAGAGAGAGAATGAGAAGAGAGAGGCCAACTCTAACAAGCCACCCTCAAATCCTAACCACTTCCTACCTTCCATCCACTACGTTTCATCCTATTTCATCAATTACATACATGGCCGGTCACAATCATGGATGGGCCATCTACAACACATAAATCTTACATAATAAATGTACTAACTCTATCTTTGTGAAATAACTAAACATCAATCACTTGATACTTCATAATTACTTGAGGTTTCATATTTCTTCACCTAAAACTAAGTTGTGAGCGTAAGCGATGGCTCACATGAGGCATGGTTTTTATAACTTAGTAGCACTGTAGCTGTGATCCTTGTAGAGGAACAACATTTTTATAAATGTGGAGTAGTGCAATACAAAGTTCTGGTACACTTTGAGATCACAGAAGACCATAATATTTTGGAAGTAGAACTTGGAGAACCCGCTTAGTCTTGTACCAACTAAAACTAGAATTGTGGATGAAGACATCTACCTTCAAATCTAGTCCACAAACAATGTTAAGTATGTAGTACAAGTGCGTACAGTGTGTCCACGTCCCACGTTTGCCAAGTGACGTCTTGGACATCTCTGTAAATGTTGAACAATAGTAGTTTGGAAACTATCAATGGTAACCAAATATAAAAAAACCTGTGAAATGGATTTGGACTCAAAGTTGACGATGAAGCCCAATGCATTAGAGGGAACCATACGAATCCTACAAATTTTACCAACAACAGACAATGCAAAAGCGCAATTGTTCAGTTGCTTGGAAGCTAGTAGTAGGGGCATTAACATCCCTATAACTATTTTTACCATACCTCTTCTTGGGGTGCTCATTAGGTTGGGAGGAGTAGGATAGGCCTTGAGGTCCACAAAGGCCTCTTTGTCAACAATAAGCTTTCAAGAGAGAGCTCTAAGCATTCCACTAGGCAAAAACCTGCATTCTCTAAGGCTAGAATCCCTTCTTCAAAAGTTTTGTTCCCATCTTGATAGGCCAGTCGTTTGGTACTTGTGGCCTAGTCATTTCCCACCTCCGTCTCGTGCCCTTCACACATTGCTTGATGTCGTCGTTGCAAAAGAAGAATTGTATTATTTCTTCCCTAGCCTTCTTGAAGCTATCCATGACACCAATGTACGTGTGGATGTCACACCTTTGACATGCACAAAGTTTAAACCTGCAAATTCTACCAAAAAAAAATTCTCAACTTGCGCATATTACATCATTTCTAAATGATATAGTATATTAATGATGTTACTAGTATTTGGAACTTATAGTAAGAAATTAAATGTGACACTACAAAAGTTCATGCTTATTTACTTACTTGCGTCGATGATACAGTGTTGAAATCAATGTAATATCAAGGAATTAAGTGCAAATAGACAGATAATGAATATAATCTTTCTCATGACTACTTCCATATGTTGTAACTACTGTATTCAAATGGTACCATGAATTACTGACGTTTAATAGCTAATATGGCGATAGCTCCCAGAGATCACTTTAATTAAGTCAGGATTCGGAATGCTTCGCTCAGGTTGCAAGCATTTTGCACAAATGTAGCGATACAAAAATTGGACGCGAGGCTGGAAGGATCTAACCGCTGCTTACCAGTTCCAAAGCGAAGCTCTTTGATTTAGACTTCAAAGCCTTATAACTTAAAGTTATTAAAATCTAAACCTCATTTTGGGCTCACAACTATTATGGAGGCCCCCAGAAAACTCCCCAGTAATGATTCGATAGTAGATTTTGATTTCACAGGGAATGAAAAATGGGAGTTTAAGGCAGTGAGATTTTCATCTCACAATTAGGAATGAAAAGTGGGTGGTGGGTTTGGGTTTCAAGGGGTTCGAGGTTTGTTATAAACCTGTCATGAGCTTATCCGGAGGACAAAACTTGCCCCATTTTTTATGTTGGTGGGGGCCCTGTTTTTACCATGGTGGAGCCTCTTAGGATAATTTCAGGTCGAAGGTCCAAAATCTAGAATAAAATTTTTCAAACAAAACCTCTGAACCCTGCAATATAAGAGGCGAGAGGCGTCCATTTTTCAGACGCTAGAAAGTAGCATAGTTTTAAGATTGAACACTTCAAAGTAAACCTTTATTCCAACCTGGTCCAATAGCAGGTGTGGATCTTTCTAAAGTTTGACCAATCTTTTTCACGGGTATTGGCCTCGTTAAGTCCATGCATTATATGATATCATAAAAGGTGAGAGCAGATAACGTGATGTGACTAAAGGGATGTCATAAAAAGTGATATCATAAAAGGAGATATCATAAAACCAAGAAGAATTGTACCATATATCTAGTATTACCTGAGTTACTAGAAGGCCTGACGCAAACGTCAAGTTACACCAATTGCCACCACATAAACATTCCAACACCAGCTATAAAAGTACATCTTCAGGTGCCAGGTGATGACATCAGGCTGCCGACGCTCCTCCTCATTTCTTGCTCGATATCTGGGATTGTTTTGAGAGTTCCGGAGTCGGATTCGTTGTCGTCAACTACAGTAATCTTGATGTTCTACTATTCACCTTCTCATGGTGCAACACGACTTACACCTCGCTCGAATAGGCCTGCAGTCAAGTGCCTCTCAGCATTTGAATTTGGCATCTGCCCACTACCTAACCATGGTTCTTAAGGATCAATTGTTGTGCACACCAGGACTATTAGATCCGGTTGCACCTGTTTAAACATACTACAAATGATGAATCATGTGCTTCTGTGAGCTGGATGTGTAGAGTAAAGCCAACCTCGTTCCAATCTTTTTTTGTACACGACCCAGTACAAGCGGCACCTACTTCACGGAGTGTGAAGTACCGGGTGGATTAGCTGGACAGTGAAACGAGGACCATGGGGTACACCGTGCTGCTTCCGGATGACGAGGAGGTGTTGCGACCCTGGTTCTGGTCCTCCTGCTGCTGGTCTGCGCAGGACTGGGACGTTATGTACTTTCGGGCTTGGATTCAGAGAGAAGGTCTACCAGCTTTACAGGTTCTCATCTACGACATTTTGTCACTCTTGCGATTGTTTTGATGTTAGTTGCCCTTTCCGTTTTATGATTTTGAGGTAGGTAATTTTACATATATTGTTAACATCAGTCTTATTAGTAGCAAAAGGTCCTCCCTTTTCTATCTTCCTACACTACATTTTAAAAGATAGAGACTATCAAAGCACAGAAATGTGTTGGGGAAGCGTACCCTTTCATTGAATTATTAGGAGTCTTCTGGAAGCAACGTCTTTGTGCACATGTATTTTCTGTGCCCTACAGGACTCCAAAGCACTATGGATAGTCCGCATCATTTTCACAGTGTTGGGAGTCTTATGGAGTCTCGTCCAGCTCTTACGTCTCCCACTTCTCCAGCAACCAAATTGGATCTTTCACTCGTGGAGCTTCCAATCACAAGCCAATGTTTGTCGGTTCTACATCCTTTCTTCCTAGGGTTTTCTGGAGCCGTGCTTCTTTCTGACTGCACTTTTTCTGGTTCATGGCTCACTACACAAGGCACCATTTACACCTCGGAAAGCTTGGAACGGCAAAGTTGTGGCTCTCATTCTCATCTGCTGTCTCCTAGTGTTCCTATTCCAAATTTTCTTTGATGTCGTAAGCCTAAACATTGTGTTCAAGAAGAGGAGCAGCGGTGAGGTCTACAATCCAGAGATCCAAGGGTACGGCGGTAAAGTTCCATATTACATCATGCGGGCGTTTCAGAACGTGACAATTGGTGATGATGGCGATACGGAGGAGGTTGTTGTATGTTGCTACCTTCTCTTGAGCACTCTCGTTCTCACAACTCTTGGTGTATTCTATTCGGCTTACTTTCTGATACTGGGCTAGAGGGTTGTTGGCGTAGTCATCAATAGATGTTAACAAAGGAGATTATATGGTCTTCTGGGAGCACTTTTGTTCCTCCTTCATCTGCTCGTCATGTTCCTCGGGTACTTACAGCTCGTTCAGCGCGGAGATGAAATTTGCTGCCAGCGCGGGGGCGACACGACGGAGGCAATGTGGATGCCCACGTATGAGGCCGATCATTGGGGGCGGGAAGCGGGGGCCACGGGGTCCTCCCAAACTCGGAAACCTTCATTACATGCACATATTGTTTTGTGTCGTGCATAGAACATGTAGAGTTGCAATTACATGCTTAGAGTGGCAGTTACATGCTTAGTGTAGAGTTGCAATTACATGCTTAGAGTGGCAGTTACATGCTTAGTGTAGAGTTTCAATTACATGCTTAGATGTGATCTCATCCTCATTCCGGAAAAAGCAATCTAGTTATAGAGAAATCCTCGGCAGAAAGCCTTGAAGTAGTAACTGAGTGAGCAAAAAATTAACTTGGATTGTCTAGATATTTCACAGCTCCAGTTTATCCATGTTCTGATGAGATGTAGGTTCAACCCATAAATGTCAGTTGGGAATCGTTGACATAGGCACAAATGTTGCGATGTAGAATACCAAAAATGTAATTATATCTAGCACAACTTTTACACTTGGATTGAAAATTCTTCAATGAAAGTGTTTCATTTGGAGGTCATTTCAAGGCCTGAAGGATCCAAAACCTCATCATGATTTAGTAAGACACCATTCATGTAGAATATTGTGGCCTCCAATGGCACCATCCGAGGCACCCCGTGTTAAGTTGGCCAGGCAAGTGAATGCCACGAGGAACCGCGTGAAGCAAGTGCCGTTGGCGGCACCTCCTTCACGGGGTCCTCCCAAACTCGGAATCCTTCTATACAATAGGCACAATGCAGGAATGCGTCAACACCTCCAGAAAGGACAGAGTATAAACACCGAGACTCTAACAAGTCCTTGAGTTGTAATAAACAAGCGCAACTCTCAGCAATGGATATCTAGGCTCTTGCATTGATGAAGAACGTAGCGAAATGCGAAACGTAGCGTGGATTGCAGAATTCCGCAAGTCCTCGAGTTGTAATAAACAAGAGCAACTCTCAGCAATGGATATCTAGGCTCTTGCATTGATGAAGAACGCAGCGATATGCAAAACGTAGCGTGGATTGCAGAATTCCGCGAATCATAGTCTTTGAATGCAAGTTTCGCCTGAGACTTGTCCGAGGGCATCTCTGTCAGAGCCTCACCGCAACACCCACCAAACCACTTTGATTAAGTGTGTTTGAGTGAAAGTGGCCATCTGAATGGGCCCACCTTTGAATTCTTCCTTGGGTGGCACATTGGGTTGGCTGAAATGGACAAAATTTGGCCACCATGGTGACACAGCCCGCAATCAGGTGATCCAGGTGTTCAAAAACGTGGAACTCATACGTGCGCGTTGGTTGTTGCGCCCAGATGGTCGGACTCCAAAGCTGGTACCTATCAACACTTCGGCCTAAATTGCCGGGCGATGAAGGAACACGTCACGCATCAGACCTTTGATCAAAGAAGACTACCCACTGAGTTTGAGCATATCACTAAGCGGAGGAGAAGAAACTAACTAGGATTTCTCCAGTAATGGCGAACAAACCAGAAAGAACATAACTTGAGTTGTAGTCTGGAGACGAGGTCATTTTAGAATTTGAACCATAACCTGTCGATTTAGATTGAAGATCCTTCAATAAACATCTTTCATTACGAGGTCATTTCGATATCTGAACCTCATCATGATGTAATTCGACACCATTCATGTAGAATATTGCGCCCACCAGCGGCACCATCCGACGGTGAAGTGTTGAGATGGTTGGGCAGGTGAATACCACAAGGACCCCCATGAAGCAAGTGCCGCTGGCGGCACCTCCTTCACGAGGGCGGGGGGGGGGGCGGGGTCTTCCAGATTCAACAACTTGTTGGGCAACCCGTCCCTTATTTTGAGAACCTTGTGTCAAAAGCTGAAATTGATGATGCCGTTGCAAAACAAGAAAGAACTCTACCATGGTACACACCTACTATTTAAGGACCCATTGGAATACTATATCATGTACTATTCACCTCTCGGGACTACATTTCTTTTACTTGAAGTTGTTTATTAGTCAAATTTTAGAACATTCTTTTTAAAATGGCCTTGTGGAGGTTGATGAATTACATTTGCACCTCCAAAAGGAAGTGCCACGAGCGGCACTTCTTTTTGGAGGTGCTTATGGCTTCCTTGATTGCCCCTTTTGAGGGAGTGCCGCCAACGGCTCTACCATTTAGAGGGAGTGCCGCCAGCGGCACCCCCATTTAGGGGTGCAAATGGTTTGTTAGAGGCACCTTGTAAAGAGAGAGCCGCTGGCGCCACCGCCATTTGGAGGGGAAATCATGTACCTTGAAGCGCTTTAACAAGAGGTGCCGCCAACGGCACACCTTCTAAGAGGTGACTACAGCAAGCCATTTATCCTTCTTGAAACTTGTTTGATTTCCCTTCGTTCACGTGGTATAATACTCCATCAATCTATTTATTCATTTTCCTTCACTGTAATTTCAATCTCTGATTAAGTAACCATAGATTGCACACCTCCTTTTTGGAGTGGCCACAAGGTACCCTGAGGCACCTTAAAAAGGGGGTGCCGCTAGCGGCGCCTCTCCTAGAGTAACAAGGGATTCCTCCCTCCATGCCCCTTCAAAGCAAGTGCCGTTGGCGGCACCTCTTTCTGGAGAGTCTTCTAGTAATTCTCTAGTCGCATTCATAGGGTCTTTTAATGTTTCTCATGTCTCATTCACAATTGATTTCGTTGCATCTTTCGTGGAATTGTTCAATAAGAAATAATTTGGTGAAGCAGCACTGGATGCTTATAGAATGTTCATGGAGAAGTATCCAAAGAAGACTATTTAGTGGATTAAGAAAGATTTGCACGACAAAGTGATTGCAAAGATGAAGAAGGTGAAAAAGGACTACATCACTGAGGTGAAGAAGCAGCTGCCTCTTGGTGATCCAAAGCACACACTTGGATTTCTTAAATAGTTTAAAATCCACTACGAGAAGCGGGAGGATGACGGGGAGATGTTGCAAGAGAAGTTGTTCTACTTGGCAACATTGGCAATGTTTGCAGTTATAAAGGTTAAGTAGCTTGAGCGGTGGAACATGAACTTTGAAGCCCTCAATTTGAAAAGCGGTGAGATTTCTTGAGACCAAATTCAACAACCACAATTTCCCCATATGGCTTACTTGAGCTACTTGGTGGAAACAAGTGTGTTGATTTTGATACCTTCTCATATTATCACATGTCAAATTCTTTCATGTGTACCGATCCTTTGCACTATGTGTGATTTCAAATCTCTGTTTATACGAGCAATCCTTTTCAGGGAACGTTGGTGCAAGTAACGAGACTATCAACTATCACCCGGTCGATGAAGATGCCATTCCAACTGATGTTGATTGGATTGAGCAGATGCGTAATTAGTCCTAGGAGATTGCTATTAACACTAAGTTGGCAACAAAGAGCGTCTCAAACAACAACACTCTAGATGAGCAGAATTTTTTGCCTCAGGCTGTTGATTGGACTTTATGCTAGAACAAGATCGCCACTGAAAAGTCTGTTGAAGCGACGGGCATGGACTTGGTGTCCTCAACGCTAATTGAGAACACAAGCCATATGAAGAGAATGGATGTTCTACCCCAAGTGCACCCGGTTCTAGCTGACATGAACAAGGTCTGCATGGAGGTACTTAGACTAACAGTGTCTAATAGTCAATCTTCTTTTTACAACATGGTTAAAACCCTCAATTGCCATGTTTCTACAGATCCAAGCATTGACCACTACCCCAGCTCGTTCAGAGGCCTGCCCGCACGGTGGCTTCAATCTCATCATTGGAGACTTCCCTGATGGGATGTCGATACTTTCAATCTCCCTCTAGTCTACTCACGTCCTTTTATGGAACAACTATTGTAAAAAAGATGTCAAGTCTATTTTCGAGTTTGGGCATGAATTTCTTCACCATCAAGAGAGTATTCTAGACTTCGCGCCTCTATATTCCAAGGTTCGGACCAATATTTTGAGCTACACCAATGCATATGGTTTCTACATGTTGCGGGAGTGGTGAGATATAGACAAGATTCCATTGATTTTGCATGTGGATCCAAAAGTAACAATAACACTCTATCATCATTCTTATCAATTACATCCGCTACATATTCCATTCAACTTCGATATATTCTTATTACTTATATCATTCTTTGTTGACATTCCGAGCGCTTTAAGATTCAATTATTCATGCCCTAGGTAGTTCAACCGGATGATTTCATCATTGTGACAGATGAGACGCTATCTGCATTGAATGTTGATGTCTCCAAGTATGATGTTGTCTTCAATTACATCTCCCTAGAATTGCAGTCTATGATTAGGAAGGTTCCATCAAGAGGTCCGCGCTAGAAGGTTGCCATTGTCCTACAAATGCTCATAATAGCTCTTATCAAGCCGAGCTCAATCATCCTCGATGCGTTCGCGTTCATAGGTGATACTTTTGCTATACGTCCACCCAATGAATTTTCATTGATGATTTCAATCAATAACAACTCTCTACTCTTCACTTTTGTCAGGAAATTCCATTCGCGCACGCAAGGACATTGGGCGCCACATTGTGGCTCTCGAGCAAGATAATGCGCTCTTTCTTGTCATGTTGAAGCCTCTTCGTGCAGTATCGCCTCATTCTCCAATGCCTATTGCCTCTTTGTCCCTTGGTCCCCGCCTTGCAAACAAGATCCAGATCTATCTGGTGGTGAAGCACAATAGATTTAGTATGTAAGCGCATTTTCTCTTCCAATCAACTAACATGATTAATTTGGAAGTCTTCCCAAGATTAATTTGGAAGTCTTCCCAAGATTAATTTGGAAGTCTTCCCAAGATTAATTTGGAAGTCTTCCCAACATTCAGGGTGTCCTCCGGACCTTACGGCCACCTTTTATACAGGCACATCACATACTTTCTAGAGTACTTAGTTTGTATTATTCTTTAGCAAGACTTACAACTTTGGATTGAAGATTTATCAACTAGCATCATTGATTTGGAGGTCGTTTCAAGATCTGAACCTTATCATGTTGATATACGACACCATAGACATATAATAGTAGGGCTACTACTGGTGCCTTCACACATTCTTGGTTCTCACTTGAGTTGTGGCATGTGCAGAATGATGGCCGACATTTTCTCCCCCTCTAAAGACTACATGATGGCTCCATGGCATGCAGAAGACGCCTTTAGGCAGGCATCTGCATCATCCGCGTGTTTTGTCACTAGATAACTTATGTTTGATGGACGTGCTTTCCGATTCATAGACAATGAGATTGACATAGAGCTGCATTTAATTTCTACGTCATCCGAAAGCTCTAACAACATGTCATTTTAAACAAACATTCCTACAATTGGAGATATTTGCAAACTATTATAGCCATTGAGCTTGATAATTTGTTGCTTTTTAAATAGTACACACGTACAATACCCCTGCTTTACTTTGTTCTTTGCTCTACTTGATTGTTGCCATTGTAGTCGTACAAGGGCTCCAAATGTTGCGAGGTCAATGAAAGTCCTAACTTTGATAAATTATATATGATAACTATAATGCCTAACCTCGTCAAAATAGAATTGAGACTCCAACCTTCTAGACTTTGATATCGAGTCTCCATCCTTACATATGTTCATATTAAAAAAACCCTAATTTTTCATTAAGTGCTCATATAATTACTGAATGCCAATGTAGAATATTTTCTTCTATGATGGTGTTGCGAAAAAATATTGTGCAAAGTATCCAATTACAATTTATTGTTTCTCAAATAATTTGACAGAATTTAAGCAAGGAATTTGAATGAAAATTTATATCTGCTACCACTCCTTTTGACTTTAAGTGTTTATCATAATAAGATTTCAACTTACTAAGATGAAGAACATAAAATCCCCGATCCTTCTTGAAGTTTTTCCACAAATAAAATAAGTTGTAAAATATAAGGTGTGTTCATCTACAACTAAACTCTAATATTTCACAATTTAAAGTCAACATTGTACTTTAAATTATATTTATTTGCCATTACTTGATAATGACATATTTGGAGTCTTTGTTGAGTTCAACAATTTTAGAGTGCTTGTCCCCCAAACATTGCTCTTAGGGGTTGGCCCCTTAGACATTCGATAAGACCCAATACCCATTTGACCGACTATATGTACTCACCCACCCTTCCAAGGACACCCTTATGATCCTTAGAATTATAGTATCCTTTCCATGCGTGGTCTACACATGTGTTTTAATTAAATCCCTTTCGCCAATCATTACAACAACACCGTCCAGAATGATTGAATTTGTAAAACAAAAAAATTTCAAAATATTTTGCGGTCAACAACACCTATCTAGTGGAGTTCCTTTCTATTGCTTCTAGAATAGGATTTTACGTCCTTCGAAATTAAAATCCATTCACAATCCCAAGGATGAAATCAAGCCTATTTAATTGTGCGTCTTCACTATTCCTTCTTCTCCGGCCTCAACAACCTTGTATGTCAGTGTCTCCGTCAAGTTTGCTTTATGTGCTTTTTTTGTTCACCTAGGTTCTATTTCAAGGAGTTTATTTTTTCTCTTTGCCCTCTTGTATTTCCATGTTATTGTATACAACACCTAGTTCGTGGCGGTGTACAAGATAGTTCAATCCTTGGAATCGTAAGCATGATTTAGGATTTCAGGGTTTAGAAAGATAGTGTTGGATTGCTTCGTTCTTCGGTTGCTTCCGGTGAAAATTGCATTGCGGCTCGGGATGTTGTCCGCCTCAATAGACACCCCATAACAATGGTGCACCTTGCTACACCTTCTTTGAGGGGGTGTTGGCATTGGCCCCAGTCATTCGACAAGAAAGGTGCCGCCATCAGCACCTCCTTCATGGACGTGATGTGGATCAACATAACACTCTATCGATGGAATGTTTGCCGCCCCTCCAATGCTTTCTTTCCACCTTCCTGCAATAGTTGTTGGTCTTGTTTGTATTATTTTTCACCGTTTTACGAATCCGCAAGGCTTTATTATGTTCATGTGACATAATTATTAAAGTTTTATTGGCCCACCTTAGTCATGGTGTAAGGATCCTTCCATTTGTTTTACACCGGTATGACATGTAGTGAATGTCTACCTCAATTTCAAGGATTTTCTACCCATAAGGATTGCATCCCCTTCCCTTTATTGCTAGTGTAAAGGTTTACAACAATGTATTAGACGATCATTACATTCTAGTTTTGTAGAAATGACAAACTTTTGTGAAGATGAGATTGTCACCCTCAAAGATGTCTATGATTTGATTAACTTTGCGTAGACACAAATTTCTTAGAATTCCGACTTACGGTTCAAAAGTTACAATTTATTTTCACTTACATATACAAATAGTGCAGTAGTTTAGTGTGACATATCACAAATACTGTCACTAAACTTTAATATCTTCTAAATTCAATAGAAATTTGAGTTTTTGTCCATTTAAAAGACTGAAAATGTCCTCTTTGAAAAGAAATTGAGATCTTTTCATCTACCGTACGGATTTGTGAATTTCAAAAATTTGAGAAGGATATGATATATGCAAAATATAAAATGTATTGTTGATTCTCAGCACATAGTTGCATTGCAGGGTTTTTAGGACATCTTCTACACCTCTTCTACTTCTAAAATTTGGTGCACATGTGCCTAACATGATCCTTTTCAAGCTAACATAATAAGTTCACGGCCCGTAGTGCACAAAGTTGCCATAGAAGGTGGTCGAAGTTTGTTGAAGGTGTTTAGTATGACCTCAAAAAGAGATTATGTCTCACTTCAAAGGCTTATATCTTTCAATCTGTGCGGTCAAACTTACCAAAATTTTCACCACACACTTTCATACAACTCTTGTACAAGATCCTACGGTTAAATTTTCAAAAAAAACATTTTGTATCATTTCGTGTTGAATGCGCTGAAAATGACAATTTTTGAGTGATTTTGAGGGGAAAATGTCTTGGTCCTTTCGGGGTTAAATTCAAGGCTTCTTCGTCTGCTCTAGTGAAGTGTGGAATCAATTTCCTAGTTTTTAATACAACATAAGATATAGATACACCTTCTATTACAATATGTTGTGTAACCCTTACACGGTCATAGGGTACCTATCATTTTCGTGACAATTCATTATTTGGACAACAACCCATACTTTCTAAGGAATTCCACGATAGTAGGCCCTTATCCTCATACGATAGTTCATACTTTCAATTGAAATGTTAATTATGGAAAACTTTCACTTTTTTAAAACTTTTTTTTTTTACTTTCACTTTTTTTTACAAGTTTTTGTTTACTTTCACTTTCACTTTCATGATATTCTTTTCCAAAAAGGGTCCAAATTTATTGCTTTAGGCTCACGAACAAAGGCTCACGGCTCATGGCTCACGGCTCAAGGCACGCAAAATAGCTTCGTCCGGGCTCCGATTGCAACGTTGTCAACGCTCATGGGTTCAATTCAGCATTCCGAACTTGATTAGACCCTTAATGATCAGGTTCAGGCTTAGGTGTGACCCTGGAACCAGTTGGCAGCAGACAGGCTTCCCTATTTTCTACCAACTTATAATCCTAATTATCTCCTTGACTTCAACTCCGATTCTTATGTTTGTTTTTTTGATTCTTATTAGTTTTTTGTGCTTAACATGATGGCAGCATTCAATTGATCACTTGACTCGACCCTGGACCTCACAGCCAGCGACCAGCAGTGCACCTTCAACATATGATGTATCCAAGATCGTGAATCACATTCCACGCATATACCACATCCATTCACACAAGTATCCCACCTCAACCTCGTTGCGAATGAACCTCCGGCTGGTTTTACTTACTAATGACCAATTATCCGGTTGTTTAGTTGAGTGCGAAGCAAACCCTAATTCTAGCAAAAAATTGGCAGCGCTTCCGCATGGTTTTAGTATTTAGAAATTTAGGGTTCCTTATTGCATAAGGAATTTACTACTAGCTGGGGGGTGAGGAGTGGCTCCCTGGTTGATTCGATTCACCCTCCTTCCTTCAGTTCCGGCTCTCGTCCCTCGTGATCTTGATCGTCTTCAGCTCCAGCTCTTCCTGGTGCTCTTGTCCTTCGTGATCCTGATCGTCTTCGTGTCTTCGTGATCTTGTTCGTCTTCAGCTCCAGCTCTTGCCCTTCGTGATCCTGATCGTCTTCGTGTCTTCGTGATCCTGATCGTCTTCGGCTCCAGCTCTTGCCCTTGTGCTCTTGTCCTTCGTGATCTTGTTCGTCTTCAGCTCCAGCTCTTGCCCTTCGTGATCCTGATCGTCTTCGTGCCTTTGTGATCCTGATCGTCTTCGTGTCTTCGTGATCTTGATCGTCTTCAGCTCCAGGTCTTCCTCGTGCTCTTGTCCTTCGTGATCTTGTTCGTCTTTAGCTCCAACTCTTGCCCTTCGTGATCATGATCGTCTTCGTGTCTTCGTGATCCTGATCGTCTTCGGCTCCAGTTCTTGCCCTTGTGCTCTTGTCCTTCGTGATTTTGTTCGTCTTCAGCTCCAGCTCTTGCCCTTCGTGATCCTGATCGTCTTCGTTCCTTCGTGATCCTGATCGTCTTCGTGTCTTCGTGATCTTGTTTGTCTTCAGCTCCAGCTCTTGCCCTTCGTGATCCTGATCGTCTTCGTGCCTTCGTGATCCTGATCGTCTTCGTGTCTTCGTGATCTTGATCGTCTTCGTGTCTTCATGATCTTGATCGTCTTCAGCTCCAACTCTTCCTCGTGCTCTTGTCCTTCGTGATCTTGTTCGTCTTTAGCTCTAGCTCTTGCCCTTCGTGATCCTGATCGTCTTCGTGCCTTTGTGATCCTGATCGTCTTCGTGTCTTCGTGATCTTGATCGTCTTCGTGTCTTCGTAATCTTGATCATCTTCAGCTCCAGCTCTTCCTCGTGCTCTTGTCCTTCGTGATCTTGTTCGTCTTCAGCTCCAGCTCTTGCCCTTCGTGATCATGATCGTCTTCGTGTCTTCGTGATCCTGATCGTCTTCCGCTCCAGCTCTTGCCTTTGTGCTCTTGTCCTTCGTGATCTTGTTCGTCTTTAGCTCCAGCTCTTGCCCTTCGTGATCCTAATCGTCTTCGGCTCCAGCTCTTGCCCTAATTCGCACTCTTAGTGGCCGGGACTTCCGGCTCTCATTCCCTCAGTTCTCTCCCTTCTCTGTCTCTTCCTACTCCTCGGACACCAACCAAATGAGGCTTCTCCAGGGGGTAACCCCCCAACCCTTGCTCTTCTTGCGTTCCCAAAGATGGTTCCCTGCCGCCTTTGGCCTTCTCCCATAAATGGATCCTTCTTACAAGACCTACTAATCCTATGACTACTAATTCCGTGCCACCCTTGCATTTAACAAGAGTGGGCGTCCCACTAACCAAGGAATATCTAAATCTAAACATTGACTCCATGCCACATGAGTGTGCATGATTTCAATAAGTGAGCTATTAGCTAATGTCCAAAGGTGCTAGATCTAATTTAATCTACCTAAATTGAATTCCCCTTGCTTGGGGTTAGGATTAAGTTACCAAGTGATTGTTAGGGCGGTTCCCACTTCTTTTGGACCCCTTTCTTTTTTTTTCTACTTCACCTAATTTTTCCCCCGTGGTTTTCCCCACCACTTTACTTTCTTCCTTTCCTATTGTTTTTGCTTTTGTTTTCTTTTTTCCCTCTCTAGTCTTCTCTTCATTTTTTCCTTCCCTATTTATTTTTTTGGTTAACTTAATAAAATCCGTGGTCGCCATGAAGTGGCTCCTATTCAAGGAATTAGTGAATGGAAAGGCCATTTAGCCATATTGATCAAAAATCATGGGTTAATCCTATTGGATTACCCACTTCAACTACTAGTTGAACCTAACACAATTGATGTGCGGTCCATTCATCCTCGGGAGTCGTTTTGGCGGCTCACACTAACTCACACATTGAAGCTACATTCTTGAAAACTTCTGCCACACTGAAGCCATTTTGTAACAACATCTTAGCAGAAAATAACGAGGCTTCCCTCACGGAAGTAGTTGCCTCTCTAAGTGCTCCCAAACCTTCTGTGTGTCCTCCAGCTCGTGCTGAGGCTCGTGTGGATGTCGCCACTGGTCGTGGTGGAGGCACCATGGACGAGGTGGGCACCATCTCTTCTAACGTGAAGGATTGTGGCAACCTGGCTTGTCGGTTATCCTTTCCATGGTGAGGATGGAGAGTTGGAGTAGTTCCATGTAGAATATCCTTAGAAATTGGAGTATGTCTCCGTGTGAGAGCATAGGCCTCCTGTGTGCCATCCCTGATGGCAAGTGCCATGCCACTCAACATAAAGTCTCCAAATTCATCATCCACGGAGCTAGAACCGCCCTAGCATGAAAACTAGGAGTAACCTGAGGATTGCCACCTACCACATTAGTATTGGCACTCATAGCTTCCATTTTGGCCTCCAACTCCGCGAATTTGGCCTTTTAGCTCTTCTTCTCCCCTCCAGTGGTCTTGGATTCCTTGTCCTTGCCTCCTTTAGCTCCGTTGCTCCCAGTGGGCTTCAAGTCTGGATGAAGCTTCCAACAGCTGGCCTCTGCATGCCTCTTGGCAGTACAACCTGAGCAAAAACCTCCAGTCTGAGGTGTGGAAGTTTTACCTTCCTTACAATCCTTCCTCTGATGTCCTGGCTTCCCACATTTAAAGCACAAGGCACCAGAATCTGCAGTTTACGAAGGGATAGCCACCTTGACCACCTTAATCTTCTCTGGGACCTTTTCTTCACATTTAAAAAATCCCATGGCTATCTTCTCTTCCAATAAGTTTATCTCAATCCGCTCCAAAGTCTCAAAAACAAACCGTAGTGTCATGGGTACTCCCAATCGCAACGCCTCATTGCGAACCAAGGTCTTCAAGTCTTTGTCCAAGATATTGTACCAATGTTGCACTGCCTGCTGTTCTGTAACTCCGTGAGTGGCTAAGATTAGTCTCTTTAATCTCGCATGAGCCTCTCTTAGAGACTCGTCACCTCCACGTGTGAAGGAACGAAGGGCCTTCATCTTATCCGCCCTCTGTCCTTGGTAGTCTCTATGGAGTTGCACGAAGAATCCCACGGTGGGATTGAATGGAGGTGGATGATTACCAGTACCTCTGGCTGCTCCACATCCTCCGTTGTGCTCGTGCCTTCCTCCATCTTCCCCTTAGACAAGAGTGGGGGTGTCACCTTCGGTGCCCCACCGAACACGCTTACGTAGTTCGGTGCGTAGAAGTCTCTCGAGGCCATAATCTCAGTGAAATGAGCGGCCTCGAATTCTCCGTAGTCTGCCAGTGGTGCTCCCTCCAGACACCCAAACAAAGCTCTCCACCATGTACGGATTGAAGTTGGGATTACGAGATTTCTGGAGTTCACACCACATGGTGAACTTCCTCTTGAAGTCATTGACTTCGATGGTGCCCGCGGCACCCGAAAATCTCCGTACCCCTCGTTCTCCACCTCCATATGGAGAAGCCATCTCCTCCCAATCAAAGTAGGATTGGTAAGGCTTTGTGGGTAAAATTGGAACCTGAACACTCACCTGTGGGCTTTCAAGAAATTCCTCCTCTTCTACCAGTGGCAAAGCACTCTCCTCTGCCTCTTCTGGTTGACCACGATTTTCTGTCAACACTCTTTCACTCGCATCTACTGAGAAGGGGGTGTTTCTACGTGTAAACCCGGGACCCTTCCAGTTCTCTAGATTGCTAGTTTCGCAATCTACTCGAACAAACGTCAAGCTTCATGGGTTCCTCTCATCTCTGGAGCATAGATCGTAGGTGTCACTTCCCAGTCCAGCAGCTCTAAGGTAAGAATATCCCACACACTCGAGGCATGCTCTTGCCACGTGCCAACCTTCCACTGCCAAGTAGTGTGGAATAAGAATCCTTCGCTCTCGAACTCAGTGAAAATGAGGGAGAATGTGGGTAATTGGTTGCCCGAAGAGAAGTCCTTTATCTCTACACCATACCTTGATCCAGAATTTGGCAGGACCACGACCTTACCTTCAATCACCAAATCCTCCACCCTGACTAGCCCACGAGTGCGGCACAGAGGTGCTGGAATTCCCTCCTTCACCCGAAGTGAGCGGATCTTCTGTACCCCACCAAGTGAAGTCCAATACTTCACTGATTCGGCACTCAACACCTTCGTGCCTGGTTTACGCAAGTTCTGGGTCCCCGTGCGAGATTTGGCTATGGAAGAAAGTTCAAAGTCCCCGTGGCTACTACTTGTTGTGGAGGGGGAGCCTCTCACTTGTAAGTTCTGAAGGCAGGTGATCAAGGTGTCCAACACCTCCCCATCAATTTCCACTTTAGGCCCACTTGTCTTCTCGGGTTTTTTAAACTTACCTCTTCCCTCCATGGTCCATAAGTTAAGTCTCAAATATCGTTGAAATTCTCAAACCATGTTAATAGTGCCCCCACAATCCTTCAAGTTTGTACTTTACCCTCCACCAGGTGCTATGAGTATGCAATCACCTCTTAACCTCCTCATAATCAACCTTGATCCTCACATGACCTCACATGCAAGTCTGCCTGACCTCATACGAGTATGGCAACTACAAATACAGTCCTACTACGGGTATCGTGTAAACCGAACATCGTGTGATGTAATACCAGACTTTCCGTTTACGAGAAGAAGCTACGGGTGACAAGCAATAGCAAGCGCATATCAATAGCAGAACTGGATAACGTGCGCAAATCTGGGCATATATCGTTAACCCGTGTACCAGCAACCGGGCGGGTGTTACTACCTGTTATCAGTCCCAACCTCGGTTACCAACCCCCACAGCCGGTCATCAACCCGACTGCCGGTTATCAATCCGACTGCAGGTCATCAACCCCACAACCGGACATCAACCCCACAACCGGACATCAACCAAGGGGCCGGGTATAAACCAAGCACCGAATATGAGCCGCATATGCGGGTGTCACTAATCCAGGCGGGTATCATCACAACACCGGGTTTCTACACCAGTATCAGGGTATCAGCACTGACTACCGGTTCTTAACCTCATTGTCCGGGTATCAGGGTCCTGGTGGGTATTAGTACCAGCACAAGGGTATCAAATGAACAAGAGGGTCTCAAACAAAACCAGAGTATCAACCAGTGATCCAGATATCAAACAACTTCCCCGAGTATCAATATAAATATCCGGGTATCAACCCCTGCCCGGGATACTCCCAACTGCCCGGGTACCCACTCTCTTCTCGGGTACCACTCACTGCTGGTCTTCTACCCACTTCCCGGGTATAACCCACTGACCGGGTTTAAAACAAACAACCGGATCTCAACAAAGAGACCGGGTATCCCTAAGAAAATCGGGTACCAACAAATAGCAGGGTCTCAGACAATTTTGGGTGAGAAATACTCAATGAACTTTAGGGGTACAGGTTGTAAAAAGAAATTTGTTGAACATGTAATGATATGAAATACTTTTGAACTTATATGAGGTGAATGAAAAGTTGGAATGTATAAAAATTTCTCATTCCACACATCCACTTATACCAAAAAATTATCAATAAAATTCATTTGGAAATGCGTTACATGTCTTGTACATTCATCATCCACACTGACATGACCGCAACGTAGAAATATTTAATAAACATCAATTTGAAGATCTTAAAAAATGACCTTCTAAATTTACAAAATAGTCAACATTGTTCTCGCATGAAGACATTATCCACATGGATTATATTACAACGTGCCCATGTATGATTAATCGGAATCTGAGTCAGTATCACGGCTTTGACTTGGCCCAGCGGCCCGCTTGAATAAACATGATACAAGTTATTGTACTGCCTGTTCATGTAGCGAGATTCATCTTCGAGTCTGCGGATGTACTCGTTCTGGCTCTGTATTGTGGCTTCATGCATTTGTCTTTCAAACTCGGCATCTTTGTTCTGACGAGGTGGAAACGTTGATGGAGGTCTGTTGTCTCTCCCATCTAAGCTCCGGCCATATCCATTGAAGCACGGCCATATCCGTCGTAATAGACGTGTGCAAAGTTTGGGGTGTCGTGTTCTTTCTCTTTTCCGGGGGATTTACGACCAGACTCGTACCTATCCCTTGGATGCATTGGCGTATAGCTCTGAGGGGTGTTGGTCCCTGTACCATATTGGCCGCCTTTGTAGTAATGGCTGCCACTCCCCCCACCAAATGATACAGGCGCGGAACCCATATCATTGCCATAGTTGTAGTTATGGCCCTCGTACTCTTGTAGAGGTGTCCGCCGTTGTTGGGGGGCATCGGGATCGTCCCCGGATCTTCGGTTTGACCAACGTGGCCAACAATCACTTGGTTGATTCCAGATGGTTGGTATAAAATGGGCGGTTCGATCCATCATGCTGACATTATGACCCGCCACGGTGCGCTAGTCCACATCCTTGTGTAGGACAATTTCCGCCCAAACCATCTCCATGTTTGAGTACAACATATCTCCGGCCTTGAGTTGCACACATCCACCGCAGTAGTAACCTCATGATATCGATGGCGGAAATGGTCGCTCTGACAACTGCTCGCTAGACCTTCGCGCCGCGAACTCGATATCCTCTCTTGTGCTCTGGGCCACAACTTCATGAGGCGATTCATCTTCACGTACCTCTTGCACATGGTGCAAGTCCACAGCCTCTCTTCCTCGTCCTGCCATCCGTACTCCACGACAACATCTGGATCGTCCGTTGCGTCCCAATCCATCTCGGGGGCTTTTCCCTTTGGAGCAACGGGCCGGTTAGACCTTGGCATCTTCCCTAAGTAGAACAAAGAATTAAATGAATGAAAGGAAATTAAATAAATTAAAATATAATTTGCCACTCGAGGGGTGCAAGCAAATCGGCAGAACATGCTAAAGCAACCAGCTCGCCCACTAAAGTGTGGGAGAATGGTCGGTCGTCCGCCTTTTATGCCGACCGCGGGTGGCGGACGGCATCGACGAACGGTCGGCGAATCGTCCGAGCCGTCCGATGGCGGACGGCCTCGGGCGTATCGCTCGATCGAACGGCCACGATGCCACCACGGACGGTCGCGGCCGTCTGCAGCCGCGGCCGTCCGATCGGATCCATCTACGAAGTCCGTTCGCGGCCGACCCTGATCGGTCGGCCTCCCCTTTTCGCTCCTCCACTTCTCTACTCTCCCTCTCCTCCCAACTCTCTCCCCTCTCAACTCCCTTCCCTTGTCCTCCACTTCCTCTTTTGAAACGGTTGACATTGCGCGTGCACTCCAAATCTAGAGATCTAGTCACGTGCATTAATGGTCGGAAGAATGTCGGGAAGATTTTATGCGCATTCACGAAGATATTCCATTGTGCGCGTGGAAGCTCAGATTTATATAGTTTCTTAATAATGGTTCCACTTAAAATATCTTACATAACATGTAGGAGATGCTCGTTTTCTTTTTTTATGTTTGACACACCAGGAGGAAATTGGAATGGCCCACGGGCACAATGTTCCAAGGGCCAAGGGTACATTGCCCACCGCATAGGCATAACTTTGTATGGGAGGATTTTTGGCCTCTACATGACTAAATCTCCTTCGTGACAAGTTTTTAATTTTGGGCAGGTTTCTAGATTTCAAATACGAAGAAATAACTTTCGAAAATTTTATGTTAGTTTGTCCCTAGGAAGAGATATTTGAATGTATTAATTTTATTTTTTATTTTATTTGTGGTTTCAAATTTAGTACCACCCATAGTAAAAAATGGGGAGCACGGGCATCTAAAATCCTTTTATAGAATTTTCTATTGACATTGAGGTTTTTCATACTCATCTCAAATATTTTTTTCTTTAAAGATTTCCCAAAAAAATGATTGTCTTCATTGTAAATTCGCATTTTATTCGAAGTAAAATAATTTCACCATTTTTGGTGCAATGGGCAACAAAACTTCTTCTTTTCCTCAATAAAACTTACAAATTATTATATTTTTTTCACTTCTTCTTTTGTTCTCCTAAAAGATGTGATGTACACCCTTTTATTGACCAATTGGAATAAGGATAAGCATTCTAAAAGATATTTAGTTCACAAGTGATTGTAACGTGAATTGACCATTCTTGAACCTCCACTTGTTGTTGAATTTTATTGAGGATACTACACCCCTCTTTTACCTCTAGAAATTGGTGTGTTGGGTATGAACATGATGCTTAACTTTTAAGACAATGGTAAAAGATTTGGAACTTCTGTACTTTAAACATTACATAGAAAGTGAAGTCAAAGTCTACGAACCCGGGAAGAAAACTCAACCATTGTTTTCACGTTAGACACTATAATCTATCGATTCGTGCGGTAGATTGCAACTAATACAGTATGGCGTGTTCATATATTTGGTTCCTATCGACCGCACGGATAGGTTTATCATGGTGTTTACAATCCAAACAACAACTCATTCTCTTCCTTGCATTGATCCATATTCATGAGACACTGAGACTTTGACAACACTTCGTATCATATTTATGTAATATGCAAGGTCTAAATATTTTACCCTTGTTTGAAACTCTATAGGAACATGGCCAATTTAGCTAAAAAATAAGTCCAAAACCGTCACATCGAAAAAGAGGCATAGCAATCACATTTTTCAAGTGATCTTTATATTTTAAACCGTAAGATTCTAAAGTAGACTTCTATATGAACACACCATGCTCTTATGGTTGCAATCCACCACATGGATTGATAGATTACAGTGTGTAAAGTAAAAAAAAATGTTCATTTTCTTCCATCGTTGACTGGTATTCTAGACTTTGACTTTGCTTTTTATAAACTTGTTCCAATCCAAAAGTTTGTAATTTTATATTGTTCTGTGAAGCATGATGTTAATTCCATATACACCAATTTGTAGAGGTAAGAAACGGGAGTAGCATATTCAAACAAATTTGTGCAAGGAGTGGAGGTTCAAACATGGCCAATTCACATTTCACTTTCTTGTGCACCCGGCATCTTTTAGAATGTTTATCCAAACAATAAATGAGAAGGTATATAACACATCTTGTACAAGAGAAAATAAGATGTGACAAATTTAATAAGGTGTACATTTATAATTGTCCCTCTCTCTCTTTGGTTCTCTTCTCCTTCAAGTTTACTTGAGAGTTTAATTTTTATTTGGTTGTCCCTCTCTTCCTTTTGTCTTTTAAAAATAAAATAGGGATGTTCCTTCCCAAACTTATACCTTCTAAATTACTTAATATCTAAATCAAAAATTGTCCCTGAAGCCTAAACCCTCTTCTTTCCCTTCTAATTTACTGAAGACTTCATTTATTATTGTCCATCTCTCGTTCTTGCCTCCATTTTTTTTTGTTTTTTGAAGAACCTTCTATATTTTTATTTATAATTTTTTGCATTCTTCTCCACTCCTTCCAATAACAAAAAGGTGGAATTATTTTGCCTTGGATCCTCTTCTTCTAATTTAACTAGGATCTTCTTGAACGATTATCCATCTCTCTCGTCTCCACTCACTCCATCTAAATTAAATGAGATCTACATTTATAAATGTCCCTCTCTCTCTCCCTCCCTTCTCTTTCCGTTTTAGTTCAGATCTGGAATTTTGTAGATTGTCACTCTCTTCCTTTTATCTTCTTCATTTATTTATTAGTTTTGTATTTCTTTGGTTTCTTTCAATTCCTCCCGACTCCTTTAACCCCTTATGGTCTAAGCAATATTAGCTTAGACCATAAGGCAACTCTCCCACGAAGTTGAAAAAGCTTCTCCCTAGCTAATATATTTCAAATATATTTGTGTTATTTGATGTCTCTCTTATATTTTGGTTTCCTTAGAGTATGTAGCTCTATTATCTTACGATATATAGCTCCATCTTAACTCCTAGAGGATCAAGTGTCAAAAGTGGGTTTTTTGAGAGTTTGGTGAGGTTCCTATGGTGTGAATTTCCAACATTCTTCTTTGAAATTTTTACTATAGAAAGGCATTACCGATGCCTTAGTGGGAAAACAAGTTTTTCTTAAATTGGACATTTGATGAAAAAGTTATAGGGTTTTGAATTTCCAATGGGGAGAGCGGGTAGCTCGGGCACGTCTAAAAAGTTAATCTACGACACTCTACTGAAAGTGAGATTTTTAATACTCGCAAGTAATATTGCTTCCCTTGATATTGTAAAAAAACAAGTCTTGTCTTTATTGAAAAATAGCATACCAACCCAAGTCAGACATTTTCATACATTGTCACTCATTGTTGGGCAAGGTACGAAATAAAAATTCTTCTTTTCCAGATAAAATGTAGATATCTTTATAATTTTCACGTTTTATTTTTTCCACAACAACATCTGGTGTAAGTCTTCCTATTGACCCTTTCAGATTATCAATCAAAAACATATTTATCTTACAAAAAACTAAAGTGTGAATTAGCAAATTTTGAACCTCCACTACTTGCACATTTGTTTTGAATATGCTACACTCCTCCTTTACCTCTAAAAATTGGTGTATCGGGAACTATCATTATGTATAACAAGATGGTAATGGATTTAGACCTTGTGTAGTGCAAAAATTTGACAACAAGTGAAGTCAAAGACTGGTGATCCATTGAGTGGAGGTAAGAAATGGCTATCTAGTCGATCCAGTCGATCTGGGAAGTGATTCGAGGGAATGGGCCGAAATACATGAAGTAGTGGGAGTGGCTTATGATTTGAAGAACGAGGCCTAAACTCTTGTAGCAATGGCTCCTTTTCTTCTAAAAATGGCTCATGTGCTACGAGGCGCTATTGGCTTCGACACATTGGCTTCCTCTATAACGCCAATGTTACCAGAAAGGGTCGCGCTAACTCAGAAAGTGATAGATTTGGAGAACGAGGCCAAAAAAAATGAAGCTCTCACTAGACACCTTAAATAGGAATTGGAAGGGAACAAGCGGGAGCTGGAGGCCAGTGACAGACTCCTTAACAAGATGTCAGAGAAGATGAATGCACAGATTCATGAGGTGAATGTGGTGGTCATTGAGGACATCGCCGGAACTTCGGATGACCTCTCTCTTTCCAAGTTTGTAGGGAACAATGTAGAGAATGCCACACCGGTCAAATCTAGCAGAACCGTCAAGCCTTCTTCTGTTCAATTGGCAGTACCAGCTGTGAGTAGCCAAGTACGGCCAGAAGCATCTAAAAAAGGGAAGGCTATAATGGAATGTGAGGGGGAGATGGAATCGATGTCACAAAAGTTGGAGGTGGCAAATAAGAAGAGGGACGAAGCACGAGCGGAACTGGAGACAATGCGGAGGACATTGAGATCGGTGGACGACACACCATGCAACGAGAACACAATGCCTTGGTTGGATTGGGTTCATCGCCTTCAGGACAGGGAGACCATGGTCTCGAAAGCACAACATGATCTCAAGAAATTTGCCGCCGAATCACAAGAATCATGTGAACTCGTGGATACTTTATTGGAGCGATTCAAGAAATTCGTTGGACAACGTGGATATGAGCCCACAAAGGTTACTATTTGGAATAATGTACCGGAGATGATGGATCACACAAATTATCATCGGAAGAGAAAGAGCCATGGTAATGACTGGGTTTTAGAAGTGGAGGAAGGATGGGTGCCCTATAATATCTTCTCATCACATTTTGTAGAATTGGAGCGAAGAGTAATCCATACTTGCGACCCTGTCTCAGCATTCCTCACTGACAAATGCAGCTTGTGCCAAGATCATTTCGGTCCGGAGGGAGCGGCTACGTTGGGCCAATGTAGCCATAACGTTCATATTACTTGTATTTCCGCAAGTTCCATGATACAATCGGCGTGTCCTATTTGTCGCTCTCCAATTAGCACAAGATTCTACGAAGTGATGGGGATACGAGATGTTATGCCACCAGTGCACGAGTTCAACCAAAGGAATCTCCCCTTGGATCAACTTCCGAAAAAATCCCAGAACTATCATGACTGGGAAAAACAACTTATGTGGAATAATGAGTTTTCTTGTCACCAGCTATACGAGGAGTATGGAATGGAAATTGATCCATTCTTTTGGATGACACAAGACTATGAGGTGGAGATACGGGCGTGAGAGATTGAAGATGGCGAGCAACAAGAGTTGTTTTGCCGCAACTTTGGGGGGCATTGGAGCGCTCAGCATAAGCGTTTCTTTCGATTTCCTCCAAAGAGAGCTGAGAAGAGAGAAGATGGACCAATGGTGTGTGGCATGAGATAAACGATGGCATTTAGCTAGAAGATGAGTATAAGAAATACAATTGTACTTTGGTGGGAAGAGCCCTCGTCCTTGCAAAGTTGGAAGAGGCCGCAAAGCTACGGAGTTCAACGGAAGAGGATTCTTTTAAAGACGTAGATTGTTCTTATTGGGATGCGGTGCAAACATTTGATTGGAGGATTGAGGACATCATTGGCTATTGGCGGAACGTGCTACAGAAACTCAAAGGTGAATTATTGGTGTAATTCCAAGAGAATGACGCTTTTGTGAACAAGGTGGTGGAACGAATAAAAAAGGCCATGGAAATCTTTGCGGCGAAGAAGGTGGATCCTGGCGGGAAGCGGAAGAGGGATGATGGCAATGACAGCGACGATAGTTGGTGGTCGGAGATGCATAGGGAAATTGCAGCTGTGGATCGAGAGTACGAAGAGGGGGGGAAGATTGTCAGGCCAAGCCAGAGACCGCGGACTCGTAGTAGCACTCGAACGGATCATACGGACAAGCCTTCTTCTTCAAGGCAATAGAATGGAGTAGATAAATGTTAACCTTAGCGTAGTTGTTGTTTAAGGAATGGTGTGGCAAGAAGTTGCAAGCATGCCGTGGTGGAGCATACTTTTTGAAATAAAGGTTTACAATTTGTAAGATATATTGTTATCTTGTTAATTCTTCAATTGTATGTGGATGTTAGAAATGTTGTGGTGCATTAGGTGAATGCAAAGCAGTGAAATTAATAGAAGTTTATAAACTCGAAGTACATTCTGTACACAACAAGAATGTCATGTTTAAGTCATTTCGTATGGGATGACTAAATCCATATACAAAATACAAGACAATAGAATAGCAAAAGAGATGGATGTAGAACTTGTGCATATACGAAAAAACTTTATTGATATTCGGAATAAATCCAAAAATCAATTGAGACAATAGAAGCTTACAATGCATACGCAGAACGACTATAAAGTACCCTAAACTTGAACTACGCTATTTACAATAAAAATAAGTGCGGTGAACGCATACTACGTAAATGGGCCAAATTTTCCTACTCATTCACGTCGGTAGGAAGTTCGTAATCGATGTCTCCTTTGATTTCAGCTCCAGTAGATCCCAAAGAATCGTCTTCATGTTACGTGGTGGCTTCTTGTTTGATTCTCCGTTTGATCAACAATGTTTGAATGATTTTGAATCTCTTGCAAGTTCCAATGACATTGATGGGATTACTAGGTCGTGTGCAAAGAAATGGATGTATGGGAGCTTTACGTTTCTTCGTGTCGTTTGTAGGCCGCCTAGGTTGTAACCCTAAACCTCCATGAACCTCGCAGTGATGTATGAAGAGCTTAGACAGAGGTACATCGCCATCACTAGGTATGCCATCGGATTGGCGTTGCGGCATTTGGGGTCGCACATGTTTTGAAATGGACACCAAACCGTGGGAGGATTTCAAATTGGTTGTAGTGACCGTTGTAAGAGAGGTTGCAAATAGAGACCGCGACGCGCGACCATGCAAGGGCGGTTGATCCTTAGAGGAGGATGCCTTCTTCTCTGTGACGTGAATGGGACTCCTTGAACCGCCGTAAGTACCGCCCTCCACAGTTTTCTCCCTAAGAACAACCATGTCGTCTAGGAATGGCTCTTTTGTTGTTTGCTCGGGGTTCTCCGCAAGTGCGAGACCGTGGTGCTTGCCTTCCTCAACACTCTTCACTGAGAGCCCTTGCGTTTTTTGCCCGTGTAGTGTCGTTGCACGTGAGGATGATAAATCTTCTCCTCCCTTGTCCTTCGTGTCTTCCGGAAACGGAGTTGGTCCAAGTCGAAGGATATTATTGCTATTGACCATGCCGTCTCTATTCAGGTACCGCGCTATGGGCAACAAGTCATCTTCTTTCTCTGCAAGAACGTCATCATTGACAAAATCATACTCGGTGAATGGGGCGTCGTGAGTATGATCCATACGTTGAGAAGGGCTGCTGTCAATGTCATTGTCTAGATGCTCTGCATCGTAATTGGCAAGGACACCGGTGCTTGAATCGTGAGAGTATTCCCGGTCATTTGACTCATGTGGTTGTGGATCCTCTAAATCCAAGTTCTCCGCGTACTACCTCTTCTCATCCGTCAACTTTGCATTCGCAAGCAACTTCGAATTCGTATACACAAAGACCAAGTCATGAGCCCTTCCCGGTAGTAACCGATTCCGTTTCTTGTCATGGACGAAACAGTAGCTACTCCAATTGCGTTCGCAAGAAGATGTCGTGCACCACCACATCGTGCCAAGAAAACATCGTGCTAATCAGGTGAGAGCGCACAGTCAGAGACAACTCGAGAGTAACGGTGACATAACCACCACCGTTACCTCTATAAAACAACAAAACAATACACACTTATATACTATGAGCAATCCAGACTTAGGGAAAAGAAATAAATGACCCATAACCTCGTACACCAAGAAGTAGTAAGCGGTCTAAAAGTATCCCATTACTAATAAACAAGTAGAAAATACTCATAAACTACACATAGTCAAGTCAATGCCATTCTTAAAGAATGATCGCTGTAAGGCCAAAAATAGACCCCCTAAGAGAATCAATTTTTAAACCTACAAGGTCCTAATGTTACACCACTTAACATTCCTGATGCTTATCTGTATATTCTAATTTACTGGGGCTGGATCCTTGGTTATGTCTATTTATATATTTAGAGTTTAATAATACTATTATTTTAACCCAGTCATGTGGACTCGATTGACCCTTCCTTGGAACTTAAACACTTAACTCCGGATAAATTAATTAGGTGTAGGTAATTATTTACTTAATTGTTATCTAATCGTTACGGTTATTGATTATCATGATTATTACTATTATTTTTATTTATATATATATATATATATTTTATTTTTTATTTATTTTATTTTATTTTATTTTTTGGTTAATTTTTCGAGTTTAGGTCGGCTGATCAGGCCTGATCCAGATCCCGTTTTGTGGCAGCAACTTCAACAGCACTTATCTCTTGACTCGAGACTCCGAATCCAAAAAAAATTCCTCTCACAGTGATCAGCAACTCATTTCCAACTTGAATGAACCATTTAAAACCGAATTCAGCAGGCCGAGGACATAGAAACCACCATCACAAGCAATTTCCATGCACCAACGATCTCAACACATCATTATGAACCAAGACGAACTTATGCATACAGGACGGAGTCAATGGGCTGCGAACTGGTTCAGTTCTGAAGGAACTTGTGGCCAGATACCTAATTCTGGCAAAAATTCGCCAGCGCTTCCGCATGAGATTCGGCCACCGGAATTTTAACACCTATTCCTCGCAGCTCTCCAGCACCTTCTCTCCAGCTAGCACCGCGCGCGCCGGCTCTTGTTCTCTCGCACAACAGCTCCAGCTCCCCAGACCTCGCGTGCAGCTCCACGACAACCGAGTGACGACCTCCAGCAATTCGCACCAGACTCACATTCACACGCCACCTCCTACTTCGCGCACGCAGGTGCGTACTCTCCGCGGCACTCCATCACCGAATTTCAGTTCACCAGCTCACCCTTCACAGATCGCGCGCACAGACGCGCACCACCAAAACAGAGTCTTCCAAGAGAAAACAGCTCCCCGCTCGCAGGAGCTTCTCGCTCACGCACGCCGATCCACCTCCTCGCGCAGGTACACCCTCCAGCTCGCGCAGGAGCCTCTCACACCGGAGCGCTTCAGCTTCCAGAAAAAAACGAAGAGCGAGACCTCGCGCGCACACACGCCCTCCGGCTCCAGGAGCGCTCGCACCCACCAACACGGAGACACCTCCTCGCGCGCAGCCGGTGCGCTCACCACCAAAACCGGAAGAGCCTCTCCTCCAGCTCGCAGGAGCTTCCTCCAGCTCGCGTAGGAGCCTCTTCTCCAAAAAAAAAACGCAGAGAGGCCAGCTCTCCCTCGCGCCCAGGGCGCACACCCACCAACCACAAAAAAAAAACAAACCCAACCCAAAAAAACGAGAGCTCCAGCCCTCCCTCTTGCTCGCAGGAACTCCTCCTCGCTCCTCAAAAAACGGCCCCCGGAAATCCAGAGAACTCCAACTCTCTCGCCAGCGACTCAGCCTGGCTGGTCCTCCTTTCTCCCTTTTTTTTCTTTTTCTTTTGGTCTTTCTCGTTTTTCTTCCCCGACAAGACTGGCTTAGTTTAAATGAGGCAACCCATGACCTCTCACAGAAGTGCAGGATTGGCTACTTACAGCCGTTTTTGCATGTTTTTAGTTTATTACTAGCATTAACTCGCCGCTTTGCTCCTGACAAGCCTCCCTAAAATTAATTCCATGGTGGCAAGAATTGTCATGTGGCATGTGCATGGGGAAGCACGCCCAACCACCTTCTTTTCTTTTCTTCCTCCTTTTTTTTTTTCTTTTCCTTTTGATCTTCTAAAGACTATTACCCTAGATCTACTACTATCTACTGATGATTTGCAATTTACTTATAACTTAAAAAACTAACCACACAGCTGGACTCCCAGCACCCTAATTAGTCTACCTAAATTTCCCTAGCATTTTTGGAGTTCAATAAGTATTTTTCCCGAACGGTCAACCGCCGATCCACTAGTCAAACCCTAGAAATAAATAGCAATTCAACTCGGAAAATTCTAGAAATTTTACCACTACTTCTACCTGCTAGGAGACACTCTCTCAATTTTTTCCATAATTTTTGTCCCATTTCTCAATTTTTAGTCATTTTCCAAGGACCTTTCTTTCCCTTTTTTATCTTTCTCTTCATTCCCACTCCACTTCCACTACACTTTCAAGCATATTAGTAGGGAGGAGGAAAAAATAGGGAACTTAGTGTCCCATCATGGCACTAGGCCTATTAATCTAGGACTTTGACTCTAATAGGTGGATTGACTACTACTTTAACTAAAATTGGGTCAATACTATCAAAAACTCGAAAAAACAAAGAAAAAAGAGTGAGGGCCCACTTTGGCCACTCACACATGGCGACCATCTGGGCCGACTCGTGAGAGGAGAGTGGACCTAGACCTCTTGCTCACTACGGCACACGGTAATGAGAAAAAATAAAGAGATGTAGAAAGACAATTATGGAATTTGGAAGAAAACTAGGAAGTTAGACATAAGGGATGGGATTGAAGAAAAGCTAGGAAATTTCAATAGAGAAGGGGGAAAAAATGAGAGAAAAATAGGGAAAATAGAGACGGCATTCGACTAGAAAGAATTGAAAGATTAGCAGAATGGATGCACGTCCCAATTTTTGAGTTAAACCCATTCGCCCTGGACGGACCCAGGTTGAATCTACAGCCAAAAAAGATTTCAAAACCGCCTTCCGCCTTCATCGGAGTGAACTTGGACTACAGAGAGATAGAAGTTCCAATCTCTTTGGAAGGTAAGGAAAGCAAGGAGAAAAATATATTTTTGATAGTAATTTGGGAGAAAAGAAAACACTTGTCTCTAGTGTAGTGATGAGACTAGTATGGTTGACCCATGGAGAAGACATGATCGGCTGCAACTAGTGGTCAAAAGGCACTAGTTGAATCAGAAGGGTCATGTCCTCCCCGTTGTGAGGCCAATTGTCACGAAGTGAGGTGGGCTAGTGATAATGAATCCACTCTATCATGTCCGGTATTCCTTGCAACGACTCCCAGCCGTGCGTGTTGGAAATGATTCACCATTCAGGGTTTCGAGTTGGACCGAGTTGTTGGGAAATACCTTGGTAACGAGATAGGGGCCCAACCACAACGCATCAAACTTCCCAGGGAATTCTAGCCTTCTCGCATCTTGAAGCAAAACCAACATCCTTGGCAACAATGTCCGCTTCTTGTGGCGTTTATCAAACGCAATTTTTCGGCGCCTCTGGACAACCTCAATGTGTTGTGCGCTCAGTCTACGATCCTCATCCAATTTCTCCAACCGTTCCAATCGATGGATCAAAGACTGTTTGGTGGTCAATCGAGTGTCTATCGCTATTCGAAGTGATGGCACTTCAAACTCTATGGGAAGTACAGCCTCTACACCATAGACTAATGAAAACGGAGTGGCTTGGGTGGTCACCTTGTACGTTGTTCGGTAAGCCCACAATGCAGCGGGGAGTTTAACATCCCAATCTCTCTTCGAGTCTACGACCGTTTTCCTCAGGATCGTGGCTAAGGTTTGATTGACCCTCTCAGTGTGCCCGTTTGTCTGAGGGTGATAGGGTGTAGTTTTACGGTGGTCAATTTGGAACCGATCGGTCAAGTCCTCAAACACCTCATTGAGGAAATGTTTGCCTCGATCACTAATGAGGATTTTAGGGCATCCAAACCGGGTTATCACTTGCTCAAACAAAAACGTAGCAGCACTCTTGGCATCATTTGATTTTACCGCTTTGGCTTCTGCCCATTTGGTGAGATACTCTGTCGCTACCACTATGTGCTTCATCCCTCTACTCGAATGGGGATGAATTTCTCCGATGTAATCTACTCCCCACTTCTCGAATGGGACGAGGGGAAGAGAGACCTGAAGTGGCAGCTCTATGCGTAGATCATTTCTAGCATAACGTTGACAAGCATCACAACGTCGAGTGTAACCGTGGGCATCCCGAAACATGGAAGGCCAATAGTAACCAGCGCGTAAGGCCTTCTGGCCTGTCAAGGTACCAGAAAAATGCCCCCCGCATGCACTATCATGACAAGAAGCCAAAATAGCCGGAATCTCCATGGCTTCTACACACCTCCGCAAAATGCCATCAATGCCTCGGCGATAGAGACGGCCACCTACAAGGGCGAAGTGGCGGCTATTAATGCGCACCTTCCGACGATCGTTTTTCCCCAAGTTGTCCGGCATTTGTTGGGTTCTGAGGAACTCCGCAATGTTCTGGTACCAAATAGGAGAAGAAGAGACCAGGAAGAGGTTCTCATCTACCAAGCTATCATCGATGGGCGTGGTAATTGGATCTCCAGATAGTCTAGATAGGTGATCCGCTTGCAAGTGTTTCCTACCCGGTTTGTATTGCACGGTATAATCAAACTCCTCCAAGAGGAGTACCCATCGAGCAATCCTACCGCTAAGGTCGGCTTTGTTCACCAAGTATTTGATGGCCATGTGGTCTACGAAGAAGACCACCCGATTTAGCAATAGATAGTGGCGAAATTTCTTCAAAGAGAACACCATGGCTAGACATTCTCGTTCCGTGGTGGTGTAATTTTTTTCTGCCGGGTTTAACTGGCGACTAGCAAAGGCCACGGGGTAGTCCTTCTCCTTCTCTCCAGTTGGTTGGCATAATGCACTCCCTACCGCTATAGAGGAGGCATCGCAATAAACATGAAAGGGCAAGTTCCAGTTTGGAGGTTTTAACACTGGAAAGGTGCTAAGCTTGGTCTTAAGGATATCAAATGCCCCTTGGCACTCTGGAGTCCATTCAAACTTTACTGCCTTTTGCTGCAACCGATTAATGGGTAATGAAATTGTCGCATAGTCGGGAATTAATTCCCGATACCATCCCATGTGACCAAGAGTCCTTTGGACTCCTTTAACATCTGTGGGTGGAGGCAGTTCAACTATCACCTTGACCTTCTCCGGATCTGGTTCCCTACCATGTTTGGAGACCACATAACCCAACAAGACACCCCTCTCAACGGCTAAAAAGATCTTGTCTGGATTAAGGGCGATGCCCGTCCTTCTACACCGCTCGAAGCTTCCTCGAACACATGCCAAATGTTCCTCAATTGATGATTGGGTACTAAAATCATCTATAAACACTGTCATAGATGTGTGTAGGAGATCAGAGAAGGCATGGGTCATAGCCCGCTGGAAGGCGGATGGTGCATTACACAATCCAAATGGCATGACTACATAGATAAAGGTGCCCCAAGGAGTGGTAAAGGCTGTTTTGTGGTAGTCATCGGGGTGTATGGATATTTGGTTATAACCAGAATAACCATCCATGAAGGTGTAAAGTTCATGACCAGCCACTTCTTCCAAAATGGTGTTAATGAAAGGAAGAGGGAAGTGGTCCTTTTGCGTGGCTTGGTCAAGTTTGCGATAGTCTATGCAAACTCTCAACTTCCCATTTTTCTTCTTGACTAGCACCATGGGGGAAACCCAGTCGGTAATCTCTACTGGGCGGATAAATCCAGCTTGAAGGAGTTTTTCCAACTCCATTTTAACTATAAGTTGGAGTTGTGGATTCATTCGTCGCTCCTTTTGGTGAATGGCCACTGAGCCTGGAGTTAAGGGAATTCGATGTTGCACCACTTCTGGAGGGATGCCTTTGAGTTCTCTATAAGACCATGCGAACACATCGCGATACTCCATGACTAGGGCTCTAAAGGGCTCTAATCCTTCCCTTGTGAGTTGGCTCCCAACCTTTATCATTCGCGGCCCTTCTCCCTCAAACGATACATCTATCTCTTGCCAATCTTTTGGACTCGCATGAGGTTGTTCCGTTGGTCCCTTGTACCAGTCATGGGGGATTGGTGGATAGATGGATAGATCACTTCCCACTTGTATTCCTGATGAAGTGGATTTGAAGTGCAACGGAGAAATGAGGGCTTCTTCATCCAAGATAGGATCTACATTGGACAATTGTGTGCCATCTAAGGTGACACCACAAACATCCTCGTAACGTAGGTCATCTACGAGAATGGCTAAGTCAATGTCCTTGAGAGGATCACCACTAAGTTCTTCCATGAAAAACGTATCCATGGATCGGTCAGACTCAGTGTGCGGGTGCTCAGCCAACCAAGTAGAGAATTCTCCATCATCCTCCCATTCGTATAGGCTAGGCCCCAGGCAACTCAATGAAGGAGTGGTGGTTTTTGTTACCTCTGGAAGCGCGACTTTGACCCCCTTGATTGTCTTTCTAGCTCCGCGTGGCACGTGGTCTTCATCCTCTGAGGATGAGCTAGAAGATCCTAAGGTCTTAGGGAAGCTAGGTTGAATATAAACCTTGGTTAGATTCGACCCGACACCATAGGTGATGTGAGGTTTTTCACCACTCCAATCTACCTTAGCGTTGGCTGCCCTCAACCACGGTCTCCCTAGAAGCAAGGGGAAGGAATTTTTGTTCGAGTGCATTCGAAGCACTTGGAAGGTGACCGTGTAGTCCTCCCCTCCTGTGTTCATCTTACACCCAGAAATTTGACCTATTGGTGCTTCTGGAATCTGGTTGGCCATGTTGATCACATAAGGTGAGGGCTCTGTGATATCTAGCCCTAACTTTTCCATGGTGTGAAGAGGCATGATGTTTACACCACTACCACCATCCACCAACACCTTGGGCAACACCTTATCCACGATAGTGGCTTCAATTTCTACCGCACGAACCTCAAATGCCTTTTTGGAAGGCTTCCTAGAAGAGCTCACTCTAGCTGCTAGATTGGGCTTGACCTTTACCCTCTTGGCTAGTGGAATCTTCTTCTTCAACTCCTTCCGTACCAAGGGAGCCAAGTGGATGAGCTGGGCAATGGTAATGTTGGCGTTCAACCTATTCAAGTCCTCCCAAAGATCATACGGTCTAAACGTGGAGGTGGATGAAGGGATTTTAATTCCTATTTCTTGAGTAGGAATTGTTGGACCCTCCCAGGTTGGCTCGGGTGCGTGGGGATTCTGGGGTTCTTCACCGCCTTCGGAAGGGGTGGAATCTAACATCAACGGATTCACTGGAGGCACCTTCTGGTTGGCCTTCCTCGTGGACTTCAAGGCTTCATGAACTACATCATTGAGCTCTGATAAGTGTGGTGAGTCCTCGAAGCTAACCTCCGATTCCTGAGCTACGAAGGGTTGGTTGGCCTTTTGGGCTCGTGTCAATACCGCATTTACGGGAAGTGAAAGGTGAGCCACTTGATGTGGAATGACAGGTTCATGCGATACAAAATGGGATTGAGAAGAGGTAGAACTTTGAGGAGCTCCTTGAGACCCGAGTTCTGTCAATGTGACGGTGGTAGAGGGAGATGAAGAAGAAGGAGATGCAAATCGGGCATCTTGGATAGGCGCCTGGTTTTGGCCAAAAGGCACAAAACCTTGTTGGGTTTGCAAGCCCTGAGGAGGTTGGTGGTTTTGACGATGATTATTATAATCATAGTACATGTTGGGAGGATGGAGACTATTGTCATTCAAAGGGTTTCGAGCCCCTCTCTGGTTATCCATGGCTTGTTGGGCAAAATTCCCTCTCATGGGCCTCATAGGAATGACCTTGTCCTTCTCCCTACATCTAATTGTGGGATGATTACCACCGCAGTTTCCACACACTACCCCATTCTCCAACCAGCAACTCCCAGGTGGATGTCTTCTCCCACAAGATTGACAGATCTCCCAACGAGGTTGGGGCCTCGGACCTTGACCACGATTAAGCTGTTGATTCCGGTGTGGGGGTTGGTATACGTTTGAATGGTGAGGGAAGGTGGTACAAAACTGCATGGTGTGACCATTCTCGCCGCACGAAGTGCACCACATACCGGAAGAATGTCTACCTGACTCTATCTGAGGAGGTAGGGCATTAGGGTTCTGGTTCCTGAGTAGAAGAGCCATCTGATCTGTCATTGCCCTCAATTGTTGTTGGAGTTGGTCTTGGAACCCTTGCTGAGCGTCGTGGATCTCCTTCTTCATCTCGTGACGCCAAGTGGGTCCATATGTAAGAGCGGGTAGAGGAACGGGGGGCCTGACATTAAGAGGAATGGTATTCACCACAGGTGGAGAATACACTGTTGGGCCAGGTGGAGGTTCAACTAAGTCTGACTTCTCCCGGGCATGGATGGGAATAAAGCTAGGAATGCTCTCATTCTCCTTCCTCCATAGTTTCTCGTGTTCTGTTGCCACCGCTGCCACGGTCCTAGCTGCCTCCTTAGCTTCCTCTAAGGTGGTGGACCTTGTCTGGAGGATTTCCCGTATCGTTTTCTCTAGATAAAACCCTTGAAGGAAAAAGTGTCTCAAGGTATCATCCGTGAGCAAATCACCCACGAACCGGGTGACAACTTGTTCAAAGCTACGGATGTAGGATGAAATATCCTCATCCTTCCCTTGTCTAAAGCTTGCCAAGGCCGTCAAGGCTGCACTCTGGCCTACTTCGGGTCTGTATTGTTCCAAGAATGACCTCATGAGGCCATCCCAATCACGAAAGGTGGATGCCGCATGATTGCGGTACCATTCGTAAGCCGATTCCTTGAGTGTGGTTGGAAACCACACCAAGTAGTAACGGTTGTCGATTATCAAACACGTAGTCAATAACTCTATAAACCGCTCCACATGCATCGAGGGATCCTCATCCCTAGTTCCCTTGAAACTAGGAAGATTTGGGGGCATAGGGGCAGCTTGAAGCCCTTCAGGAACTACAATAGGCAAACCCCTTGGTTGAACCAAGGGGTTAAGGGGTGGGTTGACAATTGGATCTTCCATGTCACCAGGACTAGGAAGAGGGGAAGAGTGAGGAGAGGAGGAAGACCTAAAGCTTGATTCCTCAACGGTTGTACGGTCTTTTGGGCCTCCCGAGTTGGTTCTTGTACTAGGACCTCCTTCTAATGTCTCAGGATTGGGAAATGAAGTTGGAGTAGTAGAAATTAGGGGAAGGGGAAGCGGTCTATAACATCTTCCAGATCGAGTCACAGGGCTCATCTAACGATTAAGTTGCCGTTCTTAGTTTTCTAGACCTATGTGAAGACATTTCGTAAACACCAATAATTGACTTAAAATGATTCCAAGGTTCTCCCAAACTCCCCCATGCTGGGAAGTAAACAAAACAGAAGGTTACATGTGGGGCTAACCTCCGGACGAGGTACACCCACTATGCCCCATACGATACAGACTCTTAGTTGGGCTGACCACCTACCTGGAGGTTTCTCCTTGGTATCAAGGTATCCCCAATTTCTCTCCAAGGGATGGCATCACCAACTTAAGAGAAACGACACCAACATGTACAAAAATCCTTCATTGGTTCATCATAATTCATTCATTAAGAAGGGAAGAACGTACCTGGCTGCAAATTCACATCCCCTGTTCGATCCCTAGCCGAACCTAAGTGTCTAGTGTAGGGTTTGGTGTAGTGAGGAAGGTTTGTATACTCACCTTATGCCGCGCTCCTTCCTCACGACCCCTTCAACATGCATATCATTCCATGTATGCAACATTCATCCCATTCAACAACCAAGGCTATTGAAAGTATGCAAGTTGCTCTTACCTTGGTGGTAGATCGAGTTCGGGGGGGAAGGGAAGGGCGCCCTTGTCCCATGCCCGGGCACATGCACCTTCCCTCTTTGGCTTAGAAGCTCACTGATTACTTTCAAGCAATCGTGGGAGGGCCTCAACCTTTCACCCCTAAGCCCCCTTACTCAACCAAAGCACAAGAGTTAGAAGGTGGTCCGCCTAACACAATGTGCTTGTGTTAGGAGGTCGGGAATTCCACACACCCTTCTAACTCCCCACCTCCCTTGCAACTTGGACAACACACCTCATACAGGAATACACGCACTAAAATAGGTTTAACGACTTACCTCAAGCAATAGCGCACTCCACTCCCCACATGTGCCAAAAACCACTCAACTCACGATTTAGGTCAGAATTAGACAATTCAGAACCCTAGAAAACCTAAATTTAGCAATCCAGCGGCAAGACAAACACCTTCCAAGCAACAAACCAACAAAAAGCTCCTCCCGGCGGACGCACCAAATGTAAGGCCAAAAATAGACCCCCTAAGAGAATCAATTTTTAAACCTACAAGGTCCTAATGTTACACCACTTAACATTCCTGATGCTTATCTGTATATTCTAATTTACTGGGGCTGGATCCTTGGTTATGTCTATTTATATATTTAGAGTTTAATAATACTATTATTTTAACCCAGTCATGTGGACTCGATTGACCCTTCCTTGGAACTTAAACACTTAACTCCGGATAAATTAATTAGGTGTAGGTAATTATTTACTTAATTGTTATCTAATCGTTACGGTTATTGATTATCATGATTATTACTATTATTTTTATTTATATATATATATATATATTTTATTTTTTATTTATTTTATTTTATTTTATTTTTTGGTTAATTTTTCGAGTTTAGGTCGGCTGATCAGGCCTGATCCAGATCCCGTTTTGTGGCAGCAACTTCAACAGCACTTATCTCTTGACTCGAGACTCCGAATCCAAAAAAAATTCCTCTCACAGTGATCAGCAACTCATTTCCAACTTGAATGAACCATTTAAAACCGAATTCAGCAGGCCGAGGACATAGAAACCACCATCACAAGCAATTTCCATGCACCAACGATCTCAACACATCATTATGAACCAAGACGAACTTATGCATACAGGACGGAGTCAATGGGCTGCGAACTGGTTCAGTTCTGAAGGAACTTGTGGCCAGATACCTAATTCTGGCAAAAATTCGCCAGCGCTTCCGCATGAGATTCGGCCACCGGAATTTTAACACCTATTCCTCGCAGCTCTCCAGCACCTTCTCTCCAGCTAGCACCGCGCGCGCCGGCTCTTGTTCTCTCGCACAACAGCTCCAGCTCCCCAGACCTCGCGTGCAGCTCCACGACAACCGAGTGACGACCTCCAGCAATTCGCACCAGACTCACATTCACACGCCACCTCCTACTTCGCGCACGCAGGTGCGTACTCTCCGCGGCACTCCATCACCGAATTTCAGTTCACCAGCTCACCCTTCACAGATCGCGCGCACAGACGCGCACCACCAAAACAGAGTCTTCCAAGAGAAAACAGCTCCCCGCTCGCAGGAGCTTCTCGCTCACGCACGCCGATCCACCTCCTCGCGCAGGTACACCCTCCAGCTCGCGCAGGAGCCTCTCACACCGGAGCGCTTCAGCTTCCAGAAAAAAACGAAGAGCGAGACCTCGCGCGCACACACGCCCTCCGGCTCCAGGAGCGCTCGCACCCACCAACACGGAGACACCTCCTCGCGCGCAGCCGGTGCGCTCACCACCAAAACCGGAAGAGCCTCTCCTCCAGCTCGCAGGAGCTTCCTCCAGCTCGCGTAGGAGCCTCTTCTCCAAAAAAAAAACGCAGAGAGGCCAGCTCTCCCTCGCGCCCAGGGCGCACACCCACCAACCACAAAAAAAAAACAAACCCAACCCAAAAAAACAAGAGCTCCAGCCCTCCCTCTTGCTCGCAGGAACTCCTCCTCGCTCCTCAAAAAACGGCCCCCGGAAATCCAGAGAACTCCAACTCTCTCGCCAGCGACTCAGCCTGGCTGGTCCTCCTTTCTCCCTTTTTTTTCTTTTTCTTTTGGTCTTTCTCGTTTTTCTTCCCCGACAAGACTGGCTTAGTTTAAATGAGGCAACCCATGACCTCTCACAGAAGTGCAGGATTGGCTACTTACAGCCGTTTTTGCATGTTTTTAGTTTATTACTAGCATTAACTCGCCGCTTTGCTCCTGACAAGCCTCCCTAAAATTAATTCCATGGTGGCAAGAATTGTCATGTGGCATGTGCATGGGGAAGCACGCCCAACCACCTTCTTTTCTTTTCTTCCTCCTTTTTTTTTTTCTTTTCCTTTTGATCTTCTAAAGACTATTACCCTAGATCTACTACTATCTACTGATGATTTGCAATTTACTTATAACTTAAAAAACTAACCACACAGCTGGACTCCCAGCACCCTAATTAGTCTACCTAAATTTCCCTAGCATTTTTGGAGTTCAATAAGTATTTTTCCCGAACGGTCAACCGCCGATCCACTAGTCAAACCCTAGAAATAAATAGCAATTCAACTCGGAAAATTCTAGAAATTTTACCACTACTTCTACCTGCTAGGAGACACTCTCTCAATTTTTTCCATAATTTTTGTCCCATTTCTCAATTTTTAGTCATTTTCCAAGGACCTTTCTTTCCCTTTTTTATCTTTCTCTTCATTCCCACTCCACTTCCACTACACTTTCAAGCATATTAGTAGGGAGGAGGAAAAAATAGGGAACTTAGTGTCCCATCATGGCACTAGGCCTATTAATCTAGGACTTTGACTCTAATAGGTGGATTGACTACTACTTTAACTAAAATTGGGTCAATACTATCAAAAACTCGAAAAAACAAAGAAAAAAGAGTGAGGGCCCACTTTGGCCACTCACAATCGCATAATAACAATGAAGCTAAAAAAGTGCACGCACGCACGTACTCTCTCACTCCATCACGTGGAAGACTCAACTTGAGAAAGATGAGTCTCCTCATACTACACGTGGAGGTCATTTGGACTCCAAGTCCCAAATGAGGTGTCAAAAGACACCACCAATGCCCTAAAATTCAAAAGACTCTAATACTAACTCTAATTAATAACTAGAGCTAGAATCTAGGTCTTCCTTGGGCCGCTTAACCTCCTAGTTGATTCATAACGCGTAAACCAACCTCCACAAACCTTCCAACGCGCCAAACCTGATAGTTGTCATGCACAACCGCATCGTGCCAAGATAACATCGTGCCAATTAGGTGAGAGCGCACAGTCAGAGACAACTTGAGAGTAACGGTGACATAACCACCACAGTTACCTCTATAATACAACAAAACAATACACACTTATACACTATGAGCAATCCAGACTTAGGGAAAAGAAATAAATGACCCATAACCTCGTACACCAAGCAACGACGCTTGATCATGAGCGATGAGCGGTGAGCCATGAGCGGTGAGCGGTGATTTCATGAGCGGTGAGCAAAAATATACTAAAAATAAATTATACTTACTAAAAATAAAAGTATATTCCAATATTCGATGGATTTATTTCTATTTTTGAGAAGCTCTTTCTGCCTATAACCGTGGATTGTCGGATTTTGGAGGCCATCATTTGCAAACCTTTAGCAGTGAATATGTTTTTGTTTCCAAAGTAGTAAAGGGTGCTTTTACCACCTTGTATTGGAAGTAAGTTTGGTTGTTGTATCAAATGAGAAGAAAATTCAGGGGGTGATAGAATGAATCGGTGGTTTATATAGGAGTACATGTTTATGTTTTCAAAGTACTCATGGGCGCATTCACCATGTGGTTAAGGAAGCCAAATGAGTTGTTCAATCCAACAACGTGAAACAACCTGCAGTTCTGAGCAGACTCATACACATCTGTAGATGACTTAGAGATTGATCTTTTTATATTGGTATTTTTATAGGAAACGATTGACTCCCTTGTCCATGACTTTCTTGATCTCGTTGAAGCTAAAAGTGGGGGCATGGACGAAATAGTCATCCTCGTGATTGAGATTGCACACCACACAGAAGATGTAGTAGAGGTGCTTGCAGTGGTACCAAGCGTCTCTCTTCTTGGTCCGTGCCAACATGTCCTTGAAATCTGCACAAGAACAATCCGGGAGGGGGCCGACTGTCAACCGATACTCCGCTGTGGTCTGCGCCTTCTTTGAGTGAAGCAAGATGATGCATCCATTGGCCGGATACGGAATTGGAATAACCTCCGAGATGCGAGCATCAAGAATACCAGTTGACTCCCAACGATTTCTCTGCTTCACCGAGACCTTGGCGTTTGGGAGACGGCGAATGCGGCGACAACACCGAATCGTTGGATGTGCATTGGGTTCAGAAGGCAGTGGAATAGTAGCAGGATGTGCGGCACGATTGGAAGCGTCTCCAAAGAGACGCCTTGGTGAAACTTCTCGGCGGTCTTCAAGCTGGAATCCAGCCTCCTCCAGTCTAAGAATCTCCGCCTTTGTGAGGTTGGTGCCCTTCAGCACAGGCCATACCTTGGTGACCGGAGACCGGTGGTTCACCCACTTCCACTTCGTTCCCTTCACACAACGTTCGATGTCGTCAGCACACTGGAAAAAATCCATGACTTGGTCCTTCAATGTCCTTCAAACGTGTTGAATTCTAGAGTAGGTAAGAGCTAGAGTACTTTTGCTTAGGCGCACAATCTTCTCCTTACACGTCCTTCGTGTTTGGGCTTGTTTAGCAAAACAACTCTTCCCTGAATTCTTAGGAAAATGAGCAATGTGTCATTTCTTCACATCGCACTCTGACTTATGGACTCTTGTGACATGCGTAACCCTTAACGACACCATAGAAGCAGACGCCAGTGGGGACATGATTCAGACGTCCTCAGAGGAAGTAGGAGAACAAGGGAGAGATACATCAATGGCTGGTGGCGCACTCTCTCAACGTGCTCTAGTGGATCTAGTAGGGACTTTGGGATGGGAGAAGTTCATCTTGTCCGGGCGGTGACTGTTAAACTGGGATCCAAGTGGAAGGTCAAGCTTTCGCTTGCCAGACCCAAAGACTTCCTCCCCTTCAAAATGAGGCATACGAGTGCACCACTCCTTAGCTCCGGGCATGCTCTCCATTGCTTCTACAACTTTACCAGGCTTTCCCGTTCTCTGGGTATGGCGTAGTCGCAACTCCTGCTTGGAGGGCCCGTTACCCGATCGCCCTCCCTTCAAGAACTGGAAGTAGTTAGTGCACTGCATGAATGCACGTACGAAGTCGTCCACTGTAGCATCGTACAAGTCGTTCCCCTTGTTGCTGGATTGTTGAAGCCAACGGTTATGAATTGTCTCTGCCAAATTGCAAGATGGCATTTTAGCCCGTTCTTCAACGTTGAGGTCGTGTGGAGTACATATCAACGGTACGGATTTAGGTTGTTGGATCCAACAACCAAAACGACTAAATACTTGAGGCGGTCAAAGGAGTCTTACCATTTGCATGGACGCACCCCATTGCCGGTAGCGGTAGTGCCAAAATGTGAGCCACTGATCAAGCTGCTTAAGAGCTTCATCATTTAGAGCTCCATAGGATTGCCACCATGCCCGAATTGCAAGGTATCAAACTTCCGAGTCGGCTGAAGTCTTGGAATCCTTGTATTGCTTGCACAGGAGACGATGCTGATTCTGGAATTCACTCTTGATGTACTTGTCCGTATGACGATTCATAGAGGTAGTCCAATGAAAGAGGCAAGTGCGCTCGCGATCAACCATCACCTCCTGCGGATCACCAGAACCGTAGATCTTCCTCACTGCATTCCAGTTTGCACCAACGCTATCCGCCATAAATCCTTTGAAGTTGATGGAGTTGAGCCCATTTCTTGCCATGACTTTGCTGATTCCCTTCCACATGAGACATTGGGCCTCCGTATCTTCAAATTGCATGTCACATACGGTAATCGTCATCACTCTACAGTAGTGGGAATCGTACACATGGCACGCCATAGTGGTCTAGTGTTTGACGCGTTTGACATGATCAAACATTAGCCACGCATCTTGTATGTCTCCGCCGGCTTGCATCCTTGTCACGAGATCAACGCCGGAGCCGGGTCCTATCTCACTCATTTTGAATACAAAGACTTTATCCTTGTCACCCCCTTGGCCAGGAAACATATTTCGCTGGACAAATGGCCATGTTGTACATCCCCTCATTTGACGAATGCCATCCATTGCTCCAGTGCGCCCAACCTGCTTGAACGATGAGATGGCATTCTTAATGTTTGGAAAGGTGAGGTTGGCGTACTTCTCCATAACGTCCTTTATATCTTCAACAATCATGGTCTTCTCTGATTCTAGGGGACGAAGGAGATGTTCAGCAAGGAACTCCTTGCTTGCTGCCATTGCAATAGCTGAATTCGTAGCTCATGGGTTCCGCTCCACGTGTTCGCCCAATAACGTATTAATCTTCATCTCGGACTCTCGACAGGTTCCAAACGCAACAGGGTGGTCATCGATGCCAATGCGCATACAAGCACGAGTCATCCATGGTGGTCCTTGGACGTTGTAGGTAATGGCATTACATGTAGCAAGAACGGTAGGCAGGGTTTTGCATACCTAACATATTAGAGTCGAACCTTTGGGAATTTGAGCCCCATGCACAAATGGCATAGGGGTGTTCCCCTCCCACTCCTTCTCGTTGAAGGGCTCCTCCTTGTTGGGGCACATCAAATAATCGCACTCCATGTTATCGCAGCGGAGATGTCCAGAACAAGAAAAGCTCCATTCCATTCGAAATGTTTGAAGTCATCGTAAGGCACGAGCAATGGCCGTCGTACTTCTTATCCATACCTTCCATGTTTTTAGCTTTGGAGGTGCTAACGTCCATTGAAGCAGGTGGCAATTCGAAGATGACGTCACCGTCGTACGTGGAAGGGAGGAAGTCAACTTTCATATGGGGCATTGTAGCATAGTTGACGGTCTTCAGCACGTTCTTCATTCGTGGTCTAGAGGCCAGACTCTTCAAACACGCCACAACACTAGTACGTTCCAGCCTTCTAGGGTTCGGGGATGCAGAGGGGGCCGTGAAGCGGAAGATGGAGTCGGAGGTAGACAATGTTGGGAGAACATGGACGCCGGTGGCGTGATGAGGGTTGGAGAAGTACGTGATGTGATATCTTCTGGGGGGAAGTCGTCTTTGCTGTCAGAGATATGGATGGGAGAAGCAACAACAGGATATACGGAAGCCGGGGTAGAATCTGGTGCGCTTGTTTGTGGAGTGTTAACAGCCGGTTGATGGTGGAAGTGGTGGATTTTCCAGGCATCAAGATCTCCATAGATGCTTGCATCTGCATGTCACTTAAACCAAACACTTTGTAAGTACCCTCCTTCAAAGACCATGCCTTTTGGTCACTTACAAGTATACAGAGTTGAAGCATGGTGTAGCTGATATCTTGAGCATCATCTACAACCTCTTCCTCTACATGGATAGTATCTATATTGTAGCCAAAATGAAGTGCAAGTAGCGATGAAGTAACCAGGGCAAGCCCATCAACTCCCAATGGAATTCGGATTGGAATAAGATGACTGTCAGTTCTGAGTGTAGCCATTATATAGACGCAGTTTGAGTAGAGACAAAAGAGGGGAAGAGGATGCCTACAGGGAGTGACAAGTGCATTGCGGCAGTTGTATTTGATGATGAATAGAAAATGGGAAAAGGGGCACATCATGGGATGGCGTGCCATTAGACTGACCAGTGACACGGGATAAAGATTAAATAGCTAATTAACCCATTGAAGGTTGTATCTCTTATTAGATGTTGCAGGATGTTATGACAGCTGCTATTATTGTGAAATAGGTGGTAGGTAGAATAGTTATGAAAGTAATAGAAGACGTCCTTATAGAATTGGGATGAAGGTTAGAAGTCCCTAGTTAGTCCATATCATTCAGAATTTGAAAACACTCTAATGAAATGATCTGTTTCGAAATGATCTGTTGTTGGTCTTCAGATTACGATTTTTTGAGCTGAATTGGTTTGAAAACTAGTTGTCGGATCCAACAATCAGTTTCGAGATGATAATTTACTGGTGTTTGGGTTAGGATTTTGAAAGCTGGATCGCTATATTTCACAGTTGACAAATTCGACAACTTGTTGAATTGGAGATGATAAGTTGCTTGTGATTGAGTTTGGATTATCACTTATGAATTGGCATGAGTCCTAGTTGTCGGATCTGACAACCTATTTCGAGATGATCTGTTGCTGGTCTTCAGATTACGATTTTTTGAGCTGAATTGGTTTGAATCCTAGTTGTCGGATCCAACAACCAGTTTCGAGATGATAATTTACTGGTGTTTGGGTTAGGATTTTGAAAGCTAGATTGCTATATTTCACAGTTGACAAATTCAACAATTTGTTGAATCGGAGATGATAAGTTGCTTGTGATTGAGTTTGGATTATCACTTCTGAATTGGCATGAGTCCTAGTTGTTGGATCTGACAACCTATTTCGAGATGATTTGTTGCTGGTCTTCAGATTACGATTTTTTGAGCTGAATTGGTATGAATCCTAATTGTCGGATCCAACAACCAGTTTCGAGATGATAATTTACTAGTGTTTGGGTTAGGATTTTGAAAGCTAGATTGCTATATTTCACAGTTGACAAATTAAACAATTTGTTGAATCGGAGATGATAAGTTGCTTGTGATTGAGTTTGGATTATCACTTCTGAATTGGCATGAGTCCTAGTTGTCGGATCCGACAACCTATTTCAAGATGATTTGTTGCTGGTCTTCAGATTACGATTTTTTGAGCTGAATTGGTATGAATCCTAGTTGTCGGATCCAACAACCAGTTTCGAGATGATAATTTACTGGTGTTTGGGTTAGGATTTTGAAAGTTGGATCGCCATATTTCATAGTTGCTGAATCCGACAACTTGTTTGGAGATGATAAGTTGCTTGTGATTGAGTTTGGATCATCACTTCTGAATTGACAAGAGTCCCAGTTGTCGGATCCGACAACGTGGTTCGAGATGATTTGTTGCGGTCTTTGTGGATGGATTTTGGGACCTGAGTTGTTATGAGTCTCAGTTGTCGGAACCGACAACTAGTGTTTGGATTGGAATTTTGAGAGCTGAATCGGAATATTTTTCAGTTGTCGGATCCGTCCACTTGTGCGGAAAGATGTGTAGCTGGTGCCGAATTTTGGATGTTCAATCGGTGAATCAATATAGTTCTCAGCTAACTGATCCGACAACCTTCATTAACTTGAATATTCATTGGCCGATTTTCTGTTTATGGCTGTAAGAATTTTTGAAAGCAAATTGTTCGTTGCATGATTTGGGGCTCGATAATGCAATCTTAAAGATGTCGGATCCAACAACCCTCAATTGGATTTGAGTGCAATAGACACTTTTGAACATCAATAGTTCATTCGGATTAGTATATATACATCGTTGATCTCAAGAGAGTTTAGCTTTGGGAAGCGATAGCATAGTGCGTCGTTATCAATGGCAGGGAGGGCTCTTTGTTTCTTGGTCAATAGTTGTAGCTCATGAATTTGGATTAGTTTCACATTTATGACTTCCTTGATGTCGGATCCGACAACCTTAATTTGGTGGAGAATCATATCACAACTCTTCATTGTGGCTGGACAAAATGGTTGCACATCCGGAATAAGTGAGTACTTTGACATTCCTCTCCATTGCAGTTCTTCAATCACGTAGCTACTACTATGTCTTTATTTGATGTATGTTGATTCTTGCAGAGAGTATGTTTCTCCATCAAAGGCTTGGGCTCTTCCCTTGTATGCGGAAGATGTTGTGAGGCTCCAAGCTCTACAAGTCTCGCGGCCAATCCCGTCTATTTTTCCTCTTAAGTACAACTCCGATGTCATTATGTATCTTGACGTTAAAGCTGAAGTAGATCTTGAACTGTCAGAGCCATCAACATCCTTATCAGAGTAGTGATGTAATAGACCATTTCGGTCGTGACTCACTGCATTTGTTGTGTTTTAATTTCTATATTATAATTAATATGATTCCAACACCTGGATTTATCTTGATCCTAACCATCATAATATGATATGGTCAAATGCTCTGGTCGTATGTCATCATTAAATATATAACAATTTTTAACTTTGATGGCACCTTGCTACTTGGATAATTGTAGAAATTGTAGAATTGAGACGAGTTTTTGAGAGACCCCTTTCCAGTTTACGGATCTGACAATTCAATCTGGGAGGAGAATCCTACCTGAAATCCATGTCGTGTGACAATGAAGTTAGTCCTTTTGAAACAATTTTGGGGTGGTTCAGTGTTGAGCGACGCTATTTTGCGAGCCTAGAGCGGTGAGCAGTGAGCCTAGAGCAGAAATAAAATACTATTTTAAGGATTCCGGATTAATTTATAATATTTTAATATTAATAAAATTTATTTTTCTTATTTTTAGTAAAAAATAGGACCTATCACCGTGGACAATTTCACATAATAAATAGAATACTGGATTCATCGAAGTAGATTTAGAGTAACAAAACTTGAACCATATCATATATAATTAACCACGATGAAGAGGGAGATTATCAAATTCCAAGACAAAAATTGTACAAATCAAGATATGACATAATCCACAATAGAATAGATAAAACCTTGTAGTGGCCCTTTTAGTCTCACTACATCTTTACTGCATGTTTAAAAACTGTATTACAAAGTACCTAAATGGCACAGGAAACCTTAAGAAATAGGATGGCTAAGTAGACCGCTCTCAAGAATGCGCTTGATCTCGTTAAAACTCAGACTTGGAGCATGTATAAAAACATCAATATCGAAGTGTAATCCACAGATCACAATGAAGATGTAATACAAGTGCTTACAATTTGTCCACTGACCTCGCTTACCTAGAGATTTCTGCATCATTTCTTGAAAGAATGGACAAGAACAAGTGGGGAACTGTCCAACAGTGATGGAATACTGTTCGATTTTTGGAGGAGTTCCGGAGTCAAAAGTAGCAATGCATCCAATAGCTGGAATAGGTATCATGGTCAATCGGCGGAGACTACCTCTGACCAAAATGGCGGATGCACAAACATTAGCCTGTTTTGTTGAAGGTGCTTTTGCATTCCTACGAATTTTTTTTCCAAACCTGAGCGAGGGATGTTCATCAGGGAATTCCGGAAGAGTATATCCGGACAAATCGACCGGAATCCGCTGACCTTCGAATAATCGACGAGGCGATATTGCAGCACGAGGTTGCAGTTGAAATCCTGCAGTTTGTAGTGCAAGAATTTCAGAGGTAGTTAGGTTAGTACCCATCTTCACTGGCCAAACCTCTGGCACAGCTGGTTTTGACACCACCCACTTGCGCCTGGTACCCTTGACGCACCTTTCAATATCATCGTTGCAGAAGAAGAATTGCATACGCTCTTCCCGGTTCTTCTGGTAATTGTGCATCCTTCCAGTATATGTGGGAGCCGCAGTATTCCTCCCATCCTGGATAATCCTTGCAGTACACTTTCTCTTCGTGATTGCTTGTTGGGCAAAACATGCTTTGGCAGAAGCCTTGGGCAATCGTGCTATGTGCCATTCACTCTCATCGCATGTAGTTTCTTGGACGGCAGTCACATGTATACTTGGAGGTGGAACAACAACTGTCTCATCCTCGGCACATGCGGCATGTTGATCTTCATCTGTCTCCACATGTACTCCAATTCCTGGATTAGCGTCCTCAAGGTGCCTTGATGATCCTTGCCTAGTTTGAACACGTGGACGAGAGAAATTGATCTTGTCGGGTCTATGGGAGTCTTCATCGCAACCAGGAGGAAGATCTATCTTTTGTTTCAAAGAACCAAATACTTCCTCCCCTTCAAGATGTGGTTCCCGAGTACAGAAAGCAGAAGCTCCAGGTAGTTTGGCCATTGCAGCATGAAGTGCTTTCGGATCACCTGACCGATGAGTTGTACGTTGAGCCACTCGTAAGAGCAGTTCTTCCTTTCCAGGGCCGGTGCCTGATCGATCACCATTCAAGTATTGGTAATATGCCACAACTTGCATGAAGGCTCGAACATAATCATCCACAGTGGCGACGTAAAGGTCATTGCCACGATTTCCAGATTGTTGCAACCACTTATTATGTACTGTCTCCGCAAGATTACAAGATGGCATTTCAGCCAATTCGGAATCTGGGAGGGGCTGAACAAAAACACGAACCATCACATAAAATATAAGAGTGGAACAAAAGAATGGACTATTAATCTTGACATGTGGATTTCACGAATATAGTATTAACGTTGAAAGCTGGAGAAATCAGGATAAGAGTATACGAATTGCATGAAGCCGCCCCATTGGCGATAGCGGAAATGCCAAAACGCAAGCCAAAGATCAAGACTAGCGACCTCTTGATCTGTTGTTGCTCCAGATGATAACCACCAGGATCGGATGGCATGATATCTAGCCTCCGCCTCTTCGATGGATTTAGCATCCTTGTATTGCTTACACATTTGGCGATGCTGTGCTTGGAGATCTGGCCGAATGCTTGCTTTGGTGTGCTTCTCTAACGATTGCGTCCAATGGAAGAGGCATGTCCTCTCTTGATTCTCCATCGGTAGTGATGCGTCTCCACTTCCATAGATTAGGCGAATAGCATTCCAGTTTGCTTGAGCACTGTCCGCCATAAAACCTTTAAATTTTGGATTGGGGACACCATGCCTACTCATCACGAGGTTAAGATTCTTCCAAAATATTGATTGAGCAGTAGCATCTTCTGATTGCATATCACAAACAGCAACAGTCATTACTCGACAGTATTGAGAGTCATAGACATGGCACGCCATGGTAGTCCATCCTTTGACACGCTTGACGTGGTCGAACATTAGCCATGCGTTCTGAAGATCCCCTTCCGTCTGCATCCGTTTGACAAGATCTATACCACTCCCGGGACCCATTTCGGACATTTTGAAAATGAAGACCTTGTCGGAGTCCGATCCTTGGCCCGGAAACTTGTTTTCTTGAACAAATGCCCACTTGCTAGATCCACGAAGCTTAGTGATGCTATCCATAACTCCGAATCGACGGAAGTATCGAAAAGATGTGACCTTATTGCGAATGCTTGGTGAAGACATATGCTTGCAAGTGTTGAGCACTGGAACAAGTTCGTTAAAGGTGAGAGTCGCCTGAGGTGAATCCTCCGGGTGAAGCAATAACTCTCCAAGTAGATCTTTGCTTGCCTCCATGATAATGGCTGAATTGGTGGCAGTAGGGGTTCTCTGAACTTGCTCTCCAATAATACTTTCAGCCCTTTCTGCAAATTCTCTATTGATTCCAATCTTCACAGGATGTGCATGTAAACCAAGATGGATACAAGCTCGAGTCATATGACTTTTAGCAAGAACATAGTAGATTTTAGCAGGGCAGGTTGCAAGGCAAGAGGGAGGAACCTTACAGACCTTACAAACAACATTCGAACCTTTAGGGAGCTCACATCCAATGTCGAAAGTGTTGGTGCTGACTCCATCCCACTCAACTTCATTTGCTGTTGTGGTGCGATGAACTCGGGTCAGGTAATCGCAGTCAACGTTCATACACTTGAGATGGCCCAAACATGATGATGATCTGAACGTGAGCCCCATGTCGTTCTTGATGTTGGACGTGATGGTTCGCGTCCAGGCGTGTCCGTCGTGTCGTTTGTCCATTCCACGAAGGAGCCTCGCTTGGGAGTGCGATGCTGAGGCACCAATAGGTGGCAATTCAAAAACGACATCACCATCGAAAGTGGGTGGCAGGAATTCCACTTTCTCTAATTTAATGCTACTGTAATCAATCTTTGTAACTACAGACTTCGAACCTTTTCTAGCGGACAACTTTTTAAGGCAGTCAATGACACTAATCGAATCTGAAGTACGGTGAGGAAGTGGAGGCTTGCCACTAGAGAGACATGGTGATTGAGAGGGCTGAGATAGATGTGATGGGACGGGTTGGACCACGGTATGCGACAGAGGAGATTGGGGAGTTGGAGTGTCATCACCAGAGTCATCACTAAGAAGATGGATAGGTTCAAGCCCTGGCTCTATCTTTACTCTCTGGACACATGGTGTGTTGAGTGTAGAAGTGGATGATTGTCTGGGAGTAAGAATTTCAGTTGATGCAGCAATAAGGGAGTCAGACAGACCATACAATCTAAACCTTCCTGGCGGTAGTCGCCAAAACTTAACACCATCATTCAGATAGGAGAGTTGATTGACTGTATGGGTGAGCTCACCAGAGGCATTGTCAAATATCTCCTGATCGACCTGCATAGACTCCTCTAGGAATTGAAATCTAAGACTCAATCGAAAGGCTGTCACAATGCAAAATCCTTCGTCGGCAATGGGAAACGAGACAGGTATACCATGCCCATTTGCATGTATGAATGCCATTGGAAAAGCAGATTGTGCAAGCTTGGTTGAAACATTGAGGAATGACATACACGTTTTAGAGGGAATTGTGATTCACTAAGAAGTATTAACGAGACATTTACAACCAAGCAATGAATGGTTATTCATAAACATTCAATATTTAGCAATTAGGTTGGATTCATTGAATGTACAATTAAGATAAATGAAATCAGATGCAGTACAACAGACACACCAAATAATTGACAAGGCTAACAACGAGCTGCCTCGTAGGAAATAGAAAGGGAATTGGATGTAACTAAATTCAAATAAAAACAAAATAGTGAGTTAATAAGTTACAGCCGATATGCCAATAATTGATTACACTTAATATAATGTAGTGGTTCAAACCAGTTTTAATGGAAGCGCCAATTTCCACGTGAATTTTAGCAAAGCACTGTCCATAAAATTTATAAACATACCCAAGTACATGACCCTAAACCAATAATATTTAAATCCCAAAGATGGTAATGAAAATGGAAAATAGATTCTGACACTACCAGTTTGACACCTCTATTAATATGTTCTATTAAAATATAGGGATTCTGTCAGTAGGTAGTAGATACAGAAGAGCTTAGTTGTCAAATCTTAATATTTGTATGATAGAGCTTGGTGGTCTTCAAACTGTTGTGGCAACTCCTTCTCTATCTATATTGGTGCATAAATGAGTTGCAACATGATTTAATAGACCACGAAGGTCTACTTTACTTAAAAAGGTTAGAGAATCAAGTTCTATCAGAGGAAGCAGCTGTTGAGATTCAAAATTTCCGAGGGTCCTTATGTGTCAGGCACCTAATTATTTAGTTTAAAAATGAATAAAGCATCCGTGATTGCGTTCATGTACATCATTTAATATGATTGCGTTCATGTATATCATTTAATATGATTTCCTAAGGTTGATCTTTTGCGCTATAAGATTGCACATTTCAAGCGTGTACTAATGACTGAGGTAGATAGTGTTTGAGGTGATACATATATCTTAAGTGTGAGGTGCTAGTTGTTGAAAGCAGTGTATGTGTGCAGAGATGAATCATTGACTATATGCAGCTAGAAAACGGCAGTGTAGATCATATTTGTGTTGCTAACAGGAAGAGAAGGAAAAAACGCCCGGCGTTATATTTCTCCTCTGCAAAAGCCCTTAGAAGATCCAGAATGAAACAAAAGAAAGTGGTATGCAGAATAGGGGGGTCATCACCTGGAGAAGTACGAAAAACGTTGCAGTTTGCCGTAGGAACAAGCAGCGGAGATGTTGCCAGAGTCAATGCAATTTATGATGGACAGTCAAACGTGCAAGAGAGCGCGGTAGACAAGCACATTGAAAGAACGGAAGTCATTGAGGTAAATGTCCGGAAATCAATTGTCGTAGGCAGCATTCAATGTTGATAAATATTTTAAGAGGATTTTCATTTACGGTATGAATTTAGAGTGAGAAATATGATTGTACATTCAATAAATTGGAACGAGTTAATATGATCCAACATGAAATCAATATCATGGAAATATTGCATGCTTTGTGGAAAGGCTTAGTTAGGAATTTGATATGGAGTTCTGAAGGTCGGGTTCTAAACCCGAATGGATGACTCCAAATACGAATGGATGACTTCAAACCTGAATGGATGGAACTGCAAATACTATTTCGGTTTACCTAGTATGAGGAGTCGTCACTCCACTGAAGATTCTATTTCGCCTTTGGTGGCGGCTGCGGGTCTTTGAGAGTTGGGATTGAGGGTTGCGGCAAGGCTTGTGAGGGTTTCGATAATGAGGGATTCTGTGCAGAATGTTTTGGAGAATGACGAATCGATGAGGAGTACACGGAGTCGGTCGAGGGGGGAGCCGGACGACCAAGCCGACGAGGACGTAAGTTTGAGGATGGGGAGGACAATCAAACGGACTAAGGTGTGCTCAAACTCATCATTCCATCTCTACGTTGTGTGAAACTTGTTTGAGTCTACTTGGGATTGAGGAAACTGGTCGATTGAAGTGGAATCTCAATCGGAGGCTGTATTCTTATCTCGGATCCGAGAGGATTGATATTTCTCTTTCGATAGGAAGTGGCTGCGGGTGAAAGAGTCCCTGCGTTATGTGAAACTTGTGATAGTCTGCTGGGGAATGAAGGAACTGGTCGATCGATGTGGAATCCCAGTCGGTGGCTCTATAGTTATTTCAGATCCGAGAAGATAGTTTTCATTCTTTCGGGAACTAGTGGCTGCTAGTGCAATATATATGGAGGCCATCATGTCGATGATGAGAGTCACCGAATTTTGAAGAGAAAGACTGTTCGTTTTCTCCTTGGAGCCTTTTCTTTGGAACTTTCGGGAACGGGATGGTGTGGAGGGGTGAGCTGTCTCCATTATGTGGGTTGGTGTGCATCGGGTTGGTGTGTAGGAGTGAACTTTTGGAACGGGATGGTGTGGACGGGTTAACTTTCGGGAACGTGATGGTGTGGAGGAATAATATCTCGGATCCAATAACATCTGAATTCCGTGGAGAAGTGTATGCAGTATCGACGGATTTAGGGAAATTTCTTATAGAAGTCGGGAGGGCTCTTACATACGTCGGGATGGTTCTTACGTACGTGCCCATGAAGTCTCCAAAGCCCATTGTTGATGTTCTAATTGTGTCACTATCAGAAAGCTCAAATGAGAGCACAAACTGCAAGGATTTGCAGTGAGAAACTGCAAGGACAAAATGCGAGTCACTTAATGGGCCGAAGAGGACGTATTAATTTCAGCGTTAAGTCATAGGTTTAAGTGGATGTGCTCATTTTGAGTCTAGAGTTCGTTATGAATATGTTGAATTCAGACCGTTCATGCGAGTCACTAATCGGATCCGATGATGGCATCTTCGGTGTGTGGGGGTGAGATATTCGTCGTCTCGGGTCCGATACGTACTTCAGATTGGTCTCGGATCTACCTTCACCTTCAGATTGGTCTCGGATCCACCTTCAGCAAGATTGGTCTCGGATCCACCTTCACATAGTAAGAACTGACGATGGATTTGGAGGACTCTGTCGGAAGGAAAGCATATGATTCAGCTGTGTTAGATTCTGCGGTGTGGAGGGTTGCCCTCTCGGATCCGAAACTCAATAACACGTAGTGATCGATGATGGATAAAGAGGAGTCAAGATATGGTGGACCGGATGTTTGAGTCCAAACTTCAGTTTCACTTATGAGAGTCCAGACTGTTCTGCTCTTACACACACGAGGTGAATATGATCGAATCCAGACTGCAGTGTACTTACTAGTATAGAGTGCTCTGTCATGACTGAATTTTAATGCAGGTATAGGGTTTCGGAATTTAAATCACGAAAAAGGGATTCTCACCTTCTGCGAAACGGGACTGAATTTGACACCTTCGTTAGCCAAAGCTGGATCACTGAAAGCTAGATCACTCAAAGCTGGATCACTGAATTTTACTTTCGATAGCTTTGAGTGATCACTCAAAGCTGGATCACTGAATTTTACAGATCACTAGCCAAAGCTCGACCACTGAATTTTTCTGCAGGTATAGCTATTGTATTCGGCAACTGGAATCTCTCGGTCTCCGATGTAGCTGACGCTTTAAGAACGCGGTGGACTACTCCTGATTCCGCATCTTGCTTATTCAATACTGGTCCACGCACACTCTGATCACGAAGGCTTGAAGATCAGAACTGGAAGCAGAGGTATAATCCAACAAGAGTATAGAATTCGTAAATGATACACATGTTTGCCTAAATCAAAACATACAGAAGCGCCACGAGGTATTTTTTTGGAAACTTTATCGTGTTGGATAGTCGGTATGAATTAAGAAGGCAGATAACCGATCAAGTATGAAGAATGATTCACCAGGTGAACTGTTCTGATATTTTTTGTTCGGAGGGGTGAGATTTTTAGTCGTCTCGGATCCGAGATCTACTTTAGCGTAGGCTGGTGGTCCGGTTTTGGCCTTGGGGGACGAAGACAATTTGGGGGTGAATGATTCACCTGGAATGTTTATCATGGCGTGTTATTTAATTTTTGGTGTGGACGAGTGAAATAATAGTCGTCTCGGATCCGATAAGGCCATGACGAGCACATGAAACGAACAAGCACTTGTATCCTCCAAGCCGGACAACATGTAAATATAATATCGAGTTGGATAATGAGTCTTGTTCCAGATCGCAGTTCATGATCGGTCAAGCTGGATTCCTGGTTTCATGGATACCCGGTCGGGCAGGATTTCTGCATACTTGGGTACATGGATACTTGGAAACTTGGTCGGGCTGCATACTGGCCAAAATGAGCTGCATATCTGCCCTTGGATGAAGCTGTCTCGGATCCGAGAACTGCATTGCGGTTATTGATAATTCTAACTATTCTAGGTTCCAGGAACTATCATGCACAGAACTTCACGATTTGACCTGCAATTCATTTAGCTTCAAAGTCCATGTTGAGTTCGTGTTGAACCATTGCACTGTGATCTATCACTGCTTCGGCTTCGTCGACCCGTCCAGTGATTGAGAGGTCTCAGAACAATGATGTCTCGGATCCGAGATAAGCTTCACGATGTCCATCGATTACTACGTTGTCCTTGGATGACGCAGTTGGTTCGGTTAAGAGATTATCACCAAGTGTTATGTTTTCTGACGGCTGCTATCGAATCAGCGATGTGGGGGTGCTCTTTCGAAGCTAGCTCGTAAACTGTTCAGGGATGAATACATCTATTTGCAGTAGTTGATTTTCATGTATATCATCATGGCCAAATCATACTGTATGTTCACGCTTCTTTAGAACTCGCCAGGTAGTTGTCGAAGAGTTGGCCTTGGGGTATGCACTTGGTATGGAGGTGAATGATTCACCAGGTGGATTGTCATACCTGGCCCGAGATGGATTCTGTGATGTGGTGGGGCTTTAATCCAAGCTCTCTCGGATCCGAGAACATGATATTCTCGTGATAGATGAGCCCTACTGTTGCAGGTTTAAATGAGAGAAGGAAAGGAGAGGAGACATGATTTCATGAACTGTGTTCAAATCTACTATACTTATATCCAGGGTCTATTGTACTTATTCTCTCGAGGAGAATGAAAACATTTGGTTGATTATTTTGGGGATGCAACATGTCTACATGCACATTCATGTGATATTATGGTATTGAGGATCAACACTACTTGGCCCTACATAAGTTTCAGGCGATAGAATGATGTTTAGATTCATTTTGTCTTTGTCTCGATTTTACTTATTTGATTTCTTTGTTGTAGAAGTTACTTCCCATAATTGATGACGATATCTCCTCTGGATCTGAGCCCCCTCAAAAGGTTTTAGTGCATAGAGCCCAAGTTTCTCAATCTCTTGAGGTCTCAGGAGATTCGTCTTCACATGAGGTTGCTGAAGCTGCAATTGTAAGAGTTGAATACATTGTTGTTCTCATTTAGGAAGAATTGCATGCTTTCCTTTTACTTGAATTATCTTGGAGTCAAAAATTTAATAAATTTAATCAAGAATTACACTAGTGATAATTAAGAGGGCAATCCATTCATTGCTATGTCCTCATGTGAGGGAAAATGATCTCTTCCATGTTTAACAGATGTGATTTGTGTTGCTACTTCTACTACTTAGTGGTGTGATAACAGTATATTTTCCAAGTCTTGATTATTTTTGTCATTATCTTCATATGTACAAATTGTAATGACAATCGCAGGAAAATGTGTCACTTACGAGTCTATCTCAAGGGCACCTCGATGATCGTACTCCTGGATCTAATGAGACTGCCCAACCCGAATTTGGAGGTCTGGCAGATGATGGTGAACTTGAAGGACCCGTTGATGAAGGCCTTGATAATGAAGAGAAGGAGTTGTTTGAATATGACTTGCGTCGTCTCCAGAAAGTGGATTCCGTGACTTCAATTTCCTCATTAAGGATGAAGCCTGAGCATCTATTCCGCCTTCGCATCCCCTTGTGCAGACTTGTTTCTATGCCAATGGTAAGACCAACTCTTTCGTGCGACATTGTGAAACTTGAACAGGAGTTTGTTCATGGATATCGAGATGGGGCAGCAGTTTTTTATGTCTCCATCACTAATGAAGCTGGAGTGTGCATGGAGTTCACGACGGATGAGATTTCAAATTTTGGAACACTATGGAAGAAGGAGAATGACGTATTTGAATACCATGTAAGTTCAATACCCGAACTCAACTTCCTGAAGAATGCAAAATTTTTTGTTTGCGACGGCAATCACCGGCTTCTAGCTTGGATGAACCACATTTCCAGGCTTCATTCAGCTGATCCCACCTGGCACATCGCCGTTGACTGTATCGTACTGGAGACAAGGGGACGGATTGAATTGGTCATGCAAATTATGCATGACATAAACAAGTGAGTTTTTTGTCATAGACTGAATTATGAGATCATTTTCTCATTCGGTTTTCTGCTTATAATTCTGCAGTAGATGTAGATTTCTGATCTCGATTCTGGTATCACTTCCAGGTCCACTGAGGACTCTCACGTAAAAACCAACTTGGTTCACACACTGTACCGGGTTCAGAAGTACGGTCTTCTGCCACTGGAGAGGTTTTGTGACTTGCTCAGACCATCAGAGAGGAGACGGTGTTCTTTGCAATTGCCTCGCAAAACTTGGTATTTACTACCGGTTGATGTCTTCACTGCATTTATTTTCAGGGTGAGACATATTACATGTTGACTTTCAATTAACATTTTTGTGTTATTTTTTTGTTGAATTTTTATTTTAAACGTTCCATTAATGGATATAGTGCTTGATGCTTGTAGCAAGAAATTGCAGCCGCATCAGATGCTGCACTTCGACAATACCATGAGAACACACCAAATGATGAAAAAACAGACGTCGGTGTTGCGGATGCTATGAGACTAGGAGCTAAAGAGAAGTCCACGAAATTATATCAAAAGATGCACAAATTTCTCACCGTTGCCAATCCTACTCTTGGTCCAGGGTTTCTTGAAGAGGTTAGTTCTTCACATCGCTTTAATCCCTTCTAATCATTTTCATGATATGCATTCGATTCTATGATAATTTTTTCTCTTGGACTTATTATCAGGTGGAGAGTCATTGGAGCTCTAACGAAGTTCCAGAGATGACCTTGGAGAAACTCCAGATGGTAGCTACATGTTCCACTACTCCCTACCACAAAATTAAGTTTCTTCAGTGGTGGAACTCATCCATGCCATCTCGGGACGCTAGGCATTTTCCGCCCAAGCCTGTTTCGGAGCTCCATCTTGGTCCATTTCTGAACAAATGCGTTTGGTATGCCGGGGTATGTTTACCACTACTCATAGCAAGAAAATTTAATACTGAACAATAATAAATTTCGGGATTCATACTTAATTTCAAACTTTCTGATGCAATCTTGTAGATCGAAGATGCTGCTATTGAATTCCTTGATATGGTCATGAAGAAGGACAAAATCCCGATCAATATGAATGTACCACTCAAGCCGGAGCCTTTGAATGTGTACGTGGAAGGGTGGAGGCGCAAAATTTGGGATCACGGTTTTTGGGCAATTATTAAAGGAGCGAATCATTTCAAAAAGATTGACAACTTCAAGACTTTTGAAGGTTCAGGGCAGGCAGTGCAAAGAGTAATTTTCAGGTTTGATTTTCCTGACACTTCATTGTAAATTCTAATTCATTTTAATGCTTTTCATATCCACAATGACATTAATTAGTTGCTTTGTGTAAAATGGGCTTACTGTAGAAGTGCATTGTTTTAATCAATCTTATTTGAGTAGTTATGTGAAATTCTTATACGGACTTCCTTTATTGTTGATTCCATTACTCTAGGTACTTCAAGTACGAGTTGGAACCAAAAGGTGCAATGGCTCATACAGATTTCCCACCTTTCTTGTCGTCTTGGTTGGACCGTAGTTCCAAGGAGTGTATGTTTACTCCTATTCAATTCCGCACCTTTACGACAGTCCACCTCAGTGGGGGAGGGTGGTACTTGGATTGCAATGTTACCTTCACCCATCCATCAGAGGTTGAGCTGAGGAAATCCTTTGATGGCCTTGGTGCCATCACTTTGGATTTTGACGAGTTCGTCGGCCTCACAGAGAAACAAAAGAAGAGAGCCATTGCCAAAAGGGACGCCACTGATAAGAAGAAGGAGGAACGTCTCCAAGAGATTGTGACCTCAAAGGCAAAGAAAGAAGAGGAACGCTTGGCGAAGAAAGAATTGGATCGCTTGGCAATGGTAGCAGAGAAGGAAAGGGTGAAAGACAAAGGTAAGAAGGCTGATATTGGAGTCCCAATTCCAGCTTCTTCAACAGTGGACAGTGGCTCTCAGATGCTTGGTGGTTCGTATAGTGGTGTGATGAGGCCGGCTGCACTTCCTGAGTTCTCAGAGGATGTGATTACTCATGGGACACAACTGATTGTCCTTGATGAAGACAATATGGAGAACTTTGGAGGATTAATTCTTAATATCTCCATCTCAAAGTTGTTGGAAAATATGGACACCACGACACCCATAACATATACTGAGGTTTCCCAATTTCTGAAGAAGGTAATCTTTTCTTAAAATCGGTTGCATAACGTAAAATATTAAATGTCCATGGACATTTTGCAGAATTTACTAACTGATTTACTCTCGTGATTTTTTTCTATAGTTTTCTGGAGATAAGGCTCGAAAGATCAATGGCGTGGCAGATATCAAGCCAACGGTGGACCTTGTTCTTTTTGACTGTCAGGAGAATTTGCCTGTACCAGGAGTGTCTATACCAGCGACTATGGTACCAATTTGGAATGAAGACAAAGAGTATGAAGACCTTCAGTCAGCTTTTGCATTTGCTGAACTCCATCTTCAAGACGATGGTTGTATGATCGTGTTCCACTCATTCTCTGCTGTTTCAAAAGGCAATATTCTTGGACTTTGTGAGACATATCAGATGTTGAAGAAGAAGGAATGGTTGGGCATGAATCGTCTTCACTTGACTTCGGCATTGGATGTTACTACCACTGTGAGTTTTTTATAGTGTTCTTTATTTTAATTCATACGTTACCGAAAGTGTCGTTTATCTTCTTGATATTGATGTTGTTTGTAAATTGACAGACGCAGAAGTTTGGAATCAGCCTCCTTGTGAAAGACCTCGGTAAGAAAGGAAAATCTAACTTCTCTTTCAAACGGTCAACCACAATGAAGAATGCAAGTGTTGACATCGGACGAGACGACATGTTGATTAATTATACCACCGATCGAGACTTGGCGATGAATGGTGATATTCCGTGGCGGGGGCCTCGTCAGAAGGATCCTCGATTTTTCCAGCTTCTTTTGGAAGGCACGACCGTCGCTGGAGATTTGGTACTCGATTGCACTGCAGCTACAGGTGTGTAATCAACTATCTGGTTGTGTGTTTTAATTTCCATCCAGAAAATTATCTGTTTATTTATTTATCTAAGGTTTTGTTCTGCAAATTTAGGTGCATCAATTACCGCCTGTCTTGGTCTTCATCGACAAATCGTGGCTTTAGAGAAGGACACGGATTTGTTTGATGCCCTTCTAAAGCCCATGGAGGTGGCCCCTCCTGCCATCAAACCGCCTGAACCCAAAGCCGTGGAGGTGGCATCAGAAGATCCTGATGCCATGGTTGTCGTGCCTCGCAAATTCAATCGGAAGGCTAGATTCAGTAAGTGAGTGTATACATTTGATTTTCTCTCGTATTTTTATCTTTTTTTAACTTTTGTTCTAAATACTCTTATTGTACAATATCAATGTGCAGCGGTTCAGGATTGACATTAGCCACGACATTGGTGAAGAATCAGGGTCTTCTTTTAAGCCCAATGAAGTCATATGATCTGCCAATGTATGCGGAGAAGATGGCAATGGCATTTGCGGAGTTTGGTTGCTCTATATCAAAATCCAAGAAGTATGATGATAATGTTTTGAAGTATATAGATGATTCAGCAGTTGAGGATAGAGAGCCATCAGAGTCATCTACGAGCTTGGATTTTATGTTAGAGGTTTCTACAACTGAGTCTTCATCGTCTTAGACTCCTTGAGTTTTTAGAAACCTTAGATATTTTGTATTGATTTTATTATGATTGAATTTGTGTGCTTTATGGCTATATAATTGGGTGATGTCTTCTTGATAATCATGTTATTCATCACATTCTTTACAGCAAACCATATACATTTTATAAATGTAATATATCCATTCAAACAATTTTTGTTCATGCTCCAATAATAATATTATAATCACATCAAATTTAACAATTTCAAACTTTTATAATCTCACGGTAATAGGTCCATCACTGTTTTTTCTTTATAAAATGGTACAATAATCTCCATACTTCCTACCAAATTTTTCCGTCATGGCTTAAAAAATTCAGCTCACCGCTCACCGCTCACTGCTCACCGCTCACCGCTCACCGCTCTAGGCTCACATAATAGCATTCCCCGTTCAGTGTTACAAGAACATATTGGAGACGCAATTTGAGGCCACTTGATTGCGTTGGATGGTTGTGTTGTCCGGATTGGCTCTAAAATGCTAGATGGGAATATGTGTTCTCGGATCTCTAAACTAATTTCTACTGTGAAACCGCGGATGGCTCATAAAATTAGTTATGGTTTCATTTGGATTGGCACTGAAATGATGGATGGGGTAATATTTTTTTACATATCCTTAACTTGATTTTGGATCATGCTTTCCTTGGATGTTCTTGTTTTAAAGTGAAACCAGATACCGTGAAGTTAGTGAATTTCAAATCAGTTCTGGGCATAGCTCTTGTAGCAATCTAGATGATCATGCTTGTAGTCATATGCCAACCTCAACATTTAGCCTTGCATAATTCAATATATTCTCCTCCAACGGTGACGATGCCAAGAGTTGAAGATCCGGAGTAGGTAAGTGTAACTCCAACATTCTTTCATACTTCAGTTCTGCAATTAAATAGCATGCCTTCTATATATGTCTCCTTTTAAGTACAAATCCGATATCATTATGTATGATGATGTTGAAGCTAATGTAGATCTTGGATTCTCAAAAACAACAGTTGCATGGCTTGATCCTAGCCTTCATCAATTGTTTTGATTATGAATTTTGTGAATGAGACATAAGGGCAGCTTTTGAATTTTGAAAACGAGTGATGACCTACTCAATATACTTGCCTTTTTAGCATTTGTTGTCCATTACTCGATATTCTACTAGAGTTATAATCAACTGTGAATCGTTACGGGTCTTAAATTGTGCCTATTCCCAATTCATTATCACTCTCTTTTAGAAAAGGGTATGATCCTGAATATGAGAACCGTGACCAAAGTTGGCATCGATCACATGTCGGGTCCAAAAACACATATGAGGGAAATTATAGTCTTGAACTTCGATTCTCAGCCTTGTATATGGTTCACAAACTCTAGGCACAAGGGAATAGATGATATCCAATTCAGAACTTCGTACAGTACCAAATTGATTCTTGATGAATTAAGAAACATGGATATTTCACATCTAAAAAGCACCATGGACTAAGTTAATCACTATATATTTAATTTTAAAATCTCATTTGTACCCTGACATCAAAAGACACTTTTACTAAACCATGTCAGAGCATCATTATATCTAGTATGTGCCTTCTCATTTCCATATCATCATCTTCTCTACTTATTAACATGATTTCTTGGACATCGCCTCCTGTATTTACTGATATTTCTCTATTTCCATAACATGTAACAAACTTTAAACCCAACATAATAGAAGAATTATGTATACATTTATGAATATTTTCCATTCAGGTCAACTTCATTCTACTGGTGACGAGTCATATCTGTAAAAATTCATAGTAAACTAACAATGATGTTTAGTGTGTCCACATTATATGATTTATAAATGCAATAAAACTTTACTCTCAATGAATATTTTCATCCCCTTTGAGTAGTATGGATAATTATGCTCTAAGTAATAATTATCATCAAATGTAAAATAATATAACACTTTCAAATATTATAATGTGGATATAGTAACATCATTTTTAGTTAGATAATAGATTCATGGTGGCGGTTGTCGAGTCCGACAACTTCATCCACCTAATTGATTGGATGCTACCCTTGCAATAATACGAGTACTGAATGTAATACCTACATCTATATAGACCAGTTCTCAATTGGTCCCAACCTTCCTTTAATTTATTTGGTTTCTTCTTTTCGTCCCCCTGTTTTTTTTTACCTCAATCCTTTTCCTTACCACTTTCAATAAATTCACTTTTACATTCCTCTTTTTTTTCTCTCTTTTTTTCTTTTCATTTCATTCTCTTCTCGTTCTCCCTTCCTCCTAAACCCTAGTACTTCTTCCCTCGAGCCCGTTTCTTTTCTTTTTCTTCATTCTTAAAATCTTTAACATTTTGCCCTCTTTCATTCTTGAGACCCAGTGCATCCTGTCAAGAGGAGGTCCTTGCTTGCGCCTTTTGACTTGAGAGATCCTAGTACCAGAATTAATCTGTTGTAAACAAATTAATCTTAGAATAGGAATTACTAAAATGTTAAGAAAATTTAATTTACCAAAAATTTAAGGTAGACGAAAAAGAAATCTCAATGCATAATCAAAAACAAGAAAAGAAATCCAGATTTCAAATGTAGATATAGGCTCTACTACTGCAAAAGTTCCACGCAAATAGGCTATATGACATCGAATCTTCCACAGATATTGGGTACTCTATAGCCAAATCTCCACGGTTAAATATCCACTTTCTACAGAATTGGGGCAAGAAATTTCCGACAACTCATTGCTCACGTCCTACCGCTCACGTCCCACCGCTCATCGAGCATTGCTCACCGCTCACAACCTAGCATTCCTGGTACACCAAGAAGTAGTAAGCGGACTACAAATACCCCTTTACTCGCCTCCTTCGCCCGTGGTGAAGCCCCTTTTACACCGGCGAACCACACAATTTACATATAAACTGAATGATAACCGTAAATGAAAACCTCTCAAAACCATAGAACCAATGTGATCCACATGAAAAGACGCTAAAAGACTCAACAAACAAAGGGTAGGCCGGGTGCAAGTAGAGCCCCATTGTTAATCGCCTCTAACACATTTTTAATGCTAGACTTTGTCAACTCAGACTCTCAATGTGCTAAACACTCAGGACAAGATCATTGACCCACTGGTACCTCTAAAAGAGATGGAGTTAAGCATTCTAAATGCCACCCCGTAGAACATAAGTCACAAGTAACCATAGTGGCTGCTCGTTTGGCACTACCATACAACCGTAATCCAGTAGAGATGTGAGAGAGACCAGGGTATACTGTCCCATCAATGTGTGGCAAGTGGCAAGACGCACAATTGCGTGTGTGATCCTTCCACTTCTTGCCATCAGGACCCTCCAACACTAACACCCCTGAGTCCTTCACCTCACGAACCCTTAAGATTACCCTTCATGTTGTCACATCTAAGGTGGTGGGCGCTGCTTGTTGCAAATACACATAACTCCAAGCGTGAAACGCCACACCTGTGGTCGATAACCACCTCCCCGTATTGTAGCATAGCGCAACATATCCCGATGTTGAGCAATGGAGAGGTTCTCCAATGCCATAGGCATCACCCTTTTGAACAACTCTACACATTGCTCACACACTTGAGCCCACATGTCTAGATTGTCCATGTTAGCCAACACGGTGTCAGCATCTGCTTGAATGGCCTTCGGTAAAACCAGGTGCCTTCCAAACAATAGATAGTAAGGTGAAAAAGACGCCAAAGATGCTTGTTTGCAAAACCGATAGCCCATTGCTATCCACGGTAGCTGTAAATCCCAATCTTGATGATGTCATTTCTTCAAGCTGTACTTCCGAAGTCCCCTCTTGACGGTTTGCACCATGCGCTTCGCCAATCCATCTGCTTCGGGGTGGTCCCTTAAAGTAGTATGTGAGTGGCCAAAGTGGGCCCTCACTCTTTTTCTTCATTTTTTCGAGTTTTTTGATAGTATTGACCAGATTTTGGTTAAATTGGTGGACAACCCATCTATTAGAGCCAAATTCCTAGATTAATAGGCCTAGAGCCATGAGGTGACACTAAACTTCCCATTCTTCCTCCTTCCTACTAATATGCTTGAAAGTGTAGTGAAAGTGGAATGGAAATGAAGAGAAAGATAAAAAATGGAAAGAAAAGTCCTTGGAAAATGACTAAAACTTGGGAAATGGGACAAAAAATATGGGAAAAATTGGAAAAGTGTCTCCTAGCAGGTAGAAATAGTGGTAAAATTTCTAGAATTTTCCGAGTTGAATTGCTATTTTATTCTAGGGTTTGACTAGTGGATCGGCGGTTGACCGTTCGGGAAAAATACTTAGGAACCTTCAAAAATGCTAAGGAAATTTTGGTAGACTAATTAGGGTGCTGGGAGTCCAGCTATGTGGTTAGTTTTTGAAGTTATAAGTAAATTGCAAATCATCAGTAGATAGTACTAGATCTAGCGTGATAGTCTTTAAAAGATCAAAAGAAAAAAAAAAAGGAGGAAGAAAAGAAAAAGGAAGTGGTTGGATGTGCTTCTCCATGCACATGCCACATGACAATTTTTGCCACCATGGATTTAATTTTAGAGCGGCTTGTCAGGAGCAAAGCGGCGAATTAATGCTCGTGATAAACTAAAAACATGCAAAAATGGCTGTAAGTAGCCAATCCTGCACTTCTGTGAGAGGTCATGGGTTGCCTCATTAAAAGTAAGCCAGTCTTGTCGGGGAAGAAAAAGAAAAGACAGAAAAAAAAAAAAAAAAAAAAAAAAATACAGCCAGGCGGAATTCCTGGCGAAGAGTGTTGGACGCTCTGTTTTTTCGGGGGCTCTTCTTTTTTTTCGTGTGCGCCGGGATCGGCGTGGGAGTCGGGGAGACTCGGAGGCTAGACGCTGCGGAGAGTGCGCACTCTCGTGTGTGCGAGGGTGCGAGCTGGAGGATCCAGGTGGGGAAGCTCTCTTGTTTTTTTCGAAGGCACCGGTGTGCGAGACCTCCGACGAGCGAGGGAGCTGGGAGTCTCGTTTTCTTTTTCTTTTTTTGGGTTGTGTGTGTACGCGAGGCACCTGTGAGTGTGCGGAAGGCACCTGTGAGTGTGCGAGCTGGAGATTCGGGGGCAGGGAGCTCGGTGAGGCTCCGGTGGAGAAGTGCCGGTGTCTGGAGGAGTGCGAGCAGGAGGACGACATCGGAAATCGCGCGTATCTATAGACACACGCAGTAGTGTGCATGCTGGTTGCCGGAAGGGGGGAGAGCTGTTGTTGGCGGACGCGCATCTGTGGGCGCAAGGAGAGACTCCGGTGGAGAAGTGCCGGTGCCTGGGGCGGCGTCTGAGTCTGCGAGCGGGGAGACTCAGAGGCTGGACGCTGCGAGAGAGTGCGCACCTGTGTGCACGAGGCGTGGAGTGCGGTTTATGTTTTTTTTTTCCTTTTTTTTCTTGTGTGTGCGAGCTGGAGGATCCAGGCGGGAAAAGCGCGCGCGTGTTCCGGCGCGCGTGAGCTGGAAGTGAGGTACGATTGTGGAGAGCGTGGCGGAGAGATCGCTGGGCTAGAAGTGAGGTGCTGGAGTCGGATGTGCGCGAGAAGAGGCTGCAGCGTTCGGACCAGGGAGTATTTCTCGGGTGAAGCTATTTTTTCCCTAAATTCCCACATGCATGCTGTCGTAGCAGTTTCTGTTTTTTTTTGTGTTATCTGAATTTTCGGGATCTCTAAACCTACGCGGAAGCGCTGGAGGAATTTTGTGGACTCTAGGGTTTCAGAACTTAGTGATGATTGCTCGCTGGCCGATGCAAGAATGCTGGAACAGACTTAACTAAGAGTGTCTGGCTCACGTAAGTTGAACCAAACTGTTGCTGAATAGTCTAGCTGAATGCTTGTAAGTTGGTGCTTGTTGCAACCGTTGGAAGTTTGATGAATGGCGTCTCCACTTGAATGATGTGCGGACTCATGAGGAAGTTGTGAACGCTTGTTGTGGTTGTGGGTCACTGCTGCCGCCTGTATGAGGCACTCTTCAAGGTCCGGTTGGATACTCTCTTAAGTCTATCGTCAAGAACACGAAAAATTAATAAGTCTAGACGTTGAAAACGCTCAATTCGGAGTTAACCCTAGAAAGTTAAGCTGTTTTCAGAAGAAAAAAAACTAGAACTCACAGGGACTGTCTGCTGCAACTGCTGGTTGAGGTCGGTGTTAGTCTTGAATTAGGTATTTAGTGGTTTATTCAAGTTGGAAATGAGCTGCTGATTAGTTTAAGAGGAAATTTTTTTGGATTCGGAGTCCCGAATCAAAAGATAAGGGCTGCTGAAGTTGCTGCTACAAAACAGGATCTGGATCAGGCCTGATCAGCCGACCTAAACAAAAAAAAAAATATATTTATATAAAATCTTTTTAAAATTTTTTAATTAATAATAAAAAAATAAAAATAAATAAAACAACCCAAAAAAAAAAACAATAACAAAAAATAATGATCATAATTATCCCATAACAGATAATTAAATAATTACTTAGACCTATTTAATTTTATCCAGAGTTAAGTGTTTGATTACAAGGAAAGGTTAATCGAGTCCACTTAACTGGGTTAAAATAATAGTAATATTAAATTCTAAATATATAAATAGATCTGCCAAAGATCCAAATCCAGTAAAAAGTAGAATTTACAATTATGTATAAAGAATGGTTTAAGTGGTGTAAAAATGGGACCTTGTAGGTTAAAAAATTGATTCTCTTAAGAGGTCTATTTTTGGGCTTACATAGTACGATGATCATTCATCGCTTGCTCACACAGCGTCTGAAACTCACCGAAGAATTTGCTACCTTGGTCTGTGAGTACCTCTGCTGGAGCTCCAAAGCGATTTAGAACACGATCAAGAAACAAATAAGTGGCTCCCTCACTGAACTTATCAGACAATGCCACTAACTCTTTTCATTTCAAGAAATGTTGGATGACTACCAACACATATTTGTTGTGTCGAGGTGTCACTAGCAATGGACCTGCAAAATCCAAGCTCCATCTATATCCTAAGCCCATAATTGGCAAAGGTTGTAACTGAGGCATTAGAGCGTTAAAAGACGCTCATACCCGATCATACACCATACACCGGGCCACCAAAGTTTGCACTTCGGATTGCATCCCACGCCACCAATAGTGAATCTGAAGTAGACCATAAGTCCTTCTCACTCCAAAGTGTCCAAGGTCCTCATGTGTGTCTTTAATCAATTTCACTCTTTCTATTGGAGCTAGTGCTATCTTTTTAGTACCATCTAGCCACAATCTCATAAGGTGACTCCTCTCCCAGACAAACCTCTTAACTCGTTGTAGATTCCTATCTCTCTCCTTATGAGACCATGATGCCATTGTCTCTCCATCCTTCAAGAACTGCATCACATTTGTGTCTTCATGGATATCTCTGGCGCCCCTAGACTCTTCTCCTCCATCCTCATCTACTGTGGCCATAGTAGCTTTCCCGATGGTGTCTCCATTCAATGCCAATATTCCCAGATAGACCGACCAATGTCAACCTGGTAATGAGTCGGTTTCATCCTCAGTATGCCACCTAGCACCTGTATCATCCTCTTGGTTTGGAATTGGATTGCAGCTAAGGCCATCTGCATCCATATTAACCAAACCTATCCTATGAACCACCTTGAAGTCATACTCTATCAACATCAAGGCCCATCGTGCTAGTTTTCCTGTCAATTTATCAGACTCCATCAACAATTTCAAAGGCTGATGATTTGTAACTAACAGAAATTCATTACCATAAAGATAACACCGAAAATGAGCAATTGCCCATGTGGTAGCCAGACATTCCTCTTTGTACGAGCTATACTGAGCCTCAGCGTTGTTATTAGACCGGCTGGCATACGTAATCACAAATTCCTTGCCATCATCATCCATTTGCGTCAATACTGCACCAATCCCCAACGAGCTCCAATCTGTGTGTAGCTGATACGTCTTTCCTACTATAGGCCTCTACAGTATCAGCGCTCATATCAAACGGTTTTTCAATTGTTGAAAGGCCGCCTCTTGCTCATCTCCCCAGATTCAAGATTGATCATTCCTTGTCAACATGGTTAATGGCTTGACAATAGCACTGAAAGTTTTGACAAACTTTCTATATTAGTTACACAATCCCAGAAATGCTCTCAACCTACTAACATCTCGTGGTCTAGGAATAGACATCACTACCACACCTAATCCACTTGGATAAATCATGTGGCCTAAATACTCAATGCGATCAAAGTAGAATTTGCACTTACCAGGGAACAACTTTAATCCATGAAGCCTCAATCTAGCAAAAACCTCCATCAGGTGTAGTCTATGTTGTTTTCAATTCCTGCTAAACACAATGATGTCATCAATATAGCATCTCACGAAATCCAACCCCAAGAATACTCTGTCCATAACCCTCTAAAATTTTGCTGGGGCATACATAAATCCAAGCGGTAGAAACTTCCATTGAAACAACTGGTCCTTCCCATCTCTGTCAATGCCCCAGGACGCAGTATTCTCCTTGTCTTCCTCTCTCAATCCAATCTAGTGGTATCCAGAGCGTAAATCCAACGTACTAAACACCTTGGCCTGGCCAATGGCCTCAAAGTTCTCCTCTGGAGTTGGCATTGCATAACGGTCTGACTTAGTGAATTTATTAATTCTCCTATAGTCACCACACATCATTTTCTCAGTCCAATTACCATAAATGTCCTTCTTGGATGGCATAACCGTTGCTCATGCATACTCACAATCTGGAGGAGCCAACTCCACCAACCCTGCAGCCATTTATTCTTCAGTGTGAGCACGAATCATCTTTCGTTCCATGTCGCTAAACTTGTATGGCTTTCGATAAATTGGTGCTTCGTCGGTTAAGTTAATACGCACTTCTTGCCCCTTCAACACTCCCAAATCATGTAAACTGAAAGCAAAACAATCTAAATACTCCTTCTGGAACTCATGTTTCTCCACCTCCACTACTCCATCTGCCACGCCTAATCTTGGTTTCCAAGTGTCCTTAGTCACCACCTCCTTCAGTTCCTTTGTTCCAAGATTTTCCACCCTTGGTTGCTATTGGATCCCATGTAAAGGAGGTTCCTCTCTTTCCTCTCCAATAATACTCCCAAGTCCTTCCAATTGACCAAATTTGTCAATTTCTTGCATGTGAAGAGCTGTGTGCTCTTCCAAGAAGATCTTCTCCACATCATCCTCCAAATTTATCCACTAGTGAGCCAATCTGTTCCCTTCACTTCAGTTCTCCCCTCCATAGTGAATATTTGTTGCTATGGTGGTCACAAAAATATTTGCGGTATCCCACATGTTCCATGGATGAGGTGCAAAGGCCCACTCGCCCCCAACCACTTTGCTTGTCACCCTGACAGAGGCAAGTGGTTCTCCTCCCGCCCGCAACTCGTACTATCCAATGTAACTCGTCAAGCTAGAAGCTAAACGCTTCTGTTCAGCAACCACTAACAATATAATCCAAGTCAGGCAATTTAAATCCATTGCCTGACCAAGTCAAAATCGTCTCTGTGCTTCCGAAATCCTAGGCACATCGGTGATGCTAGTGGAAAAGCCCGTGACTCTTTCCCGCTCATCTGCATTAGGCTCCACCATCTTCTGGGACAATAAATCCCATACAAGCCCAAGTTCATTATCCTTGAAATCATAAGACCGTGCAAAGCTAACCAATGTAGGCAAGGCCCTACGTGGTTCTTCTTTGCAGTTAACCACCGCTAATGGTGTCTGATCATCGTGATACACGCGCCGTGGTGTCTTGTGAGGATCCAAAATATCACTCACATACACATCTAGGCGTTTAATGCGACCCACCGCGGATTGTAGCAACTCTGCTGGTGCCAGATTTGTCCACCACAAGCATGGTCGATGTGCTCTTGATCCTAGTGCAACCGCATCAATTAACACTGGCAAACCTTGAGTCTGATGGATTCTGTGCATACTCTCAAGTATCATGGACCTCGAACTGCTCACCACGGGCACATTCTCTACAATATAACCAGGCGGTTGCCTCTGAGAAGTTTGAAGCAACCGAAGTACTCGAATCAAGTCAAAGAACCTGGAAGAACGGGAGTCCTTTAATCCATTCTGATTGCCTGCCATAGACATGCCTTGGCAAGGCCATCTTGCAATAATAAGGTCCACATGACCCACACGGTGAATGTCATCCTCTGACAACAAGGAAATATCGCCCACAAGTCTAGAGAAAGAAGTTTTGATGGCACTAGTGGCCAACAATTCAAGAAATTGTGTCCTCAGTCTCCGTGTGTGACGTTTGGCCACACGCCTTGCTACTTCATCCACATCCACATAAATGTAGCGCTTAACTTTGATCCCCGCTTGTAAAACAGCTGCCAATCCTGTGCCAATTCCTGCAAATAGCTCCAACAATACAATGCCATCTGTTGGTGCCTACGAATGGATGGTAGAAGTGTCTAACGAAGGCCCTAGGTCCTGCTCAACTCGAAACTCCTGTTGCATCTGTGGTAGCATGGAATGTTGCCACGCTTCTTCCACTGTTCACTCCGCGGCCCCCTTAATTGGGTGGTGTTGCTCCACGCCGCCTCGATCCCAAGTTGATATCCTTCTTCCCCTCCACCACTCGTGTTGCCCATGTAGACATCCACTCTCTCTGAAGTGTGTTCAGCAATAGAAGGATCCTCAAAACCTGCCTGAAACCATGAAGGTTTTATATTCATACACCTAGAGAAGGCAAATACGTCAGCAAAGTTACCAGTAAGAATTCGAACAAATCAAGCTGACAGCTGAGCCTTCCGCCCATCTCCTACTTGCTATCCTGGTCTATAGCTTGCTGACTCCTCCCACAAATCCAAAGTGAATCCCATTGGATATAGCACTGCCGAGCCCACCAAGACATTACATGACTTGGCATCCGTGACTATTGCCTTCACTTTCATGGAACTGGCATCTGCCACATCACTTTGATTGAGTAGTAATACTAACTCAGCCCTTGTGATCCCTGTAGCGTGCTCTGTACTCCCCATGGATGTACTAATGCTCCAGGGACACTTCTCTAAAGTATCTCCAGTTAAACCCAACCCTTCAATAGCAGACGCTCTTTGCATCAAAGGTTGAGCTCCCGAATCCAGGAGCACACGTCGAGGTACAAAAACCTTCCCTTTAGGCCCAACGAGTTGGAAAATGCCTAGGGAATTATCAACCACTACCACACCAAGGGTAATGGATGATCTCTCAATTGCAGGTCTAGCGGCCATTGTCTTCACATGTATGGCTACTGAAAGCAGCCCCTCCACGTTGTCACTTTGGCTCTCTTCTGCATTGATTATCTTCGTCTTTAACACATTAACCCCCGTGGAGTTGTCCAACTCACACATTGAGGCTTCAATCTTGAAAGCCATCTTGTGACAACATTTTAGCAGAAAATAAAAAGGCTTCCCATACGAAAGTTGTTGCCTCCATAAGTGCTCCAGAACCTCCTGTGAGTCCTCCAGCTCGTGGTGAGGCTCGTGTGGATGTCACCACTGGTTGTGGTGGAGGCACCATGGATGACGTGAGCACCATCTCTTCTAACATGAAGGATTGTGGCAACCTTGCTAGTCAGTTATCCTTTCTATGGTGAGGATCCAAAGTTGGACTAGCTCCACGTGGAACATCCTTGGAAATTGGAGTATGTCTCCGTGTGAGGGCATAGGCCTCCTGTGTGCCATCCTTGATAGCCAGTGCCATGCCACTCATCATGAAGTCTCCAAATTCATCATCCACGGAACTCAAACCGCCCCCAGCATGGAAACTCGCAATAAGTTGAGGATTGTCACCTACCACAGTGGTGTTGGCACCCATTGCTTCCATTTTGGCCTCTAAGTCTGCGAATTTGGCTTTCCAGCTCTTCTTCTCCCCTCCAGTGGTCTTTGACTCCTTCTCCTTACCTTCTTTAGCTCCCTTGCTCCTGGTTGGCTTCAACTCTGGATGAAGATTCCAACAGCTGGCCTTTGTATGCCCCTTGGCACCACAACCAGAGCAGAAACCTCCAGTCTGAGGTGTGAAAGTCTTACCTTCCTTGCAATCTTTCCTCTAATGTCATGGCTTCTCGCATTTGAAGCACAAGGCACTAGAGTCTACACTATACGAAGGGATAGCCACCTTGGCCACCTTAACCTTTTCCGGGACCTTCTCTTCACGTTTAAAAAATCCCATGGCTGCCTTCTCTTCCAGTAAATTTTTCTCAATCCGCTCTGAGGTCTCAAAAACAAATCGTAGTGTCGTGGGTACTCCCAATTGCAACGCCTCATTGCAAACCAAGGTTTTCAACTCCTTGTCTAGGATACTGTACCAGTGTTGCACTGCCTATTGTTCTGTAACTCCGTGAGTGGCTGAAATTAGTCTCCTTAATCTCGCATGAGCCTCTCTCAAAGACTCGTCACCTCCACGTGTGAAGGAACAAAGGGCCTTCATCTTATCCGCCCTCTATCTTTGGTAGTCTCTGTGGAGTTGCACAAAGAATCCCACGATGGGATTGAATGGAGGTGGATGATTTACTAGTCCCTCTGGCTACATCATATCGTCCATCGTGCTCGTGCCTTTCTCCATCTTCCCTTAGACAAGAGTGGTGATGTCACCCTGGATGCTCCACCATACACGACCACGTAGTTCGGTGCATAGAAATCTCTCCAAGCCATAATTTCTGGGAAATGAACCTCCTCGAACTCTCCGTAGTCCGCTAGTGGAGCTCCCTCCAGACACCCAAACAATGCTCTCTACACCATGTATGGATTGAAGTTGAAATTATGGGACTTCTAAAGTTCACACCACATGGTGAACTTCCTCTTGAAGTCATCGACTTCGATGGTGCCCGTGGCACCCAAAAATCTCCGTACCCCTCTTTCTCCACCTCCATATGATGAAGCCATCTCCTCTCAATCAAAGTAAAATTGGTAAGGTTTTGTGGGTAAAACTGGGACCTGAACACTCACCTTCGAGTTTTCGAGAAATTCCTCTTCTTCTACCAATGGCAAAGAATTGTCTTCTGCCTCTTCTGGTTGAACACAATTTTCTATCAACACTCTCTCACTAGCATCTACTGAAAAGGGGGTGTTTCTACGTGTTAATCCGGGACCTTTCTAATTATCCAGATTGCTAGTTGAGTGGTTTACTCAATGAATCGCCAAGCTTCATTGGTTCCTCTCATCTCTGGAGCATAGATCGTAGGTGTCACTTCCTAGTCCAACAACTCTAAGGTAAGAGTATCCCACACACTAGTGGCCCGCTCTTTCCACTTGTTAACCTCCCACTGCCAAGTAGTGTGGAATAAAAACCCTTCGCTCTCAAACTCGATGAAAATAAGGGAGAAGGTGGGTAGTTGGATGCTTGAAGAGAAATCTTCTACCTCTACACCATACCTTGATCCAGAATTTCGTAGAACCACGGCTTGACCTTCAATCACCAAGTCCTTGGCTTTAACTTGCCGACGAGCGCGGCACAAAGGTGCAGGAATACCCTCCTTCACCCAAAGTGAGCGGATCTTCTACACCCCACCAAATGAAGTCCAATACTTCACCGATTCCGTGCTCAACACTTTCGTGTCTGGTTTACGCAAGTTCTGGAGCCCCGTGCGAGATCTAGTTACGGGAGAGAGCTCAAAGTTTCTATGGCTACTACTTGTTGTGGAAGGGGAGCCTTTCACCTTTAGGCTCTGCAAACAAGTGATCAAGGTGTCCAACACCTCCCCATCAATTTCCACCTTTGGCCCACTAGCCTTCTCGGGTTTCTTAGCCTTACATCTTCCCTCCATGGCCCATATTAAGTCCCAAATATCCTTGAAACACCTTATACCATGTCAATAATGTTCCCACAGGCTTCCAAGCGTCCACTTTACCCTCCAGGAGGAACTATAAATATGCAATCACTTCTCAATCTCCTCATAATCAACCTTGATACTCGGGTAATCTCACACGCCACTATAAGAAACCCGTGTTTTTTGTGATGTCATCAAAAATCGTAGACGTTCCGCTGGACATTAACATTTTGAAAAGTGACATCTAGAAAAACATCAGAATTAACAGGACGTTGTAAAAACATGGAGATGTTAGTTGGCAAACGTGGGCATGTTAGCTCCCAAACATGTTTTAGGTGATGTTTTCACGGACATCATCCCTATTTTTTTAGACATTTTTCTACGTTTTTTGGAACATCACAAAAAACACGGGTTTCTTATAGTGCGCAGACCCCCCCTAAACTTTATACACGTATGGCAACCGAAGATACAGTCCCGATGCGGATACTGAGCAAACCGAATGCCGTATGATGTGGGTACCAAACTTGCCATATACGGATAAGAACTATGGGGAACGGGCTTTGGCATCCGGGTATCAATACTTCAACCGGGTACCAATACATCAAGAGGGTATGAACACATCGGCAGGGTTTTAATACATCAGTAGGGTATCAGAGCACATGCGGGTATAAGTATCAAACCAAGTATAAGAAAAGAACCAGATATCAGCCCTAACCCGGGTATAAGCACACTCAACCGGGTATCAGCAAAACCAACCGGACATCATCATAAACAGAATACCAATAGCGGAGCCGGATCTGAGTACCATAGTAGGGTCTTAGCACTCACAGCGAGCATCAGCCCTCACTGCCAGGTACTCTCTCACTACCAGGTACCAATATCAGTACCGCGTACGGGTATCAGACCCAAGTCGGATATAAACTTCTAATACTGGGTACCAACTCACAAGATATCATCTCACAGTAGGGTATCAACTCACATCACGGTGTCACTCCGCACCAGGGTATCACTCTGAAGAACGGGTATCAACCTGGAGAACGTGTAACAGCAAGACGAACGGATTTCAGTAAGTTGTCCAAGTTTCAATCACAAGCAGCAGGGTATCATCTCACTAGGCGGGTATAGGTATAGGGCCGGGTAGGGTACCACAGGTTTAGAGCCGGGTAGGGTTGTATCTGTGGTGTGTCTGTACCGTGTCTGCGTGCGCCAAATCTCCCGCCGCGTCCACACACTCCCCGCGTCTGCCTGTGAATAAACCCCTGTGCACACTGAATCTCCTCCTCGCACCTCTCGCGTCAGTCTCACATACGCATCTGCCGCGACGAGCCCAAGCAGAGCCACACCACCATCACATTATCCGCTCCACCCCAAATTCCCTCCCAACCCCAACTAAATTCCTCCCCACAACGCGACTAAATCAGCCCTCCCACGATGCTACGACAAGGCAGGGCTCGGAGCGAGGTCGGGAAAGGCAGAGCGAAGCAAGGACAGAGGGCAGACCGGGCTGGAAGGAGCTCGTCCGGGTTCAACACCGTACCCGACTCTACAGTGGCCCTACCCAGCGCAGCGTGAGTGCATAAGCAGCGCAGCTCAAACAGGCTGCGGGAACTCAGGCCTGGCAGGAACGCGGCCCTCGTGCTTTGGGCGCCTCGGACAGCCTCCGTCGAAGCCCTTGCTGCCAACTCGATGACCCACTTCCTAGCTCTCACTTTCTCTCGCAGTCGCCTCCCAACGTCGCACCTGCAACCACCAAAAACCACCACTGCATAGACGCCGCAAGTCCCAGAAACCAAGCGCGCAGAAACCAGGAACGTGAGACATGAGATCGCCTACAAAAGTGGATCTAGATACTATGGATGAACTCGCAAAGTCAACTAGGTTTCATCTAGGTTGGTTGGCATATGGCCATCTTCCACCACTCCTTTCCAACCCTATCTACAACATTCATCCCTTTCACTTCTAAGTATGCTTGAGCTTTTGCAACAACAATTTCAGCACTATAACATTGCTCAAAAACACCTCAAACACAAGATTTTGAAGGTTTTAAGTGTTAAAAATCCACTAAGACTACACTCATATCAAAGTGGTGATCTTTCTCAAGTAATTAACAAGTAGAACATACTCATAAACTACACATAGTTAAGTCAATGCCATTCTTAAAGAATGATCGCATAATAACAATGAAGCTAAAGAAGTGCAAGCACGCACACTCTTTCATTCCATCACGTGGGAGACTCAATTTGAGAAAGATGAGTCTCCTTACACTACACATGGAGGTCATTTGGACTCCAAGTCCCAAATGAGGTGTCAAAAGACACCACCAATGCCCTAAAAGTCAAAAGACTCTAATACTAACTCTAATTAATAACTAGAGCTAGAATCTAGGTCTTCCTTGGGCCGCATAACCTCCTAGTTGGTTCCTAGCGCGTAAACCAACCTCCACAAACCCTCCAATGTGCCGAACCTGACAAAGAAGATGACATTGTCTGCGCTAGTATTCTCTTTGCAATTGGTGCAAGGAGTTTTTCACAAGCACCTCCAAAATCCCACCAAGCATACGGAGAACATTTTTGGTCCTTAGGATCCAACATGTCATGAAATGGTACATCCTTGTTTCAAAATGCTAGGAACTCGTTCACCACGTCCGGGTAAGTCTTAGGAGTACATAGCTTTCGTAGTACTTGTTTGCATGCCGTGATGACATCCGGATCATCGGCCAACTCTTTGTCATGGAGTAAATAAGGATTGAGAAGTGCACCGGCGGAATGTAAATCCGTTGTCATCATTTGTTTGCGTGCGTAGAACTCGTCCTCAGCAATGACCGCTAAATCGCTATCGAGACAAAATGGTTCATTACACAACGCTAGGACATGCTTCTTGAGGTCGCAAAGGATGTGCAAAACCTTGGGCATGCAAGGTTCCTTGGCATCGAATTCCCGAAGCCCATACACAACAAGGGCTACCATCTCCTGGAAGTTCGTGCACCGCTCCCAGAAACGCTCATCTAGAACGGTGCCTCGAGAGATCACTAGTTCATTACTAGCCGAGAGTGACTTCTTTGAGGTGTATGCCCGCCATTCAGGATCAACGACGGTTTGCTCCAATGATTCCTTGACCTTCAACAAACGATCTATCATTATGAAATTACATGCAAATCTTGTTTGCCCGGGCAACAATATGCTGAACTTGGCCTCGTGTTTACAAAACACGGCGAGGAGCATTTACCAATTCTTGACAAACTTAACTAAGAACTTGGCCTTGTCTAGAGTTTCTTTTATTCATGTAGCCTTCTCCCGGTCCTCCAACAATAAGTCCATGGCATGCGCGGCACATTCTTGAATGTATATGTGTGGATATTTCTTGACGACTAATTTTGAGGCATTGAGCACGACTGGAGCATTGTCAGTACACACCTGAACAACGTTATGGGGGCCAACTTGTTCAATGAACTTGAACATGATGGATGCCAGGTACGCAACGTTCTTTTCTTTGCCCGTAGTATCTACAACTCCCAAGAAGAGCTCTTGAGCGGGAGACACGAGCATTGCATTCCACAAAGGACGACTAGTCACAGGTGTCCACCCATCTATGGCTAGTGTTCCTCCGAACTTCCGAACACTCTCGAACACTCTTTTATTAAGTTGTGCTTCCAAATCATCCTTCGCTTGTCCCAACAACCTTGTCCGAATGTCATGGTAAGAAGGTGGGACATATGGTTTTTTGAAAGAGGCAGTCTTCATCATGGCTTCTTTGAACGCAGCATTCCGTGCTACAGCAAACGGCACGTTTACTTCATAGAACAACTTCGCCCACACTTTGTCTAGCTCCCGCCGCTCCACTTCTTGAAAGCCCTCTTTGATTACGGATTGCCTCACCAATCTGAGGAAGGTGGCACCTACACTCCCTTGTTCAATGAAGCCGTGGAAGGTGGAGGTCGGTTCAACCATGGCTGATGGTAAAATCACAAAGGGGGGCTTCAGTGGACCCTACACAAGAATCTCCACCAGTGGACTTGGGCGTGCTATATTCTGAGGCAGGCGCAAGTTTCGATGGTAGGGCGGGGCAATGTTCGGAGAAAAAGTTCTCTATTGTATTTCGGGTAGTAGCCATGACAATTTTTAAATAAAGTCTGTACGCGGGTTGTCAATTTGGTGCAGAGGCCAACATCGCTATTGCACTTGCTAGGAAGTTCGTTGTATCTAAGATGACTTAGCTGTCGTTCTAGCCTTCTTGCAAAAATGCATTGACAAAGATTGCATTTGAGGGAGTTGGTCTTCCTACCTTCTACTTCAGTGATTTTGATATACTAAGGAGACCAAGGTTTGGTGGCCATTTTGATGGATATAGTATCGAGAAATGAACAAACGTGATAGGTAGTATGTGGAAGAAATATCAGGAGTTCTTAAAGAAACTCTGATATTCAAGACTTCCGAACTCGATGATTACCAAGCAATGGTTACATAATGCAGCTCAAAACTCTTGGGAAACAAAATTTTAGAAGTGAAGTGAGGCTCCATGTGTTGTTTTCTTTATACTCACGGTGATTCGGAATGGGCGGTCGGCCGGGGCTGCGGACGGCTATTTACCCCCAGGTAAACTGACGAAACTGGTTATGTCACTGGACGTCCTCATAGGCTCGAAGACGTCCTCCGTCCGGACGTCCGGACGTCAGGGACGTCAAGCGTCCTGACAACCCCGGGTGGGTGGCTATGGGGCTGTACGAAAGGTGATACTAACAAAATTGGAGAACATTCTAAGTTGGATTTACTTCGCCGGAAAAACTCTGACCAACACCAACGAGAGGGAGAAGCGCCGAGACATGATCAACGAGGTTGGAGGGTATTTGGTGGTGCATCCAGGGATCATTAGACTTGCGTACATCCACCCGAAAACTATGGAAGGGTACACACTCTGGTGGAATGGGGGATTTTTGGCTTCTTTTTGGTCCAAGTATGACTCAAAAATGGACGAATCATTGCCGTTTGAACAGATTCAGATGCATTCAAATATCGGGTTGTTGATCGAAGAGCTTCGGTGGGTAAAAACTTACCGCAAGAATCGACTGAACCTCGCGCTATCGTTGCTTTTCATTGTGGGAAAATGCCATGACGTGAATTATATACACAATGATCTCTCTCCATCGAATGTTTTGCTCCACTTTGATGAGTGGAAACCCGATACGGTGTACATATGAATTTGCAATTGGGGGCTTTCTAGTCGGGTTGTGGATAATGAACCATCAAGGTATGGTTATCAATTCATGGAGCAGGTTCGAGAGGAAAGAGAGCGGCGACGGTTTGTGGCACCAGAACTGTTCTATGTTTTTGGAAAGCAGGGCTCCACCAACTCGCTTGAAGTCATGCAACGGTCACACCTCTACTCCAAGGCAGCAGATGCATTTGCGGTGGGTTGGATTTTTCCTCGCATTTGGCAAGAAGAATGGGACACACAGTATTTCACCACCAAAAACACGGAGCAATATGTACACCTGAAGCTGAAGGTGGAAGGCCTACGGAAAGAAGATGTGAGTGAACGGTCTTCTGTGCCAGTTGTTATAGACACATTAATGAAACCCCCCCACGGTTGGACTATGCCTCTATATTATTACTGGCAATAGTTTTTTGTTAATTAGTTGCATTAGTTTTGCATGTGGTGGTTAAGTAGACGGTACAGCATCTTCATAGAAGAATATGTGTACTTGGCAATTGCAATACATCTCATTTAATCAATTTTGTATACATCCAATTTTTAATTTTTCAGTCTGAGATTTGCATTTCTTCAATCACCAATAATTGGGTATAAATATTTTCTTCACATATAATATGTCAATGCAAAGCTATCAAGTATCAACCTAGTGCACATGTGAACCGCTCTAATTCAAAGTAAGAAAATTCTTGCAAGACTCTATTGATAGTTAAAGTAGTACACCCTCCAATTTCCACAGTTTTCACTACCAATATACGGTAACTTTAAACACTATAATATATTCCATCAACAGTTGGACGTCCCTGCCCTGCGCTAGTAGGGGCGGGGACGTCTCTGCCCCTACCAACGCAAGGCAGGGACGTCCCCGCACTGCCTCCCTCTTCCCTTTAGTCCCCGGCCCTACATAAACACGTCCATGTCATGCGTGGCAGCGCATGTTTTTACCTTGATGGTAAGTCAACTCTAGGTTGACCGTATTGGACGGGCGAGACCTCTACCGAACGGGCGAATCAGACGAACCCGCGAATCGGACGGGCGGGCGAATTGGACGGACGGGCAAATCGGACGTCCATCCAGTATGACAACCCTGGTCAGAACACCTTTTTGCTTGACGATTGTCCTTACAGGAATGTCAAGAATAGTCCTTTGAATGCAATGCATCCAATGACATTCACCCTAGAGTCAACGGAGTCGAACAAGAACGCCGTTCGTCCCGGGGTTGTAAAGTATCTTTCCGCTTTGTTAGACTCAGGCTTACTTGTACCCGAATTTAATTGGAGGAATCCTAGCTCTAGATGCCCTCGACTCTCCCCCAGTGACCCACAATGGGAGGACTTTGTTTTAGCGTACCTGAGCAGTAGGCATCCCCCTCGTATCGTTGCATAGTAGTTCGACATCGGTGGGCAGCCAAAGCCGAAATTGCCCAATTTTGCCAGGCTTTGACATTCATGTCTCTAACACCATTTTTCTTCGAAATAAAATTCCTCACAATAATCACAGTCTCCCTTGCACATGGCTCATCACTTATTGTATGCATTTGAATCGACTTTTCCATTCAGATGGACTGTCTTGACAAGGAGATTGAAGAGCTGGTTCCGATTGCTGAGAACCCAGTCATTATATTTTTGGATGATAGCTCACCGGAGAGACCGAGTCCTCACCCGACCGACGGCTCGCAGTCAATGGCTTCCGTCCCTGAAATTCGTCCTACCTACCACTTCGGTATGGAAGATGATGATCGAGACTTTGCACCATCACCGCTGGAGGAGATCGGGCCCAAATGTGTCCACCGTGTTCCTGTCGAATCCGTCGCAGACCACGATATTAACCGAGAAGACGACAACCAAGCATTTGCCTCTGACGGAGCTTGGCCTGGGGCGGTCGGAGTAGTCGGCGGACTGCCGACCGCTACATCTACCCCATACCCGGCTCCCAGCGTGAGCTCTGAAGTTGTTCTAAGGAACATTAACGTGGGTCCTTCAAGATAATACCTCGTCCTACAAGTTAAAGGGCTTCTAATGGCTGAACAATATGGTTATCGGGGAACGATATGGTTATTGGGAAAAAGACAAGAAGCCCGATTATCATTAAAAACCTAGGCCGGGTCTTCTTGAATTCCTGACGTTCTGCCAGTCCAACTTCGGATTGGCATTCTGGTCCACCGAGAAACACGAGCCCATGATCAGACACATGGGTTACCTGCGCGAGGTGTACCCTGACCTACGTAAGGACATCCGAGAGATGACCAATGTGTTTTGTGATATCTCTGCCTCGGTGAATCCCAAAACAATGAAGCGCGACATATTGCTGAAGCGACTTGCTCACCTTTTTCGAGATAGACGCTATCTTATCGGGCCAGACGCTAATGAATGGAACACACTTCTAATCGATCATTACCCCCTCTGTAATATCCTCAATGATCCTTTTAACGCAGTGCATCCTTCAATATTCACATACTCTATCCCAGAACACGCACTGTCTGGAGGACAGACGTATCTTAAGAGTATGTTGATTCCCTGGCTTCAGGGACTATTGGAGTCGAGATTCAATGTTTAGGAATACTGCAGGCTGAACTTCGATCTGGATCAGCGTTGTATTTTCCTGAGATCAGCGGTCCACAACAGATGCCGAGAAGTTTGCTCTTCTTACCAAGAGGGCTACGACAAGCCAGATTGTCTAGATGAAGTAAATGGCCAAGTTGACAGTCACTCCCCAACCTTAGAGAGCCATATTCCCTCAGAGGGCCTCACGAACCGGCACCCACTTTAATTCACTGGACTCTCGCCCGTCGTAAACATTGATAAATGTTATAGATGGTTTCATGTAATTACTTTTATATACTCATCTCAAATTTTGCTGAACTAATTTTCTCTATTTCATAATCCTCGCATATCCTATTTGAGAAGTTTGGTTCAAATACTTCTACTTGTTGTAGTTTTCTCCGTCGGCGACCGGCCGACGTGTTTAACTTCTCACTTCTACTTGTAGTTTGCATCATGACAATGTTTCTTTAACATTTTCCAGGGAACATCCTTCCATTTCAGATGCCTGCACGCTCCTCCATCACAGATTCAAAAATATATTGTACTATGCGTCAATGGTCTTCTTTGCTTTGTGGACCCTTGCAAGCCAGCATCTTCTGATTTCCCTCATGGAAATGTTGTCCGGAGGCCGGGCCTAAAGAAACTATTCGAAATGCTACTCTCCCACTTCAACATTAGGCCTTGGTCAACGATGCCTCTAAACATGTTAAAGCCGCTCTTGTTGCACATTCTTCCGAAAGGAGTCTTTCAATGTTTGTTGTTTGTTTATAGCAGAAGTGACTTAGCTGATAGTTCCAAGTTAGGTAGCCCAAGAGGTTTTTTTGAGTACAATTAGTGATTTGGAAAAGACGTTGTTTTCTCTTCCAGGTCTATTTTGTTAATCGGCGGGCAGCCAACATTGTACTTATCCTCTTATCAATATATGTGATCATGTTCTCTGCCTGCATCTTTGTTGTGTTGCCATTGCCGTTCGAAATTTTCGACGCCATACTCAGAACCCATGTTCGACAATTCCTCTCGCATCTCTTTTATCTTTTGCGATTATTTTTGTTTTAATTGACCTTGGATTTCATTGTTACAGTAGAAAAGGTTTAAGCAAATTGATGCAGTTTGTTGCTCTTGTATGATCGGTTGTTAGCCGACAACCATGTACTGTGATTTTTCAATTAATATTGTCATCATTCTTAAAACTTCCGCTTCCGGTACGTATGATCTGGAATTTGATAACACCCTAAATCACTGGAATCTACGACCATGGTAGATTTTTAGAAGAGCATCAACGCTCGGGCTACATTTTTGCCCTAAACCCTCTCTAGAAAGGGTGAAGCCCATTTTCATAAGTCACCTGTCCGCCGATGAGATGTTCTCGCCACTCTTATTTCTGGAATTTTTTTTCCACATTTAGTTAAATATCTGCTAAATGTTACGATATACATAGTTATCCATCTTTCCTTCAACCAGATGAAGCTTGCCAATTCCTTCCCAACTCATACAAACTCAAACCATTATGTTTCCTCCTCCATGTTTGGCTCTAGATTGTACACGCTGATCTAAAAGACATTCTCCATTCTTTCTCGCACCAATACTAACACTCATTTGAGCCAAAAAGAGTGAATTTGGATTCATCAAAGAAAATAACATGAGCCTGAAACTCCCAATATGCATGCTTGCACTTCTTTGCTCACTGCAAACAACATGCACGATGTTTCTTTGTCAAAGGTGGCTTCTTGGTCTTCACACATGCTCTCAACCCTTGCCTCTGAAGACTCCTTTTAACTGTATCATCACTCAATTGCATGCCCTCAGATTGTAATATTCTTACTATAGTTGCCGTTGTACTGGTATTTTGATCACTTAATCTCCCCACAATGTCACGGTCATCATGTTCATTAAGAATTCTAGATCTACCGGATGAAGTTTTGTCTATTAGGCTCTCTCTCTCACAAACCTTTGCACTATGTCAAAAGCAGTGCTTCAAGGAATGCCCAAAACTGCAAAAATCTAGCCATATGAGTTGCCTCGTTCATACATCTCAAGAACTGCCCCATGTCTCATACATCGCAAGAACTACCTTCTAGGAGCCATAGCAAATCACCAAAGGCCTCTCCAAAAAGCCTCACAAGTGCACTTGACATGAGAAGATAGTGGTGAGCACAACTTATGTGCATATTAAGTTGTATACACCCTTTCATGATTTTTGCATGTATAATCTCTACAAGTGGCAAATTTTGAAGGAGTCAATGTAAATTAGGTGCCATGTGGTGTACTATTTTAAGTTGGCCCAATAAATATCTTACCAACCCACAAACTATGCTACAGTCAACACCTATTGGAGAGACGCCTTGCTTACTGTACACTTTTGCTTACCATTGTATATGCTACCTGAAGCAATATTTATGGTTGAGTGGGAGTTTGGACAGGTTACTTAAAATATTATGAGGTTTTTCAAGAAACTAAGCAACATAACTTACTCTGTGATTTTGCAAAAAAAATCATAAAAAATAAACTCTCTGTACTGAAAGGTTTCGAAGTAGGTGGAGTCAAAGTTTTGGGCCACATGCAATTAATTCTCACTTTTTCGCATACATATACATAACATTTTGAGGTCTTGCATTGCTCTTATATTTTCTAGGTTTCTACTTAAGAAAATACAATAATCTTTGTGATTAGCATTTTAATTAAGATTATAAATGAAACTAAGATTACAAAAATCTTTGGACCCCTTCTTATTGCCCAATTGTTTTGGATATGTTTACCACCTTTAACATATCTCAATTGTTTGGCGCAAGTACCTTACATCATATAGATTGTGTTTAAGAGTGGCAACTTTGCATAGTATGAGAATTTCATTTCAGCAAAAGAACTTAGGATGTCGATGTATAAAATCAAATATAAAGGACCATTGAAACCATCTTAAATGTTGTAGCCATCCAATCAATCAAAAATCACATAAAAAAATTGATGTGTTCTTCTAGTACTACGATGAAATGCAATTATTAATTGTAAAATTGTTATGTTGGCATTGTAAATGGTAGTTTAAATTCCTTTTTCAATAAACATTGTCATTCCTCTTTGGGGGTTAAATCCTTAAAACCGACGAGCTCACAAGGCCTTGGAGAATCTATGAGCGCAATGGATTATATGGGACATCATTTATACAACGGATAGAATTCATCAAGACTCCACTTCATAGAAATCATTATAGCTCACTGAGACGTGCATTGATTTTGTTGGCGCCAATCTCGGTAGATGCTCATCTTGCTCCACTTCTAAGTCACAATTTAACTCTTACACGAACGTGGCTTGTACCGCTTGCTACAAGTGTTAACGTGCCCAAACGACTCAAAAATGGACGCTAGGTCTTAATCCTTTACAGTCCAACTATGTTTCTTGAAAAACCAAGATTTCTGCTAAATTTTTTTTCATACTAGATTTGATGGAAATTTAATGCTTAGTTTTAATATCTAATCTTGGATAATTGAACTCAAACCATGACCTAAACTTTGGGGAGAATTTGTACAACATCCAACAGCTGATAGAATAGATTATAGTGTTTAGAGTTACCGTATATTGATAGTGAAAACTGTGGATTTTTGAGGGTGTTGTCAGGTTCGACGCGTTGGAGGATTTGTGGAGGTTGGTTTACACGTTATAGACCAACTATGAGGTTAAACGACCCAAGGAAGACCTAGATGCTAGCTTTAGTTATTAATTAGAGTTAGTATTAGTGTTCTTTGACTTTTAGGGCCTTGGTGGTGTCTTTTGACACCTCATTTGGGACTTGGAGTCCAAATGACCTCCACGTGTAGTGTGGGGAGACTCATCTTTCTCAAGTTGAGTCTCCCACGTGATGGAGTGAGAGAGTGCGTGCGTGCGTGCACTTCTTAAACTTCATTGTTATTATGCGACCATTCTTTAAGAATGGCATTGGCTTGACTATGTGTAGTTTATGAGTATTTTCTACTTGTTTATTACTTGAGAAAGATCATCACTAGTGATATGAGTGTATTCCTAGTGATTTAGTGACATTTAAAACCCTCAAAATGTTGTGTGTAGGGTGTTTTTGAGCAATGTTTTAGTGCTGAAATTTTGTTGCAAAACCTCAAGCATACTTAAAAAAGATGGATGAGGTTCATTAGATAAGGTTAGAGGAGGAGTGGTGGAGAGTGACTCTCCACTACACCGCGGATGAAGATCCGTTGACTTGTCTTTTCATCCGAGGATGAAGTAGCAGATCCACTTTCGTCGGGAGCTGGCAGCCAGTGGGCGGACTCTGGAGTCGGCAGGAGAGAGACGACGACGCTGTCTGTGCGAGGGCGACGTTGGGTGCCGTTGACGAACGAGGAGGGCGTGGGCAATGCGGCATGTGCATGGAGTGCTCGTAGGTAAGGAGTTTGGCAATTGGTGCAGGCAGGAGCGCGGGTGTACGCTCCACTTCGACGGCGTTCTTCGTGATGGTCATGGACGTAGGATTCGAGAGCGAGAGCCAGAGGAGGAGCGCAGCGTAACAGCAGCCCCACCGACTTGTCTTGCGAGCTTCTTCTCGCATTGAGTGAGATTGGATGTCTGCAACTGTGGCAGTAGTGCGATGACGACTGAAATTCTTGCAGCGGCCTGCGCGATGATAGTGCGTTCTACGCACATTGCATATTCAATGAGTTGGCGCAGTAGTTCTGTGTCTCGTGGGTGTAGGGATTAGTTCCTTAGAAGGGACAGGCGAGGGGCACAGGTGAGCGCACAGGGGTCGGTGTCGACGGCGACGCTGCTCCAGCAGCAGCAACTCAGCTGGTGCCGAGTGGAGTTGAGGCGAGGTTGTATTCTTGATCAGGGTGTGAGAGGAAAGGACGGGTGAGGGATTAACGGTGTCTGCGGTGTTGTAAGTTGGTGCGGTTCCGTGAGTTGGAGCGCGTGTTTTCTTGGTTGAGGGAATCGCGAGAGCTCCGGGATTGATGATTCCTGTGAGTAGAGACAGGTGCGGGCAAAATCGTGCAGACAGGGTGCGGTGCAGACAGGTGCGGGCAGGATCGTGTCTGTGCAGACAGACGCGGGTGCAGACAAGGCGCTTAGAAAAGTGGAATGCGTGTGAAAACGCGGAGTCTGTGTGCACAGACGCGGAGTCGTGCAGACGCGGGGAGTGTGTAGACGCGGCGGGAGATTCAGCGCGCACAGACACGCCGCAGACACAGTTTGGTTGCGGTACCCCACCCGGCTCTAGACCTAAACCTTGCCCTTACTGGTACCCTGCTCTACACCCGTACCCAACCTGCTAATCTATATCCGCCTGTTGAGTTGACACCCAGCACTAGTTCCAATACCCGGTCTATCGGTTGAAATCCAGCACGGGATGACACCCGGGCAGTGGGTGTGTACCCGGGAAGTGAATTGATACCCTGGTATTTATTGAGAACCTGTTTTTCAGCTTATACCCGTGCTTCCTAGTTGAGACCCGGTCAGTGGGTGTAAACCCGGTAGCAGGTTAGATACCCGGACCGATGGATGATACCCTCGTATAATTAAAGCAAGAAGAAGAAGCCGATCCGCGAAGGGGCCGGCGTGAATAAAGGGTCTGTTCGTTCCATCACAAAGACCATGCCCACCAGACACCGTGTCGGGGAGGGCTTGGTTGTTTTTCAATTTTGCTTTGGTGTAGTAGAATGGACATGGCCTGTTGAATAGCAACGGTGTTAATAATATTGAAAGTGTGTGAAATTGTTTCGATGGAGATTTTAAAGGTAGCTCAAAGGATATTTATAGATGGGATAAAGGTGGTGGCACGAGCACCGGCAGTGATTACAAAAAGCGGGTCCATTTTCCATCCCAGGGCAACGATGTCATTAATAAGGGGTTGCCGGGTTGGTATTCATTTATTTTGTTTTTAATTGTTTCCGGGGAGAATCTATCATTACAATATGTGAATTCGATGAATTGAATGGTATAGTCTTGGTTAATGTGGTCGGGTGCGGGGTCATTGTATGGTAGGCCCCGAATGCAAAGTATGTATGCTTTGAGTCTAGCGTTACAGTGACAACACTAAGTTGCGCATATACATGGGACTCGGGAGTAGCCAAGGGGGGACCGTATTTCCTTGTGGGTTGCTATTAAAGGTGCCGGCATTCATGAGGATAAATCATCGTGATTTTGTTACGGGAGGTAAATAGTTTTCAAATTTTCCATACTGCTTTGTTATGTCTTTTGACAATTAAGGAGTGTATGTGATGGTTTTGGCATTTTGAGTAGAACATGGAGCCATTTGTCGGGGTCTGAGAAAGTGCATATGGAGCATGTTACATATGGGAATTTTCTATTCCAAATAAGAGTTGTTTTCGGGCGTTTCCCATATATCAACTAGTACGGAATTTGATGATGCATGTTATTTGTAAGTTCGGGATGATGGGATTCTTCCAAGAATTCGTAGAGAGTTCATAGTCTATTTTGTTGTTGCCAACCCATTATTCTATGTTAGGGAAGTTTTCTTCGATTGTGTCAAGGTTGTTGTAGAGGTCTTGTTTCTTGAGATATTTGTTCAAGAATAAAACCGGCCCTTAATCGGGGGTATCCTCTTTAGAAGGCCAATCTTCTTTTTGGAAGTAGTATGGGGTAGCATGTGCATGTTCGTACGAGTCTTTGGCATTTTCATGCGATTTTTTGCGGACCTCTTTTCCAAGTTTATTTGCTTGTTCGTTTCCATCGATATTGGCATGGGCTCTAACTTTGTGAAGGGTTGTTATATGTGTTCAGTTTTGTAACATGTGGACCAACAACATTAAAATAGTTTGGTCTAGATGGCTATTGTAGAGGATAGGGTTTGTTATTTGGATGTTTAGTAGATAAAGTGCATTGATACAGTCAGTGAATATGTGTGTGGGTTCGTTGTTGTGTTGTGCTGTGATGATTTGTAGTGTTTTGGGTATGGCCATGAGTTCTGCTCTAAGGATATTTTAGTGTGAAGAAATTACTCCATAGAGTGCACGAAATAATAGACCAAATACATTATACAATATCAATGAATACAACAAAATATTCCTATAAGCATTTTTGCTATTCATATTTGGATGCCTTTGCATTTTAATGTATGCATATTTGTATTAATGATTGCATATACTTCATTGCTTCAAATTATTTTGGTTCTAGATGACCGAGTAAATATGCTGTAGCAATCTACCTACGGAATTAGGCATTGAACTTCCTTAAAATGCTTTATGAACACTCACAAGAATGTGGTTTTTGAAAAACCTTCTACGCAATTTATTTTTTCTACTAAATCAAAACCCTACTTAGAGAGCCGATATCCACTATTAATATAATGAGGCCAAATTATAGTTTCATCCACTGCGGATGAAAATAGTCGGCGGTTGGAAAAGCAGTCCGTGGTTGAAAAAGCAGTCCTTGGATGAAATACATTCTGCGGAAGAAAAATCGTCCGCGAATGACTATGGCAAAGTGTTAAGAATCATCACAAACACTATGAAGAAATACTTAATGTTTGTAACCCGCACCTTCTCTACTCTTCCAATTTTTTTAAAGTAATTTTGAAATGAATATTTTTCTTAATATTCGGTAATATAGAAAATTCATTAAAATGGTTGTTATAATGCGTTGCAAAACAAGCGCAAACCACTGCTAAACTTCTATAGATGCAAATGGGTCTGGAAATTACTCCATATAGGAGTTTCAAATTCTCGTATAGTTAGACGTGTATTGAAAAGTATATAAAGAGACAAAAAATTAGTATATTTTGACAGAGTAAAAATGTTGAAGTACTAATATTTAATTTCTAAGGCAAGTAAGTATATCCCCTAAAGGATCAAGTGTAAAAAATGGGGTTTTTGAAAGTTTGGTTAGGTTCCTATGGTGTGAAATTCCAACATTCTTCTTTGAAATTTTTACTATAGAAAGGCATTACCGATATCTTAGTGGGAAGTTAATTTTTACTTAAATTGGATATTTGATGAAAAAGTTATAGGGTTTTGAATTTCCAATGGGGAGAGCGGGCAGCTCGGGCACGTCTAAAAAGTTAATCTACGACACTCTATTGAAAAAAGAGATTTTCAATACTCGCAAGTAATATTGCTTCCCTTGATATTGTAAAAAAACAAGTCTTCTCTTTATTGAAAAATAGCATACCAACCCAAGTCAAACATTTTCACACATTGTCACTCATTGTCGGGCAAGGTACCAAAAGATCTTATTAATTTTCACATAAAACCTACATATCTTTGTATTTGTTACATTTTATTTTCTCCACATTAATATGTGGTGTAAACCTTCTTATTGACCATTCGAATTAGTAATCCAAAACACATTAAGTTCACAAAAATAAAAGTTTGAGTTGGCAAATTTTGAACCTCCACTACTTCCACGGTTGTTTTGAATACGCTACACCTGTCCTGTACCTCAAAAAATTGGTGTCTAAGGAACTAACATCATGCTTAAGGTAATGGATTTAGACCTTGTGTAGTTCAAAATTTTAACACCAGGTAAAGTCAAAGTCTGCGGATCCACTAAATGCAGTGAAGTAAATGAACCATTTGCTTCACTTCAAACACTATAATCTTTCAATCTGTGCGGTCAGTTTTTGAAATTTTGTAAACATATTTTTAAATAAGTCTTAATTGAGATCCTACGGTCAAAACTAGAAATCAAACTTTTGGTTTCCTTCTATGGTCATTGCACTAGAATCCAACAACTTTGAAGTGTTTTTGGTGCAAAACTGACACGATACCTTAGGGGATATAGGAGACATATTGTATGAGTAGGGAGTCGGGACTGAGGAGGCGTTTCAAATTGGGGTAATTTCTAGAAATGCTAAATTATATTCAAGAAACATAAAATGGTTGAGGTTATGTATGATTTAGTGCCATGGGCACTATGATCTATCCAAAAAATTCGAACCCAAATTCGTAAAATTTGATATACGTCTTCTCTACATAAAACCTAGAGATCATCATATTTTACACATTTTGCTTTTTCAACAACATGTAGTGTAAACCTTCCTAAACCTAGGTTGGGATTATCATTTGAAATCAAATTTAGTTTACAAAAAAAATAAAACGTGGAATGGCAATTTTTAAACTCCAATATTTGCGCACTTGATTTGAATATGCTACAGTTCTTCTCTACCTCTAAAAATTGGTGTGTAGGGAAATATCATCATAAGGTTGAATTTGGATATTTTGAGGTGATTTTTTTAAAAAAAATTCTACAAGAAATTTTGAAATAGAACACATTGATAAGTTAAAAAATCGTAACTATGCCACAAGCAAAACCATATAAAATACAAAAATGTCGGTCTTTGCACGGCTATATGAAAAAAGGTTTTTTTGCTTCTTGTGCCCAAATTTCAAAGGCATGCAGTACATACTAATCTAAGACTATTGCTATAGTCACTTTAAAGTTTAAACCGTGCATGCTATCTAGTACAGTCTAATAATGCCGGAAGGAATAAAGTAAAACCTATGTATTACTAATACGTTGACCGAAAATGCTCATGAGGCATGGGCCAATTGTATGTGTCGCTGAAGCGTGTAATGATATGAAACAACCTTCCACCGCCGTCTCGATTTTTGTTGCAGACTCTTTCCATATACATATGAAATGCATCCGCAAATTCTTGATTTGAGAATACTACAGAATTTCGAGTTTTGCGTTGCAAATTCTTGTAGTCTATGGACATTGTCCGCCCGTTGATTCGTTGCGCTATCCGGGCCATAGCGAACTCCTCCAAAGCCATCGATAACTTCAGAATCATTTGCACATCCGCATCTGGTTTGTGCAAGTATGCAACCCGCGGATCCACCCACCATCGCTTTCGCAGAGTCTCGGCCATGTCTTCACGATTCGTTCACGTATAAAGAGACTCCATTGGTTTATGTCCCAATCGCATACTCCAATATACAATCGTGATTCATCTGGAGGCAAGTAGAGGAAGATATTGTCCGGAGATAAGTCGTTGTGGAGATTGTTGCTCTTGTGGACCTCATTCATGATGCGCAACAATGCCCATGCAAGCTCGGTCCGTTTTCTGCGAAAACAAACCAACTGATGAGCTCGAATAACCTCATCCTCGAGGAATCTCCCATAGTTCAAATGTACAAAGACATTGTCACCAAACTCGATATCCCGGTTCAACATCTCTCGAATTGTCCCGCCATTCCACCAATACGCATAGCCTTCGTACTTGTCCGGATGAATGGCCACAAAACGGATGACACCTGGATGTGAAATCCTCACTGCCATCGACTCATTCTGATGCTCCACTTTTACCAAGTCTGGCCGTGTCTCCGATTGGTTGTACAATTTGGCGGCAAACTCTCAGAATGGTTCAATGCCCGGAGCACCCTCAATGCGGACTTTGCAAATGGTGGCGTAACCACCTCTCCTGTTGGCATTGTCCATTCGTATAATCGCGGCTGTTGGCGGAATGGCGATGAGATGGGCTTTTCGCAGCAGGTCTTCTTAGTGCCGCTCTATCGAGTTCCACCATCGTACGGAGCCACGCCTGTTTCGATTCTTGGCGAATGACTTCATCTGAGCCACGAACAAATCAGCCTTCAACAACACGTCGTTGAAATCTCCATCAGCCGCACGATTGAACCTCCCAAACTTGGTCAACAAGTTCTTCGCATTCCAGAGTGCATCGTGCACTCTGGCATCCAAGAACTTCAAAAACCCCCGCTTCTGGGTCTCCGTATTCTACATCGGGGCTTGAAGCACATCCATCATGTGGTGCCGCATGTCCGTCTGAAACTTCTTGAGGCCTTCATCCCGATATCTGACGTACTTGCTCTCTAGCGATCAAAGAGTATTTGCCTCATAGAATCTGACAGTCAATTCTATGAGGAAATTCTTGCAAGCCTCAAATGGAACGTCGTGGATTGGATGAAGCTTTGGACCAAAGTTTGCAACCTTCTACTTCATCTTGTCCTCTGGCATCTTCTTAAAACCGCTGCGGTTCGAAGTTTTTAACAAAAACTTTTTAAAACAAGTTTTTAGAATTTTTTTTCAAAAAACGGCAAACCCTCCCCCCAATGTGAATCACTTTTTCCCTCCCAAAGATGAGGAGCCAATGGATGGAAAAATACCAGCCAAAGCCACTCCGCATCTATTCAAAAATATATTCTTGAGAGGGAAGGAAAAAGTGAGAGAGAGAAGAGGGCGGACGACCTTTTATAGGGTGGCGGACGGCCATGAGGCCGACCTCCACCACAGACGGCCAGCCGGCCGTCCTCCAATCGGTCAGCCGCCCGATCGAAGGCCCGGGCGGCCGTCCGTCCGTCAGCCGCCATATCAGTCGGCCACCCGATCGGCCGGCCGGCAGCCATCGGCCTGATCGTACGGCCGTCACGCGCCCGCGTGATCAAATTGCGGTCGTCTGATCAGTCTGGTGGCCGTCCGATCAGGTGAACGGCCGAGGTGCCGTCCGATCGCCCCGACGGCAGCGGCTAATCGGATAGCCTATCGCAATTTGACGGCTACGATCTGGCCGCGTGACACTTCGTCGAATCCGATGGTCCAGAAAACTTACCAGAGCCTTCCGTAAATGCATTTTACCCCCCCCCCGGACGGTGCGTCCGACGTGACGTCAAGGCGTCCTCGTCCTAGGACGCTCTTAGACCCCCAAGGACGTCGGATTGATAACTCTGGTGGCAAGGACTGACGGATGACAAAAACATGCACCTAAACTACCAAAGGGCATGCAAAAATGTTTATTCTGGCTGGTCGGCTCAGCCTATTCAATACCTGTCTGAGATCCTTTGCATAATTCATAATAAGATGGATACCTCCAAGACGGCCATTCCTAGAATACATAGGATTTCCAAGGCTATCGCTGGGCTCGATCAGATTCCGATTTCGCATACCGGCAGGCTTACACATGGACACGGCGACGGTGCCTATGCTCATTACTTGACGTCGTTATGTCCGGGAGACTCGAATTTCACCATCTCTTCACTCTGCCGTGTTCTAAGAGCATTAGAGAGGCGCCCCGTGCGAGAGTCTAAGGAGCTTTTCACTTGTCTACCCTACAATTCTTTCTTTAATGCTCTACTTCATGGGAAGTCCAGATGTATGTCCTCGATTCCAGAATAAAAAGGAGATCCGTTCCCGCATGCTTCTACCGGTAGACCGCAAATCCTGCTGTTATGATGTAAATATCTACAGTGTGTAAAACATTTACTTGTTACTTTTTTGGAAAGATCTTTGATTATGAGGACAAAACTTGTTGGTGACGCTTCTAGTAGCTTCAAAGTGACGCTTATTGCTCATGGAATTGTTTAAAAGGCGATAGCCGTAAACAATATTCACCAATTCGAAGTATTCCTCTACGTTCTTAGAGTTTGTGTTTGATTTTGAAGTTCGAATTAAAATGTCGAACTGGAGGGTTTTTATGGAGTCACTAGATCTAGAGTCTAAACCGGAGGTAAATTTACAGCTTTCTTTGTCTCAGTTGACAATTCAACCATCCCAGCCGGCGATTTCCACACCATTGCCATTCCACCCACAAGATGAAGCTGGATCTTCTCGTCCGTTGAAGCAGCTTCGTGTTGAGCAGCGTTGGTATAGTAATCTCTAAAGGGACGCTCGTGTTTTAGTAATCTTGCTTCAAACTGGATGTGTTGAACATGGCACCCAAGAAGTGACATTTGAAAGAAGTTTCGAGGGCCTGAACGAAGACCATTATTTCTGTATTCCTAGGCCAATTGAGGTAAGCGCTGACCACCATCGTTGGTTAGAAGGACCAGTGAATCCTTTGACAAAGACTCAACGTGTAGATTACATCGCAATTACTATCAAGCGCATCCTCAAGTTCTTGCAGATGGAGTAGCACTCTTCTTTGACTTTAGTTTTTATCTCTACTTGGTTTTGGTTGAAGCTTTGTACTAAATTTATGTATTTTGTATTCCATTTGAATGTTAGAATTTAAAAGATGGTAGATAGAGGGTAGTTTACCTCCTAGTTAGAACTCTAAAGGTTTGTTGACTTTAAAAGATAAATAAGTACTTATCTTTTAAGTTTTCCTAGGGCCAATGGATGTTTTGACTCTTGAGGCCCATGTGATGTGTACAAGGTCAAATCTTATCCACCTTAGGGATCTAGTGGATAGATAAGCATCTTCTCTCTCCCTTTTAATCGGATTTTGGGGGAAAAAAAGTGCTTGTGGAGTGAAGTATGTGTGAGTGCAGAGAGCCGAGAGTTTTGATGGACCATAACTCTGGTTGTAAGGAACAATTTGAAATAAAATTTTAAGGGTTTTTTTTCTCTTTGAGAAGCGCTTCCAGAAAGATTATTTTTTGCTTCATTTAGAGTTGTAGAAAAAGAGTTACAAGTGTGTGAGTGGAGGAGTGTCTACTGCCACCCAACGAAGAGGAGCAGAGATTTGGGCGACCACCAAAGTTTGTAGTTTTTGCGTCTCTCTTTGAAAATATCAAGAGTTTTACAACTTTTGTTTAGCTTTGTATAATCTTATCATTCAAGTTAGTTGGAGTTGAATTGCAAAAGTTATAAAGGTTTGAAATTGTGAAAACCCGAGGCCATCCATTGAGACGGCAGAGGTTTCAACATGCCATCATTTTTGGACAATAGTTTAGAATAATTTGAGATTTGAAAGGTGTGTGCACCATTGTTATAGCTCTCCAAAAAGCTGTTACAATTAAGATTTGAAGTTTTGAAGAAGAATTTATGAGCGATTGAATTTCTAGAAGGGCAACTATGAACTCATATAACTTTCGGACAGTAGTTTAGAATGACTTGAAATTTGGAGGAGTGTTGGTTATTTGTATTAGCTTTGCAAAGAATTATTACACTTGGTAGTTGGAGTTTTGACTCATCTGTGGCACTTGTTTGAAGGTTACAGCCTTGGTGAAAGTTTTTCCATAATATTGTGTTTTTGAACACTTCTTTTGAGTTTCTTTGTGTTTTTGAATACATGGAGATTTGAAGACTTCAAGACATGAAAACTCGTGTGTTGTGGCTTGTTATTCCTAGCCGGATTTGGAGGCTCGTTGTCTATATTTTGTTATTCCTAGCCGGATTTGGAGGCTAGTTCTTTTCAATTCTACTTCGTATATTTTGTTGCAGTGAAGTGGGGTTGATCACTCACATAGTCGTATTTATGTTGTTCCCACCGGTGAGGCGCGATTGCTGGTCACCGTGGATTTCAAATTTAGGAGCCAATCTTTGAGACGGTTTCAGCTCGTGATCTGGCCGTCCCGTTTTACCCGTCCTAGGCCATGGGTTCTTATCACCTTACATTTACCCTTAACCCTTTAGAACCACCACAACATAGGCCAACGGGGAGGAGTTTGAAGACTGAAGACTGAGGACTGAGGACTGAAGACTGAAGACTGAAGATCATAAGATTTGACAGAACTCCATATCATACTATAAAAAGTCGCAGCTAGATACCTTGCGTATTCTCAAAGCGCGCTCCTCTCTACCCGATACCGCTTCTTCAGAAGTTGTTTCTCCAACTTGATAATTCCGCCAAGGATAACAAGAATCGATTCCTCATGGCGTTTTGCTCGCTTCTTACAACTAGGAAATTTTTTGAGGTTATTGTGGGATTCTTGATTGTTGGCCACACTCATGAGGATATTAATGCACATTTTAGTTACCTTTCGAAACTCATCAAACGGAAGTATACTTAGTGTTTGGTTGACCTCATAAAAGCCTTCATGGACTCGCAGCAGATTGTCAGGTTCATTCCGGAACTTGTTCAAGAGGTTGCGGATTTTAAGAGTTATATTATTGGATATCATCATGACGGCAGTAACAAGATTGTGGGACTGGGAGAGATGCACCTATTCAAGTTTTACGTGGAGGAGAAAGGAGATGACGTTGGATGGCCGGTTATGAGATACAAAAAGTGTGCGACTAATTCATCCTGGCTTCCTTCAGGTAAGCCATTCAAGGTGGAAATGCTCCTATTCGACTTTCTCCACCTTTGTCGTCTACCTTATCCGTCGGCGGCCCGCCGATGGACCTACACATTTTTGGTATAAGTTCATGTTCTCATTCAATTTATGCGACTGACTCTCCTTGGACTCCTTCAGGTAAGCTTGTCAAGATGTGGACTGCGGTCCGCGGATAAGCACGGAAATCCACGCCTTCCGGTTGGAGATCCAAAACCAGTCCCATTTAAGCCCATCTGGGGAGACGTCCAAGTTAACCAGAATAGAAGAAACCTTAAGAAGAAGGTTACTCGGGCCACTGGAGTCAACGAGATGCAATCCTTCATCAGGAACGGAATTGCCAAATATATTGTGTTCAGGAAGACCAGCATATCCCGGGACAAGAGATATGCAGAGGATATGGCCCCCTACATTTTGTACTCAGAGCGTATCCATCAACTTATTTCTGGTCCCGTACCACCAAACTGGGAGTCTCTCCAAGAAGGGTTCCGGCCTACTTCAAACTGGATTTGCGATCATGCTCGCAGCTCTGCGTCGCTCGATGACGTCATTAGAATTGCAGACATTACCCCTGAGGATGACCCCGACGCATATCCTTTCTATGGCCCTAAATTGAGTCGTCCAAAGCTGTCGTTCAATCCATTTCAAGACATTTTACTTGGTGATTTTGTCTTCTACCGTCCTAGTAATAGTCATTACCTTCCCGTGTGGATGGGCCGAGTTCTTGAATGCGTTAATCTAACTCCCGGAGATTGCTATGGGAATTTCAATCTCGAATGGTGGATGCCCATATCAGGGAAGAGGAAATCAAAGAAGATTGTCGCGAGGGAATGCTGGACCAGGAGATGGCAAAGTGAACCTTGTCTTTCAGAGGTTCAAAACTGCAAAATTATTCTTTACTCGCACCGCTATTTGTCGCACACTAAGAAAGGCCCTCTTAGTTCTCACCGTATTCTGCGTGAGGTAGCGAGCGCTGCAATTGCAACTCTGGAGGCTGGTGGCATCTCAATCAATTGTCGAGATGAGGACTAATTCTTATTTTAGTCGGTTTTCAGCCGATGGATTGCTGCTTAATCCTAATCATAGGACTCAATTGTTGTCAGATCGCACTATAGGTATTATTCTTGGTTATTAGATGGCAAGGTCTCTTTTTGGATAGAAGAGAGCATTCTTGTCGACTCCCCGCCAACTACGGCTATACGCTAGACTCAACATATGCAAACGTTTCGACTATTTCTCATATATGCAATCGTTTTTGTTTGTCAAAGTGTTGTCAACCGGTGGCTTCATTGTTTTGTATCTAGCTCATTTCTAATCATATCCAGCCTCCTTGTGCTTACAAACTACCCTCCCCTATCTAATGCATGTCTCCACTAGTCGCAGGATTTGAGCACTCTAAATAAAAGAATTTTACGCTCATGATCGCACTTTGTGCATGACGCCATCCTCCATCACGGTTTGTTTCACCTTATCCTCGAACACTACATCTCGGCTGTCCGCCGACACATGCATTTGAATTCCTCCTACTATATCTTTGCGGTACAAAACACTATTGTTATTACAAAAGACGAAGAGTCAAGGTCGTCAACGCACTCTCATGGTCGGCCGCCCCCCGAGAAAAGAAGTCACGCAACATTTTAACAATCCTCTGTAGATTTTGATTATCCTTCACCTATATACATTGTATATTTCTGGACAAACTAGTAGGTGTTTATGGTCGTCACAAGTATATGATTTGGTCCACAATTGATCGTTTTGTCCACATTTTGTTAAATATCCGTTATTTTAGAGAAGGAACTATTCGACACTCTGCATATGCAGGGTTTATAAGAGGATGAGGTTATTTTTCAATATGACAATGATCCAAAGCATATTGCACATAATGTTGTAGATTGATTGTGTGCTCAAAAGTTTCAACTTATTTGACACCCTCCACACTTGCCTAATGTCAATCTAATAAAACATCTTTGGAATGAAGTGGATCGTCATTCCAGAAGGTCTAATAAGAAATCCACAAGTAAAAGGGTTAAGGGAGGATGTTGAATACATGAAAGTAATCCTCAGCATCCACTAGACGACATTAGGGTAGAATGTTGTGTACAAGTAATTAACCAGATTAGAGATGCCGATTACTGCTCATAGTTAATAGCAGACTATCCACTCATGTATATGTATTTCCCGGCATGAGGTTCATTAATCATCTCTCATTGTATACCATATTCTACTACTTTCAAGGCGGCACTTCACAAACTCTGGCGGAGAAGGATGTCCAACACCCATAGATTTTAGAAGCATACTTCGCCGCCAAAGTTTGTGAAATGCCGCCAAAGTTCCCAATATCTTGATCAAGCTTCTCGGTCATAGACAAGTATCACGCTCTGCTGATTTCGAAGTTCCAAGATTCTGCACACAAGGAAACTTGGCCCCAAAACCCACCAGGTCTCCAAATTCTATGCCAAAGCAGACTTCAATTCCACGTGTTATTTTCAAAGCTCATGCCAAAACTTCCTCGTTCGATAACCTAACTCACTTATACATTGTGACAGCGATGGGGCTCTGCACAGAATGCACTCCAACCCCATCGGTCCACACCAAATATGCAAACAACGTCACACTAACCCCTTCAAGACCAACAGCGGGAGTGTTCACAGTTGTCACCCGAACCGTGAACCTCCTCGTCTCATTCCTCGCACCGAAGCTCAGCACGTCCGGCTCCACCGAGATGTTCAAACCCGCCGGCGCATACACCTGAGCCGTGTACAAGGCCGACGCGTTGCCAACATTCGTCACCGTCCGAGACATGTTCATCGAGACGGCCGAGAACGACGGCGCGTCCTGGAACACGGCGGAGAACGACGGATAGTTCATGTCCTCCACCCGAACCGGGCTCTGCGGGCAGCGGGCAGTCTCATTGTGTGTGAAGATCAGGATCTCCTGCGCGGAGACGTTCACCGCGCACAGAAAGTTGACGTAGTCCTGGGCAGTCATGTCGTAGACCAGACCGGGGTCCAACGCTCGATCCGGCCGCACATGCCCGGACCCGTACAGGAACGGACTCGCTTCCGCGCTTGTGGCTTGGTCGGTTATGCCGCCGCCGGTGTTGTCGCGGACCGTGGCGGTGGTCATCATGGCGGATTTGATGGCGGAGAGGCTCCAGTCTGGGTGAGCGGCTTTCAGCAAGGCTGCCACCCCGGTGATGTGTGGACATGACATGGAGGTTCCAGAGATGATGTTGAAGTCCACCTTCCTGGTGTCCGGTGGAACCACGTTGCTGGGGCCTACTGCACCAGTCCACGCAGCGAGGATGTTGACTCCCGGTGCGGCTATGTCCGGCTTCAGCACTTGGGGCGTCAAAAGATTGGGTCCGCGTGAGGAGAACGACGCCACCACGGGCGCAGGCCTCACCCCCAACTGTGTCCCCAGAAGCTGGATTTCTGCAGTAGGATTTGCGGTTGCTCTCATGTATGCGAGGATGGTGGTTCTGGCTGTGACGCCAACATGAGAAGCAGGCAGGTAGTGGGGTTCAGCCCTGATGTTCTCTCCTTGTGCTTCTGTGTTTGTGACGATCATGCCGGCGCCACCGGCTGCCAGAACCGCGGCTCCTTTCTGGACATTGGAGTTTCCTCCTCGGTCGCACACGACGATCTTTCCTCTCGCAAGAGCGGAATTCAACGAATCGGGCATGCATATGGCGCTGGCAGTGGCGTTCCCTGCGGTTGCATTCGCTCCGGTGATCAGTTGCGCAACTTGACCGCCTTCGAGCTGGTACAGGGACAATCCACTGAGGATCTGCCCATCGCCGAGCTGAACGTTGGCGGGGAAGGTCCTGTCAACAGTGCTCGCTGCCACAGTCATCACCCATGGTGCAATATTTCCAACCGTACCTAGACCGAAGCTTCCGTTGTTTCCACCTGAACAAGACACAAAAACGCCATGCTTCATAGCCCCAAAAGCCCCTATTGCAAGGTTATCCTGAATATATGGAACGATGGGATCGCCTAAAGACAAGGAGATGATATCCACTCCGTCCTCCACGGCCTGATCGATTGCAGCAAGGATGTCGGACTCCGCACAGTTCCCATCTAACCAGCAAACCTTGTACACTGCGATCCGAGCCTTCGGGGCCATTCCGCGGGCAGTCCCATTGGCGGATCCCAACAGATCTGCGTTGGACACCGGTGAACCCGCTGCTGTGGATGCCGTGTGCGTTCCGTGTCCCTGCGCATCTCTGGCCGACATAAACTCAGTGGTGGAATTCAAGGAAATATTGTACTTCTTTTCGTACCCAGCATAGAAAGTGCGCGCGCCAACCAATTTCTTGTTGCACCGAGAGCTGTTAAATCCCAGACCAGTTTCGCACATCCCTTTCCACCGAGCAGGAACCGGCCCAAAATCCGCATCACTGAAGCTGCTGCTCTCCGGCCACACTCCGGAATCTATCATACCAATAACAACATCATCTCCGAAGCGACCATCCGGCCATACTCCCCTCACAGTAGTCAAGTTCAGAAACTCCGGGGTGTGGGTGGTCTGCAGAGTTCTCTGGTTATCAGGCAACACCCCCAGAACCCCATCTACCTGCCTCAGCGCTTCCGCTTCCTGCGACGTCATGTGAGCCGAAAATCCATGGCAGACTGAGTGGTAAACATGCAACGGCAGCGCCGCGTCCTGAGCCTTCACCGCCTGCAGCAGCTGGCTGTACTTGGCATGCGCCGCCTCATGGCCGCCATGAGCCCAACTGTGGCTCATGTGAACAACATACATCCTAGATTGCCCATAATCCTCAGTGGTCGGCGCTATCAATCTCCGCTCAGTCAACCTGACATGCACCTCACCTTGGCCAGCTACAAGCATCCACAATCCCAAGAAGACCAAGACCCTAGCAAACTTCTCCATTCAGGATCCAAATGGAGCTCCCTGATTGTGTAACACCCAGCCTTACTCTCACGAAGCAACTAGAGACACTCAACGAGTCGACTCCGGTTTCAAGCAACAGAAAACTCTAGATTCTGAAACTCAGAGAGATTAGCAGAGACCTCATTCTCAGGAAACAACCATCTCAACTAAAACGTGGAACAGTTGTTTCTGTGTGAATGGAAGCACCTGGCCGAAGTTTTTTTATATATAATTTTACACGAAAGGCACTATCGCTGTGTGTACTACAGTTTCTTAATCGAACTTTCCATCTTGCAAGAGATTTTTCCACCTTGCTATAGATTTTTCCACGCCCTTGTAGGCCCCGCTCCGGTAAAAGGAGGTTTATTCTAAAGGTGTGCTGGGTCCAATATTGCTTATGCCCCCTTCACCCCAAGAGGTGTACAGTAGGTAAGCATAAAGTTAGGGTGGTGGCCTAGACATGCATGTTCAGACTAAAGTTAGAGGTTATGTGACCATTCGTGTTGCCATCCAACATTGCAGGTGGTGTGGATGAATTTATCAACGTAGTTGTGACTTTTTTCTGCAATCAAATCCGTTTTTTGGTTTGCTTCAAAAAAAAATTAAAAAAATTTATCAACGTAACGTAGAGGCACCCAATTCCAATCGGCCACCCAATTCTGATCAGCAGAGTATGCATGAAATGGTGCATGAAAATGGTAAATGCATGAAATGGCGCATGAAGCAACCCAAAACCTATAACTCAAAATCTGAAAACCCAAATCATTATCGACATAGGGTCATAAAGTGTGCAATTTTGGTGGGTTGCCCGACCTGAATTGAGCTCTCATTTGTGGCCTTGTCTTGAAAGTGGAACAAGGCCGGTGGGTATTGGGTACCTCCATGAGTTGGTTGTCTATGGCATGTCTTCTTTATTATATTGACTCCCACTTTTTGGCATTGGGCAAAGGAGGGCACCAAATCTCACCTACTCTATAGTATGATTATGGGCTCCAGTGATTTTTGGGCTTTGAAATTCTATATCAATTCCAAATTTTGGAGATTAAATTTGAAAAAATATTTGTTAAGTGTCATTCCTAATTTCCGCATCTTTCTACATAAATGTTTTTGACATGCAATGTCATTTGAGTCTCCAACTAACTTATATGATCGGAATTGGATACCTCCACCTTAAATATAGTGAAGGTAAGATGGTGGTAATGAGTATGATAGGGAGTGTAGAATCTGTTTGAAATAGAAACAAAGTAATGGAGAGGGCGGAGGTTTGGACGTGCAAGGTGATATTGCAAGTCTTCTGCCAATGTTGAAACATGGGTAGAACTGTTGCCATCCTCTCCCACGCAATTTCATTTATAAAAATCCTAAGTGATAGATGCACAAAACGACAAGCAATGACAACAAAAACGTACCCCTCGTAATGAGCAAAAACTCTACAAATCTAAAAACTCACAAACCCACACCTGAATTCCAACCGAAGCAACAACATCCTCACAACTGCATTCAGATTTCCATGCCTTCAAACTCTAGAGCATAAACAAAACTAAAACCAGAGAATGTATTAGTACTTGATGGGACATCCTTTGGAATTTGCAAAGTGTGTGCGATGTTGGAGGGATTAAACTCAATGGAAGCTCCAAAAACAAGAATGTAAGATCCACAAACAAGAATTTAAGCTCTACAAATAGAACTTGCTCCTCAATGATTCTCCCCACAACTCAAAACCACAACATCATCTCGATCTCTTAACACTCACAACATCTAAACGGTCCTCCACTACCTGCTCAATTCCAAGAAGATCAACTCTGATCAGTAAGACCCGGAAGAATCAAAAGTCAGTTCAACTTTGATCGACATGACCCGGAAGAATCGAAAGTTTGTTCATGTAGTGCAATTCTAATTTACTTTCTCTATGTGATTCACCTTACGAATTATGTGCAAGAGTGTGTGCAAGCAATTGCAAGTGCAAGTGCGGGCGTAAAAGATTAATGCGAGTGCGGTGTAAATCCTCTTAACCCTTAAACGTCAAAAGGTGCTAACACTATTCTACACGTATAGTATTGTATTCAAACAAGATAAGGGTGAGAAATTGAAATGACCTCCAAATGAGAGATGTTAGTTGAAGAATTGCAATCTGAAGGTATAAGTCTTGCTAGACTTTGATACTTAATAACATCCATATATATACGATCATGTATATAAAATTCATATATATATACGATTCTTGACTAAGTAAAATACATCCATGTATATACGATTCAATGACTAACGTTTAAAGGTTAAAGCCAGTATGCCGGGAGTAGAATAGTAACAACTCCAGACTCTGACGATGCTCCAAACAAGTGCAGGCTCATATGTGGAATGCAATGCAAACTCGGACCACAAATTGATAGCTCATACTAGATGCCCCTTCTTAGAGGTGGACTTTAAAACCACTATCCAGAGCGTTTAGAGGCGATTCAACTATGCGGTAGTAGAAGACAATAATGGTCTTATCTGAACAGTGGCTTCCAACACACCCTCTACCTTGACAATGTTATTCATTGTTGCTAACTTTGGTCTCCCTGCACAAACTTGACACTCCCTGCCGCTTTTAATGTCCTATATGCTCCTTTAAAAAACCACCTTCTAGGATTTTCACGTGTGAACTACAATTGGATCTTTTGGCCACATGGTAATATGTTGGTAGTGCTTGCACCCTACCTCTTAGTGCAAATGGGGCATAATTTCAATACCCACCCACGTGGGCCCTAGTCAAAATGACAAGACCATGGTGATTATTTTTCTAGCCTTCTTCTTTTCGAGTTTTTTCTAGCGCCATCTCCACCCCTGGCCAACCTTGGCAAGGCCGGGGATGTAGCAGTGGAACGAGCAAGGGTGAGAATCTGCAAATAGAAGGTTGCAACGCCTACCGGAAAAGTTAGAGTGAGGAGCCAGCATAACCTACTTGCGATGAATCCTGGGCTCTACAAATCCTGGGCCGAATGAAACCTTCAGCCAGCAAAACCTGGTCTCGAAAAAACTCCAACCAGTTCATTGAGAAAGTACCACAGACTCTCGTGGCCACTTAAGCGCTACCACATAGCGGGATGGGAGTGGCAAAACCTAGCGTGCACCCGCCAAATAGTCAAAATTTGTTGTCAAACTAGCTATGCCGCACCATCCCGAGGGTGCAGAAAAATGGAGAAGCAGTTGCAATAGAGCACATTTTTAGAAAAACACTCCAACCCAATATATCTGCCAAGGCCCCGTGCCTGGCTGGAGATGCTCTTAGAGGATGTTATTGGCAAAGTTCATGCTAGACTTTGCACCTATGGTCCCAAATTACCCTATTGTGCGCTAAAATTAGTTTTATTCCATAATGGATAATGTCCAATTTTTTTTGGAAAATTTAAAAGATATGTCTAGGTGAACCGTGATACCCAAGTGATATCCAAGTGATACCCATTGTGTCCAAACCACTTTGTATTGAAAAACAATTACTCGTCGGATCGATGCCAAAGTGACCACTATACAATATTCCTTTGGGGTCCTCCATGGTGATTTAAGCACCAAGGGGGTGTTTTCATATTTTAGATGAGACTCCACGCAATGGGCATGTTTTGTCCACAATTCCTCTCTCATGCCTGTGACTCTATTAGAAAGTGTAGATGGAGTCTCAAGATCGTGGCATGGAGGAAGGAGGTGAGGGAAGGAGCGCGTTGTGGCGCTAGAGGGAATTTTGGAGAGATTGAACACGGAAATGAGAGTCAAATTCTCTACGTTGAGCCCTACAATTATTACCCTACAGTGGCGGACTGAGGGTGAACATTGAATTGTGGGTGGGGCGCAACTTTCTATGTAGTGGGGAAGCATTAACCCTTAAACGGTAGAAGGTGCCATTGGTGGCGGTAGTATTCTACACGTTCAATGTCATATTTGAACAATATAAGGTTGAGATATTGAAATGACCTCCAATTAAAAGATGTTATATGAAGAATTTTCAATCCAAAATTGTAAGTCTTGCTAGACTTTAGTAAATTTTTGGTATTCTACGAAGTAAAATACGTCCATGTATATACGGTTCCCGATTGACATTTAAAGGTTAAAGGCCAAAAAATGGATAAATATGCATATAAAGGGGATGACATAGATACGGCATTGTGGATAAAGGGGATGACATGCCGTAGGTGAACCTCTAGTTTGGCTCCTCCATGCTGAATAATTAATTAAAGTGAGAAAAGGCCATTCGGCATCCAAAATAAAATTAAACCAATTTTTGGCAAGAAATTACATATTACTGTATTTAGCACATTTGATGCCCGTGGGGCTTGAATCCAAGACCGCGAGATTCTAGACTAAAGCCTCCATGCATGCTCATCCTCGAATGAAGGCTTTTCCAAGCCCCACTCCTCTTTGATGTATTCCAATGTGAGAAAATATGAAATATATAGTTTTGGCAGTTTCATTGAATATTTTCCCACTTAATTTGACAAGCATTTTTCTAATTAATAAATGCCGAACTAGAAGTTCACATGCGGTAGCCTTTACCAACTTGATTTTTTCAAAATCTTCTGCAATATTTTTTGTGTGGCTATTTTTGGCATTTATTTTATGTCTGTAAAAAATGAAAGAGAAGAATCCATGTGTTTGAAGCTCCTTGCGTGAAGTATTTAATCCCTATGTTTTGACTCTGACTGCATCACTTTGAATCCATTTGGCAAAATTCCCCTAATACTTACCACACCTTCCCAAATAAGTTCACAAGAAGATCATATGGTTACATTCTCAAAATGTTCATCTTGGCATAGTTTATAATCAATGGAGTAGAGATTCTTCTAAAATGCCTTGGTCCTTTATTATGGATAAAGATTAGTATATGGGGGAAAAAGATAGGGGGTTAGGGATGGGGAAGGGGGTTGGGGACAAGGAAAAAAGGGAGTTGCTTCGTTGTCCCATCGGTGACAACGGATAAGTCGCAAACCATATATACATGCACATATTTGACTCTATAAAACAGAAAAAATGTATTCAAGTTTAGCATGACTTACACTAGGAAAAATTTGGGAGATACTCCCAAGGAGGAGGATGAGGACGGGATGGGGATGGGGGGTTAGGAATGGGGAAAAGGAGCAAGTTGCTATGTTGCCCCATTGGAGACAAAGGGTCAATATACAAGTACACTAAAAGTTTCATTTAGTGTAGTGGACACTAAATACGAACCCATACACTAATTGTCAACTACGCAATTAGTGTAGTGACAAAATAGTACACTAAATGTGAACTACTACACTATTTGTGAACTTTTGTAAAGATTGGAATATTAACTTTTTTACTTGTGCACGTTTAGTGTATTGAAAGTAGAAGAGAATTATGTGTACAAAAAGGTGAAGAAGAGAACAAATAAAACTCACAAAGAAAAAATTGGAAAAAACAACAATTGGGAAAAAACAACAATTAGGAAAAAACAACAATTTGGGAAAACAACAGATAGGAAAAAACAACATTTTTGTTAAAACAACATTTTTGCGAAAACAACAATTAGGAAAAAACAAGTAGGAAAAAACAACATTTTTGAAAAAAACAAGAACTAGGGAAAAACATCAATTCGGGGGAAAAAGACAACTTACCTTTTGAAAAGGTAAACTTTTGTAAAAGTAAGTTTTTCCAAATGTAAACATTTGAAAAAGTAAAGATTTGAAAAAGTAAACGTTTGAAAAGTAAACTTGGAAAAAAGTAAAATTTTGAAAAAGTAAAGTTTTGAAAAAGTAAATTTTTGAAAAAGTAAATGTTTGGAAAAGTAAAATTTGAAAAAGTAAACTTTTTAAGAAGTTAAACTTGAAAAAGTAATCTCTTGGAAAAGTAAGCTTTTAAAAAATTAAATTTCCATAAAGTGTACTCCGATAAAGTAATCTTTGATAAAGTAAATTTTGATTGAATAATCTTTTGAGAAAATACACTTGTTTGCAATTAGTACACTATTTGTCAACTTGTTCGCAATTAGTGTACTAAGGTAAGTACACTATTCGTGCCATTACACTAAATGAAACTTTTAGTGTAGTAAGAAAGTCTGAAAGTCAATTTAGGTAGGCTGCCAATCTCTGACATGCGAAGAGTTCATGCGCCAAATTGGTCCACAAACATATCCGCGTTTGTATCTAATAAGTTAGTATGGCACACCCACCCCATGACTTGCTTGGATTGTGCTTTGGAGAAAGCAGCATCTCAGCGGTGCCTTGGTTCATGAACTGACACTTGCAATGGAAATTCATATGTCCATTTGGTTCTGAATGCACTACATTAAAGGTTTGCATTGACATTCAGCACTTGAAATGAACATTTCTGTGAGTTTTGATGGATTTGCATCCATTGCGTACTTGTTGTATATAAAGATGCTCCAAAACTTGTACCAATCCTTGAATAAGTTTTACATGTGATTTTGGAGATCAACATTCACAAAACAGTAGAGAGTCTCCTAGAAGACAAGTTTTGATCAAATTCAAGACCAAAATTATATTCTGTGTATGAAATACTACATAGTATGTGGCATTGTATTTGTAGGTATTCATTGTATTTGAGTGTCTCTGGTGTAATTGGCAATGTATTTCAAGGTATTCCAAGAATTCTATAACTCCAAATCATGATTCGATTTTGAAAAACGTACGTGTATGTATTGTGCAAATATGAACTTTGGAGTTCACAATTTACTTCCTCACGGATTTCATGCAAACTAAGATTTGAACACAATTAGAGACCAAAAAGTGGTTGCGTGGTCACTAAACGGTTAGCTTGGTTTCTAGTGTAGTTACTAGAACACATGCAACCATGTGAGAAACTGCGACCTAGGTTAGGCCATGGCGGGAACCCAACAACAAGTCTTGCTTCATCTTCATGCAGCAAGTCGTGTGCACAGCCCTCAGTGTGTCCATATAGTTGTGGGAGGGGTTGTGGGACACTGCAAATTACATACGTACACAGATTGCATGTAGTGCACATCTCTAGCAACACATTACAGGGGTGATGTAACCCGTAAAGGAGCAAGTGTACCTGCAAGGCACTACACTAAAAGTTTCATTTACTGTAGTGGACACTAAATACGAACCCATACACTAATTGTCAACTACGCAATTAGTGTAGTGACAAAATAGTACTCTAAATGTGAACTACTACACTATTTGTGAACTTTTGTAAAGATTGGAATATTAACTTTTTACTCGTGCACGTTTAGTGTATGTGAGTTTTATTTTTTCTCTTCTTCACCTTTTTGTACACATAATTCTCTTCTACTTTCAAAAGAAAAAATTGGAAAAAACAACAATTGGGAAAAAACAACAATTTGGGAAAACAACAAATAGGAAAAAACAACATTTTTGCGAAAACAACAATTAGGAAAAAACAATTAGGAAAAAACAACATTTTTGAAAAAAACAAGAACTAGGGGAAAACATCAATTCGGATGAAAAGACAACTTACCTTTTGAAAAGGTAAACTTTTGTAGAAATAAGCTTTTCCAAATGTAAACATTTGAAAAAATAAAGATTTGAAAAAGTAAACGTTTGAAAAGTAAACTTTTTCAAAAGTAAACTTGGAAAAAAGTATAATTTGAAAAAGTAAAGTTTTGAAAAAGTAAATGTTTGGAAAAGTAAATTCTGAAAAAGTAAACTTTTTAAGAAGTAAAACTTGAAAAAGTAATCTCTTGAAAAAGTAAGCTTTTAAAAAATTAAATTTCCATAAAACGTACTCCGATAAAGTAATCTTTGATAAAGTAAATTTTGATCGAATAATCTTTTGAGAAAGTACACTTGTTTGCAATTAGTACACTATTTGTCAACTTGTTCGCAATTAGTGTACTAAGAGCATCTCCACCCCAAGACGGAGAACCACCAAATTGGAGTTTTGTGAGGTCAAAAAGTTGCACCCATCACCTCAAAACGGGGAAACTTTATAAAAATTTAGAAGTTTTGGTGCATGGCACACCAAAATCTCCTTGGATGGGGGGAGTGCGCCATTTTTTGATGTTGGTGACACACCCATACCCTCGCGACACGTGGCGCCATGTCATTGATGTCGACACGTGGCGCCGTGTCATTGGTGGCGGGAGGTAAAAGGTCAAAGCAATTTTTTGGGTAAATTTTTTTGGAGCTTGGGGTGGAGCCTAGCAAGCACCAAACCCTAAACCACTCCTGGCGTGAAATTTTTTTTCCGTCTTGGCGTGGAAAATTCCACGCCAGGAGTGGAGATGCTCTAAGGTAAGTACACTATTCGTGCCATTACACTAAATGAAACTATTAGTGTACTCAATTTTGGGCAGGTTCCCTAAAAATCCAATTTTGCAAATAACTTCATTGAAGTTTTAGTGAGAATAGGAATATGGTTTATCTTTGCAGGGCATTTTTTCTTTCTCGTTTTGGACAAATAGGGAAAAAATTATGGTCCTTCAAACATATAGAGCTCAACTTTGGGACAATTGGGCAGGGTATTATAGAGATGAATAGAAGTACTGTAGACTTGACTTGCACTTTTTTGAGGCGGGTAGTAGTGAAGGAAAGTTCTTGGCAACCTTCACTATTTTCACTTCAAAAAGCATAGAAATTAAGGATTTCATTTTTTTTTGGAAAATATTCTCTTTTGTTATTAGAATAAGTCATAATAATTCTATTCACCGTTCGGGTTTTAGATCCAACAATTATTTCTTTATTCTAAAAGTAAAGTTGTTTTCCAAAGTAAGGGGCCACTTTCTATATTCCTAGTCGTTGCAGGTCCAATTTTGTTATTGTAAACACCTCCATTACTTGTGATTTTTTGTGTATAATGACCTAACAGAAGGCAAAACATTGATCCATTAAGTTTATGCAATGTGTAGTGGAGAAATATGCCATTATCTTGAGTCAAAGTACGCTAGCCCTCTCTAGGCACTGTGGAAAAAAAATTTCACTCTTTAAATGCATGTACCTCACAATCCGCATAGTCAAAGTTTACAAAGAATTTCAGGTGTCTTCTTGTAGTATTTAGCTTGAAGATCCTATGGTTGAAAATATTAAACGGTTGTTTGAATTAGTCTAATAATATCTCATCTCAAAATGGCAATTTTGGGGTCCTTTAGAGGTTAATGGAATCTACAATTTTTTGTTTCTAGCCGGGCATTTTATCTTTATCCATTTTCTAATTTGTTCACCCATTGTTTCATTTTAGACTCAGGCACTACTAAGTCTTAGATTCACTACTTAGATGTTGTGTTTTGTTGAGGCATGGAGTTGGAGATTATTAACCTTTAAATGTTAGCCAAGAACCATACATACATGCACATATTTTACTTGCAGAATACAAAAAGTTTTGCAAGACTTACACCTTTGGAATAAGGTAAGCCTCCCCATAACCAACGCCTATAAAATTGGGGTATATCCAACCCTCTTCCATCCCATTACCACCAAATCAGTTCCAAATGGAGGTTAGCTAGTAGTCAAGACTAAGACCAAATGGGGGGTACCTACTGCTGGCCACCCACTAAATATGGCTGCACAGTTTGAAAATTCATAACTAATTGAATTTTCACCGAAAAAATATGAAATCACTTGGATTGGAATTGTTATTCTATTGGCTAACACTGAATAATAATAGTATAATTATCTCCTCTCTCCATATATAATGCACATTCCTTGACTTGTCGGTTCTTCAACTAACATGATTCATTAAGAGGTCATTTCAAAATGTGGACCTTGTCATGTTGAAATACGACACCATACATGTAGAATGCAGTGGCCACCAGTGGCACCTTCTGACGTTAAGGGTTAAGGCCAATTTAACCCCTCGAGGGGTAAAGTTCCATGGGAAATTGCTAATAATCTGGATGCTGTTGCATGAAGTCAATAGTGAGTATGATTCCAGAATTGAGGCAGAACTTCGATTCTGCCACAACCTTTGACAAGCAACCTTGTGATCCCTGAATAACTCCCGTGAAATCACGTCAGAGATCAGGTGCCTCATTACTTCACATTCAACTAACAGCTCAAGCAACAAGTGAACATGCATAACTTAAATCCGAATGACAAGAGAACATTGAAAGCAAGTCTGCCTCAACTAACTTAGGTTAATTATCCAGAAAATGTCAAAAGAATGGTTGAATGAACATGAATCTCTACAGTGAAAGAGATTACTCAAACACAAGGGGTGTGCGTTGTGCACAACCACCAAGCCACTTCTAACCCCTAAAAGGGGCCATGGCATTTAAGAGGAATTTCTACTCCATTGATTAAAAACTTTCTGAAAATGTAACCGTAGGAGCTTCGTCTAGATTTACATGAAATGATGAGGTAAACAATTTGTGAATTTTGACCGGGTGGATTGAAAGATAACTACAGTCAAAGTGAAAAAAATTGTCTGATTGATGGATCGAAAGAATGACCTGAGTTCTGATGATGCTCGCTCTACAAGGAAGCCAGCAAGCTTGGCTGGAAGGCAAACCGCACGATGCAGCGTTCCACAACAAGGGCGTCTGGCGCGAAGTAAGAATCCAGGGGGAATTCATGCCAGGCCGTGACGACGCCGACGGGGACGAGGCACGCCACCGCGTGGAACGTGCTCTTGTTGAGGATGCACAGGCGGTCGTTGAGCGCGTCGCAATGGAAGTCGTCCACGTTCACGAGATGTTGCCGCAACGCCGCTGGCATCGCTCCCGCGAGGCGCCAGCCCACGCTGCTCTGCATCTTCCACAGTGCGAGGCTCTGGGTGCGAGGGCCGACGTCGTCCTCAACGATCTCCTTCTCCACCACCGAGAAGATGTTCCTCCAACTCTAAGTCACAATTTAACTCTTCCACGAACGTGGCTTGTACCGCTTGCTACAAGTGTTAACGTGCCCAAACGACTCTAACATGGACGCTAGGTCTTAATCCTTTACAGTCCAGCTATGTTTCTTGAAAAACCAAAATTTCTGCTGAATTTTTTTCATACTAGATTTGATGGAAATATAATGCTTAGTTTTAATATCAAACCTTAGATAATTGAACTCAAACCATGACATGAACTTTGGAGAGAATTTGCACAACATCCAACAGCTGATAGAATAGATTATAGTGTTTAAAGTTACCGTATATTGATAGTGAAAACTGTGGATTCTGGAGGGTGTATCACTTTAACCATCAATAGATTCTTGCAAGAATTTTTGTAGTTTGAATAAAATCGATTCACATGTGCACTAGGTTGATAGCTTTGCATTGACATATCATACGTGAAGAAAATATCTATACATGATTATTGATGATTTAATTGCTTTTGTCTACTAACACCATATTCATTAAAATGAGACAAATCGTGAGATTTGAGACTCAAAGCCTATTACTTCGGACACAAATATTGTGAAAAGTTGCTGCAAACGAAGGCATACATCATGTAACATACGAGAAACATCTCAAATCCAACAATAAAACAACATCATCATTGCGACGCTCCATAATTGCATCACAGAAGACATACTATTAATAGATTGTCATGGAGAATATAATTCTTCCATAGTCAAAGAGGAGGGAATACATTGGAAAATAATAATACTAAAATTTTATTTTCATGACATCGTTTACCAACATAGGTAATCACAAGTTAATTTCTATTTATAGTAGTCTAAGATCTATGCTATCGTCTCTACAACAAAACAAGGAAGGACTCCTAAAGCATATAAAACTGTTCCTACTTAGGAGTTCCCCCCTCACTAGAAGGAATGGTTGAACCACCCCCTCGTGTCTGGAGATGCAAGGCCTACTGCGCTTTCACTTTCGCATACCCAATCATAATTTCCTTCCTCCGAGAATAGGGTTTATAGTAATCATCCACTTCCGAATAATTCATGGATTTTCTCAGAGGTGAATGACGTGATTGATGGCACCAACCACTATCAGCCCCAGAACCACCACCTCCACTCAAGCATAGTGAATTCCGACGAAACTGTGAAGATGTGGATCTCAAAGATCTAGGCTTTAAATGGAGAGATTCAGTATGCAATCCCGTAGAACGTATGGGAGGATTACTAACTCCTACAATACCTTCAGATCTTGAACTAGGAAGCTGCCTCCGCTTAGCAGGGGTAGGAGAAGAATGGACAGGAATAAACGAAGGCAGAATAATCAAATTGGAAGAGATAGGCTCAGACTCCTTCACCTCGTTTACATCAATTGCACCATAAACGTAGAGCTGCCGTTTGGGAGTGCAATCGCCAACAGGCTCTACAGAAGCACACATCCGCTTGAGTGGAGAAGGAGATGCCACACAAGGAATTCCAGCCCTCCGCTCAGGAGGGCTATCAACAACACCATCATCGACCTTCTGTGTAGAAAAGTCCATGATAGTAGAGGCAGCATCGGTTGCAGTGCACATAAGAAACGACTTTGAATGGTGGGGTTGGGAAAAACCTCCAAGAAGCGATCCAGAGTACTCAGAAAACGAGCCAAAATTGGAGGGCGGTTTACTACAATCACTCCTACCTAGAGGGGGCATGGTAGTCTTGACAACCTGCAAAAGACACACAAGATAATAGAAGCGATGAGTAGGACATAACAACAGTCACAGCAATCCAACGCATGCTCTACCGGAGGATAAATATGAAAGCCCACAGGAATACAATATACCTTGAATCCAAAATAAAAACAATACGCTTGACCAAAGGATAAACAATAATACTGAAAACAATGATATATCCTAAAACCGACCGAAAGATATATAGCAGCACATAGAAAACGAAAAACACGAGACAATGCCAATAAATTACAAAAAAACTTGTTGAAGTTGTAAATAATTTATATATTCAAAATATAAAAGGCTGTTTACAATGTCGATACTAAATGCCTACTATATTACAAAATAGAAGCCGATGAAACTATGAAGCCGACGAAGTAGAACCATGTGGAATTTCATAGACAAAACCAACGTTCTTGTTTGAGAGCACCATCCCATCTACAATATATTTCATGAAAGGACTATTAGGCGCCAACGGTGACACCCCTATGCGATTGTTATTAACATAATCATGTAATTGCCCAACAAGGCATTCGGAAACCAGACGTTGCAGCGAAGGTACAAGTTCCTGAGTAAGGAACTGGTCATCACAAGCCGCATGTCTCCACGGACGAAGAAAAATGGCATTTCCCATATGATTACAAACGCTCTTCTCCGGGTTGTCGTTGATGAGAAGGGTGTTGTCCAAATCTAGGACCATCGGCTCAAGTCGTTGCCTAAATAAAGTTGATGACAGTGTTTTCAAAAAGATCATCTTGTTCGAATTATTCTGATCCATCAAGAACTTATTGGGCGAGGTTTCAATTCTATCACAGCTCTCCTGACCAAGAACCAGAGCTAGAGAAGGCATGTCCGAAAAAAGATACTTCGCAATTTCAACAACAGTGGACTTCTTCATGGAGCTCCAGACGACAATAGAGGTCGTTATGTTTCGGATGTCCGCCAGAAACGCACGAACTCCAGGGCGAGTATATACAGCTTTTGGACCTATGTACGCAGGGACGGTGCAAGAATACGTTGCCTGACTCCCTGAGCGTCTAGACAACCCAGGGGCATGCTCTGTCTCGCACAGGATGCCATCAATATCCAGAACAATATAAAGCCACTTGTGTGGCCGCCGGTTGAGGACAACGGACAAACTCCTCCGCAAACAGTTCTAGGACAGGACGAACACACACTAAAGTCAATGGAAATTACCTGATGAAATGCACATTGAGCAATATGCAAAGGAAGTGTCACAGATTGCATCAATTCTCCTCCGCATAGCGACTTCTGTAAATCATTTCCAATCCGAGGCTTCAATGCAAGAGATCGATGAACAATATCATCCATTCTCATCTGAGAAAAAAATTGAAGAAAACTAAATTGTTAAATAATTCGATAAATTATAAGCAAATGCTTTTACAAGTACGTACACTCCGCCTAATGTTCATTAAAACTCATATGGATTCGATGCATGCACTCCAACAAATCCATATAAGACCTATTGGAGACTAAGAGTAGTCATACAAAAAAATACACGACTGCGACTCGTAAAATAGCCTGAAAATTTTGAAAAAAATGAGCTAGCCAACCTTGTCAGATTCAAACGCTTCGTTTCCAGGGCCATTAGGTGACAGCTCATAATCCACTCGGTCCTCCTCCACCGTACTGACATCCATAGCCACCATAGGAACGTCGACAACGTGGGCCTCTACGTCGTACTCCTCAGCTTGTTGACGGGGAGCCGGGAGTGGAAGCGGGTTCTTGTGTAGGCAGACACCAGGCGTATCCTCGGGTCGAGGATACTCCGTAGGAGAGTTTCTTCTTGAAGAAGGCTCCTGAGAGGGAGCGAACGCAGGTGCTTCTTCAGGATGTGATTGCTGGTGATTAGCAGAGGAAGCTTCGAGAACAAGAACAGACGGCTCTCTCTGAGATAATCCATCCAAAGGTTGCAGGGGAGTAGAGAGCCCAGAACCTGAGTTATCTTCGACACGAGGATAACTCGTGTTCACAGGCACCTCAGAGGGAGGAGGACCAGATGATGTTGCCTCCGAATTCACAGGGCTCCTTGAGTACATCTGGGCCAGGTCTGCCTTCATTTGAAGCTGAAGCTTAGCCCTAATAGTTGCCTCGATCCGCGCCTTCTCCAAAGCAAACTCCATCCTTTGTTTTTCAAGAGCAGCCTCCATCTCTGCCTGCCTCCGCTTGGACTCTTCCAAGCGGTCCACCATATCCTGCTTGTCTTTCATCTCCATTAGGCGTTTGATCACCAGGTGTTGATAAAAATCACCACCAAGTTCGTACTTCACAACCTTTTCAAGGGGCGGGGCTTCTTCAGTAGCATTGACAAATAAGTCGGAAGCCTCAATCATAGTCGATTTCAAAGGATGTTTAACTACATGAGTTTTAACATTCGATGGGCCGGCCACTAGAGGTCTTGGTCCTTCGTCGTCACTGTCTGAAAGCAGAATGATGGCAATATCCCGCTTCGTGCCTCTTTCAGCTGGGGGCGCCTCCTCAGATGGAGGTGCTAAAATAGCAGAGGCGTTCCCTTGAAGACTAGGAATATCAGAGGAAGGGACCTCATTGGGGAGCACCGCAACATCCACTCCAGAGGATGATGGCACCGGTAATTTGCCTTCATCACCAGCAGGATGAGAAGATGGCCCAGCCGACACGGGTCCAAGAGACAAGAGGTTCACACCAATATTACTCCTAAAAGTATCCAATTCCGGAGTATCATCGTCGTGAGCTTCCGGAGGACTCGGCGGAGGAGGAGATCTGCGCAAGAGTGGAGTGTCAACATCCACCGCAGGTTCTTCGTCGATGATGACTGAATCCTGACGGATTCTAGGACAAACGCCAGAAGCTGCCCTGGCTCTAGGCCGATGAATGGGAGCTTCGGTTCTAGAGGTTGAGGCCGTTGCAGCTGTAGTATCCGAAGTCCTCTGTGCAGAACTTGTGCGAGCGGCCGTTGTCCTTGAGGGCCTGCGATCTGATGTGTGGAGTGCTGGTGCGGATTTAGGAGCATCAGAATCCGGCGGCAGGGGACGACTAACATAAGCACAATCCTTATGGAGGAAGTCGTTTATATCTTACTTTTCAATTTTTTCGGATTGTGTTTGAACAAATTGCGATAGTCCTTGTCCACCACACCATAAAATGACGTTCCAAACATTTGCAAAAGAGAAGACAAAACTAATGAGTTAAACTTGATACCAACAAAAAACATAAATGGAGATGCAAGCATGAGAGTTATCCTCGACACGAGGATAAACATATACTATTGGATACATAAAGAGGGAAGATACATGATAACCTAATACAGAATATTGTAAATGAGTGATTCATCGGGTTTATCCTCGACCCGAGGATAAACTTAGTAATGAAGGGGATCAATTACCTTATTCGCCAGCACCACCTTAGAGCCACAATAGACTCCGAAAACTCTACTCTCGGGCTTGCTGAAGGCTGATAGGAGCTCAAGGTAGAACTCCATCCGTAACTCATAGCCGTGAACTGCGAAGCATGCCTCCAAATACTTGTTATTTTTGATGTAGTATGGAGTATCCACGGCAGAGTAATTCAGATCAACCTTCTTTAGTAGCGCAGGAGAATCGGGATGGTCATCCCTAATGAGGAACAACAGGTATACCTCGGTACACTTCGACCTCTATGTCCCCAAGTTCAGTCACTCGTTTGCGGATGGCATGTACCTCGACTGAAAGCACACATATTTCGACATCCTCCTCTCCGCATACTTTTCAGCTTGCACCGCTTGCTGCTCCGAAGAGATTATCCACACCCAAATAGTCGGAGAATTTAGGGTGGGCTTGCTTCTCTGAGTCTTCAAGGTCTTTAGAAACTCCGAGAAGTATGGCTCTTCAAATGATTCGTCCTTGGAAGACCACCCGGGGACCTGACAAAGGTCAAGGAGACCAAGGGACCACTCTCTGTCGTCCGCAGGCGGATCAAAATATTCGGAGAACTCCATTTTGTCCCCATCAAAATCGCGAAGCTTGGCTGGTCCAACAACGGGGTCCATGTGGCTCTTCACGTACAAAAACTTATGAAAGAATGGAAACATGTTCGAAAACTTCTCCACCAATTGAGATGCTCGCTTAAGTTTCCCAGTATTTGTGAGCCTCATGGAGAAGAACTCCTTGTCAGGCCAGACAAGGAGCATATTGTACGTCGCAGAAGACACGTAGTGTTCTTGCTTCCACACCTTCCACACCTCGTCGTTTGTGGAGCCGTCTGGCATCAAAAACTTCAAAGAAGAATCAATTGCGATCAATTCTTGAAGGACAATGCGCTTCCTCTTCCGGCAATCTGCCCACTCCTCGTAGTGATAGCAGGACCCATGAACAAGGCTTGTCCGCCGGAGCGTGACTTTCGGATACCCATTCGGGCCTTCACTGTCGAAGAAGTAAGTGAACAGGTCCCGTAAGTCCTTATCAGAGAGGTGGCCCAACCTCTTGAAAAATTCACGATGGATGGGAGAGGCTCTGAAATTTTTAGCCTCATTATACTTGAACATCGTGTCCGGGTTGATGATCTCGTCTTTTGTGTGCTTTTCGAGAAAATCTTCCCACAGCTTGAAGATGTCATCAGGCAATGTGATCACCTTGATCTCATTCGTGATATCTGATGACTTGTTCACCTGCTTCCCTTCCTTCGTGGGGTCGATGTTTTGGAAGCGGTTCACGATAAGTTTGGAGAATAACTGCAATTCAGGAAATCCAGGCATGTCAAATATCTAAACACATTAAAAGAAAATAAAGAAGACATGCGGAAGGGATAAAATGGAAGTTGTTCAGCATCAAGTATTATCCTCGACTCGAGAATAATTCCAGAGACGGAAGCTTACCGAGTATTTCTCCTGGTCGAAAACTGCGGCATTGCCACAAGTTGCACCCTATCTTTGCTGGTAACTCGGTCGTCCTGGGTTCAGCCAAATTCTTCTGCAACTCAAGATCTGATTTCCCCATGTCGGCTGAGCGTGGTCCAGGTAGTTGGTGTCGTTGTAGAATTTGGAAATCCTCTGCAACTTTAGAGGATCCGTAGACCAAACTACATACGCATCACAACGCTGCAAAACATTCCTTCGATTCTCACTGCACTTTTCGACGTTTTGCAGACGCCTGGAGGCCTCCACGCTATGCTATCCATTGATAAGCATGAACTTGCCGTTTTTGATATCATCCCATGACGTCGGTTGCCGCTGAAGTGGCTCACCATCCTCATCGATTGGGCAAACACAGATCTTCTGGCGTTGACCAATTTCGCCAAGTTGCACGAGGAAGTCCATGGTGGTTAATACGATGCCCTCCTCCATTCCCCGAATGACACACTGGGCTTTTGCAACAACACACTACTCAATTTGAACCCCATAAGTTAAAGTGTCGAATGGGAAGAAACCCTTGCACTCCTCCCAAAACAAGCGCTACGATTCGGTGACCGCCTCAAAATCCACCTGCGGATCATTTCGGACTTTGCTCGGAGTCGCAACCCGCGTTATGGTAGAGGTGGAGCTTCCACCAGCAGTGGACTTCCTCTTCTTTGAGGAGGGCTCTCCAGCCGTTGCAGTCGTTGTCGACCGTCTTCTTGGCGGAGCACGGCTGGAAGTTTGAGGTGCAGATGAACCCGATGGATTGGTTGCATCAGCACCAAGAGTGCGAGGTCGACGACGTGCAGTGGCTTTGACAGGAATCGACCGAGTTTTGAATGCCGAAAGGAGTTGATGAATTCGAACTAATCGCTTGTTCACCTTCACAGCATCATCATTCGTCTAGGGCAAGTACTTCTCAAATGCCTCTTTCAGCGATCCTTGCCCGTTTCGAACAACACATTTGAGCAACTTCGAGAAGTCGAATTGCCCGTAATGTAATCCCACTTTGACGACAATGGAGTGGCAGTGGGGAAGATCAGCTCCGGCATCATCGAAAGCTTGAACTCCGAGCACAATATATTCTTTCTGTTGCTACTCGACAAACGTCACTCTCTCGTTTCGGTTCAGAAGCACATATGGGGTATTGTCATTGACTTTGATCGTAATCTGCACAAACTTCCCGGAGTTGGAGAACGACCAAGTTTGCACTACATCCTGAAACGCCCACAGTGTGCCATAGTTTTCCACCACGTCGTCGATAATGGGGGAAGGATCAAACGGATTTTTGAACCTCTCAATAAAACACTCCTCCGCTGAATAATCGTAGTCGTCGACAATATCCATTGGGTCACTGGCCATCTGCAGAATGCAACACCACATGGATATTAGAAATCACTATGTGGTTACTCTTCGAGTCGAGGATAGGAAATCTTATTCATGGCAAATATTATTAGATAATGAGTCCTGGTATCCTCGATTCAAGGATAACATCAGATGTAAATGGTCGGATGTTATGGATTCTTGAATTTTTTATCTTCGAGTCGAAGATACATTTATCTTGAGGCGTTGATTGTATCGTGATTTAGAGGCTAGTTATCCTCGACTCGAGGATAAACATGGAATTAGGATGGTATTATTCGTAATGCCAGGTATCGACATGTATTGGGCAAATATATATTTCACATACAATTTCATTGACTGCGTACAATCAAGCAAGATTTCTGGTCCAATTTATCGTTGAATTTCAACTAGTTTATCCTCGGCTCGAGGATACTGAACTTCTTGTCATGGTTTTCTTCTTGTATTTATTCTCGGGTCGATGATAAATTGGTAGAAATTCAACGATAAAATGGACCAGAAATCACCAATGAACCATGGCAACAAGTTTATCCTTGGTTCGAGAATAAACGGTTTCCAGTTATGGCTATTTTATTACCAACTACAGTTCATTGCAATAAAAATGCAGACAAACAAACATACAGACAAACAAATTAGCAATACAAACTTTCAAACGATGGTGTCAGGCACTTCTCCACTCAGGCACATATACAATGTTATAGACAGAAAACCAGATGCAGCTTGAAACGCAGAATGCAGAATTGAGAAAGTTGTTATTAACTTACTTGGAGTGTCTGCAAAAAAAACAACAGTAAGCTCTGAGTCCGATTGCAGCTGCCGTGCACAATTGATGTGTGAAGAAGCTGAATTAAATTAAGGTTTTGTTCACAGACAATCGAAACCCTCTCACACCGACAATCGAAACCCTAGCTCAGACAGAAACCCTAGCTAAGACACTCTAAACCTCCAAAATTTCAACAGTTGAAAATCTTAGCAAATCACAACCAATCTCGAATCTCTGCAAATCACTACCGAACCCTCACACACACACAAACCTTACACACACGTGCTCACACACACAAACTCACACTCACACACACCTCACCTCACCTCACACACACACACTTCACACACACTCGCACCTACTCGCACGCACTCAACACACACACTCACACAACCTCACGTGCACATACACACATCTAAGTCTTACCTACACACACCTGAAACTCACCTACTCACACTTAAAACTATACAAACACCTCACGGAACACATTCCACACTCACACGCACACACAACGCACACAAAACTCACACGCGCACACACAGAAAGAGAGAGAGACACAAACCCTAGCGAGTTGAGAGAGAGAGAGAGAGAGTGCGTTACTTTTCAAAACAAGACACCCCAAATACTTGGGCAATTTCTATTCTCCGATTGGACATATTGTGTCCGTATCAGAGGCAACACAGTCACAGAAAAACTAGTACAGGTTTTCCACAAACATACCAACAGTTCAAAAGAAAGGTGTGAACCAAAATATAGTGGGCCAACTCAAATCATACAAAGATACAAAATTTGTATGATAGAAATAAAAACAGTGGAGTGAGATAAGAACACTCTAAGACTGAGGTTGCCACGCCTCACCTGCACCCATGGATTCAAACAAACACGTAGTCAATTTAAAGCCGTATGCGAGGTGTCTTCAGCATGGCAACATCTTGTTATCGAAATCACAGGACTAGAGTATGAATCACACTTCGTGAAGAAACAAATACAAACAAGAGCACAAACACACATATGCACACGATTCTCTCATGACTCAATAAGTACAAGAACCTTTCCAGCCGAGTTAATTGCGTCATCGGAACTCATGTTTGTAAGGAAGAACACTGTATTAAACTCAAAGTAGTAAAACGTCTCCTTGTCAGCTGGAGCTGTCGTGTTGCATGTCACATGCAAACGACCAGTCGAGTGCCGAGAACCCAGCAACAAAGCAGTCGGAATAGTGTTGGTTCTGTGGACTTAGTAACAAGCCGTAAGTCAGTACATGAATCATGACAGGAAGTTATGCACTGTAGGATGCATGCGGTGCCATGCCAGGTACTTGAGTGACAGCACATGCAAAGCAAACTTGGATCATTACACGGTTGTAGAAAGCTGGCCTCTCATGACGACATATGTATCCACGAAAATATATAATACCTTGTGGAAACATGGAAAAAACGACAACACCAAGGATGACAACTGAATCGGTATCGATGTGACTTGACTGCAACGTAACAAGAGAAGCCGGAAAGAACCTGTAGTCGCTAGGAGCACTTGGCGATGAGGTAGCCAGTTGCTTGGAACCAAGAAAACGATCTATAGACTGTAAACTGTGCAGTCACGGTCACGATGTTTTGATAGGTACAAACCGTCGTTTATATGAAGGCTGGAGTATACGGAGTGAACCGCCTTAGGTAGGTGGTATTTGAAGCCGCAATCTAACAGATTGGATACTCCAAATATAAGAGATATAGTCATCAATGTAAGCGTCAATTTCACAAATCAAATCTCAAGAAATGAGACGTATGAAATATATTGTCATCGATGTTGCCATCAACCTCGTAAGATGGGTGGTGGTTACTTTTTAGGACAACTAAAGTAGAGGTAGTTGGATTGCCACAATGAAAGGCTTGATAAGCCACCATATTAACTGATTTAGGAATTGGAGTACGTTAGTATAAAAACAGGAATAAATGAATGCCATAATAATACATGGAACTATACATAAGTATAGTATGGTATCATAGATGCTGAGTTTTGCACAGGCTCTGCTCGGATTGTAGAAGGAAACACTCTACATCCACATGAGATGACGCGATATTATGGATTAGATAGCTGGATTCGGGCTATATATCCTAGGATCAAACTGAAAAACAGTTCGACTAAAAAACCATACTGGGTTAGTGTGTTTTTTTAAGCTAAATCGCATTATTGTATAAATTATTATACAACAATTTAAGAGAGAGAGAGAGAGAGAGAGAGATGTCACGCCCTTATTCACTCTTGAAAAAGTAAAGGGATTGGCGGCTCTTCAACTTTTTCCCCTCCTTTCGAGACCAAACCAAACCTAAATTTTAAGCGACCCGATAGATGAATGTCCAATTATTTTTAATTTAGAAACTATATCAAAATGACGCGATCCTTCACATTATTTTTCAGTTATTGAATGTTTGTGAATTGGAATGAATATGAGACGTTTTCATCCGTCAATTTAATTGTGCTTAGAATGATTTGAAAACTACCAACTTTGACATACTCTTGCATGATGAAAATGTTTTCTAAATTAGTTTCTTTGGGAAGTTCATAAAAAATTTACCTGATAAAAACGTATTTAGAATTTTTTAATTTTTGAAATCATCGTTAATAATATTAATTTTTCATTACTATTGTATTGTAAATTTCAAATCCAAATAATTTTTTAATGGTAACTTTGTAAACAATTATTAGAGTCATTGTTCATCAAATTAGGACTCTTTGAGTGGATCTATATAAAACTACATTTATATGTCTTTTTTTGTTTCGATATGTGTTAATTTCATGTTGTAAATTGTAAGTTTGTAATCTGTTATGATTATAAAGACATTCCACTTGATTTTTCAAAGTGGTCCACAGGTTGCTTTTCAAATTTAAAGTTGCAATTGTCAATTAACAATTTCTTACAACTTAATATGATACACAATACAATTATACCAAACCAATTAAATTTTACTTTAGACGTTCTTAGAGAAAACTACATGTATTTGATTTACTATAGTTTTATATTGGCAATCCTATGAAACACAATAAGACTTAAGTCACAAGATAAAAAAGACATAAAGAATTATAGACACCATGATCCATGAATAGTTTTCAAATTCACATCATATTTTAAATTTATGAATATTTATTTAAGTCTAATCTTTTTAATCCAGGTTAAGTTTGTTTGCGTTATATACTTTAGAAGAGGTTTACATTTCCTTAATTTTTTTCTATTTTAGGCCTCTTTGAGATGAATATTCTATGTTTTAAAGTTTATATGAATGGAAAGTTAAAGAATTATAAATTCAGTTCAAAGACTTCAAGATAATTTTCATATAGTCTCTTCAAAACTGTTATTAAACGCAAACTTGTTAAGATTTTACACTGTCTCCATTGTTTGAGATTGATTAAGCATTTAGCATTTGTACTTTGATGGCTCTCATTTATTTCAAGTAAGTTTTAATTTCAACTATCTCCTGGCTTATCTACCTTTATAAAACCACTTAACGTGTTCAGAATACTTCAATATTACTTAATCCCAATAAAAGCTTCTGGTCAATTTCACACCAAAGTCGCTTCTAAACTGTTGATTATAGTGCAATGAGCAACGAAGGAAACAAATACTTGTATTTCCAAATTTTACCGTATGATTTAAAAAAATCATTACCAAATACTCTATTTACAAAACTTCATTGACATTGACCGCATGGTTTGAAAGATTTCTTCTGTGCATTCAGTGCAGTCTTTCTTTTTTCGTTTTAGTGGGATCGCCACTGTGGCTGCAGAGGCCAGGGAGCTATAGCACTTCTAGCTTTCTCCTCAATCCAAAAAAAACTTAATTTTCTCCATAAATATTCATTTCGAAGATTTCATCTCTACAAACATAGATTTGTACATCCTTTTTGGCGAAAAGATGGAGTCCCCGTTGTTCATTAGTGGCAATATGGCGACATAGCAACGACCATTGATGGAATTCTGGCGATGTGAAATCACAAATTCCCCCAAATTTTGGGAATATTCTATTTTTAGATACCCCCCCTATTGGCTATTTTACGCCCAAAAAAAAGGGCTGATTCAGTGGATCAACAAAGTTCTTTGACTCCACTTGTTGTTAAATACTTGCACTATTCATGGGATTCTAATTGCATTACCATCATGTATAGCATGATTCTATTTTCTTATTATGTGTGAATAATCTAACTGTCAATAGAAACTTCTATGAATAATTTAGAGCTGCGCGGAGTCTGTATTTTTTACTTTGAGTGGTACTAACTTTTGAACCACAAATCCAAGAAACATAATTAAAACACCTTCACAAACCTTTGAGTAAGGAAAATGGAGTATAAAAGTTTAAGACATAAATATAGATTTTTTGAATCACATGTACTTGCCCAAACTCAAGAAATCTCCTCCAAGGAGATTTTGGTCTTTAGAGGTTAAGTATAGATTTCCTACAAGAGCTAGAACAAGCTACAAAGTTTAATTTCATCTAATATTTTATAAAAACATTTCATTCTAGTTTTTATAAAAGTATTATGAAATATACATTTTTAAAAACATGGAATGATTTAACAACAATTGGTTGTTTTTAAAATCAAGTTTATAACAATATGATATTTAGGATTATTGATATCATTTTATAGTTTTCTTTCTTGGTATAGAAAAGAGTACAATGTAAATTTGTGTTTGTAATAACTTTATTTGATTTAAAAATTTGCATGTGATATTTTGCTTCTCTATAATTTCTCTTTGTCTAACATTTAATTTTTCCATTGATTGGTAATTTGATTTATCAAGTTGTTTGGTGTTCTTTTATACCATTCTTCTGAAGATATATTGTAGAGCCTGCTTGGTTTAGATTCTACAACAATTTCAACTTTGGACGTTTAAAAAATATTTTAAGTTATATTCAAGATTTTTTTTGTTTAAAATTAAATAAATATTATTTTGAATTTTCCTAATTACATTATTTATTATCGACTTATTTTAAAGATTGTGAACAAAATTAATATTTTTTCCTCTTCTTCGTCAACTTTGAAGAACAAATATGTGGGTGACATAAGTCCAGTGGACATGGACTTAGTGGTGGATCAAATAAACACTTTATTCACGCCGGCCCTTCGAATAGGAGTTCTTCTTCTTATGTGTGACATAAAACATTTATCATCCTACTTAAAAACCTCACGTATGACTTGATAAATTGAATTATAATATACTTAAGTTATACAATTTTTTTTAAATGTACATATTATACGACAAATGTTTTTCTTGAACTTGACATGGCACTTGATTTTTCAAAGTGGTCCACAAGTTGCTTTTCAAATTTAAAGTTGCAATTGTCAATTAACAATTTCTTACAACTTATGATACACAATACAAACATACCAAACCAATGAAATTTTTTTTTGGTCGTTCTTAAAGAAAACTACATGTATTTGATTTACTATAGTTTAATATAAGCAATCCTAAGAAACACATTAAGACTTAAGTCACAAGAGAAAAAGACATAAAGAATTACAAACACCATGATCCATGAATAGTTTTCAAATTCACATCATATTACACTACACAATTTAGTGATTTAAATAACAATTTTATACCATTTTCTAATTTTCAATACATTGCAATTGACTACTAATTATAATTGGAAAATTTATCCTCGAATCAAGGATAAACTTTAATGAGAAAGTCATCAAATAGCATGAATTAGCTCAAAAAAGGTTCGACTTATTTTTAAAGATTGTGAACAAAATTAATCTTTTTTCCCCTTCTTCGTCAACTTTGAAGAACAAATATGTGTGTGACATAAGTCCGGTGGACATGGACTTAGCGGTGGATCAAATAAACACTTTATTCACGCCGCCCTTCAAACTAGAGTTCTTCTTCTTCTTGTGTGTGACAAAAAACATTTATCAACTTACTTAAAAATAATCCAAAGTTGATAGAAAATTGATTTTTTATCAATGAAACGAAGAAAGCCTTAATGAATATACAACTTTTTTAAAGACAAAAATAAACTTTCTTCATTTCTTATTTGAAAAAAATACTAAAACAAATTATATAGGTTAAAACTTTTAATATTCTAAGAGTTATTTTCTTTAAATCGATTCTCATTTTATAAGGCTTATTTTTTTTAAATCAATTTAAAAAAAACTAATTTAGCAAATTTTTGTTAATTTTTATTACTTTTTTACATATGAAACCAAATATGACTTTCAGTTTTTCATTCATTAGAATATCCGATTTTGTCAAAACGAATCTCATTTTGTCTTATTCGGGTTGGTCGCATTCCTACATTGAAGTGACTCGACAACTTAAAAAGGTCACCTTAAAAGATGTGACAAAAATACATTGTTTTCCCGCCCAAAAATGCAGCCGTTGGAAAAAGTCTTTCAAGTTTGCCGCCCACCTCCGTTTCTTGTGCACCGAAGTCCATCACGACATTCTGGCTTTCCCCTGGAAATACTCATTTCGAACTCTTCCCTCTCTGAAGATCTCTGTGCCTCGCCACCGCTTCCACTTCTGTGCTTCAGCTCTTGCCTCTGCTCAGTAAGATACTGAACTCGTTTTTATTGTTCCAGGTCGTTTTTTGGGACACGAATGTTTTGGATAGTTTCTTAGGGCAGGAGTGTAAGTGTGGCTATATTTCTTATGTGGTTGTATTTCTTGTTCGTTGGTTGAAATCATTTTCATTTTCTATTTTCATGTGTCGCACAGGTCATTTCAATGTTTTCTCCTCTCTCGGGGGGGACACTCCTTGTGTATTTGGGGGACCCACGTGCGGCGGTGGGGTATTTTTTGGGGGGCTATTTACCTCCTAGAAAGCATTTTAAGGACCCCTATTATTACATAAAGCAAAAAATTATTCATATTATCATATCTATCATTACTTATAATATGTAGGTCAAAGGAATATATTAGAGACTATTTTCTTTGTAAGGAAAAAAACTAACTAAAAAATAATGAAAATACAAGTAACTAACAAATACCTTATAGAAAAAAGGATTCAAGTTATAACAATGCATGAATACAAATACAACACGAATACATGCATGAATGAGAATAAAAAACAAGACATTAGAGTTGAAAAAGTATTGAAGAGATTTTAGGGACAAAATGTGTTTAAAAACATAGACATGAAGTTCATCTGTGAACTTTGACCACAAATATATGCCTCATATAAAAAAATTACATAAAAAATACGCCATTCTAATGCCCTCCACCACATGTGAGAAAACAAAATCAAGCTCTATGACATGGTGCTACCCTTGGCGTGGCGACTGGGCTTGCTCTTAAAGATACACTATACATGAGCTGTATGTACACTGTAGATACACTATAGTACTTGTATTTTGAGCTGTATCTAACTAGTACTATAAGTAAATATTAATTGAACCTACTAAACTTAATTCCTAGGATCCCATTCTTTTGCCCCTAATTTATATCTACCTAAATTTTAATGGACCACATTTTCCGTTTTCCTATATTACTTATAAAGGGCATGCCACTTTTAATGTCTCCTAATTTATATGTAAATTTCTTATAAATTTTATCCAAGATTATTTAAATGTACCCTATATTCCGCCGCACCTGGGTTATTAAAAAACGGGAAGTGTCCCCCCCGAGTCTCCTCTGCTTTCTCTGTAAGAGTACAGGTCTCTACATCGCACGTTATTCAGTGATATTGACCACTTTAGCTGTTTTTATTCGTCTCTAAACTAAATCTCTATCTGTGACACTCCGCATATTACGGAATCACTGTAGCACTGTTATCCTCGGGTCGAGGATAACCTGAATTCACATAATCGAATCAAATCCATCACTGATGAGACATTACTTATGAGGTTTATCCTTGACTCGAGAATAGAACTACTGAATCTTGGTTCATTTGTGTAATGTATTGTACTGTAAGAAAAAGGCGATTGAAATTGAAAAAACAATTATCCTCGACTCAAGGATAATGGATGTTGATTCGTTGGAAATCAATGAAATTATAATGAATAAATCATGAATTCATCAGCTGAATCAAGGTTTGATGTCACTCAGACTTTGCACAATATGGGTGGTATATCCTACCTATGTATCATCCTCGAGTCGAGGATATCAAAAGTATGATATATAATAACTGGATCAATTAATTTATAATGGTTATTCTCGAGTCGAGGATAATTGACTTCGAGTTAAATGTCATCTAAGATGCATGTATAGTGTAGACTGTGAGGTGGTGAATGCCTATGTGTTTCAGATATCATTCACAGTTCTATCCTCGGGTCAAAGATAACACACTGTGGCTTTCGTGCTGTCTGTTCTGTTATCATTAAAAAAGATTGGTTGCTTGCAATTTCATATTGATGGAGATAATTTAACAAATCCGGATTTTGATAAATAATTTATTGAATGCTGATCTTGGTTAGAAGTGTTGTGCATGTTTGGTGTGTTCTCTCCGGGTTTGAATCATCTCTGTGATGTTATGCCTGACTGTGGTTTTCAATATATGTTCTTCTAATTTAGTGTTGTAATATTTGATATCTGGACTATCCTCATGTCGAGGATAAGCATATCTTATTTGTGTCCATCTCCTCTGATAAGAGCCGTCCCATACAAATATGCCAATTTTTTCCGATAACTAACCCTTTGTCTTTTCATTGTGATATCTTGAAGATGGAAGAACGCTCATATGATGGTGTAGTCCGAGTTCCACCTACCTTATCTCCAGGTGTTGCTGCATGTGAGGGCATTCCTTGCGCATCGTGGTTTTCAAAGCGCGTTATCCTTCGAAACACATCTGGGGCTGATTTTGGAATTGGACTTTGCCAGAGTATTGATTCTGGATTTGTTCATGAAACCGGTGGTCGCGCACTTGGAGATGATCATGTTGCTATTCTAATTGCTAAATTCTTAGACGAGAATGGAATTCCATTGAATTGGATATTTGCCCTCCGAGCATGGCCAACTCGACAGGTCTTTCTTTGTAATGCGAGTTTGTATGACCAAGAGCAAACTAGCATTTACAATGCAACTCTTAAAGTATTTCGTCGCGGACCTAGAGTAGGCGTTCGACAGTACGAAACCACTCGTTAGTGGGTAGAGGGTCCTTCCCCACCAAAGAAGGAAGTACTTCTTACTTCACAATCAATCAACTGTGTTGCGAGCACCGTCTGTTGTCCAAGAAATTGTACTCAACGATTTCCACGGTGTTCAATTTCTGTATTTTGCTCCCAAGTTTATCGTGACATTGGAGGTGTTTTCTTTCAGAAACATGTTTGGCTTGATGTACACATGCAGATCTACATGGATTCCAATGGCAACCATGTGGTGACGCTTGATGGAATTGATGTATGCCAAAATGCATGGTGTACTATCATGGGGGTTAGCCGAGCCACATTCTACCGGTACAAACGAGAGGCAAACGGTGGGATGCGGGCAGGGGCACACGGAAATACTGGTTCAAAGAAGCCTCGGACTCATACACTACAGGAAATTGCTACTCTACATGATATACTTGATGATGCTGCCGATCACAGTCCTAATAAGACAACTACACTTGGCACTGGGGAGAAGGTCGTCTCCAAATACCTTCCTGCCTCTTTCCAATGGAGTGGAGTGTTGCCCAAAGTGAATGATATTAATTCAAGATTTGGCCTCAAACCAATATCTTTGTCTGATCTTAGTCGAATTCGGAGCTCTGAATTTGAACAATATTCTATGAAGAAGCCTGGTGACAACTTTGCCCGCTGCGGAAGATGCGACCAATTCAAGCAATTAAAGAAGGCTTGTATACGAGGGTCCTCCTCATACAAAATGTGGGAAGTCAAATTGCAGTTACATCAGGCCTTTCAACAGACTCATCGTATTTTATTCTATGGGAACTGGAAGAACTCGGAAGAAAAACCTAACGAGGTTGTGTGCATCATCCATGATAAAATGGATCAAAGCAAAACCGCATCTCCTCATTTTTCTCACAAGAATAAAGCGACGGAGTCTTTCATGAAACTCCCTGCGGCCGTAACTAGAATGATTGCGCATGGACATGGAGATGTTCATTATGCCCATTATAGTCTTGACATCTTCCCCACCGACTCGAACCACATTGTTGGATCCATTGCGAAGTTACTTCGAGACTTAGAGAGTCCACCGATGTATTCTTCTCGTGAATTATTTACGGGAGGAAGAGCTTCTCGTCTCTGTGAGGTTGCGCTTGCGGATGCTAACGTGTGTCTTGGATCCCTTGCTGCTCCACCGGTTGAACCTGTTCCTGCGAAAGAGTTACCACCAATTCTCCAAATGCAGTTGGATAATGCCACAGGGGACAATAAAAATAGATTTGTGTTCGCTTTTTTTTCCCTCCTCGTTCATATGGGTATTTTCTGTGAAGTGTATTTCAACTTCTTACTTGTTGGTCATACTCACGAGGATATTGACGCAATGTTTGGGAGATGGAGTTCCAAACTCAAGTCAAATAGCTATCCAACGATTCCACTCTTGATGAAATCATTCATGGATGCTGAGAAAATGCTAGTTATTCCACACCTCATTGAAAGGTGCCCGATTTCAAGGGCTTTTTAGAAGGATATTTGTGCATTGGCAAAGAGGCCCTTACGGGTCACACGAAGGGCCAACAATTCAAGTTCTACAAGGGCTCAGATGGATTGCCAAAGATGCAGTACAAAATCCTTTGTACAGATAGGGATTGGTTGCCTGAGGAGGATGAAGGAATCCAGCTGTGGAAAGTGACAGAAGATGGTAGGCCAATTTTGCCTCGTGGACAGCCGATTCCTCTCATTCCGCGACGTCATGAGAATTATGATGAGGTCCTGAAGGGTATCTCTTGGTTTTTAAGTCTTTGGAAATCTATGGCTAACGAGGATCTCTTGGGTGAATATAGGAGGAAGAACGAGCATATTATGTACTATTGGAGAGGTGTTAAGGCTTCCCTTGAGGTGCCTTTGGAAGAATCGTCTCTCCTACGAGAGGGATTCTGGCCACTATCTAGATATGTTCCATCTATGGTGGATGAATATGAGATTGATGGGTCGTTGAGGGAGGAGTATGCAGAGGACCCTCCATTCATTGTCCCCTTCCATTGTTTCGGGTTGGTAGAGATGTGTACGAGGGCTATGTACTTGCGGTGCATTCTGTTGATGGATATTTGCGCCCATTTTGGATTGCCTTGGCATTGAGTAATCCACATCTAGATCGTGAACATTCTCATGAGATTAATGTGCAATACTTCAAACTTGCATCCCAATGTCATGTGGACTTGGAAACGTACCAAGGGTGGGATTCTAATCATGGGAATAATTGGGTTGAAGAGACTGAATCTAAACCAATCTGGGTGTATACAGATTGTATTTTAATGGCTTGGAAGCCTAGGCTGCGTGGAGACACAAGCTCCTCTAGATTAAAAATTCCAAAATCAAAGGTGGACATAATCAAGGCATCTTTAGCTGAATTATAGATTTCAAGTTTCAACGGAGTTTGGGGTTTTTGGGGACTGGAGTTATTTTATTAATATTAAATAGGGGGGGTGCATGTTCTTTTTTGATTTTTTGTTCTTCCGTTCTGATATTCTATTAAGTATGTAGTGAACTTGTATCTATAGGATGGAATTGTAGACTTTGAATGTGCGCATAGCATATTTGTAGATAGAATTAGATTAGTTACATGTAGTGATGTATTGTGTTGCTTCCAATATTATACAACAGAGGCGGGAATTTTGTTACATCATTGATGTATAAATGGCGGTCCACATTGTGAGTGTCATTAATTGTACATTTATCATTGATGCATCGATAATTTCGATTGATAGCAATTATTGAATGGATTGCTACAGTACATGCTAACTTTTCAACGCTAGGTATTTCAACGACCTTGTTGTTTGGAAATAGTATGATCTCTTGAAATTGGTAATTATTTCTCTTTCAAATGAAAAGGTATGCATTCTAGGTGGAATTTAAATGAGTGTATATGTGTATTTTAGTCCAATTTTAAACCCTACTTAGAGGGGTTATCAAATTTATTGCCGCTTCTATTTTCCATAGTAATTTTATTCTTGCAGTGGTTTTTTCTTGGATGTATTAGTTTTTCTTAGGTAATATGCTCCATATCTTGGTACATTTTTTATAATCTATTACCTTTACACACACAATTGAATATGATATTCAATTTCAGTCAAGATGAATTCAACAATCCATGATACGGCTAGATTATTTAGCATTTTCAATCGAGATTGAGTCTCAATTTAATACATAGTCTCAAATTAATGAAATTATAAATTGACTAATAAAAGACACCATGATAAATTGAGACTCCGAAATGTCTCATTTTAATGAATATGGTGTTTACTTCATGTATACAAAAACGTTCCAAACATATATAGATCAAAAAGGAAGTTTTGTATGTAAAGAGAGGGATCAATAGTCACAAAACAATGAAGAATGTCTTAAAGACAAAGTTCAATCAAAATTTAAGACCAAAATCAATGTACATGTGTGAAATAAAACATAGTATGCCACATGGTATTCACTATGTTTAGCGTGTTTGAAGTATTTAATGTTGTATTCCTAGCTTTTCCATGAATTCTACAACTCCAAATCATGATCTGATTGTTGGAGTGTTCATGTAATGAGTGCGCAAATGTGAACCTCGTCTCTCCAAGCCTAATTCCTAATGGATTTCATGCAAATTGAGTTTTAGCGCCTCCGGAGTCCCACTTTTGGCTTCCTGGGTGGTACAGGGTTTAAGGGTTAAATGACATTGTCACAGCTAATTTCGTCCTTTTCAGAGATTGGCACACTAGGTACCACTATTGAATTCATCAAGAATGTAAAGGCCGGTTTACATTAGGCCTGGGGTCGGATGGAAGGCTGGCCGGATTCGCCTTCAATCCGGCCTTCAATTTGGCCCCAATTCTTCCATCCGACCCTAAATAATGTAAAGCATTGAGGCTGGATTCTAGGGCCAAATTTTCAATTTTTGAGTGTCTTAGATTTTCATGAGGCTCAGCTAAAAATTATAGAAGCACATATGTCAAGCCTTTGTCTTTGTTTCTTTCCTAGTTTTAAGAAAGATTGGTTTCATACATTTACTTTATATGTTTATTTTCCTTACTACATTTAAAATTAAAAACTAAATAAGATTATTTTTTTTATTTTCATAATTTTTTCCTTTTTCTCTTATTTTTAATAGGTCTAAAGACTAAAATAAAAGAGAGTTTTTTTTAATATATATATGCAACTTTAAATTCTTCTTCCTATTTTGACTATTGGAATAAAGAGTTTTATTTACTTTATTAAATATTTGACCAAATCCCTTTTTTGGGTGCATATCCAAAAGAAAGGAGTATTTTTACTTTTTCAAAATTTAAATTTAAATTTAAATTTAAATATAAATATTAAAATATACTTAATCGCTGTAGCAAACAGCAACATTTTCAAGCGCGCTCTCTCGTTTCGGGACTTTGAAAGCAATGTGAGATCCTTGATGTCCAACTCAACAGTATGCAATGGTTGCTATGCGTGTGTTTGTTCACTATTGTGTTTCACTTCATTTCTCTGGCAATATTCTTCCTAATATAAAATCGACTAATGATTTTCTTCTGGACCTTTCACTTTGATTCTGCCTACAGATGGAGAGGGTTAATCTCAATGCTGTAGATGATGACGGTTCCTATTATAAACTGTCGGCATTCTTGGACATGTCATCAGATCGCACCAAGGTGTGTTGTCATTTTTGAATATGGCCAAGCAGCATGAAAAGTGCAAAGCTTCTGATATATGACCGTTCTATAGTATGTCCTACAAAATGCATTTGTGTCAACGACCTTTCATCGTGCTATTCTGTGTTGATGATGTCAGACACGATCAAGTGGGACTAATGTGCTCTTCAATGAATATGCTTCAGTGAATGTTGCTACTTATATACTTGGAAGCGGATTTGTGTTTCAGGTCATACATGTGCAACCTCACACATTGTTTGTCAATCGTCTGGGACGAAGGCTCTCGCTTCGTCAGTGTCACACGAGGCATGAAGAATTATTCTATCCGAATGATCCACCTAAAACCATTTTCTGGCAGTCTACACAGGAGTCAGAGCTTTTGGAGGTAAATCAAGGACCTTCTTTTGACAGCAGAAGAAGATTCAGATTTATGTTAACAACATTGATAATATTGATACTGTCTTCCAACAATCTGGGTACGTGTGGCTCGCGTAGGATATTATCAATACGTGCTTTGCTGCATTCCACAGGTTAATGTCGACGGCTACAGATGGAGCCACCCATTCAGTGTGGATTCGGAAGGAATTTTTCATGTAGAGCTCGAAGCTGAAGAGAGCGGATCACGTCTCGTGATACGTGGCGAAGTTCGTAACGGGGTCAAGGACTCTAGATATTTTGTAGTTTTTCGTCTTGCTGCTCGTCAGAGTCCATATCGGTAAAGTTCTTGGATCTTCTACTGTCAGTTTCGCTTTGCACATGAAACAATTGTAACGTTGGATTCTACCAGTTCTTTTCGGTTGATTGTTGATGTTCTTTAATCATTCCGATGCATCATAATAATAGGATACTTAAGTTGTTCAACTTGAAGGTACAGTTTCTGTAATTTTTGCTGACATTGTGCAATGTTTGCAGATTGGAGAATCGATCCACAGTTCTACCTATCAAGTTCCGTCAAGCTGGTATTGACCAGAGTTCGTGGAAGGTGCTGCTTCCCAGATCATCTGCTTCTTTTGCATGGGAGGATCTTGTCCGTGACCACCTGCTTGAGGTTTTACCTGAGGGACACGATTCCGAGGTTGCCGTAGAATACCGCCTTGACGAGCCGTTTGACTACCAGCCCTTCCCTTCTATTCGTGGAGGGGCTGCTGCTCCACTTCGAGCAACAGTGATATCAGAGGGGTTCACAAAGGTTTTCAGAGTTGCCGATTATACCCCTAATGCTGGTAACCTGTCCTTAGTGATTGCTGGAGCCCCAACTACATCTCGGTCTCTGGCGCCTGAATTCCATAATCTGGAGAATCAGTTTCACACAAGCATTGAGTTGGCAGAGTTTGGGCTTTCGATTGTCGATCACACTCCTGAAGAGTTGCTCTACGTGTCCATCCAAAATCTCGTGCTTTCTTATGCAACTGGATTGGGATCAGGAACTAACAGGTTAGTCAAATCAATGTTCTAATAATCCTTGTTAGTTCTGCTGTCACATGGTGAATTACGAACATTCTCGTACGGAAGTAAAGGCACTTAGTGTTAGCTCGTCTTTATTGTTTCCATTTCCTGACGTTTTTGAGCGGTACCGATGCAGGTTAAAATTTCGGGTGGATAGTCTCCAAATTGACAACCAGTTACCTTTGACACCATATCCTGTCCTTTTCATGCTTCAAGAGAATCAGACGCATCCTGATTGTTGTCTCAAGTGTACCATTACCACGCAAGACAATGGAGTGTTGGACTATTTTTTTTACCCGTACATTGGAATACAGGTTCTAATCCTTTCAACTTGCATGAAGCTGCTTCCCTTTTCTCCCCCATTATGTTCATGCTTGTGATTGGTTTTTGTCCTCCATTTTGGCATGGAATCTGACTTTTTCCTAGGCAATTTACAACATCTCGTCACAGGCTTTATGATGATTCCTTGTGAGGCTTGCTTCCATTGATTGCCTGTGTAATAATCATCTTGATAGTGTACAGAACATTTCCAGTTAATTCAAAGTACATCATATATCGTCCTTCCTTCGCATGGTCCACTTAAAGATGATGGGGTTGTTTTTTTTGCAGGGTCCGACCGCTCCAAATGTGTCGTTTTTAATGAACATTCACGAGCCAATAATTTGGCGTTTGCATGAAATGTTCGGACATATTGACTTGGGGCGATTGAGTAGCAGCAAAACAACTGCTGTTGCCATTGACCCTATCATACGATTAGGGTAGGATTTTACTCTTCCTCGTATTGAAGAAACTTGTTGATCTCTGTGCTAATGGAGTGACAAATCGGGTTTGACCTTGGACGAATCGTTGTTTTTCTTTTGGAAACCTCAGGAAGCATGAAGATCTTCATTATTTTTTCTTAAGATTTCATGTAGATGTAGTGATTGCGTCCTTGACCTGTGCTAAATCAAATTTGAATTTCTGTTTGCAGTCTTCTTCATACGTCGGAGATACGTTTAAAGGTCACTCTAGCCATGGCTCCTGCACAGAGGCCTCGAGGCATGCTTGGATTTTGGGGAACTCTGATAACTTCACTAGGGAACACTCATGAAATGCCGGTATGTGCTTGCAAGCGTTCAATGGCATTCTACATGTTACGTTGGAGCTGTTGGTTATGATTGCTTCGTTAGTCTAAGTCATGAACTGCTTTTACAGTGCCACGAACTGGATGAACGTAACTGGAAAAAAATTAAAAAGCTATTCTGATTTTATCGTTTTGATATGTTCCTATCAGATCCGTATCACTCCACGGGTTCACGAAGACGTTTCCATGCGGCAAAGTGCAATGTGGACTGCTGCCTTTGGCAGTTTGAGAAATGATTTACTGAGTCAACCTTTGCAACTTCTGTCTGGCGTTGACATACTTGGCAACACAAGTAGCGCCCTTGGAAACATGAGCAAAGGAGTGGCTGCACTCTCAATGGACAAGAAATTTATACGCGGCCGTCAGAAACAGGTTTGTTGAAATCTTGATTTAGTATAGCTCCATTGTTTCAGATCCTGTAACCAAGTCCAAAATATCTAACCCTAAATTCACAGGCAGGGCTTTTGATTCAACTTTATCTTGAGTTCATATGCAAGTGCAATGTAAACCAGTTCAAACCTCTTCCTTGTCCCTCAGTGCTCTGAAATGGTTCAAAGGTTGTAGTTAATTGGATACATGAGCTTCTGTTGCAACTCAATGTATTCTAAAGTTTGTACGTGTGACACAGGCGAATGTTGAAGATCTAGGCGAAGGTATTCGTGAGGGAGGAGAAGCTTTCGCGAAAGGCTTGTTTCGAGGTTTAACAGGCATTGTTACAAAACCTTTCGAAGGTGCCCAGAAGTCTGGAGTAGAAGGATTTCTTCAAGGTGTAGGAAAGGGAGTGATTGGAGTCGGTATCCAACCCTTAAGTGGGGCACTAGATTTATTGTCCAAAACTACCGAGGGGGCCAACGCAACTAGAATGAAGCTTACTGCTGCCATCACATTTGAGCAGCAGGCATTGAGACGCCGGCTGCCACGTGTGATTGGCGGCGACAAGATGCTGCGCCCTTTTGACGAGTATAAGGCTCGAGGACAGGTGAGACAGTTCTTCTTTACTTACAGTTCGTCATTCAACTCGTCAGCATTAATCTGACATGTTCTGCTGCTCCTTTTTACCAGGTGTTGATGCAGTTAGCCGAGAGAGGGACAATTTTTGGACCTGTGGACTTTTTTAGAGTAAGAGGAAAGTTTGCTATGTCCGATGCTTACGAGGATCACTTCAATTTGCCAAAAGGGCGTACTCTCATCATCACACATCGTCGAGTAATTTTACTTCAAGTAATGATCCCCGTATCTCAGAATGTAGTCATGTATGGAATTGCTGCATTTTGTAAGTACAGGTCATTTATATTTTAATTTTTTTTAATTTTTTTCTGTTTCAACGTGAGTAATGTTTGTGTTACATGTTGATATGCAGCACCCGACGAGTCTGATCCAGCAAAAGAAGCCGGACCTTCTCAAAGAACCATGTACTATCTCGTGGGATGTGATGTGGGATGACTTGCGGACCATGGAATTAACTTACGGCAATGAAGAGTCTCGGCAACTGCCGCCTTCTCGACTCATAATTCGTGTCCGGGGCAATGAACCCCGCATGTTTGATAGCAAAGAAACCGCCTTTGTTGTGAAGTGCCATCCAGGTACGAAACAAGCAATCGAAATCCGCGTTGCTATACAACAGGCTTTCAACACTTACGGTCCAGGCCGATCGTCCAGCTCAACGCAGGTACCTAGGCACAAACATCTTCCTCTTCTGTCTCTCAATGGTGACACTCTTCTTTTAAAAAAAACATCATCTGTAGTTCTGCTGTAGTTGTGTCATGGTCCATAACCTCATTTTATTATGAAGAATGTCCCTGTACAAACTTGTAACACATTACAAACAGTAGATTCTCTAATGGCCTCGGCTTATTGGGAATGGCTCACTTCAGTTATAAGGGGGATGCAGATTCGATATGTGTTTTAAATAGAGTATGTATCATACAGCACGTGTATGAACTTGTGGGGAACAGGGATTACTGAAGAAATCCTCAGCAAGAAAGCCTTATGCAGGTGCAGGAGCAGGGGCTGCATCCGGGGCAGCACTAGGACTATTGGCGGGACCAGCTGCTCCCATAGCAGTTCCAGTTATGGCAACTTTTGGAGCTTTGATTGGATCTGCTAGTCGAGCAATGCTGGATATCCCGCAGGACTCGCAAGCCCCACAGGAGCCGCACGGGACATCTCAACATACAGGAACGTCAACGGAATTTGTACATATAGGGAGGCTTATAAGCGATTTTCAGCTGTTGTGGTGGGACAAGGTATTTCTGACGAACTTCGATCCCTTGAAGGTTTCAAAGAAAGTAATCAAATATCTGAGGCGGAGTACCCATATGTTTAGTTTTAACTGTATTTCAGAAACCTGTAAGTTTTGGATGAGAATCATGGGGTACCGTATCCAGCATATGATGTTTTTGTTCTTGCAGGCAGCTCCTTGGAACGAGAATTTGGAAGTGTCCATCTGGCGTCCAATTCCTCCGTTAGGGTACGTGAATTGCTCCTCTAGAAGTTAGTTTCATAGAGCTTTCCGACCCATGCCATGAGGATAGACCCATGGTTTGAATCAGCAAACAAACCGGTACACTAAAATTGAGAATTAGTGTTACACTACATTTAATGTAATAACCTCTATTGACCTTACTCCTCTAATTGTGTATTTGTTGGAATTTAGTGTAACGCTCATTAATGAGCCACCTGTTGATGAACCGCATGTTTGACTTTTTATTTATTATTATTATTATTAATTATTTTATTTATATTATAATAATATATATAATATATATAATATATATAATATATAATAATAATATATATAATATATATAATATATAATAGTAATATATATTATTATTATTTATATTATTATAATATAAATAGTAATATATATATATAATTTATATTATTATTATAATATAATATAAATAATAATAATATTTATATTATTATTTATTTACTTAAATTACTATTGAATTTTTAGTAATTTCTTGAATCACATGATCTTTGTCAATGTTTGTCAATTTTCGTCAACTTTGTAATATTTTCTAATTCTTAATTTTCTAAACATTATTTTGCCATTACACTATATGTAAAGCTAGTTAAATCCCAAAGTTACAATTCTCTGTATTTAGTGTTCATGTTGGCATTTAGTGTTGTAACACTATATCTCAAGTTGACATTTAGTGTTAGAGTTCGTAATTAGTGTTGCGAACACTAATTCTCAATTTTAGTGTACTTCTGCGAAGTCACTGAATAAACCGTTTGTAATGAATGCAGATACGTGTCGGTGGGGGATATCGTGCAGGCCTCTTATAGTGTGCCAGATCTTGCCATGGTGTACCACGATGACCACGACGGAAAATTTACCTGTCCAGAGGGGTTTGACTTGGTAGGAAAAGTTCCTGTTTCTGAATTATATGTTCCCAAGGGGAGAGTTGAGTATTTCGTTTCCGTTTTTGTATTTTGCGAATGGGTGGTTTGGATAGTTAGTCTTTATGTAATTACTTGTGCCAGGAAGATGAAGGTGGAAATGACAGCGATGATAACACACTATTTTAACCGATGGTTGGATTTCAGGTTTGGCGAGATGGAGACCACAATGCGAGAGAGCCACTGACAATTTGGAAGCCGCGTCCTCCGCCAGGTTACATATCCTTAGGTTGCGTAGTAGTGTCTGATTTCTACGAACCAGAGCCAGGGGTGGTAAGTTGTGTGCGACAGGATTGTGTGGCGCAATCGGCTTTGCAGCAGACGCCAATCACAAAGCATACCTCCGGGGCTGCTTTGTATCAGTGCAGTCTGTGGGGAGTGCAGAACAATGCGTTAACTTTTCTTGCCCAACGGAACCAAGAGCCACCCCCTCCTCACCTTGCTCACACAGTGATCAGTTAGATTATTGCTTAGCTAAAGACAGGACCTGTGTTTAGACTCTTATTCATCATTTCTCAGTCCTCTTCTGAGGACTTATTCCATGGAACTGAGTAGACTGTTTCATGTTCTGATCAGCGTGTAGATATATCATTAATCATAAAATTCACTGTCATTCAGTTATTCCTGATTGCAGTGGGCTAGGAAACCTCTAGAGGTGCCCAAATTGTACTAACAACATGGATTCATTCCAGATACTTGCGCTCTTTCAAGCACGCAACAGTCTCCTGAACAACATCCTCCAAAGGTCGAAAAGTGAGCCCAAGACGGTCCAGTTTCTCGCTGGACAGCCTATGCGTAGGCACCCTCGGAGAGTCATCTGCAGCCCTGTGAGGTACAAAAGCCGATCACCTTCACTTGACAAACGTAAAAAACATGTAGACAAATGAAGAGGATAAGTGTCTTACTTGGCCACAACTGGGTACTGAGGGTAGAGCCTTGACAAGAGAGATTGAAAGTCGCTGTAATGAAGAACGCGCTCGTTGCAGATGTACCTGCCGTTCGATTCCGGATTCTCATACACCAAAAGATGAGCGAGGGCGACGTCCTCCACGCCAACCCATCCCACAGCAAGGTTGGGAAACGTCTTCCTAGTGCCTGTTTGCCAAGACATAACTCTCCATAAGACTCCGTTGTATAGCCTCTTGTGCCATCTCTTGTCACCAATTTGCAAATGTTATAACTAACCTGCCCTGCTGCAACATACCGTTTAGATACTGTAGAAGTAATTCGTTGCTGGAGTTCATGGAGGGTTGCAGCAAGGGGCCTAAAACCATACTCGGATTCACTGCCACCATAATCAGGTTGTGCTCTTTCACGAAGTCCCACGCTGCCAACTCTGCCAGTGTCTTCGACAACACGTACCATCTCTGCAACATCACATAAAACTCGTGATCCAGAAGAAGCTTAAGGAAAACCCCCTGCTGCTCTTGATGCTAGATGCTGTGAACCAGGAAAATGTACTGACACTTGATATTAGATGATGCACCTACAAAACTCCATCGAATTGTAGACATGAGAAGAAAAATGTCGACCTGCTCCTTCCGGCACACATCGATGTCGCTGAAGAAGCTCTCGTCCACAACGCTGACACCGATCCGTTGCGGAGTATACACCACAGCCGCAACCGAGGACGTCAACACAACCTTCCCCGTGCGTGCTCTAGCGCACGACTCCAACACATTGAGCGTCCCCTTCACGGCCGGATCCAGAAGCTCGCCCTGCAAGAACAACAACGGTCAGGACCAGGAAGAAGCGCTAGCTCGCTGAAAGAAGAGGGGATCATCGCAACGGACATCGGGGTCGGTGACGGTCTCCAAGCACGGCGACGCAGTGTGGAAGACGCCGTCGCAGCCCCGCACGGCGGCGTCGAACGCGCCAGGTTTGAGGAGATCCGCTTCAAGGAGCTCCAGACGGTCCGCCGCGCCGGGAAGACTCAGCAAGTGCTTGGATCTCTCTGCGAAAACCCAACTGTTTATGTGAAGAAGAGTTTCCTCGTGAAATCCGCCATAGCCGAACCTACCACCATCACGCACCTGCGCTCCGCACTGTTCCCCTCACGGTGTAGCCTCGCGCGAGGAGCAGCTTCACCAGCCACGACGCCACGAAACCATTCGCGCCTGTCACGCACACTGTCGCCATATCCGCACACGCAGCAAATCATTTGCAGCTTTGATCGTGTTTCTGTTAAGTTCTCGCATCTTCTAAACCCTAGCTGCGCCTCTTGAGATATACTTGTTCAATTGGTTGTAGGTTGCCTTCAGGTTGGCTCTTGCGCTTCACATTGTTTTATACAGCGACATGGCTTGGAAAATGGGATTTGGAAGAGTCAAAACCTTGATCGTGTTATGGATAGCTTAGAAGTCTGCAACGTTCTTTGCTTCGAAATCACATGATTCGGCTCTTGAGCTTCAGATTATTTGATACAGCAAGAATAGCGGGTTTGTAGTCTAGTGAACAGTGAGGTTGGTGCGCGGATCTGTGGCCACAACATCAGGGTCGCGCAAATATCGTCCATGCAGGTGGCGCCCGCTCACTAGGTTCAATCCGTGTTCGGGCTGTCAGGCCCTGTTTTGGTCTTCTTTCCGTCTCCCGCGGCCGTCCCCCAAAAGCATCTTTCCGCCCCCTTGTCCGCGTCTTTTCCTTCCAGCGCCTCTCGCCCTTTCCGAGATCCCTGCCCGATCCATCCCGATAAGCGCCTGCCCGCCCCTGCTATCGGCGCAGACCCCGAGACCCGATAACACCATATCGGCTATCGGCCTAGGAACGGATCCACGCCCACGTGTACCGGTGGGACCCATCCACCCGCCCTCCGCCGCCGATAAGCCAGTATCATCCGGGCAATCCGAGGAGCGGATATGATGTAGATGATTTATGTTGGACTCGGCTTGCAACGTCTCCCCAGCCCGTGTTCATTGCGGCGCCATTTGTTGTGCTCGCGGGAGAGTAGAGTGTCACCGATAGGCAGCGGGAATGGAGTTCCTGGATCTGAATCTCCTGCCGCCGGTCTTCCCAGGTGTGGATGCAAGTGAGGTACCAGTTCGGAATGGAGCCGATAACGGGGTGGCAGCGAGAGGATGGAGGCGGCAGGGTCGAAAGAAGCCTGCTGGTGTGCGTGAGGAGGGTGTGCAAGATCTAGATACAGCTATCCGAGAAGGCCCGCACGCTCGGTACCTCATGAAGCATGGTCACAAGGTTCTTAGGATGCGTGATGCATTACATAAGCCTCCACCTGGTTTGCTAACTTGGAAAGATCTGAGGTGGAATATTGAGGCCGAGAGGGAGACGAAGTCCGCTGTTGATGACCTCCATGGTCTTCCTGATCATGACCCCGGTGAGGGAAAGCAATCGAAGCTTATCGCCTACATTCCATGGGATAGAGTAATGGATTTCGTGAACGGTGAGCAATCAGGCCGAAAGGACGTCGAGACCACATTCGTGCGGGATAAATTCGACCCCACGAACGTGGGAGATAAGACCCACTATCGCTGGAACTGCCCCATCGAGCTTCAACGGTAAGATGGTCATTGTTGTTACGAGGGTTACTGTCATATCGTCTACTGCGCACTGTATCCATCACTAAAAGTTCTCGGCTGTCGTTGCAGATGGCGTTGTCAATACGGTCCCCAAGACAATAGAGACAAGATCGACGATATCACTCCCGATATGGCACCCACAGCACGACGATACAATCGGAAAGGAAAACAGATATACTCAGGACGTGGTCAGAAAGGCCCTCGTGCTACTGACGCGAAGGAGGGAGGGTCTATGAAGGTGGGCTGCCAATGTAGATTCTATGTAAAGAGGTACTACTTTCTACCATCTATCGCCGAGATAGGGTACTTCTGCAAAGATCACGTTGATAGAGAGGGCATTATCGTTCACGATAAGGTAAACATCACAAGGGGGAGACTCAGATTCCGAAAGTGCATATCGGAGGAGGTTAGAGATTGGGTTCTACGGCAGTACGACGAGCTCGTTCCTATGGAATCGATTAAACTAAAGCATCAGAGGTTGGTACTCAAAGGACGCGATGAGGGCACGCTCACACCTTCTCGGGATTGTTTCCTGAGCATGGAGGATATTCGGAACATTTGTGGCGTCCGTGCGCAAGAACTCTACCAGAAGCACCATAATGATGCCGAGAGTGTTAGAATGTGGGTACGAGAGAATCGAGAGATGGTATTCTACTACCAGGATCCGGGGACTAAGATAGAAGGGGTCTTGAACTCTGACAACGTGCCCTTCGTGATAGGGATTCAGACCCCCTTTCAGCTGCGGATGATGCTCAACTATGGGCACGATAGCATTATTGCGATAGACGGGACCTTCGCTACAAACAACAAGAAGGTATGCGCCTTTACGATTCGCTCTGAATGTGTCTACTCATCCTATCTACGAACTTTTGCTACATCGATTCGTATCTTCTAGTACTAATATTTCCTATTGTTTACAGTACCCTCTATTCACGATGATGGTGTTCGACGACTGGAGGAATGGCGTGCCCGTCGCCTTTATAATCACTGCGAGATCAAAACAAAGTGATCTAGTGCCTTGGATGCACGCTCTAAAAGAGAAGCTAGAGCAAATCAACCCAAGATGGAGACCTATAGCATTCGTACTCGACGACGCCGATAACGAGATCAACTCACTCCGGTAAGAAACTATAGAGACTCACAGAATACCCCCTCTGGTTTCATATCTTGCCTTTTGTACGTCAGGTTCAGGTCGGGATGATACGACATATCGGCGTTCCGGCTTTCTCGTATCGTGCCGGGTTATCTGATGGGTTATCGTGTTTTTACTTATCGCAGGGAAGTTTGGCCTCGGTCGTTTCTGTTCCTATGCTTGTGGCACGTGCGTCGAGCCTGGCAAAAGAACGCTTGTGCGAAGTTGAAAGACATGGAGACGAGAGCTGCTGCATTGCGTACTGTAGGGGATCTTATGTACATGTCTGAGACACCAAGTGATTGCGATGACCCTGCTACGAGAGGACCTTCTACGAGGATCTGGACGTTGTTAGAGTGGGTTCAACACGTCTATATGGAGGCAAAGGCACGCATTCCAGATGCAAAGGAGTACTGGAAGTATTTTGACAAGGAATGGATGCCGAAAATCCATATGTGGGTAGTGGGAGACAGAAAGATCCCTCATGCGGGCCAGGATACCACAGCTACGATAGAGTCATTCCATTCGAACATGAAATCCGTCTTGCGACAGTCGAAAAGGAAGCTTATCGGCCGACGGATGGACTGGCTTATCTATGAGCTCACTGGGAATGTCATTGAGAAATATGACTACACCGACTGGAGTAAACAGAACGGGTTCGTGAAGAACAAGAAGTTGAGGCAGATTATGGTAAACTCCATTATTCAAGCCAATTCGATCCCAAACGAGAACGTCGTATTGCCAATGTATATTGGAGGACCGGCTTTGGTTAGGTCTTCGAAACGAGGTCACATTGCGTACGCTGTATACAATCCCTGCACAGAGTGGGCCGTCTGCGAGTGTGTGTATTCCCAGAAAGGGAACATCTGCAAGCATCAAGTTAAAGTACTCGAGTTAACGAGACCCGACCTCGCCTCGGGCAAGATTGCCCGATACCTCGGCTCTCTACGCGGCACGGCCCAAGGAGGTATGACAAATCTCCTGCTCTCCAACGACCAGAGATCGGAAATCCTACGGCCTGTTCTCGATATCGACGCCAACGATATCTTGCCTTCAAGATCATGTGACCGAGATGTATGTTTCGAGACATCGCCAACACGAGAACTGGGAAGTGTGTGGTCAGATGACTTCGACCGCATGCACCAACTCATTTTGAAGCTCCTCGATAAGGCGTATCGGCAACCGATACTGGCGCGGCACTTGGACGCCGGGTTACGAAGTATGGATGCGACATTGTCCAGAATCGAGGCAGATATTGATGCCGGCATGCTTCATCCACTGCAGCAGATTGCTCATTCCCTCCCTTGTAACCGAGACGGGCTCGGAATGAGGCTTCAAAGACTGCGCGATTTCTTAGATTCGCGAGGTTACCGACATTCCTCGGCTCGTGCTCCCGAGAACCTTACGCAGTAAGCATAGCCAGTAGTCTATATTCTAAATTTAGAGATCCGATAACGCCACCGCGTTATCGGGTTGCCATATTGCGGTCCATCGTCCTCTCCTACATATGTTCATCTTATCGGAAGAGGTATACTGCTCTCGCTCCTATAGTTCTTATCGCGGGAGGTATAGTCCTCGACAGGATACAAACAGGATTGCTAGGACAAATACACATTATAATGCATAGATAAACGATAGCCAGGATAGAAAGACATCTTCGCGATCATTTCATTACCAACACATTCTTGTACATTATGGAATATACAGTACAGACTCGTCCGGTATTTGATCGGAAAATGAATGTATACACACCTATCGTCGGACGATATGTCTGATCCTAACCTATCGTACATATAAAATACAAGAAGAAGAAGCTCTGAGCCTACTTCTTCTTCGGCTTTCTCTTCGTGCCCGGCTTCTTCACCCCTTCCCTAGGTGCTTCGCCGAGAGCCTACCTCACACGACATCCCTTGAGCTGCAATGCTATCGTCTTCTCGATACCCAAGTCGATAGCAGCCCTCGTCGTATTCCTCCTTCCTGTTTCCGGGCTCATCTCCATGGTTTCATCATCGCCCTCCATGTTCTCGCTGGCGAGAACATATGCCTGTACAGGACTCCAGACATCAACTGTAGGCTTAGAAAACCCATTGGGCGGGGAAATAAGCTCGAGATAGAACGCCTGAACTAACCACAGTCGCGCTTTTGACCCCGCCCAGTCCTGCCATTTGTGGTTCTTCAGCAAATCCGGATCGGACACTGCACTACTCCCACGTATGACGAGGTACTGCCAGAATGCTAAGCACGACACGTAACCGCACTCCCACGACAACGCTTGCTTTGGAATCGGCAACCTCTTCACCTTCCGTCCTTGCCACTTCCTCCACATGGCCGACTTTGGCGAAACACCCCTCGCCATCGCCCACGCCATGTGCAACACAAACGCGAAGTTGCCCGCTCGCTCGTCCCGGTGCATATTCAACGTGTCGAATTGTATCGTCTGGGAGTCCTCCACGACAAATATACTCCAGTGACCCATGTTCTGGTAGGGCACCACTAGTGTGTCCTCGAGTCGAGATACGGTACGCACGGTACGATAGATGTAATACACGACTTCGTCCCATGTGCTTGCGTCATCGATTTTCGACTGCATGCAATTGGACATCCAGTTGTGAGTCAACGCGTAGTGCCGTCGTACCTCCGGGTCAGCGCGGTATACGATATGCCGGAGTAGGAAGTCCATAAGAGAGCCGTCGAGCTCTCGTCGGTCCTGGAGAATGCAGCCCCAGTCGGCACGATTGAGCGATATGGTCACAGCTTTCCTCTTGTCCGGGCCGAAGACGAGCATATCGTCTACAATGTCATCGAGTTTCTTGCCAGGGGGTCTGCGGGACAGAATTGACACTGTGAGTTAGCAAACGATACGTGCATTTGTACAGTACAAGTCATATCGTATTAAGGGGTTATCGTTCACAAGATATCGAACATGAACTATACTTGAGGAAGCAAATCGGAAAGTATCGGACGATAAGAATAAAAAAACTAAACCTGTGCTTCAGAAGCTCGACGATAAGACCCAAACTTTGCTCGACCAGCTCCGGAGAGTGACTTGCAGCCTCGAAGCATAGAGTGGGCTCTCTATTCCAGTCGGGCATCCGAGACGTGCAGATGTGGCGGTTCTCGGGCAACATACACTCATACGGGGGTGGGTTATCAGGGACGCGTTTTGCGAGCGATTCCAGAAGTCCTGGATGATACACAATGGACTCCCTCTTCTCCATCACGCCCTCGATGACTTGCGCTAGAGTTCGCTCTCTCCATTGTTCCGATAACCCGTCCTACAAAAACCAAGAATCTATAGTCGTTAGGGGCGTAGTCTCTATGACACGGATTCGAGGGGAAGCAAACAACATAGCATACATAGGCGGATATCGCGATAGGTTAAAAGGACGGTTTTGTCTATTAATTCCCTCGGCAACCTTCACGACTACGTTGTGTTCTTACCCCGTGTAATAATCGTAAGTCCTCGGGGGTTCGGTTCCCGTGTAGGTTTAGCAACCCATCTCCAAGCGTGAGGTCAGCCATTACCTGGGTCCATCCGAGAGGCGTTTCGTCCCCGTCGTCCGCCACAACAGGCTCCGATGGCGTTGCCGCTCCTTCTTCAGGTACGGTAGGCTCCGAAGGCATTGCCGCTTCTTCTTCAGACAGCCTAGGCTCCAATGGCTGCGAATCCCTCTCAACGATAGGCGGATCGTTGTTTTCTTTAGCCCGACATTCCTTCTCGGCTTCGATAGGAACCGGGACCATGTAAGAAGCGACGCCTGACATATCGCCTTCGGCAGTAGCACCGCCTGCAGATGTAGTGCGCCGGTCCGCTAGGTTCTCAGCTTCCTGGCTGACCTCGGCGTTGTCAGGTGTGACATCGGCTTCTCGCTCCTCGCTCCCACGGCTTAAATTCGGGACGTCATCGAACCCGGGGTCGGGGATACTGGCATCTCCTTCGTTACCCGAGATCTCCTCCCTCTCGGAGTCGACGTCCATCGTCTCCTCCCCCTCCCGAGATGCAGGTTCTGAAGGACTCTCATCTTTCTTATCGCCGACGTCCTCCACCACGATATGCGGCGGGAGAGAGACCTTCTCTACGTGCTCCCTTCTTTGAGCAGGTTCTTGTCGCTCTCCGAGCCCAATCGGAGTTCCGTCGTGGACGGCGATAAGAGCCTGGGCACCCTCGATGTCTCGAGTATTCCGAGAAGAATCCTCCGTGACGTCTTCGGATCGAATACGTGACACCGATGCTGCGCATTGCTTCCGGCAGAAACTTGTTATCGCCGTGAGACAAGCCTGCATCTCGGGCCCGTCATGGACTCCGATAAGGTGACCACCTACCATATCTGTACACACGTGACAGTGGATAAACATAAGTACTCACACACGATATGCATAAAATTGTAAGTGAAGATCGTAAACGATGTGGCGGACGGCTTACTCGATCCACTGCCGACATATAGTAAGTCGATGTCTTCCCGAAACAGACATTGCTCTTCGAGAAGCTCCCATGGCATGTACGACGCCATATCGGTTTGACACCACCTCAGCTCAAACTGCACCTCGTGTCTACAGGCCATGTCGATGACTGTCCGCGCTCTTACGTGATGGGTGAACTGTATTACAGCTCTGCCGCATTCACGCGCTTCGTTAACGAGCATCTGATGGAGTTCTACCACCTCCGGATCTTCATCCGCGTACTCCACATGCCCGAAGAGAAACCTCCCTAGCTTCTCGTACAGAAATAATGCGCCATCCCAAGGCGAATGTGCGTTATCGGAGTTCCTATCAATCATCAGCGGCGTCATTCGCGCGTGGGGATGGCACATATTTGTTCCACTGCAATTCAAACAACAGTCAGCCGATAACTCATAAGCGATACCTCCAATCCAGTAGTTGTTAAAACGACAAAAAACTCTGAACTGGAACGAGAATCCGATAGCATTGAATCCCTAAAATAGCTGGTAAAATAGATGACGATAATAGAGGGGGGACAAACCGGTTACTGAAACCGTTGGCGATAAACCAGCACTTCAGAAGCCTCGCTTCTCGGGGAGGACGCATGGGATCGATACTTGCTGCCTTCAAGATCGATAACACCACTCTCGCCTCTTCGGAGTTGTGTTTCCATGGCATGGGCGGCAAGAGCTCGCGAATGAAGGGGTTATCGGCGCAGAAGTGGAACAGGAGATTGTAGTCCCACACCAAGGCCTCCCATTCCACAGACCGCTCCTTGTCGTAGGAGGCAATTCGGGAGACCAGTTCCGCCTCACGGTCTTGTTGGATCCTGGCGGCCCTAGCTCTTCCCGAGACCTCCCATTCTTGCGCCTCCTTCTCTCGTTGAAGAAATAGCCACGTCTCCCTCACAGTAGCAACCCACCGAATTCTCAGCTTCTCGCTCCACGGAAACTGCGCCAGCTCCACGATAGGCTTGCACTCATTTAGCTCGTCGGTGGAGATGGCTTGCGTGCAGAACGCTTGCCCGATAGCAGACGTAAAACGCCACTGCCCTTGCGCCACAACGTCCTGCATCATCTGAAGTAGATGATCCTCGGACGATATGCTGCGACGCTCCTCTTCAGACAGCAAACCATTCTTCATGAGAATCCACAAAGGGGTTCGGGTTCGCCTCACTGGAGGTATGTCGGTTTGGATGGACGCCGCGTACTTTTCGTCCACGTCGAGACGAATGCGCTCTATTTCGCAAATGCGCATTTCCTCCAATTCCCGCGCCCTGGCTTCTCTGTCCGGGTTACTGTACCTCGGCCTAGCGCCCCCCACGAGGTATTGTCTGATACTTAACCTCTCGTCGGAGATATCGGCGAGAGTCGCGCTAGGTCCATCGTCCCTCCGCACCACCTTGTACTGTTCGCGCACTTCCGGTGCATTCCCTACGGAATATGGATCGTCTTCTCCATGGAAATTCGGGGCAGTGATGCTGTCAAAGGGACACATCGCACGCGCAGTAAAGTTCGGTTTGGGGCTCCTCGCACGCCGAGAGGATGTTGCAACATCCTGGCCTATCGTAGGCCTCTTCTCGACGTTCCCGGAGCTGCATTGCCCACCCTTCGCCGTCGCTGGATGCCTGACCAGGATCGCTTCATTGGGACGCGCATCGGTATCTTCGCGCGCCTCAGAGGATTCGCTATCCTCTCGCGACCCGTCCTGGTCCTCCTCATCCGATGTGGTCGTATCGGACGGGGCCTGTGCATGCACTACTCTCGATGCCCGAGAGGACGATGCACCTCGCTTTATCGAGTGCATGTCCCGACCACGAGCACTTGATGTAACAATCGCCTGGCTTATCGGGGCTCTAGAAGCGACATTCCCGGAAACGAAGTGCCCACTTTCCGATGTCGCTGGAACGCTGTAGGCGACGATGTCCATGGGCCTAGCATCGACATCTTCGCGGTCCTCAGACCTATCGCCATCCTCGCCCGCCTCGTACTGATCGTCGTCATCCGATGACGACTCCTCGTCATCGGCTTCCAATCGGACTTCTCTCGATGCCCGAGAGGACGACGCTCCTCGCTTTCTTGCGCGCGTGTCCCGAGATCCAGTCCCGGCCGCTCTCTTCCCGCCGCCTCTCGGCTTCCTGCTAGCCCTATCGAGTGGGACGATATGCTGGAAAGTAGCAATGATTTCGTCCACTGTTGTAGAATCCACCATCTTCTGTATGAATTGAGGTTGATTCTTGATGTCGAGGTTCGGATAAGCAGGCATTTTCCTGTTAGGTCGCCCAGGGCACTTCGCGTGATTCAGGTGCAGATTGATCCTATGTTTCTGCCCGACCTCCTTGCAATACGGACAGTGAAAAGCTTTCTTCTCCGGAGACAGTTCACTGGTCTTGTAAATCTGCGAGTCTGGCCCGTGCATCGCCAGAATCATTCTCCTGGCCGTGAGAGGAGACCAGCTGTCTTGCCAGTAATGCCCCTCCACCTTGAAAACTTGCTCTATCCTCTTCAGCCTATCGTTGTACTTCGGGTGGGTGGGAACAGCCTCCACTCCTCTCGGTAACTCGCTGACGCAGTTGCATCTCGGCATTTTTGCAGACCTACAGCATACAGCGCAAATCAGTCATGAAACTCATTATGAAACGTGGTACATGAGAAACCCTAAACCCTAAACTAAAACCGAGAAGTTAAAGCCTTTTAGTATTCCAAACGGTATCTCCCTTGGTACTCCTATCAGCGCGGCACTTGGAATTCCAATCGTTATCTCCTTTCGTACTCCAATCGAAGATAAACTTCAGTATGATTCCAGAAAAAATAGTACTGAGAATATCGAGTTCCAGAAACCCTAACTATCAACTTCCTGCGTCCACTTCACAACTCGATATGAGCCTATAGGTTTACAAACTGAATGAGAGCGGGAGGGTTTGCATGCTTACCAGAAGGCGTCGTCGGAGATGGAAGATGTCAAGGAATTCTCTGAGATCGAGCTCGCAAAAGAACAGCGCAAACGATAATAGCGAGTACAAACAAACGGGTTTGCAAATGAGAGAGAAAACGAGCCAACAGCAGCCTTCGCCATTTGAACAACGCCGCCGGAACATTTGAAATTGATGGCGACAATGATGAGACTCTAATTCTCCTGTCGAGACTACCAGCCGCCAACCACAGAACTATAGCTATCAAAACCATCTCACGCTTTACCATGAAAGCACATCGCCTAGACCAAATCAAGAGACCGCCCTGTCATTCAATCCGCGATAGCTCCATCGAAACCCTATGCAAAAAATGATTGCTTTCAGATTCAATCGATTTGGATTCCGGCTGATTGCAACCCTCCTGCGATGGATGATTGTGACCATCCCCGGATGATACTGGCTTATCGGCGGCGGAGGGCGGGTGGATGGGTCCCACCGGTACACGTGGGCGTGGATCCGTTCCTAGGCCGATAGCCGATATGGTGTTATCGGGTCTCGGGGTCTGCGCCGATAGCAGGGGCGGGCAGGCGCTTATCGGGATGGATCGGGCAGGGATCTCGGAAAGGGCGAGAGGCGCTGGAAGGAAAAGACGCGGACAAGGGGGCGGAAAGATGCTTTTGGGGGACGGCCGCGGGAGACGGAAAGAAGACCAAAACAGGGCCTGACAGCCCGAACACGGATTGAACCTAGTGAGTGGGGCAATACAGTA